>JANUYF010000008.1:25873663-26621163 GCA_026167975.1 Phrynosoma blainvillii
CATGGATTTCATAGTGTTTTCTTAAGCAAAGAATCCTCAGAGATGGTTTTGCCAGTTCTTTCTTCTGAAATATATATCCTACAACACCTGACATTCATTGGTGGTCACCCATCCAAGTACTAACCGGGGCTAATCTGGCCTAGTGTCCAAGATCAGACAGGATCTGGTGCCTTTAGGGCAGTGTTCCTCAACATTTGATCCTCCAGAGGAGGTTTATATAGAATCATAGAATCTAGTCATAGTCGAAAGAGACCACAGGGGTCATCCAATCCAACCCCATTCTGCCATGCAGGAACTCACAATCAATCAGAATTCTAGGTCTGAAAGATTTCCAGTGGCTTCATCTGCACTGCAGAAATAATGCCGTTGACGATGCTTTAATTCTCTTGGCTCAGTGCTATGGAATTCTGGGATTTGTAGTTGTGTGAGATATATGGCCTTCTCTTGTTAGAGAGCTCTGGTGCCACTGCAAACTACAAACTCCAGGATTCCATAGCATTGAGGTTGGTAAAGGCGAGAGAAACTGGAACATTCAAAAATCAGCTAAAAAGTGGAACAAGAGAGGATTAATTGGGATTGTCCTGGGACAGTAGAAGGGTATGTGATATGTTGCATCCATGATCAGAAGCAGAATGACACTAAATTCCTGCAGGTATCCCAGCAGGAAAGGACTATTCCTCTTACGTACCCCTCCTTATAGGCTTCCAGTAGGTCACTGTAAAAAACAGGACGCTAGAGTAGATCTCACCAAATATAGCAATTCATAGCTGCTTCCACTTCTTCAGAACTGGAAGAAATTAGTTCTAGCAGAATCCTCTAAAAAGGAAAACCTTTATTTTTAGTTCCACTGCTTAAAATACCCTCCTACATATCTTAACAGTTGATGGAATCTGGACCTGGACACTATTGCTTACATCAAATAATACAAAGGTGGGAAGCAAGCCATCACACGGAGGCTAAATCAGTTGGATCTTTTCCAAAAACAAACAACCCCCCCCCCCAAAAAAACCCCACAGCAAACCTGCCAATCCTAATGAAAAGCACATAGGAATTAACAATAGTCTACAACAGGCAGCAGAGGGAATTGTTTTCATCCCAAAGCTGCACTATTTCATCCTTGCCTAGTATTGGAATATTGCAACTGGACAATGGATAAAGAAGCGTAAGATATGAATCTGGACAAGTAAAAGCTCAGCAGCATCATTGGCTCTGTCTCAGTGGATGATCTCCCCGATGGATGGATGGATGCCAGATTTCTGACTGCATATTTTGTTCTGTTGTACAACCTGACCCCTTCTTCAAAACAGGAACAATATTATGCACAGCTTCATTTAAGACCCAGCTCTGCCTGAAACCTTTTTACACTTCCAAGATATAAGGTGCAAAGCACTCATAAAGGACTTCCAAACATGGCTAGAGTCTCTTTCCATCACCAGTGAGCAACTACAACAAACTGTAACAGATGAAAGGATTACAGTGAAAACTCTCACAGCACCGCAGCAGGATTTCAGGTTTGCTGGAAATGCTCAACACAGGTCATTTTAGGAATTAAAGCATTGGTTTTAAACTTGGACCTATTCCTTTCAGAGATTAATATGCCAATTGCACAGGTGAGATGGTCTATTAACTCCAACTCAAGATGAACTGAGGCATGCCATTAAAAACGTCTGTTATAAACATTCATGGTCATTGTACACCACCCTCACATAAGGGCAGGAATCCAGGTTGCTAAATTATATCATATTTTTCAGGAACGAAACTTACTCTGCAAAAACCACAGCCCCATAGCATTCTGACAGGTCCATAAATCTATAACCCAGGCGACACACATGCGGGTGCATGCATGTGCATGTGCATGTGCATGCACACACATCCAAACTCACAAAACCCAGCTTTGTCCATCCCGTCTTTTCAAATTTCACCAACTCTTTACCAACTCCTAACACACAAAAAAGAAATCAAACAGAAATCCAAAGTAGCAGACGCCAACAAAAGCAACAGCCCTCTCCCTTTCCTGACTCCACTGAGCCCAAATGCCCCAAGAGCTTTGAAAAATCCCTACACTCCGACTTCATAAAGCCCAACACAGACTGGCACTATGTTTACCATGTAATTTTTTGGCACACCAACGTAATATCTATTCCTCTCTTCCACTGGGAAGCCAAGATCGCAGATCACTTGTTTTCTTAACATTCAACACTAGCAAAATAAGAACAGGCAAGACAAGACTTTGGGGCATGATCGGCGGTGGGGCGATGATGAGGGTGGAAATTCTCTTGCACAAGCCCCATGAAAAAACTATTTATTTCCATGGAGTTTATACAAGATGCCTTTCCCTCCGGACTGTGCTTTTTGTTTCTCAGTGCGTGGATCAAAAATGCATTTTCTCGCATTTTAAAAAATCTCTGGAATTTGCTACTCTTATGATTTATTAAACATGTTTAAAAGCAGCTAGTCAGGAACAAACTCTTAACCTCACGATTAGTAATAATTATTAGCATTTAATTTTTGACACCCTCTAGGTCCAGGAGAATGTAAAAGAGAAGTAGTGCACCCAACTCAAGATGTCCCGTGAAATCCCACAAGTATCACCATCCCAATTTTCTTCCTTTAAACCAACCCAGGGACATTGCTGTTAGTTAACTTCATCATTTCAAAACAGGGTGCTTTTTCTATATCAGAACTCAAAACCTTTTTTAGATCAGAACTCAATAGTTGAACTGTTGAATTCTGAGACTCCCCTTGGACATTTTACAAAAATCGCCTTCGGTTTTTTGGAGGGGGAAAAAAGAAGGTCCAATATGCTCTAGATATTTGAAGCTGGGTCAACGGGATAGTGCAAGGCAACACTATACATCCTGGGCTAGAAAAATAGAAATGAACAGCAAGTGTTGGAAACAGGAGTTCCAAAATACATTTTGAAAAGGCATTTTCAATTTAATTAGTCCCGATTTGGTGAAGGGAGAGCTGAAAAGGCAATTGAGATACCTGAAGGATGGGATTTTTCTGTGCATTTCTATACAGAGGTACTAAAAAAGACCCAATAAACTGATTCAAGGGTAGCTGTGTTGGCCATATATAGCCAAGTACAATAAGACCCAACATCCACAAAGCAGTGTAATAGTTTTATTCAATATTTAATATATTTATCTACTGTTTTGTGGATGTTGGATGTTATTGTACTTTGCTATATATGGCCAACACAACTACCCCTGAATAAGTTTCTTGGGTTGTTGTTGTTTTTTAAAGTACTTCTGTGTAGAAATGCACAGATAAAACAGTGTGACGCCTTTATTCGGTATTTATTTATCCACTGTTTTGTGGATTTGGGATGCGAATATGGCGAATAAACAAGACAAAACCCAACTTTTGCATGAAGGACAAAGATTTCTCCGATTCTTTGACATAAACCCATTTCTATGTGTGAGCCCGGGGTCTGAACATTGGACGGCGACTCTGGGAGGCCAGGGTTCGAATCCCTGCTCAGACGTGGAAACCCACTGGGGTGACCTTGAAAAGTCACACACTCTCAGCCTCAAGGGCCAACCCTGGACCAATCTTGCCAAGAGAGGGTCTTATTAGGGGAGTATGTGGGAAAGGATTTTAAGTGCCAGGATGGCTCAGTGCTATGGAAACGTAAGCTTTCTCGCTGGGACACTTAGGGGGGTTGCAGACTGCCAGAAATAGTGCAAACTGAGTCCACTTTTAGGGTTAAGGTTAGTGCTAGGGAATCATGGGAATTGTTTTTCCTTTTTTCTGAGCCATTGAACCTTCTCTGTCAGAGAGCTCTGGTGCCACAATAAAATACAGTTCCCATGATTCCCTAGCACTAACCCTAACCCTAAAAGTGGACTCAATTTGCACTATTTCTGGCAGTCTGCCACCCCCCTTAGGCTGCAAAAATAATCCAGTTGGATACCAGCAACAACTGGGAGCAACAAGTGTGAGCAAAAGAGCAACCTGCCTGAGAATCAAGGACCTTACCTTGCAGGGCTCCTAGGCTGGGAAAAGGGAGCAGGTCCTACTCTGCGATGGGCTTGCAGGCTGGCTGCTCGACCTGCCTCTGCTTCTCCATTGGAAAGAACTGCTGGCAGCAGGCAGCTATCCGTCCGGAGCAGTTTCCCGACTGAGCGCTTCCCCAGGCACCTTACCAGAAAGGGAAAAGCAAAAGAAATGAGCGAGGAAGAGAAAAAGGCAGCGAATGAGGGAGCCAGGAGCTTTGCATGAGCTCCTTCTCTCTCTCTCTCTCTTTCTTTTTTTCCTTCCTTTTTTTACCCCTCCCTCCTTCCCTCCTTCTTTCCTTCCTTTCCTCCTTTTTGGAGGGATGGATTCAGCTGGGCTGCCTGGATCAGGGAGAAAGAAAGAAAAAATAACACACACCCCAAACCAAACACTCTCTTTTCCTCCTTTTCTCTTTTTCTCCCCCTCCTTTTTCTTTTTTTCTTTCTTTCTTCTGAGTGGCTTCCAGCTTCTAAATTGTTTTTCCTTTTCACAACAGAAGCAGAAAGGAGTGTGTTGTTGAAGCAATGTGGCCCTCTCTCTTCCCTGGCTGCCATCCGCACTGCAGAAATAATCCACTCTGACACCGCTTTAACTGCCCTGGCTCAGTGCTGGGGAATCCAGGGAAATGTCAATGGGGTGAGATGCTTAGGCTGCATCTGCACTGCAGAAATAGTCCAGTTTGACACCACTTTAAGTGCCATGGCTCAATGCTATGGAACTGTAAGAGTTGTGAGATACTTAGGGCTCATTCCCACTAGGATTTAAAGTGAATTGCTGGTCAGATTATAGGCTGCTTCTACACTGCAGAAATAATCCAGTTTGACAAAGCTTTAAGTGCCATGGATCAATGCTGGGGAACTGTAAGCATTGTGAGATACTTAGGGCTCATTCCCACTATGATTTAAAGTGAATTCCTGGTCAGATTATAGGCTGCTTCTGCACTACAGAGATAATCCAGTTTGACACCACTTTTGCTGCCATGGCATCCTGGGAACTATAGTTTGTTGTGGCACCAGAGCTCTCTGACAGAGAAGGCTAAATGTTTCACAGGACCACACTTCTCAGAATTTCACAGCATTGAGCCATGGCAGTTAAAGTGGTGTCAAAGTGAATTATTTCTACAGTGTGGATGCAATCTCTTTCTCTCATAAGCATAAACAGAAAGCAGTTTTGCTTCCGCTGAAGAAATGTCCATGGGTACCCAAGCTTTCGGGATTTTCCAAAAGTAAAAAGAAGGAGCTTTTGACTACTTTCCATTCAGGTTAAAAGCTACATCATCTGAAAATCTACCCTCTTTTGCGGGTTCCCCCCCCCCCCCTATTTAAAGCCCCATTTCTGCACAGGATTTCCTCCATGTGATAAAGTCAATATGGCTTTATTGTCCTGAGGGTGCCATAGGTCAGGAACAACTTGAAGGCAACACAACACACACATTGGCACCCAAGTGACACAAAAAACAAACCCTCGCTTGGAGAGTCTCAAAATGGCTGCCCTGCTCCAATGTTTTACCTCACAAAGCCATCATAGCCGCTCTCTTTCTTCTTCAATGGTGCCTCAGGAACAAGGTTGGCCTTTTAATGGTTGTGTAGAAGAAGGGATTTTCAGCAGGTGTTGCTTGTCACAACAACCAGGTAAGTTAACAAGCAACACTTGCTGAAAACCCCTCCTTCTACACAACTTTTAAAGGGACACATTGCCAGTTTTTAGTCTTATAAAAACAACTTGAAAGCACACAACAACGACAACAACAATCCCTTCCAAACAGGGCTATCATTATATATGTACTATCACTGGATAGAGGGACCTGTCATGAAAGGACAGTAAACTGTTATTTATTGTCCTTCAAAGTTATTTATTATCACTGCGTTTTTGCTACCAGGATAGGGAAACGGTGATTGTGGGTTTTTCTCTTATTCTGTATAATATATATATTCTTATTTATCAACAAAACATACATACACATACATACATATTTTCCATATCTAAAAGGCACGCAAGGAAACATACAGAACAGCAACAGCAAATCAAAGGAACAACAAACAAAAGCCACTAAAATGAATATAAAGTAACCAGAGAATGATATAAACACCAAACAAACAAAACCAACCAGGGAAACAAAAGCTTCTTTTATGTTGCTGATCTGACTCCCTCTAGTTTGTTCAAAAAATTAATGTGTTATTTATTTTAAAAACTCATTACATCTATCATACTGCTAATAAAAATCCTTAACCAAGGGCCTATTGAAAATATAAAACATTTTTACAACAAATCTATATATCAATTTGATATATACTGTGTACTCTATATACTCTATATATCAATTTGATAAACTCTACATATCAAAAACGTAAAACCATAACAGAACGTCCTCTATTTTTCATATATTCAATTAACATCTTCCACTCTTTCTTAAATTAATCCAGTTTTCTCATACATTAAATTTGTTTAACCATCTCTACTAAATCTTATAATTTCAACAATTAATCTTCTCATGGAGGAATTGTCGACTCTTTCCATCTTTGAGTATATGATATGCTTATGGGGTGTGTGTGTTCTGCTTCAGGCACCAAAATAACCTTGGCTGCATCTGCACTGCAGAAATAATCCAGTTTGAGACCACTTTAACTGTCATGGCTCAATGGTATGGAATTCTGGGGACTGTAGTTTGTTGTGGCACTAGAGCTCTCTGACAGAGAAGGCCAAATATCTCACAAGGCAACAAATCCCAGAATTCAGTTGAACTATGGAAGTTAAAGTGGTGTCAAATTGGATTATTTCTGCAGTGCAGATGCAGCCTGAGACAGTCAAAGGGCACTATTTGCTCTTCCACCTCAGGCAACAAAATGTCTTGCGGTGCAAATATGTTTAAACACCTTTCATTTACTTGTCTCCAGACTTTTCAAGCCTGTTTGTAACTATCATGGCACCCAGCAATCTACAGGTCTGTGAGAAAGTTTGGCATATCAGTTCTCAGACCAACAAATGCCAATGCTTTCAGAATTTAATTTAATTATTTGGGAAAGTCATTAGAGTTCCAAACAGTATTTCGTTTCGTTTCTATGCCACCTCTCTCCTAGAAAGAGACCCAGGGCAGCTCACAAATAAAAATGGTGCTTTAGATATAACAGTTGTGGTTGTGTGCCTTCAAGTCGTTTCTGACTTATGGCAATCCTAAGGCGAACCTGTCATGGGGTTTTCTTGGCAAGATTTGTTCAGAGGGGATTTGCTATTGCCATCCTCTGAGGCTGAGAGAGTGTGACTTGCCTAAGGACACCCAATGGGTTTACATCGCTGGGGTGGGATTTGAACCCTGGTCCCCAGAGTCATCGTCCAACATTCAAACCACTGCATAGGTGACCTATTTAGGTGGCCGAAATTGGAGTCATGTAGATCACATTCTCTCATTCTCTGTGCATCAGCTGCAAAATATGAACAAGTTGTTTACCTGCCAAGGTTGCAAAGGCAAAAAACGTAAAGCAATTTGGAAAGGATTGATGCGCACATGCAGCCGCTGCCTTTGAACTGGTGCTGTTTCTATGCAGCCTGACACACAGACATTTAAATGAAGATGCTTTGCTCAATATTTCAACAGCCAAATATCCACCTGTCAAGCTGCTCTTAAGGGAAGCCTATCTGGGCCCATAAAATGTCCATTGTCACCCGGCTTCTTTCCACTCCTCTCGCTTTTAGGATGCTGTGTGTGTCGCGTGCCTTCAAGTCATTTCTGATTTGTGGTGACCCTAAGGCAAACCTATCACGTGGTTTTCTTGGCGAAATTTGATAGGAGGAGGTTTGCCATTGCCTCCCCCTGAGGCTGAGAGGATGTGACTTGCCCATGGTCACCCAGTGCACTTCATGGCCAAGCTGGGACTTGAACCCTGGTCTCCAGAGTCATAATCCAACACTCAGATGACTATGCCCCACTACATCATAATAATAATAATAATAATAATAATAATAATAATAATAATAATATTCTCTGTCAGAGAGCTCTGGTGCCACAATAAACTACAGTTCCCATGATTCCTTAGCACAGAGCCAGGACAGTTAAAGTGGCCTCGATCTGCATTATTTCTGGCAGTCTGTAAAGGCCCTTGCCCAAGGTGACCCAGTGGGCTTCCATGGCCATGGGGGGGATTCGAACCCCAGTCTCCAGATTCACAGGCCAACGCTCAAACCACTACACCACACTGTCTCTGCCTGAGTAGCTCAGGGTGCAGGATTCTGTCCCCCTTGAATCCCGATGAAAGGTTTGACTATCAGAGTGTTAAAACTGCTTCCTTCCTTTGTTGCCAAACCCGTAGGCTTCAACGTCAATGAATGCACTCACTGCAAACTGCCAATATTCCTCCAAGGACCTCCTTCCAAAAGGAGCCAAACCTGGATAAGAACTGCAGCCCTGGGACTACTCACCACTCAGAGAAGTGGGCTTCATGTAACAAGTGTATATCACATTTCGATAGCATTTGTTTCCTGAAATCTTTCCAAATGTGTACAGCCAGCCTGGGTTTCTTGGATGCAGAGCTAGAACAGAAGTGGAATGTTCCGGATATTCCCATCATCACCTTGATCCTTTTTCTGTCTCTGGTAGCCTCAGCTCATTTATCTTCAGCGGCAGAGGCCTCCTTTTCTGTTTGAGTTGGCTGCCATGTTCGGCGTTCTCTTTGCGCATGTGTGGATTTGCTGAAATGTCCCGCTGACAGGTAGTTCCCAGCGTGGCTCATCTATCCATCCTTCTTAGGCTGCATCCGCGCTGCAGAAAGAATCCAGTTTGACATTGCTTTAACTGCCGTGGCTCAATGCTATGGAATTTTGGGATTTGTAGTTTGTGGTGTCGAACGGGATGCAGATCAGAATCGATTTAAATTTGCCTTTTAAATTTGCCGGAGGGCTGAAGAGGATCCATTTAAAATTGTCAATGTGAACAAGTGGGTTATTTTTTTACAACATGAAAATGCGATTGAGGCAAATGTAGTATGAACCACGCTCCGCCATCAAACTGATCCATCGATTCGGATCACAAACTGATTTGTTTGTAAGTGGGAGGGAAGCCAAAGAAGGTTAAATGACTTACACCATAGCATTGACCCATGAAAGTTAAAGTGGTGTCAAACTGGATTATTTCTGCAGTGTGGGTGCAGTCTTATCTTCCCTGTCATCTCTGTCATTCTGGTGCCACACAACAAACTACAGTTCCCAGGATTCCATAGATTGAGCCATGGCAGTTGAAGTGGTGTCAAACTGGATTCTTTCTGCAGGGCAGGTACAGCCTTTGTCTTGCTTACTCTTGGATAGACTGGACCTCATTCCTCCTCATGCAGAACTGACAAAAAGAGCAAAATTATGACTGAGCTTCCAAAAACCAAGTACGAATAAATGAAGGTGCCTGGAATGGACTCAGAGGACCACTTTTCAGAACACAGCATCCTTGGGAATTGTCTGGCACTCTGTAGACCTCAGTTACATCTCCTTTTGCACCTCCGAAGGCATTGATCCCAAAGGGTTGATCCAACACATCAATTACTCCCATTTAATAATTTAAAATATTATGGTAAACTTACTAGCTGATCATTCCTCCTCAGTCAGTCCTCTCCCAGTGCCCAGCCAACATTACAATTCCAGTCAGCCCTCCATATCCATGGATTTTTAAATCCACGGATGCAATCATCCACAGGTCAAAATATTTCCAAAAATTATAAATGCAAAAAGGCGCGTCATACTGTGATACAGTAACTGGTCTAAACAGACCTTATTCGGTGTTTTGATGTTTGCTGATTATTTTGATGGATTTAACAAAGTAGTCATTTGCTAAAAATCCATCAAAATGATGGATGCCAACTATACAGATGCTGGCGAAATGTCAGAAAGAAACTCTTCTAGAACATGGCCACACAGCCCGAAAAACCCACAAAAAACCCAAAGTTGTCATTGTTATTGTTTTCACAGTTTTTATTTGTTTTTAATTTCTGTCTAACTGTGCCTGTTTAATGCAAAGGGAAAAGGAGATAGTATTGGCTCACAACTCGAACTGCAGCCCTTCAGTACCTCTGGAATCAAAACTTGACTTCAAAGGATATAAAAATATGTCAGACTTTACCCCCTAATCTGGGCCACTTTATGAACCAACTGTTCTGTTAAATTAAAGAAAATTGTTCTGGCCTAAATCCAGTTGCTAGCTCTAACTAGAGAAGATCAATTGAATAAATGGGATTTATGCAAGCGTTGACTTAACATTTAGCAGTTGATTCAGTGAGTCTGTTCTAGCTGGGACTAGCAATTTGATATTGTCCTCTATATTATTTGTAGTTCCCTCCTCCTATCTTAATTTTAAATAGGAAAAAAAAGGAAATTAATTAATTAATCAATCTGAAAATTGAACGAAAGGGCATCGAGATTCCAAGAAAGGGTAAAATAAACATATGAAATGTGAGAGCCAAATGAGATATTAGGGGGAAATTGTATTCCTGCAATGATCATATTTTTCTCCTTGCAACTATTTTTCCATGCTTCAATTATTCTCCTGCAAAATAAGCCCACACAAACCATGCTAAATGCAAGATACAGAGGAGAAGAAATCAGGTGCTATGACAGATGTCTTTTACTGCTTGAGGGAGAACATCATCTAAATATGGTCTAAATATATAGATCAAAATCAGACATAAATTTCTGAAGAATTTATTACATACAAACGCATAAAATTTATTTATGGATATGTGGAAAATATAAGAATATGAAAAAGATTAAGAAATGTTGATAGACTTTTAACAGAAAAAGATGAAAGCAAAAACATTAAGACAGAATGATGAGAAATTTTTGGCCATATTATATACGAAACGTTAGGCAAAAAGGGTGTTGGGATGAAAACCAAAGAAAATGAAAAAATTAGTAGAATTTAATACAATTTTTTTTTAGTTTTTTCCTTAGCTTAGAGACCTGTATGTGTAACAATTAAATTTAGAGGAAATTGAGAAGTTTATGTTAAATAAGATGACTATAATGCATTTGGGAAGTATCTTATAAGCTGAAGACATAAAGCTACTCTATCCATTTATTATGTATTATTTGTTTTTGTGTGATTATGTTTGTGTTAATATGTAATGTGTTTGTATGTAATATTCGTTCGTATTGTATGTCATTGCCTGTTGTTTGTATTGAAATAGCAATGTTTTATAATAATTTTTTTAAAAAAATAAATAAATTTCTGAAGAACAATTAACACTAGCTTAACAGAATCCTGAAACACTAAACAGACATGTCTCCCATGTGCACACATATACACACAAGCTGGTAGATAGAAGTAACACAGAACATAAACCCCAAGGACTGACCCTTGGGATTTATAGCTATAGAAAATAGCTATAGACAATTGCCTTGGAACCAGACCTTGGAAAAGTTCTTTCTTTTTGGACTACAGATCCCAATAGCCATGCTGGCTGAGGAAGTCGGGAATTTATAGTCCAAAGAAGATCATCCCCCCCCCTCTGTTTTTAGCTCTTATAACTCTTTACACACTATATACTCCTACATAGTTTTATCAGGATCTTATTCATCTGTGCAGTGTTTTAAGCAGCATGTGTAAAACATGGCACAGAAAGAATTTGCTTGCTGTGTTGCATTAATTTTCTTTTTTTTCTTGCACACACATGAGCATTGGTACCATAGAAGGGGATGGAAAGGGGGAAATGATGTAAAGGAATGGGAATTAACTCAGAGCTGTGGCAAAATATGCACAAACCAATTCTGGAATTAATTTTAGGAATTTTCCAAGCTAAGCAGGGAGAACAGAAAGTTAGGCCACATAATGGAATAAAAAGAAAGCTGGACTAAAACGAATAAGCCACAACATATGCGAGTGAAAAGAACTGCATATTATTCTGCTGCGTAAGAAAGCCCTCACTTTCTCTTTGGACTTGCCTAGGGCAAAATTTAGACTGTAAGTGCCTCGGGCACAGACCTCCATAAAAAACCACAAAAGCGGATGATGCAGAAGGAGAGGAATTGGAAGAATGTGATGCTTTATTGTGTTTCTTCTTCCTTTTCTTTTCTTTTTTTTTTTACAAAAGTAATAATGGGTGTCTCTTGGGAATAAAATGACTCTACTGCAGCTTAGCCATGCAACAGTGCGCATTGCAAATGAGAGCTAAAACAGATTAGCAATGAATAGGTTTGATATTGGCGGGATTGATATAAAGATTGTTGGTCTTGCCTCACCTAAATACCCTAAAGAGGCACCAGATCCCATCTGATCTTAGAAACTAAGCAGGGTCAGCTTTGGTTCACAGTTGGATGGGAAACCACCAATGAATACCAGGTGCTGTAGATTATATTTTGGAAGAAGGAAACGGGCAAAACCATCTCTGAGGATTCCTCACCTAAGAAAACCCTATGAAATTCAGGTGTTCCCCATAAATAACTAGAACAATGAAGATACGTCTTATACAGTATTAAAAAATTAATTATTTGCTGTTAGGCACCAGATCATTTCTCGTCTTGGAAAGTAAACAGGGTAAGGCCTTGGATAAGGAACTGCCAAGAAGTACCAAGTGCTGAAGGCAATATTTCAGAGGAAGGAACTGACAAAACCACCTCTGAGTATTCCTTGCTTAAGAAAAGCCTATGAAATTCATTGGGTCACCATAAGTTGATAGGAGGCTTGGAGACACATGTCTCTGTGTGGCGGATCTACCTTTTTGTACTGAAGGACAATTTAGGAGTGAGACCTATTCATACATAATGTGCTTAAGCCATGGGTGTGGATGCTTGATATGCAAGCACCAGAAGCATGGGGTAGAAAATGTGGAATAATTCACCACTCCAGCTGGTGTAGCATCCCACTTGTGCTGCAATCCTATCTACTACCTGGTGCTACTTTGATCCAAACTAGGAAAGAAACAGCAGGGGGCATTGTAAGATAGTACATGTGTGTCCCCTCACAGCAATTAGGGATGAGTCAGAATTTCAGTTTAGTTCATATTTGAGAAGAATATACCAAATTTACAAATTCTTTCCTATTTGGGTTGGCGAGAACGCAATATGAAAACAGACCTTGAATGTGGGGAAAACCAAACCTGGTCTAAACCTAATGGATTTAATGGAGATTTGGTAAGTCAACACTCATGCAAACGCCACTGATTCACTGGGTCTACTCCGATTGCAACTCAGGTCCAAAACACACTGCAGAAATAATCCAGTTTGAGACCGCTTTAACTTCCCTGGCTCAATGCTAGGGAATCCTGGGAACTGTCGTTTTTTGAGACGTTGAGCCTTCTCCGTCAGAGAGCTCTGGTGGCACCACAAATGACAATTCCCAATATTCCCTAGCACTGAGCCAGGACAGTTAAAGCGGTCTCAAACTGGGTTATTTCTGCGGCGTGTTTTGGACCTAACAATGCATTTAGACCATTGCCTTCTTTCTCATTTTCCCTTTAACAGGTTTTTTTAAAAACCATTTTCAACTTTCACTAAAATATACTTTGTAGCACACATGCCAAAATGAAAAGGAACTAGAGTGCAAATGTTTCAACTGATTAAAAAAGAAATACACCTCTAAAATTGGGTGCTTCATCTCTTGCCCATCCACTCAGTTATATCATTAAATGAACAGCCAATTAAATAATAGTCCATATGCATCCAGACATAAAGGAGTCTCCAATGTTGTAATTATAGATTTTAATATGTACATTGAATGGCAACTGATGGTCTCAGCATCCATGAGGTGTAGCGAGACAATTTTAACTGGGGGGAGGTAGTGACGAAAATTGGAGGGGGGAAAGGGTTTGGGTGTTGGTCATATGAAAGAGGTTTTGTTGGGAAAGTTTTTCATAGGGAGTGGTAAGAAAACCCACTCAAGTAATGGATTTTAATTAGAAAGTATGCTGTGAAACTTCTAAAAAAAAGGAAATCAATTTAAAACACAACATTTTCCATATGCAAAATAGTTGTGTAAATTAAATAAGAGTGACTGGAGGGGTAGTCTACACATAAGTGTACTATGCAAATTGCTGTGGGTTTTTGCACATTCGTATCAAGGCTCAATTGTCTTTGCTCTCCTGCACAAATTTGCATCTATTCATCCTCCTTCTGCTGAAAATACGCAGCCATGTGAATCCACATGAAGCAGACTAACAGAAACAAGTTTGATAATGTGCATCCTTATGGATACTGCAGTACAAACCATGACTCCTTTTTCTGTAGAGTTTGGGGAGTTTTTTTGCCTCCTCTGCAAAAAGCCCAAATTCCTCTGAATCATGTGTGGAGGGTTCGTATTCTGCTTGAATGAAATGAGGAGTATTTTAAATGTGTAGACAAGCTCTAAGAAGTAAATGCACATTGTACAAGTCATCCTGCTATAAGGCTCCGAATTGTTAATAAAGTCTAATGCGCCATGATTTCTCTGCAAACCTGCCCAGAAACTGTTCCCTTGAAATTCCTTCAAATATGTTATTTTCAAAAGCTAATGTTACTAAAATTTGCTCTTCTCAGATGAAGCACTGGATGCCAGTATGGTGTCAGCACATGGGTTGAATGGGTTTTCTCACACCGCTATAGATGCACCAAAGATGAGTCTTGCAGCATACAAAGTGTACAAGCTTGCAAAAGTTTCTTTGTACAGGTGCAACGTTATAGTAATGAGGTAGTTTGGTTGGGGTTTTGAAGGATTTTACTACATCCTTTTAAAAAAAAATGCCTAAACTATATTTCTAAAGGCTCAACTGAAATTTGGCAACTGAAAAAAATAATAATAATGGGGGGGATTCCTATGGGGGACAATGACATCATTTGTATGTAAAATTGCCTTTAAGCAATAACTTGGAAAGTAACTAGAATTCATTACTTGTTATACCAGTGAAACAATTTTCATTCATTCCCAAGCAAGATGATACAGTATTTTTTAAATGTAACTCTGTTGCACCCTTGTTACAAAAGTAAAAGGGAAAATACAGGATAAAAATAAATAAATGTATTACTGGTAGGGTGCCTCCACATAGGTAAAAAAAATGTCAGGAAGTATTAAGACAATTCTCTTTGCAGCATTTCCATTGATTTTCACCAATTTACTCTGTTCTTTTTTTTTTTTTAATTCAGGAGTTAAAATGCTGTAGTGCTTTATCAATAATATATTAGGTAAGTGTTAGGATCAATTTGTTTGAGTGTTAATATTATTCTTTCTCTCACTTTATCTCTGTTGAATCTGTGTCCTAAAAACAATAGCTGTGTTTACTTGGTGGTGGCCATCTTTACTGGGTCCCAAGAGAGTACAAACACAAGCAAGTAGAGACACATTTCATTTCAGAATGTACTGGGTTCATTTAAACTGGGAATGGGAATCAGAAGTCCTTGGTAATGTTGGGAACTCCCAGGAAATACTTTGGGATGAAGAAAACATCATGCAGATCTCCCAAAGAACATTGGTTTGTACAGGAACAAAACCTGGGACTTCCAGAAACTTTCTGCCCATCTGGAGGCAGTTGCAATGACAGCTTTTGTGGACTTGAAGTCTGCGTCCCTCACCCCTTCACAGGTGGCAAATGGGGGGGACAAAATGGGGTAGATGCCACCATTCAAGCCTATGGGCGCGGCTTGAATATTTGCAATTTTCCATTTTTGCAGGGTGGTGGTGGTGGTCCAGAACGGATCCCCTGCAAAAACGGAGGGGCGACTGTACATTGCTCAAAACCCATTACCTTCTGGAAGTAAACGTAATGAAAATAGCAGAGCTTTCTCAACATATGTGCAGAGGCCCTTTGTTACAGTTAAACGGTACTAGTTGTGATAGTGGAAGGAAGGTCAGTTTTAAGGCTGGGCGTCTCCTGTTCGAAGTGGGAGGGCTGGCAAACCCTGGTTCCTGGAAAAAGCTCTTTGGCTTTAGAATCCAGCTTAGACTGTGAAAACAGCCAAGCCTGTCCAGTACTGTAGCCTGTGCCCAGTCTGGATCCTCCTCTTGGCCTCCCATGACCCCACATCTGTCTGACTCTACCAATTGGCACTGACTAAACCCGATCCTCTTTCAACCTATGCATGCCTGGGTGGGCCTAATCCTGCAAGCAAGCAAGCAAGCAAGCAAGCAAGCTTCCCTCCCCGCAACTCAGCATGTGGCCCCACTTCCTTTGCTCTTTAGCTGATGACAGGTATGCCTGGAGGAAGGAATGGAGGCCAGGCCAGCCTCCTGGTGTATTTCCCACTCTAAAAGCAAGAAGCAAGCATCCTGCTCCATTGCACGCCAAGCACAGCCAGCAGTGGGAAGATTAATGGGTGGGCTTTGGAAGAGCACTTTTGAAAAAGAAGCTGGATTAACATGGATTTAAGAGCTCAGCCACTGTCACGAGTAGAGGCTGTTGCCAGTGGGCAGTTGATCCGTAGCCAGTGACATTGTCTCTCTTTTCCAATAAATGTTACAAGGGGGCTTGCTCAACCGGGAAGTGACTAAGGGGTTTTGTGTTCGCTTTTGGCAAGGAGAAAGAGAGACTGGTTCCTCGGGTTTTGCACCAAAAAGAATTCCCTGTTTCTCTTCTGTGAATAAGTCCAGCCTAGATCTGCATTTTTCATAGGCTGCAGTGCTACAGACATGCATTTACCTGGGGATTTATTCTAAATAGACATGCATAGGACTCAGGGGAGTAACTTGGTGTTCAAGGACAAAAAGCAGGGATCCATATATGCCCTGCAGGCCCTCTCTCAGGGATAAAGAAGAGAGGCAGCCGACTTGCTGGAGTCCTCCAAGGAAGGAGAGGAACTCACCTGGTTCTGTTGGAACATAGGACTGGGTGAAGGGAAAGTAGCACTGAAAGAAGGGATGTATCAGGAGCTACATCGCAGGCACCAGCGACACATGGGATTGACAGTATCAATGGAGATGCAGCTGGGCAGGAGTCATCAGGCTAGAGTTGCCAGAGCAGGATCATCTCAGGCCCTGAAATTCTGGGACAAAAGCTTGAAACATAGAATCTTAGGAATGGAAGAGACCACAAGGACCATACAATCCACCCCATTCTGCCACGCAGGAATACACAATCAATGCACTCCCTACAGATGGCCATCCAGCCTCTGTTTTAAAACCTCCAAAGAAGGAGACGCCACTGCACTCCAAAGCAGCATATTCTACTGTCAAATGGCTCTTACCATCGGAAAGTTCTTCCTAATGTTTAAGTGGAATATCTTTTCCCGAAACTTTGTGACAGCCCCTGTGATGTTATTATGTGTTAACTACCACCCATAGTTGTTCAGTTTGTCATTCAAACATGAACACAGAGAAAGAGACAGAAAGAGGAAAAAGAGAGAACACCATTTCCGATTTCAAAATTAAGACAGAAATCTTAGATAAAGGAGCTGGTCCCAGATCAAGGTGTAATGAGGGGATTATTCCTTCTCGCAGAGAGACAGGATAAGGAACATCTAACTATTTGCTTCTAACCATAAGATACATCCAGAGCAAAATGGAAGGTGAGCCTGGATGCAACAAAGGCTGGGAGGGAAGGCGGAAGCTAATTAAATAAATACATAGGCCCTGAGGAGGTGCTTTTGCAAGTTGTAACAACAAATCAGTTAAAGCTTTGCAAATTTTAGCAAGCTGGTGTTCCCCTATCTGAGCTGGAGATCGGTATACAGCCCTTTCCTCTTGCCTGGAATTGAACCCACCAATATCCGTACCCTCATTTTTCACCTGGAGACGTTCCACAAAAACTGGAAACTCAGGCCCTGAGATCTGACATCCCTACACAGAGAACAGCCCTTTGGTTTGCAGCCCAGAGGCTCTGTCCTAACCAGTCCAAGTAGCTATGCCCTTCCCAAGACTACACTGCTAATTATCATGATTAATTTTCTTTGATGTTGGGTTTCACAAGATTCAGTCCTTTGGAAGGAGCCTTCAATTTAGTGAAATTATGAGGGAAGGAGGTTCTAAGGAATGCACAGTAATATTTATCTAAGCATCCTTGCTAGAATTAATCTCAGAGAGCTCTTATGCACAGTTGCATTCCACTAATTAGGAATGTCCATATTATTCACAATATCCTGTTAGAATACACATATCATTTTTTGGGTGCTACAGAGGTTGGTATTCCCTCCCTCCCTTCCTCGACAGCACCCAAAAACCTCCTCCACAGAGTTGTTGAACATCATCTGAGACCCACTGCCTAGCCATTCTGTGCTTTGCAGGGAGCAGGCAGGATCACAGAAACATCTGATCACGTTCCCATAGGCAGAGGCAAAATGATGACATCAGCACTGAGATCTGCTGGCACCCTCATTTTGCATTTGGCTACAGGGATGCAGCCAGATGCTTCTGCAATTCTGCTTGCTCCCCACAAGGCAGGGGTCTTCAGCAAGTCAATGGGGTGGTATATGGCTCAGGCTAGCATAGGTGGCTCATGTGGACCTATTATACTACTCTGAGCCATACATGGTTATGGTCAGAGGATCCAATCTTGCAGTATGGCAGGATAACAGTGGATTGCACTAGATTATGTACTTAGCACATTTATTTTTGCAGAGGTTTTCACTCCCTTTTGTGCCAATATTTCCACAAATAATTCCACGAACACACACACACACACACAATGTTAAGTTCAGAAACTGGATGTAAGAAACATACGTAAGTTACTTTCTTTAAGTAAGAAATAGTGCTAGTTAGGGCCAGACTTCAGGTCAGAGGTCTGGAAGCCCCAAGCAAGAGCATAGCAATGGCATTTAATGCCATGATTTAAAACCTTTCTTTTTTATTAAACAGAAGAGGGTGAGCATACCACAGAATGAACCTCCAGTTGTGCCCGTCTTCTTTATTTCCCCAGAGTGCCTCCAAGTTCAGTGGCAGCCAAGCTGACTGACTCCAGTGGCTGGGAAGGAAAAGATGGACAGAGCTATTGCCTTCATGTCTTGCTTGTGGGCTTCCCACAAGCATTTGCTTGCTCCCATTTTTTAATAAGAAACAGAACGCTGGATTGGATGGTCTATTCCAACAGTATGTTCTTGCTGTGCTTAGGGAGCCACATGCTGGTTGGCTGGTGAGAAAACATTTATTCTGGTTCTTCTGTGATGGGAGGAACCTGTCTCTGCATTGTTGAAGGCATAGTATGGAATGATAAGCACACTTTCTAAGATGGTGATATGGCGGCGTCTTCTATCCTTTAGGGCTTGAAGGTCCTGAGATTTTTAACCTCCCACGTAGGACATCATCTTTGTTCCAAGACATCTCCTAAATATGTGTCTTCTCTCTAGACACCTGGATAGTATGAAAATTGGGAAGTCTGCATTAGATCTTGCACTTTTTTTCTCTGTGAACTTTTACCGGTCTGTTTCTGACACTATCTAAAAGACAAAAATCAGGATCTCAGACTGAAGACCACCCGTGCATCGCCCAGGCACTATTTCAACACTGTAAATAACTCTCAGAAGCATCTTAATTTTCCAGAACTGGCACAAAGGCAGCTGGAACTCTCTTGTTCCTTGAAGAATACCCAGTAAGAAAAGCTCAATGCAATGAACTTAGCAATGTTCAAGGCATTCAACAGATTCCTCAAGCTCTATAAAGTTGTTGACATTGTAATGGCAAGAATGTAATCCCCTACATTACAGCCCATCCATTCTTTTGGTGGATGTCGGTAGTATGCTCCCCAAATTTGCATTTTCCAAGCATTATCAGGACAACGTAATGCACTCTTATTAACAAGAAAAATCAAGATTTTCCTAATGCTTTCTAAATCTTGCAAACAAATGGGAACAAATTAGGTCAAAGGGACTCATCTCTAAAATCAACACAGTTCAGATCAACAGCAGCAAGGTAGCCCAACATTTTACTCTCTTGTGGCATTTTAAGTCCAGGGTCCAAAACACACTGCAGAAATAATCTAGTTTGAGACCGCTTTAACTGCCCTGGCTCCATGCTAGGAAATTCTGGGAAGTGTACTTTTGTGAGATGTTTAGCCTTCTCTGTCAGAGAGCTCTGGTGCCACAATAAGCTACAATTCTCAGGATTCCCTAGTACTGAGCCAAGTCAGTTAAAGCGGTCTCAACCTAGATTATTTTTACAGTGTGTTTTGGACCCACCTCATTCCAAGTGCTGCGGGTTTTTAAAAAAGTTTCTGTTAGAATTCATACACATTTCAATGCATACTTCTCCTGACTTGTGCATTTTGTTTATAGTTTTGCCGAATAGGCATCTAATGTGCACCTCTTTCTATACACCTGCCCAAGATGTAAGGTCTAGCTGGATGGACCTTCCTATGTGTCCCATAAGTCAGAGCAATATGCTGTGCAAGGACATGGGAGAGGGCTTTCTCTTCTGTGGCACGCCAGTTATGGAACACCTTCCCCTTAAAGGCCTGCTTAGCACCACCATTGCTGTGGTTTAGGTGCCAAGTAAAAACATGGTTGTTTAAGAAAGCTTGCTGTTTGCAGCAAAAGAAGTAAGATGAGGATGTAGAGGGAGGAGGAAGAGACAGAAGTTGGGACATTTGAAGAGTAGCTGAAAAGGTTCCATGATGGAGGATTAATTGGAACCAATCTTGCCACATTGGGAGAGTATGCTGCATTTACTGAGGTTTATACAGTGAGCCATTGGTGTCTGCTAGGGTTTGGTTCCAGGACACCGCCCCCCCCCCCCCATGAATACTAAAATCTGTGGATGCTCATGTCCCATTAAATACAATGGCATAGTAAAACGGTGTCCCTTATATAAAATGGCAAAATCAAGGTTTGCTTTTTGGAATTTATACATTTTAAAAATAATTTCAAACCATGGATGCTTGAATCCAAGGATAAAAATATATATCTGTGGATACAGAGGGCCGACTGTCTGCCCTTCAAGGCAGCTGGAAAGATGAACAAACCTGTTCTAGCTAGGCAGCCAAGTGACCAGAAATAATCGATTCTCTCCAACCGTTATCTCTATGAAACCCAGGGTTTACAGTCAATGAAAGAGCCTTGCTAGTTCAGGGTCTTACAAACACACTCAGGTTTAAGGCCTCTCAAATCCTGCCCTCTTATAAATGGGGCAATTGCGAAAGGAGGTAGGAAACATGGACTGTTCTTCTAAAAAAAGGACAGTTAAATATTCAAGTGCTCCACAGCATCCTTCTTCACAGGGGATGGGAGAAAGGTTGGACCTCACCTGCCAGTTAACAGTACTGCCCTCTTTCCCAAATGGAGGCTTAGAAGATTCATTGACTGAGGAGGATATCAGAGCACATTCCCCAGATTTGTCATCCAGCCAGAGAGTTTTCAACCATTTTTTCCCATGGGAAACCATTTCGACCACAACAGAAATGTGGGCATTAAAAAAACATTAAAAATTAAGTCATTTAATTGACATCTTTTGGCAAGGCAAAAGGGGAAAAATGTTAAAATCCTAAGCGTGTGCTTTCTGGCATGGACAGAAGATCATGAAATCTTTGTTCTTACTTGGGGATCTTTTCCTTCCTTGAAATGTGGCCCATAAAAGAATTATCAGAAATTTGTTGGGAGACATTGGAAAGTGCCCTTTGTCACTGGCATTTATACATACTTCTTTCAAGGATCTTAGAGCCCTGAGGAGCTCTTTTATCATCACAAAAACCCTAAGAGGTTAAGATAGTGACTGAAAGAAATGTACTGAAGGATTGAGCGCTAGAACTATTAAGATAGGTGTTGTGTAGCTAAGCCCTCCCAGGAATAAACAAGGGCTGCCTGCAATCTATTTTATGACTTGGGAGTAAGCTGCTCTGAACATGCAAAGGAGTTTTCCATGTATACATTGTGCATGTAAAAGTCATCATATTTTAGTCTTTGTGAGGACCCTGGCTACTTCCCTACCGGGGAAGATGTAAATTGTTACTCTTGGAGTGTTTCGTGGACTGTTTCCCTCTCAGTTCTTTTTCACTCCTAATATAAGCCCCCCACGAAGAATTAGCTGTCAACAATTCGACAGCTAGATCCTTGTGCCTATTGTTGCCCTTTGGAAGTGTCTTTCTTCTTCTTTTTGCCAATATATATATATATATATATATATATATATATCCCCTTTTCTCTTTTAACTTCTAGAGCTATTTATTTTCTGGAGGGTATAGCTAGGAGAATATAGGTTGTTTATTCTTTTCTTCCTCCTCCCGTCATCATATTTTGAGAATGGTTGAACGATGATGGATGGAAGAAGTAATTTGCCCTCCTTCTGACTGTTCCCTTAGGCACTATGATAGCTGTTGTGATGGTCTGCTGGAGGAAGAATGTCCTGTCCTCAATGGAGCTAGGAAGGAACTTTGCTCTTAAGGGCAAAATGGAAGTCCTTGGTTCTCCGCAAAATGAGGGATGCATGAAGGCAGCTGCACTGGGAGAGGTGTGTGTGCAATAGTATGAAATAAGCTGGAAAAACATATTCCTCTTTCCTCTCTGGTTGATGAACATTACTTAATCCAAACCAGCCACAAGCCCTGAAGGGCCACATGAGTGGAAAAGATACTACTGAGAGAACACACGGTATTTCCAGCCATGTGTCTTTACATCTCATGGGCAAGCAGACAATAGGTACAAGGGCGGGAGTGTTTTGCAATGTTCTTTTGGAAATGAGATATGTGCATGTGGTTCTCGCATATTTAGGCCACCCATCACATCCCCAAGAGTTTTTCAAGGACACCTCTGGGTTTTGAAAGGATTTCCTTGCATGTGCTAGTTCCTCTGCTCAAAGACAGCCAAGTTGGAAATAAAGCCACTTACTGGCACATTGTAATTTCATCACATGCCCGTTGAAGCCCTATCCACCCACCACCCTTTAAACATCCTTGGCTAGTTGCTAGTAAATCTGATTCTGATTACTGGCTGAAGAACAGAGGCTCTGGATTCGAGTCAGTCAGTTCCAGGTCTCCCGGGCAGTAAAGCAAGTCAGTCGGCTGCACAGCATCCACCTCTCATTCCTGCTCTGCTTTCAGGTGCCGATAAACAGCCGTGCCTTCACCAGCCACAAATATGTAATGCTCTGGGATGGAATCTGAGCATAGCATTAACAACAGACACCCCCATCTCATATTCCTGCCAAACCTATCCTAGACATTTATGCTAGTTATGGACTGTTTGGCCACAATATATATATATTTTTAAAGCAGACATTCCAACTGCAACAAATCTGTATCCCCTGATATACACACAAAAAGCCAAACAAGCATAAGCATGCAAAGCAAGGAAGTTCACTTATTGTCTGTGAAAGCCTATGCCACCAATTTATCTCTCTCTAGTCTCAAAGGTGCTACCAGAGCTCTTTGGATACTGATCCAGGCTAGCACAGCTGTTTTTGAATTCAAGCACAAAGCATGCTTTTCTCCCTGCTTACATCGTACGTCAGTGGTAGTTTCTCCCTAGGAGTCAATAGTTCTTATCTATGTGTGCCTTCAAGTCATTTCCAACATATGGCAACTCTAAGGTGCATAGCATAATGATCTGACTATGACTCTAAAGACCAGGGTTCGATTCCCCCACTTGGCCATGAAACCCACTGGGTGACCTTCAGTCTCAGGGGAAGGCAATGCCAAACCTCCTCTGAACAAATCTTTCCAAGAAAACTCTGTGATAGTTTCACTTTAGGCTTGCCATAAGTTGGAAACAACACACACACACACAAGGTGAATCCTATCATGGGGTTTTCTTGGCAAGATTTGCTCAGAGGAGATTCACCATTGCCTTCCCTAAGGCTGAGACAACAGTTATGTCATATTTAAGTGATTTTTAAATAGCTGGATTTAGTTACAAATGAGTTACTTTTAAGGATTTTTTAAATCACACATGCTGGGTAAACAGCAATTTGGGCAAGAGAATGCAGTGGTAGTAGTAGCATCTTGCATTACATACATATCTGTCATTGTTGTGTTCCTTTCAGTCGTTTCCAACCTATGGCAACCCTAGAGTGAACCTATCATGGGGTTTTCTTGGCAAGTTTTTTCAGAGGGGGGTTGCCATTACCATCTTCTGAGGCTGAGAGTGTGTGACTTGCCCGAGGTCACCCAGTGGGTTTACATGGCCGAACTAGGATTTGAACCCTGGTCTCCAGAGTCATAGTCCAATGCTTAAACCACTACACCATGCTGGCTCTCATCCATATATTTATTTCAGTCAATGACTAGTAAAAGCATCTTCCATTGTAGCACAATTTCAGTTAGTTTTTCTTCAAAGTCCTTTCTATTATTCTCTGTGTATTTGCCCTCTTCCAGCTATCTTTTTAACTCATGTACATGTCCAGGTGGACACAAAAGAGGTTATTTTAATTCTGTCCTAAAAGGAAAAATACTTCCAAAGACAAGTCTGTGTGTGGAAAAGGGTATCAAAATGTAAGCAAACCTCTTGGCTTAAGCATCACACAATCCCAGTCCTGTAGTCATCTTGTACAATGAATTAGTTGCAAAAAAAATAAATACGTATAGATATTTTTACTATATTCAGAACAGCTGCTGTTTCATTTTATGGAGTTATTTTCCAAGGAACTCTACCAGGGAAGTAAAAGACGATCCCCAAGAGCAGAACTGGTTTAATAGTTTTCAGGGTAATTAAATTTTGAATGCCCAGCAAGTCTGGATGACACTACAGATTAATTTAAGATTTGCCTGACTTTAAAAGAAATTTGCCCATACAGTTAAATATATCCAGAGCTTGTGCCAGGTTTGAAGGGTTCCAAGATTCTTTTATTTTATTTTCTCTCTGCATGGAGGAGCTAATCACTACATAGGACTTCAGCTGGCAGTCTTTTAGTGATTGAGGGTGTGTCTACACTGTGAAAATAATGCAGTTTGACACCACTTTAAGTGCTGTAGCTCCACCTTGTGGAATCCTGGGATTTGTAGTTTTACAAAGTTTTCAGCCTTCTCTGCCAAAGAGTGCTGGCATCCCACCAGATGGAGCCATGGCAGTTAAAGTGGTGTCAAACTGCATTATTTCTACAGTGTAGATGTACTGCATGTTAGAGTTGAATACCTGGTCCCATTGCACATGCAGTGCCATTTTACATTGCACACGCAGGTATGCATTGTACATTATGCTCATCTACCAGCTAACACTGTTATCCTTCAGTGCCAGGCAAAGTGATTTGTATTCCCCCATGATTTTTAACACGCCCCTTTAATGTATTTGTCACAATTTTTTTGGGAGGTGGACTCTGGAAGCCCTACTAAAGAGGAGCATATAAATCTTTGAAAGAAATAAATGGCAAAGCCAATGTCAGTCAACAGAACTGGTACGGATTTTGGCAGGAGAAAGATTCCACAGAAGCTTGGATGTTTCCCCATGGATACTTCTGTCTGTTTATTTTGCTAATTAATGCTAATTAATGCCAGCATAGCATCAAATAATGACATATTTGAATGAGGTTTTTTGTCATCGTCTTTCTGAATACGGAGAATATTTCAGGAGGCACTATATCTCTGGTGTTTCATTTTCGTTGTGGGTAAAACATTCCCAATGTCCACTTTCTTGGGTGTGTATCTGTGCATTCAAGTCACCTCTGCGACATATGGCAACCCCATGAATTTCATAGGGTTTTCTTAGACAAGGAATCCTCAGAGGTGATTACTCCAGGTCCTTCCTCTAAAATATAGCCTCAGCACCTGGTATTTGTTGGCCGTCTCCCATGCAAGTATTAACCAGGGCTGACCCTGCTTGTCTTCCAAGATCAAATGGGATCTGATGCCTTTAGAGTATTTATGCCTTCTCATGCATCTCATATGTGTATGCGCCTTCATGTCACCTGTCGACTTATGGGGTCCCCATGAATTTTATAGGGGTTTCTTAGGCGAGAAATCCTCAGAGTTGGTTCTTCAAGTTCCTTCCTCTGAAAAATAGTCCACAGCACCTGGTATTTGGCAGAACTGTACTACACGTCTCCTCACAAACACAGACTCACTGTTTAGTGGCTCATAGCATCTTGTGGCATCTTTAAGATTTATTCTAGTACAGGTTTTTGGTGGGATTACAATCCTTTCCCCTTCCCAAATGCAAGGGGTCTTTAATCCACAAAAACTCTTCCAAGAACAAATCTAGCTGCAAACCTGCCACAAGATTGTCTTGTTTGCTGAAACGTAGCTACCCCTTCGAATCTGATATCTTTGTATGGTCATACTAGTGGTCTGTGAGCCAGTGTCCTGTCTCTCTCAAAGTCCAAATATCAATGTTTCACTGAAAAATTCTTAAGTGCTCTTGATATGAGCGTTCCACTTCTTGGTCTTTAGTTCCCTTTCTTTGAATGATTAAGATGTAGGAAACACCCATGGCTTAGCGTACAACATGAAGTTCAAAGCTTGCATCTTTTGAACCATATCCCTTGCTGAACAAGATGTCAGTCATGGTGGGATTTTTGAGTGCAAAAATCCAGTTTTCCGAGGAGAAAACAAGTTTTCTGTGCATCATTTTCCATGTTGAGGCCTGGGGATTTTTGCAAACCCTCCCTGCAAGTTTTTATCCACATAATAATTCCTTTGCAGCACTTCAGGACATCAAATATCAAGAAGAAACTGCACAAAATTTGTGTTGGTCTATTCTTCCTTAAAGGGATTCCTCACTATCAGGAAACCTGTTTTTCAATCTGAGAATGAATAATTATAAATATTTTTCCATCTATAATGGGGAGTAGTGTAGAGTTTTTAAATGACCCTCATGTTTGCCTAATGCTCTGACTCTGAAGATAGAGAATATGCTATGGAACTCTACTGGTGCATTAGTTTAAAAATATTTTCTATGATTTAAAATCAGCTTTTCCCAACCCAATTCCCCAGATCAGCATGTTGAACAACAACCCCTATCATCCCAGCATGGCAGACTAGAGATGATGGGGATTGTAGTCAAACACACCAGGTTGGGAAACATTGACCAGTATAGACTAACTTACCTCTACATCTAAAACGCAAGAGAGTCTGAACATCTAGAATTCATGCAGGTGTTGAAACTTGTTCTTTAACACAATATATTAGTTACAGCTATGCATTCTCTTTGAAAAACATACATAGAATATAATAAACTAAACACTGTGCATGAAGGTAACTCAATGCCAGCTCAAAAGAAAGAGAATTTCGTGACCTTATAAGTCATGCAAATCAAGGTAATTTTGCTTATATTTCGCATAGGCTTTTTTCCTCCCCCCTCTCTGCTCCAGTTTGCCAGAAGAAGTGTCGAAGCAGAAGAGTGAAACCCTGCCCAAAACTACTGGGAAATCTCAGTTATTCCTTTCTCTGCTTTCTTGAGATTCCCCCAACATTCAGTCAAACCACAGGGACTAGAAACTTGAGCTCTTTAGGAAACTGAACCCAATGTCTGATTTTGCACCAAATGGCAAAATGTATAATCAAATTTGACTACAGCATAGTGAGTGCTCTTGGTATTTTCCATGCTCTCTTTAAAATATTTTTCATGCAAAGCTAGGGAATGGATAACAACTCAACTGGAGCTATGCCCAGGTCAGCAAAACCAGTTTGCTACTAGTCCTGCCCTCTCACTCCTCTCGTGTCTTTTCCTATAAGAACAAGTGTTTCAATTGAGGGATTTCCTTCGTCACTGGATGTGTTAGTTTTGAGATTTTTATCTGCAAAGCTCTTGTAGCTACCAACAAGGAGTTGCTCTTGAATTTCAGAAAACGGAAACTTTTATCATTTCAATGGGTTTTGAATCTACTTCTTTGTAATGCAGTTTTTGTTCCTTTTGCTAAGTGTACATAAACATACAGAAGTTGTATATAAGTGACAAGTAGAGGGATATACAGGTCTGATTCTCTCTCTTGCTACTTCTATGTGGGTAGAAGTGGGTAAGAAATAATAATAATAATAATAATAATAATAATAATAATAATAATAACAACAACAACATGAAAGATGTTCTTTGAAATTAAACAAACACCCTTGAAATCAAGGAACGAACAATCCAAGTATTTTGGTAAGGCTTCTCCATGTATCACACCCAGCAGCAAAAGCCAACCTGAAAGAAAGAAAGAAAGAAAGAAAGAAAGAAAGAAAGAAAGAAAGCAAGCAAGCTCTGGTGAAATAGCATATTGGGTTTTCCTAGTTAATAAATAGCAAATGATGCTTTGTAGTTTTTCCAGTAGTGCTTTGGGCACTGTTCCTATTAAGGATAATTGTCTGTGTCCACTCATGTCAATATTAGCCAGGGCTTTTGAGGGAAAGGATTTCTCCCAACCAGAACCCTTGTCTGCTGGCCCTTGCAAAGCGTACGCCACAAAATGCTGACATTTGAAATATTAATTAGGCAAACCAGCTCTGAGTTTGTGGCTACAATTTGCTTTTGCACACAGGGAGAAGCAGGAGCTTGGAAACCTCAGATATCTCATCTTACACAGCATCATGACACATCCATCTTTCTCCAAGGCTGCCGTTAACATAATGGTTAAGAAAGTGGACTCTGAGCTAACACACAGCTTAACAGAACTGCTTTTCTGGATTACAGATCCCAGAATTTTCCAGCCCCAAATGTAACTTTTCCAAAGACCCTGGTTCCATGCAGGGGATGGAATAGGATGTTCTTAGAAGATGGTCAAAATCCCAGAAATGACGTCGTCAGTCATCATCTCTTTAGCTACATAACCTCCAACGTTTTACAGATAAAAACCATGACAAGTGTCCAAGCAGTCAAGATGGCAAGCGTTACTGAGGAGAAACACACAAGCTAGGAGAAACTGCAGCAGTTTGCTTATGCCTGAACAAGAAAGGTACAGGAAAGTGTTAGGACACCTCACTGTACCATAGACTGCTGCAGATGGGCTAGGCAAGGCATCTCTTCTAAAAGGGAAGAGGAAAGAACAGGCGGCAAAAGGGGGTGCTTTATATATATATATATATATATATATATATATATATATATATCCCTCCACCTTTCCCAGCATTTATAGTCTTTTCCAAAGAGTCTCTCTTCTCATGATGTGTCCAAAGTACGACAGTCTCAGTTTGGTCATCTTGACTTCTTCTAGGGAGGTTTCTGACTTGATCTGCTCTAGGACCCATTTCTTTGTACTTTTGGCTGTCCATAGGATCCTCAGCACTCTTCTCCAGCAACACATTCTCTCAAATGCATTGATTTTCTTCCTATCATCTTTCTTAACTGTCCAGCTCTCACATCCATCCATGGTAATAGGGATATAAATCTGGTGATATATATATATATGTGTGTGTGAGAGAGAGAGAGAGAAAGAGAGAGAGAAATGTTTGCAAGTATGTAATATGGGATTGCAAGAGCATCAATATATCTTTGATTTGATTGACATAGGCATTAAATAGCAACCAACCACTAATAAAGTTGTCTTCATAAAATTCATTTTTGGAACATCTAACCTGACACGCCAATTTCACCCTAAATATAAGGGACCAAATTCCTCACCATCGCCAATGGTCTAATGCCAAGTTATACAAACACTTCCAGTTATGAATAATCATCAATCTCGCAGCCAAACGTATGGAAGATTAACATTTTTATGGGCAAGATCTTTGTTTTCATTTAGAAAAAAAGGTTGTATGCAATCCTTTGACTGGTTATTTTCTTCAAATCAGTACCATTATTTTTTTTTACCAAAACTCTTCAACTATGGGATACAATCACCATATCTGGGGGGAAAGTACTAAGGTCATTACAGTTTTCTTCAGCACTTGGCTGATATTTGTTTATATGCCTAAGCTTTAAAAGAGTGCTGCATCAATGAAATTTAACCTTAAAATTATGATCTCTCATCCTGCATGAGATGGATTTAAATGGCTTAGTGTTCCAGATAGATAACCAAGCAGTCAAAATGATGTACAAGCGCAGAACTGCAAAACGTGTGAAATAAAATATCTAATTACAAAACTATGGTGCACATAGAATCATAGTTGGAAGGGGCCTCATGGGTCATAGAGTCCAGTCCTCTGAACAGTGTAGGATCTTTAGCAAAACCGTCCTCAGCTGGGAGCTGTCCAGACTCTTTTTGAAGATGTCCAAAGAAGACCCCACCATTTCTCTAGCTAGGCCCTGATCTGGCAACCCTACCTACTAAAAGTAATGGCTGTACTGACATCTATTTTAAAAGACAGAAAAGCAATTGCTTTTAGTCCAGGTGCTAATTCACTTCAGCCTTTGTGGAGCATGAAAACCTTGGACTCTCTTTCTTCCCAAGGTAAAGATTAAAAAGCTAACAAATAAAAAATGAGAGGTACACACGCTTTTTTCTTAAAACGTTTAAAGCAACGAAGGGATTTTCACCACTCAGTTCATATTTGATGCAGCTGTGCTTCAAAGGAGATCTTTTAAAAATAGCTCACACCCTAAATGTGTGGCTGGCACACAAGGCACTGAGCTGCATATATCAAAATAAAGTTGCTGTATCCATCTCATACGATCGCTGGCCAAGAGGCAATGTGATACCACTTGCTGAGAAGGAAGCTGGAGCTGTGAAAGACACTTAATGTTGATTAATAGATAGGTTTCTTTCTTTCTTTCTTTCTTTCTTTCTTTCTTTCTTTCTTTCTTGGGACTAGGTACTGGGGCTGAGAGTGTATGTAAATAATACTTCTAGCAGAGCTGAGATTGTCACAGTTACTTTTGGGGACTAAAACTACTAGAATCTCCCAGATAGTAGCCAAGCTGGGCACAGGATTCTGGAGCTGCATCTGCACTGCAGAAATAATGTAGTTTGACACTGTTTAACTGCCATGGCTTAATGCTATGGCATTCTGGAATGTGTAGTTTTATGAGATAGGCATCCTTGTTGATCAGAGCACTCTGGTGCCACAAATTACAAATCCTAGCGTGACACAGTGTTTTGAGTGTTGGACTACAACTATGGAGACCTAGATCCGATTCCCAGCTTAGCCATGAAACCCTGGGCAAGGCACATGCTCTCAGCCTCAGGAGAAAGCAATAGCAAGCCTCCTCTGAACAAATCTCACCAAGAAAACTCCATGATAGGTTTGCCTTAGGGTTGCCATAAGTCAGAAATGATCTGATGGCACACAACAACAAAAAATGCCATAGCACTGAGCCATGGCAGTTAAAGTGTTATCAAACCCCAAAAGTAAATTTGCCAACATCTGAGGCTGCACGGGATACCTGCCACAAGAATGCTGTTCAAAATGGGATCCCCATGTTAAATTCTCCTAAATTTTCTATAATGACCTGGAGGAACACACTCTTATAAACTGCCAAGCAGTTCACTGCTGGACAGACCCTAAGCTTCCATGCCTGAGCACTACAAAATAATAATAATAATAATAATAATAATAATAATAAATTTTTATTTATAACCCGCCCCTCTGCGCGGCAATCGGGGAGGGGTACAGCAATATTAAAATAGAACAAAGTTAAAAACATTCCATCATCCCATAGTCCCACCCTCCCATCCCCTTAAAACAGAATTAAACAAATGACCAATTAAAATACAATATTAAAAACATAATGACAATAATATAAGGAGTCAGATTTACAAGTCAGGGACCCATCCCTAGGCTGAGAGTTAGGGCTGCTGTTTGAGCTCTGCTTAGCTGTACCAAAGTTAGGTGGACAACACATGTAGCTAGGGCCATTGAAGTCATCATCCACACAATGGTGCTTTATGCCTGCCCAGCACATACAGTTGGCATGTTGAAGATCTCAGGTTCAGTCCCTGGCATCTCTACTTTAAACAGAAAAGGGTCAGGAAGATGGCAAGAGGTTTGCCAAGGATGCTACTAGAGAACACTGAGCTACGTAAATAGACAAATACAGTGGGCCCTTGGTATCTACTGGGGTTTGGTTCTAGGACCTAGCCACCCATTCCCATGGATGCCAAAATCCGTGGATGCTCAAGTCCCATTATATACACTGGTGTAGTAAAATGGTGCTCCTTGTATAAAATGGCAAAATCAAGGTTTGCTTATATATTCCAGAACTGATCAATCACTTAAAGACCCATCTTAAAAACAGCATGCACAAAGCTTTAGTGGAATCAGTAATGTTTCTTCAAAACTGTGGGATGGAGGACACTGATGAGCTTCCAAAGGCCCTTTGACACAATGCAGTTATTGTGCTATGACTGAATTTTAAATTACATGACTGTATCCAGTCAAATCCTGGAGTTTGGAGTTTGGTCGTTAGAGCTTTCTAGCTGAAAATTCTATGTATCCTTCCCTTAACTGCAAATCCCAGGATTGCACAGGGCATTGCTGTGAAATTTAAAGTGGAATCATAGCACTATATGTAATGTAAAAGAGCTCCCCCCTTTTTTAAATTTCAGCCCTTACCAGTCCCAACCATCATGGCATACAGGCAAGTATGTTGGGATTGGAAATCCAACAATGTTCAGAGGGCTACAGATCACCCTTGGGGGTGAAATTGATTCAACCAAAGCAAACATGGTCTAGTTAATCCCTTTACTCCACCGATTTATGTTGGAAGAGGGTAACCAGATGCAACTAGGCAACTGAACAATGGAACAAACATGAGACCCCACTCATGCAAGGCTCCGGGATCCTCCATTCTTATTTTGTTTTATTTTGTTTCTCAATGAAGCCTGTCCAGTTCTCAAGCTACAAAGACTGGCTCAGAGTCAGGGACATGGATAGTGCTGAGAAGGGAATTTGTTCCTATTGCCTTGCTCAGACATGGTTGTCTGCACATGGCGTAAGGCTGAGAGCTCTCCTCTGACTAGATCTGATGGGATAATGCTACAGCTTGGTTTAATAGCAGCACATGCACAAAATGAGTTAGTCCAAGGCCTCCGGCTCTAATTCAGATCAAAGATTCTTGCCAGTAGCACGGCTGTGTCTTGTTTTGTGGCTTACAATGAAGGGAAAACCCCACCCCAATAATTCTTAAGATTCTAGAACAATGCTGGATATGAAGCAGCTAATGCAAACAAACAATTTACAAAAACAGCATCATCTTTCATCCTCCAAACGTCTGGGTGAGGGTTTGAATAGGAGCCAGCAAACCCCAGTTCCAAGGCTTCATCCCTGAAGATTGTTTGTCCCCTTTTGCCTGGCTTGGCCAGACAGACACTGTGCCTCTGTGGCTTCTGTGCCTCTGTGGCTTCTCCAAGTTGCTTCTGTTGTTTAGTTATTAGATTTCATCTATAGCCTTAAAAATAAAAAAAAATGAAAAAAGGTGGAAATGCAGCCACAATCAATGTTCCTCTAAGTATTTTTGATTTCTTAACAAATGCTGCAGTTTCTCTAAATGTGACCATATGCCTACAGACCACACAAATATGGGTTTTTGTGTGTGTGAACACACATGCTTATACACACTGCAATGGAATGCTAAGTGTGCATGCCACTTTTGCATGCTCTTCAACTGTTCCACTTTCTAAACTGCTTTTAAAATGTCCCAATTTCTTGTTCCTCCTCCCACTTTTCCCCTTTGTTCAGTTGCTGCAAACCAAGTTCAGAGTTATTGGAAATAACTGAGCTATGGCCTGAAATACACTCTGTTAATCATTTCTCTACCCTACTTATTTGGTCTTTCTCCAATGCCAGCTCCCTCCTCTCTCTCTTCCATTCATACACACACTCCGATCCCATTCCTATCCCTCCCCACTTTCAGCAAACCAGCATAAAATAGTTTGTCATGGCTGAAAAACCACATCATAAAGAAAGGGAAGAATCCAGTCCGAAGCACATGGCAACTCTCAAGGTAGAGCGCCAAGATGAAAAGAGAGCACAGCGTTCCATTGTTTGGAGGAGTCAATGGGTAGTGGTGTGTGTGTGTGTGTTTGCACAAATCAGCACAACCCATTCTTAAATTGCTAGATGTTTCCTAGGGGCTAATAAAGGTTCCATCTTCTTTGCAGATACAGCTGGCTGGAAATTTTTCAGGTTTCCCCCAATGGAAACAGGATGTGGAGGCTGACGCCAAGAATTCTAGAAAGTTTCAAAGTGGGGTTGGATGGCTAGACTGCCGAGCCCAGCTGCAATTAAGGGGCGAAGAGGAAAAGAAAAAGCCAAGCCAGTTTTCTGATGCCAAGCTGAAGCCAATCTTCTATGATTATGGACAGGAACGTCAGTGGGGTTCGCATGTCGGCACATGGTGCCCATGGGCAACCAACTGGCCTGGTAAGGTCCTACTGCCTATGGCAGCTGGGACCAGGCAGCTTTAAAATTCCCCATAATCCTCTGGGAGACATTATGCAACATCCGGAGCACTGGGGGGCCTTTAAAATAGTACCTCATACCTACTAGGAAAAGGGAATCCAGAGAGACTCTTGAACCAGCTTCAAATGTGAGGATGGGCACAGGCCAAAACTCTACCACAATTGCATTTTTAATTAAAGAAAGCACATGCCATTATTGTTTGGATGTGCTGCAAAGAATGAGTGGACAATGGATATCGATACTGGAGGGAAATTTGGTGAGGACTGCTAGTTGCTGAGGTGTTTCAAAACCATAGCTTTTTAAGTTTTAGATTGTTGTTGTTCTTAACTGCCTCTGAGTTGACCTCAACCCAAGGCGACCAAGTGAACATCTCCAATAAGTTTATCGCACGGCACTTGCAAACTTATATTGTTTGTAATTTTAAATTTAAATTTGTAATTTTAAATTGTTGTTAGCCGCCCCGATTGTTATCAGAGGGACGGGATACAAATAATAATAATAATAATAATAATAATAATAATAATAAGAAGGAACGGGAACAGAACGGCACGGGGCAAGAATGCCACCGATGCTGCTGGGAGTCCCCAAGCTGTTCCCCATCCATGCTATGGCATCTGATTTTGAAGAATGATTTTGAACCGTTCTTCAAAATCGGCTGCCGGGAACAGCTGGAGAATGGCTTGGGGACTCCCAGGGGCATTGGCGGCGTTCTCCTGTGCGGTAACTTGCGTTCTTGTCCTGTTCCGTGCCGTTCTGTTCAGTTCCTGTTCCTGAAAGTGCCATGTGATAAATTTACAAGACCCTTTGTCCTTAGTCGCCCTGCCTAGGTCCTTCAGGTTCAGATCTGCGATGTCTCCAACTGAGTATGCAATTTTCCTCTCTACTGCCTTCCACCTTTCCTAGCATTATTGCCTTTTCTAATGATTCATGCCTTCTCCTGGTGTGTCCAAAGTGCAACAGCTCCAATGTAGTCATCCTGGCTTCCAGGGCAAGCTCAGGCTTGATCTGTTCTAGGACCCTTTTGTTTGTCTTTTTGTCTATCCATGGTATCCTTAGCACTCTTCTCCAATACCACACCTCAAATGAATTGATTTTCTTCTCGTCTGCTTTCAACTCCCATAATCCCCCCAGCCAATATATTCAGTGGCCATGCTGGCTGGGGGATTCTGGAATTTACCATCCCAAACTGCAAATTTTCAAAGTTCTGGTCAAAGCTACCAGCAAGTATATTATAAAAATGAGTTAATATTTACTCAGTAAAAAGCAGATGTGAAGGAAAACTGTGAAGTCGAAGGCTTTCAAGGCTGGCATCCATAGGTTTTTGTGGGTTTTTCGGGCTGTGAGGCCATGTTCCAGAAGAATGTATTCCTGATGTTTTGCCTGCATCAGTGGCTAGCATCTTCAGATGCCATCTCTTTATCTCTGACCTTTACTGACTTGAGGTAGGATGGAATTTGGGAAGTTACAGTTTTTATTGAATCCCCCCCCCCCTGAAATGGCAGTAATTTCAACATAAGAATGGTTAGCACTGACCCATAGATTATCCTTAGCACTGGCCCATGGGTTATCTTTGGACAAGCATGCCACTGAATGTATTGCACTCAGGCAGTACTATCCATCTCTCTACTTCTAGAAATGTAATTCTCATATTATTGGTAGAGCCATATCTCAGTAGTAAAGCATGAGCTTTATATGATGTAGGTTCAGACTTCAATATTTCCAGGTAAGGAAATTTGTGATTTAAACGCTGGAGAACTGCTGCTGCTATTCAGTATGAATGAAAAGGAACTAGATGGTTTGCATTAAGACAGGGATGGAATTTGACTGCATCCCTTCCCTCCAATATTTCACAGATGAAAACCAGGACACATGTGGCCAAGCAATATCAGCGTGTGGCCAAGATGGCAAAAGTTATTAAAATGAAGAATATATAACTAGGAGATGTTGCAGCAGTTTGCTTTTGCCTGCACACAGAGAGAAGCAAGATTCCATCATCTCCTCCTCTTTCCTTTCCTCACTGCTCAGATAATTGAGTGCAAACCACTTCTGTATCATCAGCTGGTTTGGGGAGGAAGAGAAAAATAGTATAGCCATCTATGAAATAATAAATGAATTACTAGGTTATTATTATTATTTGCATTAACATGTGTAAAAGAAAGAACACCCTAAAAACAAGCCAAGGTAACCAACACTGCATAAAATACAGCAGTGTGTTTGAAATCTGGAAAGAACCTTTAAAAGCCATCTTATTCCCTTAAGTGGGAACTAATTATGTCTAAATCATCCCAGACAGACGTTTTCCAGACTTATTCTTGAATACCTTTAACAATGCGGATTCAATGAGCTTACTTGGTAATTTATTCCATTGGGTCATTCTTGTTTTTCTTCTCTCTCTCTCTCTCTCTCGCACACACACACTCACACACAGGTGGTTCTTTTGAACTCTGCACCTTAATCAGTTTATTTGGCAGATGAATGAGCTGTACTGGACTTGATTGAAAGTAGGAACAATTCTGAACTAGTGAGCAGCAATGACTCTTTTTAACGGGCAGTAAGCCAGCAAACTAAACTGCAACTATCATACTTTGGACATGTCATGATACAATGTGGATCCTCTCATTGGAGAGGATGATATTGCTCATTGTAGTGGGAAGCAATAGGAAAAGAGGAAGACTGCATTACAGGTGGATTGATTCAATCAAAGAAGCCACAGCCCTGAGTTTGCAAGACATGAGCTAGGCAGCTGATGACCAGGGTGTTTGGCGGCTATAAACCAGTATTTGGGTTGAAGCATTCTCTTATCATCATTCTCCCAACTAGTTTAGGTTGGTGATCTGGGATGTTATTTTTAGGCACTCAATTTCAGGCACTGATGGGGAAAATGGTGCAAGGCAGCCAAAATGTTTCTACAGTTTGGTACCCTCCCTCTTTGACAGTGAAATCCAGAATGCATGCTGATGATGCAGATGTTTTAGAAAGGAAGGAGTTTGGAGGAGGAATGTCACAGAGGCAAATTTGTCTGGCTGGGGACTGGAGAGGAAAAAGCCCGCTGTATATTTGGTGACCTTTTGGGGCCTCTTGAAGACAAACGTCATTTCTCAGAAGCCGAATTGGGAGTCTTCCATATTGGATGGATACCAAAATCCATGGATGCTCAAGTTCCATTAAATACAATGGCATTGTAAAATAGTGTCCCTTAGATAAAATGGCAAAATCAAGGTTTGTTATTTGAAATCTATACATTTTTAAAATATTTTCAAGCTGTGTATGCTTCAATCCATGGATAAAAAATCCATAGATATGAAGAGCTAACGATACAAGAACATATAGAGACACCTTGTAGCCCAATTCTGGTCTTTGGAAAGCAGTATTGTAAATAAAAGTTCCAGTGTGATGTTGTGGTTTGAGCATTGGACGATGACTCTGGAGACCGGGGTTCAATTCCCCCATGGCCATGGAAACCCACTGGGTGACCTTAGACGAGTGCCATACTCTTAGTCCCATGAAAGGTTCAAATTAGGGTTGCCATAAGTCAGAAACAACATGACTGCACACAATGACAATTGTAAATAAAGCTACAAATTATACAATGTCGTCTTTAATCCATCCAGATGACTCTGCAAGTGGGCTTAAATCCAGGCAAATATCAAAATCCATTCCAGTTTGCAAGTGGGTTGAGTGTGTTAATTTTGTCTGGGGTGTGCATGGATCTGTCCATGTTGGCAGCACACTGTACAAGACATCTCCCTTTCCAAAAGTAGCTGTCTGTCACACTGTGGTCCTGTCTCTTCAGGATCTTCTGTGAGATGCATCAGAAATACTATAGATCTCTGCCCTTATAATAAATTCTTTTAATGCCACTAGGTTCAGTTGTGCCCCTTCTATTTCAGCTTCAGTCAAGATGCAACCCATTCTCTTGAAGGCCACTTGCCAATGGACTGCTTGGCTCCAAGTTGGGTTCCTTTTTCAATCAGGAAGTCCCCTTCCCTCACTCCCACACCTTGTTCCAAACTTTTGGGTAGGTGAACGGCTCCTCCTGCCCAACGCTTCCTTTTACTACCCCCAAAAAGACAGGAAACCACAACCGCAACTCTCTCAAAAAGCCTTCCCTCATGTCCTTTCCCCTCCCACACCTCTCTGTGGGGAGACCACCGGTACTGAGCTATTAAAATGGCTGTTGTTTCTTCCATTACTCAGCTTTCCTGAATTATTGGGTGTAAGATTCAGGGAGTGGGAATAATTATGGGTTGGGGCAGGGGGTGGTTATGGAGAACAATGGCAGTTTTGAAGGCTTAATGGTGCTTCTGTGGTTCTTTCAAACAAGGTTGGCCTGTAGTCATATTTCTCAGAGACTCCATCTGTCCCCCCTCACTCCCATCACATTCTGCCAGGAGATGTTTCGCCACACAAGACCAAGCCTGCTGGTTGCACCCTCCTTCAAAAGGCTTATGTTTTTACTCTTTTAGAAAAACCCTCCTTGATTTAACTATGCATTGTTGTGGGCAACATTTATCTGGAAAAGAGGAAGAGATCAAGATTTAAGCCAGTCTGGAACCCCTAGTCTTGGCCAAACAGTCCTAATCCAATATCAACAATGCAATTTTCAATCAGATCAACTGCAATGGACTTTTACTCTTGATGTGCCTGAAATTTGCTCTCTTTCCATTTTGCCTGATGAACAGTTGAGCCCAAAACATACATCTTTTCATTTACCTTTATGGGAGAGGGGTTCCAGTAGGGAACAGTTATGCACACAGCTTGGAAAAGTTACTTCCAGGGACTAGAACTCCCAGTATAGGCTCCATGCCGGCTAAATAATTCAGTGTTTTATAGTCCAAAATTCAAAAATATAGCCATGTTAGTTTGTAGAATCAGTATGTAGAGAGATCTTGTAACACCTTTGAGACTAACTGAAAGAAAGAAGTTGGCAGCATGAGCTTTTGCAGACTTCAGTCTACTTCCTCAGATGCTTTTCCAAAATGTTACTTTCCAAGCCCTAGTTATGCAGGGAGGCTGATGATATTCTATACCAGAATTGGATGTAGTTCCAAGCCTTGTGAAGAGTTCTTTTGGTGCCAAACACAGACATGTTGTTGCTGGTAGAAATCAAAGACATAGCTATGACGTAGTTTGGATAAGTATGAAAAAGGATCTTGTGGCACCTTTGGGACTAACTGAGAGAAAGACATTAGTAGCATAACTTTCGTAGACTAAGCCTGCCTCATCAGATGCATGCATCCATGCATCTGATGAAGTAGGAGATTATCACATGAGACTTTAGAACCAATATTCAAGCTGGAGAATAGTGCCTTTGTCAGTACTTATCACACAATATCATCTCTGTCACATTGCTGCTTTTCTTTGTTAGACTGTCCCTTTCCATTGATGGGGAAAACTCATCAATGAGCTGACAATGTGTGGACAAAGCTGCCAGGATCAGCCCATTGCAGGGACTGGTTATGTCGACAGCTCATCCTCCCCATGGATCCAGAAACCCTTATGGTAAGCCAGGTTTTTCTGTCAGTGCAGACACTGTTATATCTCCCATAGGGCCCCTTTCAGAGAGCATTCTGAAAGCTATGATGGCTGGCTCTAACCAGGCTTGCCCAGCTTCTCACTTCATGAGGACAAACACATGAAACTATTAGTTTAAGCAGAGAAACCCTGAGATTTATTTAAGTTTAAGGATGCCTGGGGGAAAACAAGCTTAATGGGAAAGACAAGACTCTGTGCCCTCTTCTCCTCTCCCTCCTGCTGAAAACAGAGCAAACTACTTTTGCATTCTGAACTCAGTTTCCAGAAACTGTACAAAGGAAGAAAGTGAGAGGAGGAGAGAAAAACTGGAACATTTAAAAGCAGCAGAGAAAGTAGGGCAGCAGAGAATTAACTGGGATGTCCCTACCAAACTAGGACAAACTGGAGAGTATGTAATTTAATACCGAAAAACCCAAAAAAACCCTCATCCCAAAACTACAACCCTGCACCCACTCCACTCCAATGGATTTGGTAGCTGGAGCAGTTGCTCCCATGAGCATATCTGCCGCTTTTATCCTGAACCAGTTATTGGAGCCAATTGTATATTGTCAGCTGAAATTAGACCCAGGCTGTATGAGTTATTGCAGTTTAAATTCCCCAGTAATCAGATGCAAAGAAATGGAAAGTGAAACCTGAAGAAGATGCCAAATAATTCTCAGCAACAACTAAATCACCAGCATGATCCCACTTGTGCAGAGATGGAAATGTTAACAATTTCCCCACTCAGGTCTGCAGGCTCCTGATATCCAGAAAACATCCGTCACACCACTGAAAAGACTGTGGATGGCTTTGAAAAATCAGGAGGTCTGTGGGTTTGTGTTTTTTTAAAAAACAAAAATCTCATTGGCCTAAATGCAATCGCTAGTCCCAAATTAGACCATTGACTCAGTTGCTGAATGGTAAATCAACATTTATGTCAATCTCATTGATTCACTGGCTCTTCTCTAGTTGGGATTACCAAATGGATTTTGGATCCCAAGTGGACTGTACTGCGATTAAGAAAATATGATATAGCTACTTGATCTAGCAGGGGAGGACCAATGTGTTAGGTCTAGGGTCCCATTTCCCACCCATCCCAGAACCTTTTGGGTTTTGGACTATTCTAAATGCCCCTTCAGAACCAGAAGTGGCTGGAAGTCCAGTTCTGATTTTAAAAGATGGATGTTTGGGGTTTTTTGAGTCACAAAGTATGCTGGAGTAAGATTGCAACATATTTAAAACATAAATTGCCATTCCTGAAGCCCTTTCACACTATACAGTTACAGTGTATTACATTATTACACTATTACGGAGATTACACACAAGGAAAGAAAATGAAACTTCAGTCGGATAGTGGCACATTTCTACGTGCCTTAACACATGACGTCGTAGTTCTTCAGTTCTCATCCCACAGGAGATGGTCATAAAAGCAAATCTTTTTTTCTAGCTGGAAAAATCTGTTTGACAAAAGACTCCGTTTTATGACTGAGTCCCCTAGGAAAAGAACTGAAAAACTATGACACCCACTTTCTTTCCTCATGCAATAAGCTCCCCACACTACACAGTTATAGCCCTATAATTCTGCTTAAAATAGCATGGCTGCATCCTGTGGAATCCTGGGATTTGTAATTTCATGGAGGCATTTAGAATTCTCAGCCAGAGAGCTCTAATGCCTCAACAAACTACAGATCCCAGGATTCCATAGGATGCAGCCAGCCTACCCCCTAGTCATATGCCACATCTAGTCTCATGCAACATATCAGAAATTTAATTTCCCCAATTTCCTCATAGCCTTCTTTTTTATTGTCCAGGATTTATAGTCAAAAGTGCTAAGGTGCTAAAGCAACCTTACCCTAGTTAAACATAAGGATCATTATATTTTGGCACAAACATTCTTTTCGTCACTTGATCTCTGTTGACCAAAATGGTGAAAGGTTTGGAAACCATGTCTCATGAAGATCAGCTTAGGGAGCTGGCTGAGTTCAGTGTGGGGAAGAGAAGGTTAAAAGGTGACATGATAGCCATGTTTAAGAATTTGAAGAGATGTCATATTGAAGATAGAGCAAGCTTGTTTTCTGCTGCTCCAAAGACTGGGACATAGAGTATAGGATGCAAACTACAGGAAAAATAGAATAGAATATGACCCGGAGCAATGGATGGAAGCTACAGGAAAAGAGATTCCACCCAAAACATTAGGAAGAACTTCCTGACAGTAAGAAATATTCAATAGTGGTTGCTTAGGAGTGTGGTGAAATCTCCTTCTTTGGAGGATTTTAAACAGAGGCTGGATGGCCATCTGTCAGGAATACTTTGAATGTGAGTTCCTGCATGGCAGAACTGGGTTGGACTGGATGACCCTTAGGGCCTTCTTCCAACTCTACGAATCTGTTTCCTAGAAACAGCAGCTGTGGTTAATGATGGTGGCCATCTTAGGTAGTTCTAGGATAATACAAACAGCCAAGTAGAAGTACATTTCTTTTTGGAAAATACTGGGTTAATTTAAACTGACCTGGGAAGCAGGAATGAGAAGTCCTTGGTAATGCCAAGAGTTCACAGGAAATACTTTGGGATGAAGAAAAAAACATCACAGTCTCCAAAATAAATCTGTTTGTACAGGAACAAAACCTAGAACTTTCAGATACTTCCCCCCCCTGCCCCCTTGTCTGAAGGTGCTATAAGTTAACCATAACAAAACTGTATTAATTCTTCTACAGTCTCATGTCAACCTATGGAACAATGTTCTATCATAGATTTATTTGCTATAGAGATGATTAGGTAACAGGTTATCTCATAAACTATTGATTCCATATCCTGTAATTTTAATGTATGGTCAGTTGTTGTCTCGGTTTTTTTATTATTATTATTATTTTGGTTCTTGTATGATTTGTTTTTCCTACAAGAAAACTCCATTAAAAATGAAGTAGAACATGTCCAGAGAACAGTAACCATAAATGGTAAAAAGTCTGGAAATCAAGTCCTATGAGGGACAGTTGAGGCAGTTAGGTATGTTTAGGATGGAGAAGAAGAGACTGAAAAGAGATATGATAACTATCTCTAAATATCTCAAAGGATGCTATGTAATGGCACATGCTCCAGAGATACAATCTAAACCAATGGATTTAAATGGCAAGAACTGAGATTCTTGATGGTCAGGGCTGTTTGATAATGGAATAGTTTGCATCTGGAAATAGTGGGCTCTCTTTTGTTTGAACTTTTGGAACAGATGGTCATCTTATGAAGAATGATTTAGCCATCAATGGTCATCTTTGCAAAGGGTTGCCTTGGATGACCCCTGGGATCCCTTCCAACCCTGTGATTCTAAACTGGAAGCTGAAAGTCACAGATCATGGGGATATATTTGGCTTCAGGGTTTCTTCTTGCCAACCATAGATCTTCTGTTCAGCGGTCTTTTCCTTACTCCCACCCGGAACAGAAAAAAAAATGTCATTCTTGATTCATCAGCTTTGTGGATAGTTGGAGGGATAAAGGCAGAGGATTCCTGCCTGGAAGCACGCACACTGCTGAAAAAGAGCCACTGCCCTCTGTATATATGGGTTTGCCTGCAGCTCCCATTGAGGGCTGTTGAGAGAAGCAGCAGCCTCTGAAACTCTAGAATGCCCTGAAGTCCCTAGAAGCGATTACAGCCATAGACAATTCTCTATGACACGTACAACGCCTGTTATTGCTTTAAAAGGCTTTATTTCCCCTGGGCCCCCATCTAATATCAAAAACCCAGACAGAAAATAAATTAGGGGGCATGCTTCATCAAGTGCTTTCTGAAATACTCATCTGAAACCTCCTCCCCAGTTGTCTGCAAGCCAACCTGCCACTTGTCGAAGTGAAGAAAGAAGCCCGAATGGCAGGACTCAAGTCACGGGCCAAAACATCTCACCTGCGATCATCATCATCCAAGGCCTGCACCAGATCTGGTTGTCCTATCCAGGTCTTGTGGGGCTATGGCTTTGTTCACATGAGCAGAAGACCAGGGCATCCCAGACTATCCCAATTTGGCAGGGACAGTCCCAATCAATCCTGTGTTGCCCCACTTTCTCAGATGCTTTTCAAAGGTCCTAGTTTCTCTCTCTTCCTTATGCTTTTCCACTTTGTCACAAAAACTGGGACACATGTGCCCAAGCAACATCACAGTGTGGTTAAGATGGTAAAAGTAAAAGCCTTGGACAGCTCACCTGGTCTTTAGCCTTGGCTTCTCTTCTGCAAAATGGATAGTGGGTCAGTAAATTGAGGAGAGAGAGCATCAAAGGAGTCATTTAGTATTTTAAGTTTAAGTCTGGCGTTAAAGTGGATTGCTTACACGTTCCAAACTGGCACTTTTTAATACTGTTGGTTTTGTTAGAAGGTTGTCTCCATCTTGATTGTAGTGTTGCTTTAAAAAAAAAAAAATGAAAAGGGGAAATGTATATCACTTCATATTGATGCAACAAATATGGGTTAATTCCAACTGGAGTTTGTTGTTAGCTGCCTTTGATTCGATCTTGGCTCATGGTGACACTGTGAATAAGACATCTCCAAGTTGCCCATCCTCTATGGTCTCTGCTCAAGTCCTGTAGGCTCAGGCCTATGATCTCCTTTATTGAATCCATCCATCTGGCATGCAGTCCTCTCGTTCTTCTGCCCTCTTCTCATGATATGGCCAAAGTACAACAGCTTCAAATTAGGCATCTTGGCTTCCAGGGAGAGTTCAGGCTTGATTTGTTCAAGGATCCAATTGTTTGTCTTTTTGGCCATCCATAGTATCCTCAGAACTCTTCTCAAGCACTACGTCTCAAATGAGTTAATTTTCTCCTTGCCCACTTTCTTCGCTGTCCAGCTCTCACATCCGTACATGGTAACGGGGAATACAATGGACAATTCTGACTTTAGTGTTCAGCTGTATATCTACACTTAACCATTTTGCCTGGTTCTTTCATGGCTGCCCTTCCCATTCCTAATCTTCTTCTGATTTCTTGACTGCATTCTCCATTGTGATCAATGTTTGATCCAAGGCAGTGGAAATCTTTAACTACGGTATCTTGATTTCCTCATTATTTGGGTTAAATTTATAGAGTAGACACACTCAATCAACTGCTGAACAGTGAATCAAGATAGGTAAATCTCATTAATTGAGTGTATTTTCTCTAGTCGGGACTAACAATACGATTTAGGCCATGATTTAGAAACAAAATGATAAATGAAGGAAATCCATCTGGGGGTGTTGACTGGTGGCTTCCATGTCAGTGGGACAATTAATCTGCTCCAGGCTTTGTTCTGAATTTTATAAAGGAGTCTATCCAAAGCACTGAACTCTATCTTACAAATCGCTTCAGCACTTTGGATGTCTAACTTCGGAGTTCAGGTCAAAACCCAGAGAGGGTTCCCTGCTCCATTAACATGGCAGATATCAGTTGTCATGGCTTCCTGAGAGGGTAGGCAGTTCTGTGAAGAGATAAAATGTTATAGCTAATGGAGACCATCTGCCCTCATCCTTCCCTGATTCTATCCAGAAACAAGAGAACAGACCTGGGGCAGCCTGACCTGTCTAGCTGTGTAGACAGCTAGTCTTGGGAAATAATGAGCTATCCCACAGGAAAGTAAATCCCTGCCTAATGATGAGAAAACACGCTCATCATTGTCTCACCGAATCCTAGGCCTGAGCATGATAGTTTAGGCAAAAGACAGTTCTCTTCCATGGATGAAGATGAGCCTTCGCTGCAGCTTGGGGCCAACTTCTTTTTGTCTTCATCGCTCTAATATTTCAGCTGCTGTCCAGATGTGGAGCAACTTTGGAGGTTGGCTGGCTTTCAGGCTCCATGCTGGAAAGACCCAAGCTTGGCTCTTGTCTACAAGGGACACATGGCGGTTGAATTAACAAGCAGGCTAATGACAATAGGAATCCAACAAATCAACAAAGGATGCCAAGGCAGCCAACCTCTGTGATTTATGCTTGGGCTAACAGTGTTGTGGGTGCAAAGAGTCAGGAGGAAGTGCTGCGAGAGCGGCAGAAAAAACCCAAAGGTGAGAAGCTTACTCATACATAGCCCAGTGCCTGATAAAATGGAGCTGAAACAAATAAAATACCATGGACTGACAGAGAAGAAGTGGTTTATCATGGTGCCTCTTCACCCATTAAGAACTGCTCATGGATAGTGTAATGGTCCTTAAGTTACACTATGGACTACAGGTCCCAGAATCCCCCAGACAGGGGATTCTGTGAGGTGTAGTTTGACAAAGGACCTTTCTTACATTCTGTGCTGGCTAGGGTTCCCAGGTCTCAGAGCCTAGCATCCCTTTTTGAGTCCTTGGAGTGATGAGGAGGAGAGTCTACCATCCTATCTGGCAGTCTATTCCATTCTCGTACAGTTCTTACAGTTAAGAAATTCTTCTTAATGTTTAGGTAGAATCTCTTTTCTTGTTCATATGTTCTTATTCATGCTGGCCCTGGTTTCTGGAGCAGCAGCAAAATAAGTTTGCTCCATCTTCAGATATTTAAAGATCGCTATCACATCACTAGCAAGACTTGGACTTGGAACAGCAGCTATGAAGACAAAATCCTGAAGTGTAACAATATATCATTGAATACTGTAGTTAGGATTGCCCATGCCATTGTATTTCCCATTTCTATGTATGGTTGTGAAAGTTGGTCAGTGAAGAAAGTGGATAGGAAGAGAATCAATTCATTTGAGATGTGGTGCTGGAGAAGAGTTCTACAGATACTGTGGACTGCTAAAAAGACAAATAAATGGTCCAAGAGCAAATCAAGCCTGAATTCTCCCTAGAAGCCAAGATGACTAAACTGAAGCTCTCATACTTTGGACATATTATGAGAAAGTGTGACTCCCTAGAAAAGACAATAATCCTTGGTAAGGTAGAAGGCAGCAGGAAAAGAAGAGTGCATTTCAGATGGATACTCAGTCAAGGAAGCCACAGCCCTGAGTCTGCAAGACCTGAGCAAAGCAATAGATGATAGGTGGAGTTGGAGGTCTCTCGTTCATAGGGTCCCTATAAGCTGAAGTTGACTTGATGGTAGTTAACAACAACACAAGAATCATGTCACCTTTTAGGCTTTCCTTCTCCAAGGCAAACATACCCAACTCCCTAAATTGTTTCTCATAAGACTTTGTTTCCAAACTTTTTGATCATCTTGGTTGATCTTCTCTGGACATGTTCCAACTTCTCAATATGCTTTTTGAGACTGTGGCCCTGAAAACTCAGGGCCTGGGATAATCCTGAGGTGGCAACTTTAGTGTTGGTCTACCATCTTAATGTAAGAAGTCAATTGCTTCGCTCGGCCCTCTGATGAAGTTCATTGTTGTTTTTAAGGATTCTTAAACACTAATTACATCCAACAATGAACCAGTGCAGGAGTGCAACAATAGTTGCTTGCTCAGGTTGGGTGTGGGAAGATACATTTGTTCTGTTCCCCTCATTTCATGGTTTCAAACTAATGGGTGAACTGAATCTCAGTGAACCTTGAACATTCCTACTTTTACTAGGATAAATAGACAAACATTTGATTGCTAACAAAGGCTTTCTGGACTACAACTTCCATAATCCTCAATGGCTATCATTCATGCTGGCCCTAGTTTCTGATAATTATATTCCAAATAAGTCATTTTTCTGGGCTCTGGCTGCTAGTATTATTCTACTATTGTTTTTCAGTGTCATCATGAGGCTGTTGAGCAGCTGTCATAGGGGCTTCCATCTGCAGGCTTTTATTCATGTTCTACATCTTGTCCCAGCAGAAGCAGACAACTCTTTCAATGGACTGGGGATGAGCAATGATGTTTTTTTGCTTTGATTATGACAATAGCAGCTTGTAGTTGTAATGGGTTGCATTCACTGTGATGAGAAGCCAAGTGATGGGTCAACCGCAGAAACAACCTCATTTCCCTTCCATCCCATCAGAGACAGTTTCTTCCAGGGCTGAGGCTAAGCAGAGAGATAGCACAAGAGCATTGCTACATTGCTTGGTTATACATTTTTAAAGAAATAACACAAAACGTTCAGCAAAGGGCTCCAGGAATCTGTATCTCCCCCTCTCAGTGTGGCCCTCACATACCCTCCAACAGTCCTGATTTGGCAGAAAGAGTTCCCATTAATCCTGTGCTGACCCACTTTTTGTCTGCTTTTAAAATGTCCCGGTTTCTCTTTCTTGCTTCCACTTTCCCACTCTGTCCTCAGCTTACTTCAGTTTTTGCAAACAGAGTTCAAAGTGCAAAATTAGTTGACACACAGTTATCTAATCGGGGGGAGAATAGATAACAGGTAGAATTCTGTCCTTCCCAGTAGGTTTGTGTAAAAGCAAACTGCTGCAGCCTCTCTTAGCTTGTCTTTTCTTCCCCATTAACAACTTCTGTCATCCCACTTTTCCTGCTGCCTTTAAATTGTCCCATTTTCTTCCTTTGTCCTCAGCTTACTTCAGCTGCTGCAAACTGAATTCAATGTACAAAAGTAGTTTCCATTCAGTTAACCTGGGAGAGGGAGGTAGATAGGGGTGGAATCTTACCCTTCCCAGTTGTCTCAGGCAAAAGCAAACTGTTGCAGCCTGTCCTATCTTGTGCGTCCTTCCTTTTGCCTTCCTTGACCACATGCTGATGTTGCTTGGCCATGCGTGTCCTGGTTTTCACCTGTGAAATGTTTGAAGGTATGGGACCCAACACACATGAACTGCATCAAACGTTACTGTTTTGCACTCTGAGAACCGTTTGTGTACTTTAGGCTATGTTCATTGTTTGGCGAGTCTAAGCAGCGACCTCAACAGAGGCCATTGGGAGTTTTATTTTTATTACAGCTCTAATTACTGTTATTATTATTATTATTATTATTATTACTCTGAGCTTTGCTCCCTCTGGACAAAAAACTATTTCGACTGGTGTGCTCTGTAGAGTCATGGAGGAATTTTCCATTTGTACAAAAGACCATTCCCTCCCTGTCTTCCAACTCCCCCAGCATGCATACCCAAAGCCTCTATAATTATTCCAAGGACGAGAAAATTCATCAGATACCATGATCTGTCAAATTGGTTTAAAGAAATGTGAGTTCTTGCAGTATCAGTCCTTGGATTTTCCTGGGTTTTGGTCATTGCAGTCACCTCTATTTTCACTCCTTCCATTCTGGTGTGTGCATGTGTGTCTGTTTATAATGATTTCTTGGAGCCGTACTAGGGCTCTTCCAAAAGTTTTTGAAAACTGGGGGCATGGTTTGCTGGGATAATCTTACAGTTCGAAGAGCAAATGTTTTGCCTCTAATTTTTTTAATAAAAAATCAGAATTAAATTGTCACAGAGGAAAAAGTGTCTTTTCACTAATGCCCTGATGCACTGTAGCACTATAACAGTACCCTGAAGTGTCAAAATCAGTCATTGAGTACTAAAGTTAGGATTGTCCATGCCATCGTATTTCGTATGGTTGTGAAAGCTGAAGAAATCTGATAGGTAGAGAATCAATTCCTTTGAAAAGTGGTGCTGGAAAAGAGTTCTACAGATAGATACTGTGGACTTCTAAAAAAAACCAAATGTGTGGTGGCTCTTAGTGCAAATCAAACCTGAACCCTTCTTAGAGGCCAAGATGACTAAACTGAGACTGTTGCACTTTGGGCATATCATAAGAAGACATGACTCAATAGAAAAGATAATAATGCTTAGCAAAGTAGAAGGCAGTAGGAAAAGAGAAAAACCATATTTCAGATGGATAAACCCCTTTGAGGAAGCCATGGCTTAGAGTCTACAAGACAGGGTGACTTGGAGGTCTCTCATTCATGGGGTCACCATAAGTCAAAGTCAACTTGACAGCAGTTAGTTAACTACAACGACAACAGAAGCATTGCAGGGCAGAAGAGTGCAGTTATGAAGCAACTGGAGGAAATTGTCAGGGTTCAGTTACCAGAGTTGGAAGGGAAGGCAGTAAATTATGGTGCTCTAGATATTCTTGGATGGCAAATCCCATGAATTTAAGCCAGTCTAGCCAGTGGGGTGGGATGATGGGAGCTGCAGTCCAACAACAACGGAAAGACAGACAAAGAGCTGGCCCAAGACCTTTCACTACTCCCTGAGATGATGAACAAGATAGTCCCCTTAGCTACTCCAGGTTTAACTTTGAAATTTAAAGGAGCTATTTAAGGGGGCGCTTTGAAATTATTTGGGATATAGAGTTAAGCATGGTGTACAGCTCCATTAGAATTTGGAATAAACCCCAAATGGATTCATCATTGTGCTGACATTGGACCAACCAGCCACCACTGCTCTCTATTACTGGGCAATGCTGCTTCTCCTAGTCTAACCTGCTAAAAACTGTTCTAGTTTAATATCTTTTTAGGGGTGGGTGGGTTTGGATGTTGATGTACCTATTGGTGTTTTTAAATGTTGTAAGCCGCCCCGATTGCGCTGCAGAGAGGCAGGATAGAAATAAATTTCATTATTATTATTATTATTATTATTATTATTTAAAAAACGGTTCTGATCCAGTAAGTTTAGTTTTAGCCAAAGGAGCAACATGAGCTTTGATTTCCTCTGCCAGGGCCATCTATCCTGCTGCTGGATGGTCAAAGCTTACTTCCCCTGGAGAGAAAAATGTGCCTATTTATTTGAACTGCAGTTCTATCAGATCCATTTCCATGCCAGTGTTTTGATATTTATTTAATCATGCCGAGGAGAAACACGGACACTCTCTGCAGCTACAAAGAGCCCCATGGGCCTCCCACAAAGAGCAACATGTCTAAGAAACCCGGGAACCACATGCTGGCGATTTTCGGGAGGAAGGGAGAGGAACAGGCAGGGTTGACTGCTCATTCCCATGCATTCCATCTCAGGTTTCCTCAGGTTTGGGGCTGGAATTCCAATGCAGTGATTATTATTAATAAAACCAGATCCATTACTTTATCACAACAGAGACAGTTCAGAGCTGTTTGGCCAGAATTTGTCAGACAGGGTGAGAACTACTGGGGGATCCAACTATGTCAGAGAGGGAGACATCTACAAAGACACACCCTGCCCCTTGATCTTGGAAATTTTTACTTTTTCAGACGACCAGATTCCCCCAGCCAACATGGCCCTTGCTTGCTGAGAGATTCGAAGAGCAATAGCAATAGCAAATACATTTCTATACTGCTTATCAGTGAACTAGCACTCCCTAAACGGTTTACAATGTGTAATAAGCCAATTGCCCCAACAATCTGGGTACTCATTTTACCGACCTACAAAAGGATGGAAAGCTGAAGAGGAGCCCAAAAGGTAATTTTTTCACAGCTCTGCACCTTCCTCACTGGAGAGGTTCTGCATTCAATTAGAGAAATTGTAGGGAAAATATATTTAATCCCTCCTATGGGCTGCTTAACCACTAAAGACAACCCCAGCTCTTTTCCTCCTCATGGGGGAAAATATATTACTTCCATGTATTTTTTCTTCCTATTAATTCCTATTAATGACCTATTAAGGAGGTCACAGGTATGAGGTTGCAGGAATTAAGCAGAACAGTTGAGGACAGAAGTATTGGAGATGTCTCATCCATAGAGTCGACATGAGTCAAGATTGACTCGAGGGCAGTTAACAACAAAAGATTTTCTTCCACAGAGAGAAAAGTGCACCAAGGAGGAGGATTTTTAACAGAGAAAGGGCAAAGTGCCCATTGTGGCTCTAATCTAATTTAGAATCCCTTTTAGCTACACTAAAATGCAACGGCAACAACACTGAGACATTCCTCAAACAGCCCTTTGAGAGATGGATCAGGAATGCATTTGGGAAAATAGGTCATATTTCTTTTTCATAACTCTTCTCATTCTCACATTGTACGAAGCTGCCTTCGAATGCCACAGAGGGTTCTGTCTCATAGTCAGGGTTAAATAAAAAATCAGCTCTCATTTCAGTTAGCTTTTCTCCATGGAACTGGAGGAGGTCCATCTTATTCTTTGTCTCAGGCAGCAAAATGCCTGAGCCAGCGCTCAGAAGTCTCCAGATTTTTCCTGGGCCCAATGGTTGCCCGGTGGGTGCATCTACGCTATAGAAATAATGCAGTTTGACACCACTTTAAGTACTGTAGCTCCATCCTATGGAAAAACTGGGATTTCTATACAGTGGTTTATATGTATATTCAAGGAGCTCCTGGTATACACAGAAGTAGAGAACTATGTACACACATGGACCCCAAAATGGCATGATAAATATGAGACCAGCAGCGAAGCACTGAGGGAAATAGATGTACAACATGGCCTGCATTGCACCCCTACATCTAGTCCTTAAGTATTATTTCCGCACCTTGCATTCAAATATATGGGTCAACCCAGTGCCTTTCTTTGGTATGTGCGCATGTTTAATTGTTTAAGACTGTCAGGGATAAACATTTGACTTTGGATGTCCCCAAAGATAGGTCCTAGATAGTATCAAGCATCCTGCTTAGATCGGGAAGGATAAGCAAGTAAGGATGTACTGTTCCAATGTAGAAGATTAAAAAAATAAGATTGTCGGCTATAATAAAAGTATGGGATAAATATAGCTTAGCACATCCGTACTCTACATTCTCTTCAAAACAATTCATTAAACCCAGACTGTAGCTATTGGGTACGTGTGACAAAATGAAGGCATTGCTCACCCCAAATAATCATTCTGCTCCCTCGGGTGAAATTTCCCTTCATTCTCCAATTTTCTAGCATTGCAGTAACGTAACACTCCAGTTGAGCATTTAGAAATAGAGGCATAGAGACATCCAAAGAAAAGGGGTAGGCAAAGTTACCAAGGGGACAGAAGCACACCAAATATAAGAATTGTAGGTGTGCATGCTTTTCATTGTCTCACTCTCTACAAAGCTGGAAATGTAGGAAATGAAGGGAAACTTCGTTGAATAGACAAAATTCATATTTTGGAGGGAAGACGTCTACATTTTGCCTCCTTGTAGCTACAACTCTGACTATATTCAGAGGATTATATAGTTTACGTATATAGGAAAATACACACCTTCCTTCACAAGTGTGATGCTCATCTTCTTTTGGCTGTTTGTTGTAAACAGTCTTCCCTATTTGTTTTACTATTTTGCTGATTCGCCCCTAGATCCAGCTGTTGTTCCCAAGTACAGCAGAACCATTAAATCAATGGAAACTTGATGAAGCAGCATGTATATAAATTCCATTGATTCACTGGATCTACTCTAGATTAAACAGACATTGGATTTAGATCCAGGACAGGTGTGGAAATTGTGAAGTCCTCTAGATATTCTTGGATTGCAACATCTAGCATTCTTCACCGTCAGCTACATATTCTACCTAGGGCTAATAGGAATTGCTATCCAACAACATCTGAAGACCCACATGATTCCCACTCATAGCCTATGATATACCCTCGAACTGCCCCAGTTTGTCAGGCCTTTGCTCTGGTGCCCCAACCAACTACACTCCCCAGAATTCCATAGCATTGAGCCATGGTGGTTAAAGTGGTGTCAAACCAGATTATTTCTGCAGTGTGGATGCAGATTAGATTTCCAATTTCTCAATGGAAGAATGAATTTGATGCAGATATAGTCATACTCTAAGTAAGCCACTAACAATTAAATCATGATTGACTTTGATTATATTGTGCTGAATTCAGTCTTTATTCCCAGCTATACAATCAGTGGAACTTCAATTATATGGGACGAACAAGTGCCATTTGTTTCAAAGGGTCTACACTCCTTGGGACTAAAACAGTGCATTGATTTCAGTCAGTTTGTTCTAAATACAGTGGGCCCTTGATATCCTTTTGGGGTTTGGTTCCAGGATCCCCCGTGGATACCAGACTCCATAGATGCTGAAGTCCCATTAAACTCAACAGCATAGTAAAATGGTGTCCCTTATGTAAAATGGTGGAATCAAGGTTTCCTTTTTGGAATTTATATATTTTAAAAATATTTTTGAGCTGTGAATGATTGAAACCATGGACACTGAATCTAGGGGCACAGAGGGCCAACAGTATGAATAAATCTGAATCTAAGACTATGTATCTATCTATCTGGGACCCAACCATTTCCCTAGAGTCAATGATGTTGCTGTTGCTTCTGTGTGCCTTCAGGTCATTTCCAACTTATGGCAACCCTAATGGAAGCCTGAGGTCCAACCATTTGGGACCAAGCAGTAGTGGAAGGCTATTCCTTTTATGACCTGCTTGTGAGAGGATTGGGAAACCATTGGCAGGACACTTTAGTGCTCACGGAGTTACAAATGTGCCAAGGACTAGTGGGGAAATTATACAGAGAAAAGATTATAGGCTATAGAATATCAATGAAACATTTGGCAGTCTTATTAGTTTATTTTCCAAACGATGTCAGAAAGGATCATGCTGTTCCGACGGGTAACCTCATAACAAAGCAAGAATTCAATTTGCTAAATCGCAGAAAGATGGAGGGGAAAAACACAGAAAAACAGACGTCTCCCACAGAAGAACGGTTGAGAAATCTTTGGCCTATTAAGTTTGCTTATGAATAAAATCACGCATTGTAAACATCTGCTTGGTTCGGCCAGTGAGGAAGTTTTCACGGGTTTGGCAGGTTTTTTAATATTGTATTGGAATCAGGATAAACCGAAGGAAAATGTAAGACAAGTAGTACTGTTTATTATTTAGGCGCTCCTTAAATATCAACCAAAATTGTTTTCAATCTGTGGTGTTTGTCATTTTTACGGCTCTTTCTTTTGTTCAGTTTATAACTTTAAAATGGGAGGTGACAGCAGCATAGCATACATACACACGCACACAGGCACTTTTCAAAAGAGACAACTCAATATAAGATTTAGAAAACAAAATCTGACTTGGAATGTGGTCCCAACCTCAGTGAAACACTGTTTTGCGAGGGATGCAGAAAGCGTCAAAAGCAAAGCGGTTTGGGCAAAACCTGGAGGAATTTTCTGTGGGTCACCCAACCCTTCAAGACCCATAATTCTTAAAGTCTGTTGCACTGGAAACAACGAAGAAAAACAATGCTGGGAATGTTCTCCGGATTAATGGGGTATTATGTATGTTTGAAAGGATAAGGCTCAAACCAGAAATATTCCAGCAAAAATATCAAGATTGGACACGTCCATAGAGGAAGAAGAAAGTGGACAGCTAATTAATATTTGATACATGGGGAATGGTGGAAACCTCAAGTCAGCCAAGCTGGAGAATAATACAACTTTATTGATTTTGGATTACTTGCCTGGGATGGATAAAATTAAACCCAAGATTCCTAAGAGATAGAAAGAGGAACGAAGAAAGAGAGAGTTCCTGCCTAATAAAGCATTCTTGTTTAACCCAAACAAGCACACACCCCAAATTGTGAACTGATGCGATTGGGGCATACATTTGCCAAGATAGTCATTTTTGATGGAGTTTCTTTGCCTCGAGGGTTGTTTGGGATTCAAGCTGATAGATGTCTCTTCTCAGGACTTATCGGTTATTATTATGAGTTGTTAAAGAAATCCTTTGTGCATGCCTAGAATTAGCACCAGAGAGCTGGCATTAATAGTCTCTTGATCTTCGGTTTGCTCTACGTTAATATTTCTTTCAGGGCTTAGGCTGCTGGCCCACTGCAGAATTAATTCAGTTTGACACTTCTCTAACTGTCATGGTTCCATCCTATGGAAATCTGGAATTTGTAGTTTGTTGTGGCACCAAAGCTCTCTTACAGGGAAGGCTAAATATCTCACAAAACTATAAATCCCAGAAATCCATAGCATTGAGCCATGGCAGTTAAAGCGATGTCAAACTGCAATAATTCTGCAGTGTAGATACAGCCTTAGTCTTGTTTCACTTTATCTGCTTAAACTGCCATGGATACATCCTGTGGAATTCTGGGATTTGAGGTTTGGTAAGGTACTACAGTTCCCCTTATCATATCTGTCAAAGCACAACTCAAAAGAGTTTGGGAATACCTCTCCCTTAAACTGCAAATCTCAGGATTCCATAGGATGCTGCATACCCTTCAACATTTAATGGATGGAAACCAAAACACATGCAGCCAAACAACATCAGAATGTGGTCAAGGTGGGAAAAGTTATCAGTGAGGAATAACAGACAAAGAAAAAGAAGTTTGCTTTTGCCTGAGCCTACTGGAAAGGCAAATATTCCTCCCCTCCTGTCCTTTTCACCTGCTGAGTTGAATCCAAACTATTTTTACACATTGAACTCAGTTTAAAGCTGAGGACAAAGGGGGGAGAGGAGAAAGAAACTGGGTCATTTTAAAAGCAGCTGAAAAGTGGGATGGCAGAGGATTAGTTGCAAACATCCTGCCAAATCAGTACAGTTGGAGGGTATGAAGTTACCATGGCATTTAAAGTGGTATCAGTGTGCTACTTGCATCAGAAATGTAAGATCAACATAGATCACCCATGGATAGCAGACTAGTCAGTTAAAGCTTAGGGAGGGCAGGATTGATTTTGACTGGTGAGTTCTCATTTTAATACCCAGTGGGAGGGCATGTAGAAAGGCTCAGGTTAAGTTTTTAATTTGTGTATTTGCTTCTCACATTTCAATCCTCAAGAGTGTTTAGAGCAGACAAAGAAGCTTCTCTCTTCTCCTTCCTTTGTTCTTGCTTCTCTTCCCTCCCACTTGCAACTTCTTAGGCTGCTTTTCAGAAAAGAAAAGATAATGAAATTATTCACAGATCTTCTATTTCGTAAGCATACCTATTTAGAACAATCTTCCCCAAACATGGAGTGCTGCAAATCTCCATGTTGGACTACAGCCCACCCCATAATCCCCATCCAGTGTGGTCAATGTCATTGATAGCTAGGATTTGTGGATGGTGGGAGTTGTTGGCCAACATATCTGGAGAGCACTGGATTTGGGAAGGCTCATTCAGAGCATCAGGTCTGTTTAGGAGTGCTGGTTTGCTCCAGCTTTGCAAACCAGGATAATACCAGTTGGCTAGTGTCAGTGACAGCAAACACAGAGAAAATTTAGAAACAACTTGTTAACAGATAACTATTTCCTTATCGTTTCCTCTTCCGCAATAATGGAGCTACAATTCATTATGGTTGCTGCTTAATGAAGGATGATACCACTCTTTCTGGAGTGTAAATGTAAGTTTCATTTAACTTTTAGTTATGGGGTGTGCCCTTATTAAGTCATGGAGAAGGATTACCACCTTGTTCAAGTACCAGCCTGTATTACTGTCTCCTTTCTCTTCAAAACTCTTCCCAAACCTCACCCTTCCTCTTAATCTTTAGCCCAGATCCTTAATCTTCTTTGAAATAAACACATCTTCTTCCACTGTTCGTCTACCGTCTCACCTCCTCCGCTTTCCCTCTGTAATACTAGATCTTAGATTGCGTGATCCTTATGCCTGGAGCCTGTCCTCTTATTCTCCATAACAAGGGTGGGGATTTTCTTTCAACTTGAGGGCCAAATTTAATTTCAGAGATTTTCTTGTGGATCACATTAGTGGTGGGCAGGCCCAAAGGCAAACGGATGCAACCAAAACTGCAGACATCATTTACTTAAAGCACTTACTGCCAGTAACATTTTAGAATGGGAGAAAAAACAAAAGCAGTAAAATTACCGAACTGTGATTTCATCGAGGAAGATCGGATTGGGAGCCTTATTGCATGAAACAAATAAAGTGCTATTACATCTGGATAACAGTGCCTTCTGTCCACATCCTTACCGCACGACGTCGTTGCTGTTCTGTTGTTGTTCGGCAGGTGACTGTTTTAAAAGAGAATCTTTTTACTAATGCAAATAAATAAATAAATAAATAAATGCATTATTGACCTCCTTCCTCACTTTTATCATGCTATGATTTTCTCAGTGGAAGTTTAATAGTGCTCTGATGCTGATTTTGAGTGGTCAATAGACATGTGCTTTTGGTAGGATATCCAGCCTTTTTCTGGAGTCCCTGTTGCTACAACAGTCCAAAGTCATGGTGTAGTTACACCTCATTTTCCCTCTATTTTTTTTTCTCTCTCTCTATCACACCCATGTACACATGCTACTGTAGATTGGTATGCATAGGATTGGGGTGGGAGAGACGCACAAAAGATAGAGCAGGTCTTGGTTTTGACTTTCTGCTTGTCCTCTTCCCTCTCACTTGTGCTCTTTCCTCCCTACTCCTCAGCTTTCCTTCCTGCTTCTCAGAAACAATTTCGGTCAGCCCTCTGTATCTGCAGATTCTTTATCTATGGATTCAACCATCCATGGCTTGAAAATATTACAAAAATATATAAATTCCAAAATGCAAACCTTGATTTTGCCATTTTATACAAGGGGCACCATTTTACTACACCATTGTATTTCATGAGACTTGAGCATCCACAGATTTTGGTGTCCCACCGAGGGAGTCCTGGAACCATATCACAGTGGATCCCATGAGCCCACTGTACTCGTCTGGCTCCTCCTGGACAAGGGAGGAGGAAGAGGACGCCCACCTGCTCTTGCTACCACCTGCCAGCCATGGCCACAGCCTCTGAGGGGAAGCTGGATGTGTCAAAAGTGGCAAGAGATGAGGGCCAAAGATGCTCAAGGTAAGACTGCCATTTTGGTCTCGAAATGGCAGCTGGTGGCTCTAATGTCATTTTGATCTCAAAGTGGCAGCTGGTGGCTCTGATGTCAATAAGGGAGTGAATCCACTCTGGGTTTTAGTTCAAACTTTAAATGAACAATCTAAGGTAGCTTTGATAACTCCTCAGGGTGGCTTAGCAGTTAAGATGCTGATTCTGACAATTGCAAGGTCAGCTAGTCAGCAGTTTGAGACTCAAGCGCCACATGATGGAGTGAGCTCTCATCACTAGTCCCAGTTTCTGCCAACCTAGCAATTCGAAAGCATGTAAAAGTGCAAGTAGATAAATAGGTACCACTTTGGTGGGAAGAAAACAGCATTCCATGCAGTCATGCTGACCATGATTACAGAGTCGTCTTTGACAACGGTGGCTCTTTAGTTTAGCAACGGAGATGAGCACCGCTCCCTACAGTTGGCCATGACTTGAGAATCCTGTCAAATGGGAAACCTTTACCTTTAAAACCCAAAGCAGACTCACAAACCGCACATAACATGGAAGCCACCAGCTGCCACTGATTTTCCTACAGAGACCTAAAGAACACAGAATGTGTAACACACACAACCAGACACACACCATCTCAACTTACTGTTCTGATAGCAAACCCTGCTCCATTTGTCTCTGCCTGTCCTCAGAGCAGGGCTGCTCATGCATGGCACTGCTGGAGACAGACCTGGTCACCTACCCTGACTGACTAGAGTGCCACATGAAAATGCACTAAATGGCACAGGAAAAGGGAGCGATGAACATCTGACCACCTTAGAGGTGCCGCACAACTGCTCCCTGATCATAGCTCTCAGAGCACAGCTCCAAAGAGCTTCAAAAAATGACCCTTTGGGGAGGAATTTCCCAGAATCTCGCAGCCAGTGGTGGTCTGTGGGAATTTGGGGAGCTGCAGTCACCCCAAAAGTAATGTTTCCAAACTCTGAGGAGGGGGATTTGGTGACAGGGGAGCACCTACTAAATATCAAGGAAGGGTAGGGCTAGATCTCCTCTCTAGCCCCAGGACTACACCCAGAGCTACCATTAAGACTCCAAGCTGCCTGGGTGCAGCCAGGAGAACATGGCGGAGGCAGAAGGAGGTTGTAGGAGAAGGGAGACCGTTCCAAGCCCTTCATTGTTTGACCCGCAGGAAGAAGGACCTTTTGCCAAAACGACTGGCTGTTTTGTCTACCTCTCCCTCCCTTCCCACCCAGTCAGGTCACTGGATAAACAACCTTTGAGCGCTTCAGGTTTGGCCTGGAATGAAGCCGAGGTCCACAGGGACAAACGAGAAGGGAAAGAAAACGCCAACCCAGTCTTCCTTTGAAAGCAATTAGAAAGAGCTTGGAGGATCAGCCAACTCTCTCCCTAGTCCCCCTCCCCAGCCCAAAACACCAAGTAGATTATTTGCTGGGAATGCTTTTCTTCCCATTTTCACATGTTGAAAGCTAAGCAAGTGGTAGGCTCTTAAAACACATGCACACAAATCCATGATCCAAACCTCACACATTTACACCATGCCGGCTTTAATTCAGATTATTGCTGCATTGCCATGCAATCACTGTAAAGCAGCTGTCCTGCTTTTCTTAAATGCGTAGCCATAATTCATGATGAAAAGCCTGTGAGTTGTTATCACTAGTCAGTATTCTACACCAGCTACATAATTAAGTATATTTAACTATAGTAACTTCTCAGGGCTCAATCCCCCAAAACCTGACAGAAATGTCATTTACCTGTGCTCCGAATGCAAACGGAATGGATCTCCTTCTTCAGATGTAGCTAATGCCTGGTAAAATAGGGGGCAGGTGTGTTACCATTGTGTCAGTAGTGTCACAATCATGACTAAGTAGCAGTTGTGAAGACAGAACAGTCACAGAGGAGTATGATCAAATATAAATCAGGTATTAGGAATGGGAATACACAAATGCCTGGTGCAGAACACTTCAATTTTCCTGGGCATTCCATCTCTGACCTCAGAATAGTGGTCTTTTAACAAAATAAAAAACTGCAAAGGAAGACTGGGAAATGAATCAACTGAATTAGACTATATCCCCAAACTCTAATCCACAAACAATGTGTTGAACAGAGACAATGGCTTCCTGGGCACCCTGCAGATACTGTAACATTGGTTGACACCCCAGCCTTACAAGGACACTCTTGGCCAGTTTATCACATTTCCTTTCAGGTTCCCTGCCTGCACACATCACATTCTCAATTAATCAATCAATCATATGGTCATCCATCTACCCTGCCTTTAGGTAACATCGTTCCTCCTGCCTTTGTCCCTCAAAGATCGTCATTCAAACTGAACTTGTCACCTCATCACCATACCCCAAATTTTTGCATTTCTATGGCTATTAATACAGTCTTATTATAAAGGTCCTTCCTAAGCACTAGTTCACTCCATGCATCTGAGGAAGTAGACCCAGTCTGTGAAAGCTTATGCTATAACATCTTTTGCTTAATTCAAAGACATAGCCAGTAGTCTGGAAAATCAGTATGCAATGGGATCTTGCAGCACCTTGGAGGCTAGATCCGTTTGCGTACATCTTTAGTTTCAGACATGCCACAAGATCCCTTTGCATACTGATATTCCAGACCAATACAGCTATGCCTCTGAATTCATGACTCAACCAGGAATTTCTGTATCTGAAAGCCATCAAATCCAGCACTTGGCTGCAGGTAATGCCACTCTATTGGACTGGGAAATAGATCAGTGCCACCATGTCCTGACTGAAATATAGCCCTTATGGTAGTAAGCTGCTATGTGTGTGTATGTTCAAGTTATTTCTGACTTATGGTGACCCTAAACCCGTATCATGTGTTTTCTTTTTTGGTAAGACTTGCTAATGCACTCTTAAAACATATAGAATTGGTGGCCACTATTAACTTGCAGATTTGATTCTCTCCAAAGTCTTGAAAAGGAAGGACTCATAAGGAAAACTCTCCAATGCTGTTTGTAGTTATTTCTACAAAATAGAAATTGGGAGCTCTCTGGGAGTGGTGGGGCCCTACACATCTTGTTGGACTATAACTTCCAGCAGCCCTAGCCAAGCATAAACAGTGGTGAAGAATGCTGAGAGTTGTAGTCCAGCGATGAAGGGGCCGAAAGAAACAAGAAGTAGTTCTTGTGGTGGTATTTGGCATAAATGTCACTGGCTTTCTTCTTTCACAGTTCACGCAGTACTGTTATGAAGCTGGCCAAGCTAAACGTTACACAAGAATTGCATGAAGTGTCTTCGGATGACGTTTGTCATTGTTTTCAGTGTTACACAAGAACTGCAAGGACAATATTCAGATGAGTATTTGTGTGTGTGTTTTTAAATGAAAAGCAGCTGTGAGAAATAGCAACAGTTTGTGGAGAGGGGAGGATAGTACCTATTCCTTTCCTCACCTGTTGTTCTTCTGCTCAAAAGTGACCTTCCATCGCTTCTCTTTCATCAGTGAAAATACAAATTAATGCATTTCCTCCTTGGGCTGCTTTTCCACTTAGAGCTTTCAATAGCTTTTCATTTTAAATGCCACATGCACAAAAATCATAAAACTATAGCGTTGGAGGGGGAACTCACAGGACATTGAGTCCCAGGGTGCCCCTCAAGTTGCTTGTGTCCATCTAGGGCCATTTATGTGGTCTTCAGGGCTCCCAAGGGGGTCATTTTTCTCTTCACCCCCAAAAATACCTTTCCAACTTGTGGTGACCCTAAGGCAAACCTATGATGTGGTTTTCTTGGCACGTTCCTTAGAGGGGGTTTACCATTGCCATACTCTGAGGCTGAGAAAATGTGACTTGCCCAAAGTCACCCAGTGCGTTTACATGGCCCAGCTGGGATATGCATCCCTAAGACATTTCTCTTGATCACGGCTCTGTGAGTGCTGCAGTGGTATGTCACATAGTGTTCTGTGCTCAGCCCTAAATCACCTTCTGGGAATAATAATAATAATAATAATAATAACCCTCAGATAACACCTCTCCTTTTTTGCAAGAGCTGTCCTGACCCTATACAGGAAGGAAGCATCTGTCTGCATTGTTGTGATAAAGGAAGGAAAGGGCTGGTGTACTCTTTCCTACTTTAGTGGCATGCTTGATAGAAGCGACATTTTAAAATGGAATAAAACAAATTGTTTCCTCCTAAATTAAACATCCCTTAACCAGCAACCACCTGCTTTGTTCTTCTGGCTGAGTCAAGCGTTCTAAATGAAGACCCCCATGACCACCAGCTATAGCCCTTTAAAGAGGGGCTGAAAGAAGGCTAGCTACCTAGGGTTGCCAATGTGAAAACTGGAGAGGTCTCATGTACTTTTCATGGCTGTGTACAATAGTGAATCCAGAAAGAATCCTGAGATTCCCAACAGAAAGAGTCCTGAGGCAGCTGCATTGTCCGAACATCCACCCAACAGCCTATTATAAATAATAATCCATTATATACCTTGCCCCAAAAAACCCAACACAATACAAGCTATAGGACAGAAAACAGCAAATGAGCACCAACAGGTAAGAGTGGTAAACACCTTCAGAAAGCTCTTACAAGCTGATATATCTATAGAGAAAGTTTCATAATTTCAGCACTACGAGGGACAAGGCAGCTGGCTTGAGGTTTAGAAATGAGTGAAAAAGCATTCTAAACAGAATTGCAATTGATGGGCAGATTCACATAATCTAAGATCAGAGCTTGGAAATGTTATTTTTTGGACTCCAGCTCCCAGGACTCCTCAGCTGGTAGATTATAGAAGCCATAGTCTAAAACAGGGGTAGGAAACCTTTTTGAGCCAGGGGCCAGGTTGCTGTCCTTCAGACACTTGGGGGGCCGAACCACCAAAAATAAATACAAAAATAAAAATAAAAATAAAAATATTTTTAAAAACATTTAAAAAATTTAAAAAATATGCATGCACACTCTCTCAGCCTCAGAAAAGCCATAGCAAAACCACTGTGGAGATTTTGCCAAGAAAACCCCAAGAACAAGTAATAACAACAATAATTTGGGGCCGGTCCAAAGGCCTCAGGGGGCCAGGTTGCCTACCCCTGGTCTAAAACCTGTAAAATTTCCAAACTCTGCCTGTGTTTATCTTTTGAATTGTTGGCAGAAGCAACTTTTGAATTAGGGACCTGAATCCAGGGAGCCAGGTTAGGTAATATGTTGCTGACAGATGTTATTTTATGTTCAAATGTATGTGTTAGATAATTTTTTTTTTTTAAAAAAAAGGTAATATGTTGCTGACACAACTCATCCTCAAACCAAACTTTATGCACTAAGTTGGAAGAATGGAACCAGCTGAGCTCCTGGCAAGATTTTAGTTTCCTTCTGCAAAGGGTGGCAGGAACACATCAAATGCTTTTCTTTTCTTTTAAAAGCAAAAAGGTCAGTGGCCAACAGAAGCACCTGTTCAGCCGCACCTAAGGATGGGTATGTATCTTTCCTGAAGGCTTGCTTGGCTGTACCCGTTCTAATACTTGACCAACCATGGGCTGAACTTCTGTATCTGTCCAACCTTTCCTGTCTGCAATGGTTGTGGCTGGAAGACTGGCCTCCCTTCCTACAGCTGTTTAAACCCTTGGTTGCTGCCAAGAGGAGAGCAGGACTGAGGACCAAACAGAAAACAGAGTCAGTCAGATCAAAGTCTATTCCAGCCTGTTTCCTGGTCTGATGCCTCCGGGAAGTCCACAAATGAGGCATGAAGGCAAGACCATCCATCTCCATTGTTTGCCTCCAAAGATCTGGTATTCACAGACAAAAATGGATGAACTTCTCCTTTTTGTGTTCTCCCATATTTGAAAGTTCAAAACCTCAAGTTTAACTGGCGTTTAAATTTTATATTTATATACCTGTTAACATTGTTGTACTGTTTTTAAATCGGATTGTTTTATTATGCTTCTTGTTTGCCACCTTGAGTCGCTATATTGGGAGAAAGGCAGGATATAAGAAAACAAAATGATGATGAATGAAGTTCCTTCTATAAAATACTATAGAGAGAGCAACTAGGAAATTCACCGGATGTTGCCTGAGTTGATGAGATTTCTTTTATGATTTGAATTTTGTATATACTCATGTATAAGACTAGAAATTTTAGTAAAAAAACCAACCCCATAAACCTGAGTTGACTTATCCAGGGGTCAATGTAAGTACTGTACCTTAACTCTTATCAAAAAAAGAAACATCCCCTTTGTCCTAACCAAAGCAGAATAGAGTGGCACTATTACTTCTCTTGATCTAGCCACTATACTTCTATTGATGCAGCCTAAAATTGCATTGGCCTTTTTAGCTGCTGCATCGCACTGTTGACTCATGTTCAACTTGTGGTTTACCTGTACTCCTAGATCCCTATATATATCAGTCTTCTGTGTCCAGAGGGCAGACCTCTGTTGCTCACAGCAGTTGCTGCCTGGTACAACAGAATCTGAAGACTTTTACAATCCCTACATTTTCCCTACACTATTTAATATACCTGCTGTTCTTGCTGTATGCCTTCAAGTCATTTCTGAGTTATGGTGACACTAAAGCAAACCTGTTATGGGTTTTTTGTGGCAGAATTTGTTCAGTGGAGGTTTGCCTTGCCTTCCTCTGAGGCTTGGAGAGTGTGACTTGCCCTCGATGGGTGTTCATTGCCAAGCGGGGAGTTGAATCCTGGTCTTCATAGTCCAATGTCAAACCATTGCTAGTCCCTATTTAATATGTAGGGATCATGAATACGAATCAGTTACAAATGCATAACTCTAAAGTTACACATTCACAATGGTGATTGCGAATGTCAGCCTGTATTCCCGATTTTATATTAAATAATTTATCTCAGTAAATCTAATTAATCCCTAATTATCCTCTTTATTTAAAATTAAACAATTCCCTTCAGTGGATTCATTGAATTCATTGAATTCAGCCTGATGGGAAGCAAGAACATGTGAAAATCTAGCAGCAAAAAATGAATACTTTTGCAACAATGCCTAGCTTTCAGAGGCTTTCCAATCCGCACTTCTCCTCTCTCCACACCAAACAAGAGTGACTGTTTTCCTTTCTAATGAACAGAATGAAAATTCACAGGTGAGACACTGTGTACTTTTCAGCTGTGGTGTTAAAAAATATCACATTTCCTCACTGAATTTTCCTGTGCCCTTGTTATTGGCAAGGAAGGAAATAGTCGAAAGAGATCAAAACTCGAGTCCCCATTTTAAGGCCCTGACTTCTTTGCAACGTAAGATAAGAAAAATAAGCTTTGCAGAGTCTGAGCTGTTCTGCCAAAGGGAGGAAAAGTCCTTCTACAAATTTAGATCTCCAGAGTAGAACTCCTTCTGAGACCAAAGTAAAGTAATATAAATGAAGATGGGGTTTGCAAAAAGTCACAGCAACTCACTGAGCACCAGAAATTTGTAAGTGCAGCTGAGTTAGGTCAGCTTTGCAGCAGCATTGAATCAATAGTACAAGGAGTCATATACCAACAACTTTCCCAGATTGGAAGATACAGTCTCACTTTTTCAGCTGCTTTTAAAATGTCCCAGTTCTCACTCATTTCCCCCATTGTCCTCAGTTTATTTAAATTGCTGCAAACTGAATTCAAAGTACAAGAGTAGTTGGCACTCAATTAATTTAAATTAACTATAGAGAAGAGGAAGAGGTGGAAACTTGCTCTTCCTTGTACAGTCAGGTAGAAGCAAAACACTGCGACCTCTTCAAGCTTGTGTATTCATCCTCTACGATAACTTTTGCCATCTTGGTCACACTTTGGTTGCATCTACACTGTAGAAATAATGCAGTTTGGCACGCACACACCCTTTAATTGCCATGGCACCATCCTACAGAATCCTGAGATTTGTAGTTTTGTGAGGCATCTGCCCTCTTTGGCAGAGAAGGCTAAAGACCTTGTAAAATCACAAATCCCAGGATTCCATAGGATGGAGCCACAGCACTTAAAGTGATGTCACATTGCATTATTTCTACAGTGTAGATGCACTCTTTGACATTGTTTTCAGCTGCTTTTAAAACAGCCCAGTTTCTGTCTCCTCTTCCCACTTTCCCCCTTCATCCTCAGATTAATTCAATTCATGCAAACCGAGTTCAAAGTGCAAAAGTAGTGTGTGCTCCATTAACTCTCCATGGCAGGGAGGAGAGGAGAAAGGGCAGAATCTTTCCCTTCCCAGTAGATTCAGGCAAAAGCAAACCGCAGCAGCCTTTCACCATCTTGACCATCCTCCGATGCTGCTTGCCCACACGTGCCTCAGTTTTCCTTCACAAAATGTTGGAGGGCACACGCAGCCAAAGAAAGGGCGAAGACCGGAGTTTGCACAGCCTAATCTTTTTGTACAGGAGCTGCTCCGAGGCTTTAATGGCTTTCCGTTATTCAGCTGTTCTGATGACATGTGAAGAAGGATAGCAGCAGAACCACACAACCCCTGCCCTTTTACTCCAAATTCTACCACCTTTAGTGATTAATTAATAGCGTTGCATTTTTTCAAAAGCCAAGCTTTAACATTTCTCGGTTCTGGCAGCCAGACTTCGCCAGGCCTTTGGCTGTTGGCCTAGGTACACAATGAGGCTGACACAATCTGAGCCCTGTCACACGGCCTAGGGCTCATTCCAGCTGGCAATTTATGGTGTGTCGGGGCTCTATTGCAGGTGGAACCGTTTGGTGGATAGAACATGTGCAGAGGTGTGGAGCCCCTGGGGTTCTCTTCACCAGAGTCATGCAAGCTCCCCATTTTTTTCTTTTTCTTCCAAAAGAGAAGTCCTTCCATTAATCCTACAAGAATTTTGGAAACAGGGCTTGGGTGATGAAGGTGGGAACTCAGGTCTCAAGCAGAGTTGAAATGCTAACCCAGACAGAAGCTGAAGAAACTCAGCCAAAGCTACGCTTGGTATTCCGTTTTCTTCTAATATGCAATTTCCATGGCAGGTTGATAGAGGTGGACTTCCAGGAATGGGATAAAGTGCACACATACCAACGTGGGATTACAATATAGATCAAAGGGCTGAAAAGTTGACAATTTGGACTGCCAACTGCCAGGATCCTCGGCTAACAGGTTTGCTGGGAATTCTGGTATCCATAGTCCGAAAAAGTTGCATTTGCAAACTTTGGCATATCTATGGTTGCCAGGACTCAGGCTAGCCCAGATTCTATTCACTTTTTCCAGATACCAGATTTGCCACGAAGAATCTCAATTAATCCTCTGTCATCCCACTTTTTCAGCTGCTTTTAAAATGTCCTGATTTTTCCCCTCCTCCTGCTTTCTCCCTTTGTCCTCAACTAACGTCAATTGCTGCAAACTGAGTCCAAACTATAAATGTAATTTGCACACAGTTAACTCAGTAATGAGAAGAGGAAAGGAGGAACATGAGTTTTGCCTTTCCCAGGAGGCTCAGGCAAAAGCAAACCTTTCCTAGCTTGTGTGTGCTTCCTCATTTATAATGCATGCAAAGAGATTCAGAAAGATGTTTTCTTTGACCACATTCTGATGTTGCTTGCCCACATATCCCACTTCTCATCTGTAAAACGCTGGAGAATATTAACACATTTGGATGCTTTTCAAGCAGAGAACTGTGTCAAAATATTTAGAGAAGTGCAATGAACAACTTCAGCCCGACCAGAGATAAAGACTGTCTTTGAAGTACAGGTCCTTTCACGGTACACAGCTTTCTGCTTGAGGAAGATCAAAATGTGGGCGCCTCATTCTGACCGCAGAAGAAGCAACAAATTTCAGTCACCGCTGCACCAGGCAACACAGCAGGAAAAATTTTAAACAGTGCCTGGTGTCGTAACGGAGGGTTTCAAGTCTTCCGAAAAGATTGCAACTAATGAGTATTTAAAATCCGTTATAAGAAGGATATATCCCAGGCTTGGCATCAAATGGATGTCATCCAGACAGTTCATGCCAGACTCATTAATTGAACCCTGTGCTGTCTAGACTCTCTGCCGAGAGGACAAGGACAGACCATTTTATTTGGCTCATGCAGACAGGGCCTTGGATACTTGCTATCACCCTGGCCTTGGAGGGAGAGGAGGAGAGGCAGACATAGCTCTACCATGCCTGGACCCAGAGGAAGACAAAAAGCCCTCCTTCCATTTCAACGGCCATCACCCTGGTCTTGGAGGGAGAGAAGAACCAGCAGTATCTGCTGGACTTGATCCCCTTCTCCACTGCCATTCCCTTCTCCTTTTGTGTCAGGTCTTTTTTAGATTGTAAGCCCGAAGGCAGGGAACTGTCATATGAGCAATCTGTAAACTGCTCTGAGAATCTTTATGGCTGAACAGGGGGTATAAGTGCTCTAAATAACTGAATAATACATATATGTCTCCAAACCAATTCTTCCTCTTCACCCCCTGCAGCCCGGATCCAGGGGGGGTCAGAGTTGGTAGAACATGAAGTTGCCGCACATTCCATTGGAAAACTCTTGCAGTGCAAAGAAGAGCGCTTGAGGGAGGCAACAGCATGCCTTTTGCCATTTGTTTCTGATAAAGAGCACATGGGATCACTTAGCTACTTGTGGAACAGGGCTCTGGGTGCAGCCTCTCTCGTCTGCAATAAAACTACTTGTTAGAAGAGACAATTGATTTACCTAATGCACTTTTTGAGGGTCCTTCTCCCCCCACCCCCATTTATTTCATTTTGCTCTTCCAGAGTTGCTTTTGACCCACAAATTTTGGATTCTGAATTTCAGGAAGAGAGGGGGGAAGCTGGCAGATGTATTGCAACCTGCTTTTGCAAAGCCTGAAAAGGAAGGATGAACAAGGGCAGCTGGGAGTGAGGGGTGTTGGCAGGGGAAGCTGGCAGTGATTTGAAGGAAACCCCCCTCCTGGGAGAGAGAGAAGGGAGAAGATAATCCTGTTGGACAAAACACAAGGCTAGGAGAAGTATGGAAGAAACTAGACCAATATTTATAGACATCTTTACACACTCCTGCTTCCTCTAATACATCCACCCTCTGATCCCCACCTCCCCTACTACCAGCAGAATGCTTAACCCATGATGGAAATATTAGTCAAAGAGTTAGTCCATGCAAAAGTGACTATTCCTGCCTGCTTCCATCATTAGGGCCTTATCAAACGCTGGCCAGGAAGCGGAAAAAAAGCGAAGGCGGCAAACCTCCGCGGTCTTTCCATGGCCGTTCCGTGGCCTTTCCGTGGCCATTCTGGAGGAGGCAGAAGCGGCGGCGGCGGGGATTCCCTCCCGCACCTCGCCCTCCCTCCGACACTTGCCAGGCCTCCAGCCAGCCAAGACACCGGCTGAGAGGCAGCTCTGGCCGCGGAGGAGGCAGCGGCGGAGGCTCCCTTCCGCACCTCGCCCTCCCTCCGACACTTGCCAGGCCTCCAGCCAGTCCAAAGCACTGGCTGAGGAGAGGCGGCTCTGGCCGTGGAGGAAGCAGAGGCGGCGGCTCCCGTCCGCATCTCGCCCTCCTCCCAGCTGTACTTCCCCAAAAAGCCGAATGTCAAAAGATCCCGTTTGACTTCGGTTCAGGGGGAGAAAAAACGTTTTAGCTTTGGATTGCCTTCAGATATTGTGTGGACACAAGGAAAGGAAAAACGTTTTAGCTTTGGATTGCCTTTGGATATGTGTGGACACAAGGTAAGGAAAAACGTTTTAGCTTTGGATTGCCTTTGGATATGTGTGGACACAAGGTAAGGAAAAACGTTTTAGCTTTGGATTGCCTTTGGATATCTTCTGCTTGGGACCCCGTGGGATAAGGTCCATAGTGAAGCTGTAGAACAGGGACAGAAAAAGATGTGCCCCTCCAGATCTTGTTAGAGTGCAACTCCCATTAACCCCAACCAGCACTTCCCTAGAACTTGGGAACATTGGCTGGAATCCTGTTTGTGTCATACGCCTGCTCCCTTACAGATGTGGTCGAACTTTTTAGGCTATTGTACACTTCAGGATTCATTTCATGGTTGTGTGAGCAGAGTTCCAGAAGCATAGCCATTCCACATGTGTCTAAATGCTATTGATGAGTCCCAACTAGACAGAATCATTCAGTCAAATCTATTGACCAATCTATTGAGTCGCCTTTCAACCACTGGGTTAATGGATCTCCTCTAGGGCCGTGCCTGCATGAGCCAGAATACTCCAGGAGCAGCCTGAAGTATTCTAGCCCCAAAGCTGCCCCTATGTCCCGCTGTTATCTGGGCACTCAGGAATGATGCCAGGCAGCTGAGCATCCCACTGTGCCACCTGTCTCCACTAGTGGCATGGGTCACTCCTTCTGAAGTCAAAAATGAAGCATCCAGCATCCATCACATGGCTGGGTACCCTGTTCTGCCCTAGGAGGGAGTGACTTGCACCAATGGCAGCAGGTGGCACAGCAGGGTGACTTGTAAACAGCCACCCAGTGTCATTCTGGAGAGGGCTACAGATTTTCTTGGAAGATCCTGAGCAAAATAAGAAGTTTTTTTAAAAGTCTGTGTTAAGATATAAGGTGGATTTGGTGCTGAACTGGCTCTACCTCATCCAGGCAGTTCACAGCAGATTCTGGGACTCATCGCTGTAAGGACAGGGGAAGGATGTCTTATTTGGGCTATGCGGGCAACAACAGAATTGTAGCCATGCAGTTGTGCATTGTTAGATGGTGCCTAACCATTTGCGCCTGCATTCAGTGTACCCCTTGGTTCCCTTGGATTGCAGAAACATTGCCTATACCTTCCCCCATTATGCAGGGGAAGAAAAAGCAGCTACTTTGCCAGATATGCCATCAAATGCACAGTGTCAGTACTCAGCGGAAGGGTTATGTAGCACAACTGGCATGCAACTACACAAGCGTAGATCTTACATTAGGCAAGCACTTCTGGCTGAAAAGAGTTATTACGCTTGCCCTTAATCAAAAACTCATGGCAAAAATGAGATTTACTAGGGGTCAGATTAAAACAGACAACTTCATCACAACCTGGTTCTGTTTTACAGAGTTTCCAAACACATCTGCAGGTCTTCCTGGCATTTCATTTTCACAGCGGAAGTTCTCGAGACACATCCTTTCTCAAAGATCATCACTGGACTCTAAGGACTTCATCACACCAGCCTGCAGTCCTGCCACAATCCTGCCAGTTTAAGAATGGAAGCACATCAGTTTGGCATCATTTCTTGTCACACTTTCCTCCACAATTGCTCTTTGGCAATCCATGGTTGCATGATCTGTTTTCCACACTGCCAAATGTTGCCTCCTAGGAGAAAGGAGGGTTTGAGCAATCCCAGCTGCCAGTTGCCAACAGCCTCCAAAAGCCGGTTGTTATGTGAATGTGCACACAGCAGCCGGTTTTGGGAAGGTATTGGCAGCCACAATCGCTGCGAGGAGGATAGGAGCAGAATCACAACCACTCACATCATGTAACTGCCTGAGAAGCAGAACCGCAGCAGAAGGGACTTATTACATGAAGGCAGTAATGAAATAGCAGCAAAATTGAGAATCTATTGATGGATTTTGCCCGACAATGAAAAGGTGCACAACAGTAACAAATGGAATGCAAGGCAGCAACAGGACAGATGTGATGTTGTGTGATAAGTACCAGCCAAAGACTCTTTTATCCTGTTAATTTCTGCTTTTCTAGCCGGTGTGCTAAAGTCCTAACTAAAGCAAATGAAACCTCATCTCCCAAGTGCCAGACCAAGTTAACAAGGACTTAACTCTGATTAGCCCATTTTGATTCACCTGATCATTGTGTTCCTTTAACAAATTACACTTATTGTTTTTACTTTACTGAATAAAGTTTTTTTTAAAAAAGTTTTTTAAAAAGCAAGATGTATGATCTCAACCATCACTTTTTGGACTACAAGCTCCAGAATCCTCCCAGTCAATATGGCCATATTCGTTACTCGGAAGAGCCCATGGAGGCAGACACTGGCATCCTTCAGCTGCTACTCTTGGGTCCTTTGAGTCTTAGGATGTGGAATCCTCTACTAATCCTCCTTGCCTAGACATGCTCATCTTCCAATGCGCCAGAGGATAAATGGATATAAACCAGACATTAGCAATGGGAATATCAGTTGCAGAACACTTCAGTCTCCCTGTGCATTCCATCTCAGACCTCAGAACAGCGGACCTTGAACAAAAGAACTACAAAGGAAAATTGGAAAGGGAAATAGCAGAATTGGAATTCATCCACAGACTACAGTCCATCAGCAATGGGTTGAACAGAAATAATGTTCTTCTGGCACACTACACACATTTCAACACTATCTAACACACATCCTTACAAGGGCACCCTTGACCTGTTCATCACATCTTTCTCTCTTTCCCACACTACGTTGCAATGCTCATTCATAGAATTACCTATTCTTCCGCTGTAGGCTAGAGTTCCTTGGCTGCCTTTGTCCGCACCAAAATACAACAGCCTAAATTTTATCATGTTGGCTTCCAAGGAGAGCTCTGGTTTGATCTGTTCAAGGATCCATTTGTTTGATTTTTTTGGCTGTCCATGGTATCCTAAGCACTCTTCTCCAGCACTGCATTCTCTCAAATGAATTTATTTTCCTTCTATTTGCTTTCTTCACTGTCCAGCTCTTGCATTTGTACGTGGCAATGGGGAATACAATTGCCTGAGCAATTCTGACTTTAGTGCTCAGCTGTATATCTTTGCTCTTTACGATCTTTTCTAGTTTTTTCATAGCTGCCTTACTCATTCCTAGTCTTCTTCTTATTTCTTGAGTGCAGTCTCCACTTTGGTCAATGTTTGATCCAAGATATGGGAATTCTTTGACTATTTCAATTTCTTCGTTGTCCAGATTGAATTTATATATTTCTTCTGTGGTCATTATTTTTGTTTTCTTGATGTTCAGCATTAATCCTGCCTTTGCACTTTCATCGTTGACCTTCTGCAGTAACTGTTTCATTTCTGTGATATCTTCTAACAGTATTATGGTGTCATCTGCATACCTTTGTTGACGTTCCTTCCTATCTTCACTCCTCCTTCTTCTGAGTCTAACTCTCCTTTTCTTACGATGTTTTCGGCATGTATATTGAACAGATAGGGTGATAATATACAGCCTTGCCGACCCCTTTACCAATCGGGAACCATTTTGTTTCTCCAAATTCAGTTCCGATGGTGGCCTCTTGTCCTTGGTACAGATTTCTCATCAGGACTATCAAATGTAGTGGCACCCCATGTCCTTGAGTGCGTTCCATAATTTTTCATGATCTATGAAAAGGTGCTACAAAACCCTTTTGCATACTGATTTCCCAGACTATATCTTTGAGTTCTGCCTAGACACTGTTTATTCTACCAAAGCTGAGTTGCACCATCCAGAAACCCAAATGCCATGGTCGCCAAAGTCCTACAACGAGGGCTGGGCCGGATCAGTTGCAAAAAGCCCAGCATGCCGGGAGGAGGCCCCTGGCACCCATCCCGCTTTCTCTGTCGTCCAAGTGAGAACAGGAGCCCTCCCTTGTCTGCTCTCTGATAAGGCTGGTGGGAAAGCCTCCAAGCCAAGCAAGCAGAGCAGCCAGCAGGAAGCAGGGCTGGTGATTTAGGAGGTGGCTCCAGAGCCGAGCCAAACAGTTGAACAGCTTTTATTGCTCCATCCCACAGGCATGATGGAGTAGATTTGCAAAGAGGCCCTTGAAAGAACTGCTCCCAACTCAGGTAGTAAGTAGCCTGTCTGATCTGTGCTTTGGCTCTGCAAACTGAAACTCCCCCCCACCCGCCAAATCCAGCTGCATCGAAGCCAACCACCTGGAGCAGGAGTTTTGGGCAAGAGATTGAAGCCGACAGCTTTCTTCAACCGGGCACCCTGCAGATGTGCTGGACAACAGCCCCCATCTTCCCCAGTCATCCTGCTGGTTAGGAAAAATGGAGTTTCATCCAGCACATCTGGAAGGCACCGGGGTGTGGAAGATTATGGGTAGAGGTGCACTTCTCTTCCTTTAGTTTCTGTAGGAAGGTATACTCACACTATACCATTATAGCAATTTAATCCCAGTTGCTCCACCCTTTGGAATCCTGGAATTTATAGTTTTGCAAGGCATTTAGAATTCCTTGCTCAGAGAATGTAAGTGCTGTATTTCACAGGAGCGCACAAAATGCTCTTAAATACAACCAGCCCTCCATATCTACAGATTCCTTATCCATGGATTCAACCATCCACGGCTTGAAGATATATATTCCAAAAAGTAAACCTTGACTTTGCCATTTTATATAAGGGGCACCATTATATGCTGTTGCAGATAATGGGACTAGAGTATCCATAGATTTTGATATCTACAGGAGGTCCTGGAATCAAACCCTATTAATGGATACTAAAGGCCCACTGTACCTTAAAAAACAACAATATGCAGATCCCAGAATTACATAGAATGGATCAGTTAAAGGGGTCTCAAACTGCTACAGTTGTACAGTATGGACACCCACAAAGAAGTAAAAGCAACTAAGGGTGCATCCCAATAGAAATAGTGCAGTGTGATACCACTTTAAGTGCTGTAGCTCCATCCTGTGGAACCCTGGGATTTGTAGTTTTACAAGATCTTTCGCCTTCTCTGCCAAAGAGAGCTGGTGCTTCATAAAACTGCAAATCCCAGGATTCTGTAAGATGGGGTCATGGCAGTTACATTGGCATCAAACTGCATTATTTCTACAGGGTAGATGCACCGTAAGGCCTTGGTTCCACTTTATTTGAAAAATTAACTAGCATAGTCTTCTCATTCCTAAAAAAAAAAAAAATGCATTCTATAAGATTTTTCTCATTAGATTTTAATGGCAGCAAACAAGATGTTTGTTTGTTTGTTTGTTTGTTTTTAAAAAGAGAGCATTAAAGGTGATTTGATGGAAGGGGTGTTACTGCTCACTCTTTATTCAGCGATCAGTTTTCTCTGGTAAAATAGGTTCAGCATTATTTTGGTCTTATCTCGTAAACCTGAAGGAAAAATAAAAATAAAAACCAAATGAGCAAAGAGGCAGTGCAGGAAAGAGTATGGGAAGCGAATGTGTGAGAGGCAGTTGTCGCACGCTGGTTGCCACACTGGCCTCCAGTCTTGAACTCAAAACACACCTGCTGGATTTTAATGGACTCCGCATCCAAGTAAGTTAGGCCAGGATTGCTGGCTAAGGCTTCTGCCCCAAGCGTATCCAAGCACCTTACGAAAAGTATCTTAATCAGACTATTTTTTAAAAAGGCAAAATGCAGCAGGTTGGTCTGCAGGCGTCTGGTTTATAAGCTGCACCTCTGGGGATGGAAGGGGGGCCCCTGTTTTTTTAACTGTCTGGCCCAAAAGGATTTGTAGCGCTCAGACTAATCTGAAAAACCAGTTAGAGAACTCAGTGTGGACAATTTGCTCCAGGCGCAGCCCTTGACTTAGCATCATTTTGCCAAATAGACCAATGTTCTTAGGGCACCCCCTTGTGTCGACAAGCACAAACATTTCTGAAACAAACCAGGTATGTTTCCCAGCAAAGCTTCATCTTGATGAAAGCAGCACCATATATATATATATATATATATATATATATATATATATATATATATAGTGTGTGTGTGTGTGTGTGTATAATTATAGCAGTTTCCATCCTATGGAATCCTGGAATTTGTAGTTTGCCGAGGGACTTAGAATTGTCTGCTAGTGTAGGGGGTATATGTAAATTCTCTAGTAGAAAAGACCCTCCCCAAACGACAAATCCAAAACTCCATAGGCAGTTAAATTGGCCTTAAACAGCTATATGTTTGCAGTCTGCATACAACCCTTGGTTTTATTTTGCTTTGTTTTACAGCACACTAGTGGCTAAATTTGAAATGTGTGAATAATTTTAACACACCTTCCTAACTCTCCTGATTTGGAAATGGGAGTCTCGATTAATCCTCTGTCATCCCACTTTTTAAGCTGCTTTTAAAAACAAATTAAGCCTTTTTATTACCCTGCCATACATAAAGCATACATTCAACTCTATTAAAAATACTCAGGAGTAAACTGTGTTGGCCATATAGCAAAGTACAGTAACACCCCAAATCCACAAAACAGTTTTACCTTTATTCGGCCAAAATGCACAAAAGACATGATGCAAGCTTTTGAAACTCCAATGACTTCTTCATCAGGCAAAGGTGTTAAGAATCATATAGGAGAAAAAAATGATAAAATGATGATTTTAGTCACAGGCTTGCATTTTCTCAAGGTGTTGTTCTTTGGAGGGGTATCTATGCAAGCCGGTCTCTCCTCTTTCTGGCCATGTGGCATTGGGAACAAAACAGGCCAAAGCCCAAGAGATCAAATTTGAATTCTATGAGCAATGCAAAAAGGTACTTCTTCTCTATAGTATACAATATGGTGAACTAGATGCTATTCTTCTTTAGGGAGGAAAAGGTGGAGAGCTAACAGAGGTCAGATTTTGTTGCGTAGATCTCCAAAGCCAAAATTAAATTCCTAGATGTGAAAAACAAGAACGCTGCAATGGTACTAAGACGTGTATGTTACCAAGCCAAACAAAAATCAAGAGATGGGAGTTCAAGCTGGAAAATAAATACTCCAAATTAGAAACACACCCTAATTTTTATTTTATTTTTTTGTATATTAATTACTGGGTCAGGCTAAGGGAGGAGTAAATTCCATTTCACTTTCAGAGCTTGCTTTGGTGAAATAATAATAATAAAGTGTTATGAAAATGACAGTGGCTGGCAGGAAAGCAGCACCACTGACTGTTGAGTAATGACCTCAAGTAATACACTCCATGCCTGCTTCTGAACATAAGAGTATGCAGGCGCCTTTGGAGATTATCTTGCTCTCAAAGGGTGACAATACCTTCTTTTTCCTGGGATGCATAGACCAACCAATGCGGCCTTCAACTAATCTGGGGTATCATCTGCAGGGAAGTTCTCTTGCCCATGAAATGAGTGGAGGTTCTACCATGCTCTTTCTAGGGTTGCCAGTTCAGGATCATCTCAGATCCTAAGGCTTCCAGGCCAAAACCTGAGACCTAGGGATGGCCCTCGACAATCTCATTAAGTGCTATGCATTCAATACCAACTACAGTTGCTCACAGATTGTCATACAAACACACACAGAGGGAACATATTTTCCTGTTTGGCACTACTAAAGAAGCTGCTCCGAGATCAAGGTGAAACGAGGGGGTTATTCCTTCTCACTTACTTACAGAAATGGGATAAGAAATATTTCATCTAACCCATAGTGTAATGGTTTGAGTGTTGGACCATGACTTTGGAGACCAGGGTGTGATTCTCTGCCTGGCCATGAAGCCCAATGGTGACCTTGGGCAAGTCACATGCTCTCAGCCTCAGGGGAAAGCAATGGCAAACCTTTTCTGAACAAATCTTGCCAAAAAACCAACAACCTGTGATAGGTTTGCCATAGGGCCACCTTAAATTAGTAACAACTTGAAAGTAGACAACTTGCTTCTGGTTAGTGCAGAGCAGGGGTAGAAGGAAACCCTAGCACCACAATAACTGGGAGGGAAGGAGAGAGTAAATGTTTAGACCCTTTGAGGAGTCTTTGCAAGTTTTGGTTAACTGCTGTCGACTTCAACTTATAGCAAACCCATGAATGAGAGATCTCCAACTGCCTGCTCAGATTTTATAGGCTCAGGGCCATGGCTGAGTCTATCCATCTGGAATGCACTCTTTTCCTACTGCCTCCTACCTTACCAAAGCATTATTGTATTTTCTAGTATCATGTCTTCTCAAGTATGACTGTCAGCTTGGCTTTTAGGAAAAGTTCAGGTTTGATTTGCTCTAGGACCTGTTTGTCCTTTTAGCAGTCCACAGTATCTGTAGAATTCTTTCTCAACACCACATTTCAAATGAATTGATTCTCTTCCTATCAGCTTTCTTCACTGTCCAGCTTTCACGGCAATACAGAGAAATGGGAAATGCAATGGCACAGACAGTCCTAACTTTAGTATTCTGTTATATATCTTTACACTTCAGGATCTTGTCTAGTTCCTTCATCTGCCTTTCAAGTCCTAGTCTTCTTCTGATTTCTTGACTGCAGTCTCCATTCTCATTAAAGACTGAGCCATGGCATGGAAAATCTTGAACTATGTTCATGTCTTCATCAATTTGAGCTCTGGTCTCCAGTGACACAATCCAGCACTCAAACCATTTACACAATAGCCTCTGAATGTGAATTCCTATATGTAACTAGAGACATCTAGTGGTAAAAGGATACAGTTAAAAGAACAGGAACTCCATCCCACTGTGTCTTTGAGAAAGTCATTCTTGTTGCAATGTCAAGGACATGAATACTGTCATAGTTTCACAGAGTTAGCTGCACTATGTTATCAAGATTTGAGCGATTACTTTTTTGGATTAAAACACCCAGTAACCCCCCCCCCAGCCCTAGTCAGCATGGCTACTGGCCAGGCTGAATGAGGGATTAAGGGAATTATATCCCCCCAAAGTCACTTTTCCAAGCTTTCAAAGCCAATGTAACTCAGTGCTTCTTGGCAATTTTTTGCCCCAACATGTGAGATATTTGTGTCCATTGGGTACAACTGTTGTTTTCTTTCCTGGAAACATACCAGAGACCAGCAGCAAATGGCTCAAGGACTGGGAGCAGTGCATGGATCACCACTTTGAAAGGCACTGATCTAATAATCTACATTAAATAGGCTGCAGAGATGGCCAAGTCAACTCATGATGGCTTTTGCCATATTCAGATCATTTCCCATAGCAGAAAAGACTGGCGTCTCTTCATATACAGTTGTCCCTTCCCATTTGCGGAGTTTGAGTCCGCGGTCTAGCTCTTCGTGGGGAGGGACAAGGGCTATAGTTTAAATGGCTGCATGTGCCTGCGCATGCCATTAGTTTGAATAGGGTTCGAATATTTGTGAGCCGCCATTTTCATGGGGGGGGGGTCCTAAAATGGATCCCCCACCAATTGGGAGGAGCAATTGTATTATGTCTCCATTGCAACTGAGAGGAGCATAAGCTCTAAGATATTTTCCATCTCACTCCTCCATTCTCATTTAAATGCTTCATGGAGTAAAGTAGAATGTCCTACACACCTCTTCTGATTTGCTCTACCCTTAAGCTCCCAAATCATCCTCTACACATCACCACATCTTGTTGAGGTGAAGCATCTTTTTCGAAACAAGTAACTGGTGTTATAAAGAATTATGACAGAATTGCCTTCACATGGGAAATCTGCCTCCTCAGAGCGAGTGTCATTTGCCAATTTGGGGACTAATATTTTTTAAGAGTTGGACCCTTAGAAGTTATTAACTCCTAGGCTCAGATGGGCAGATCATAACAGTTTCAAGCCATGAAATCTGTTGCATGACCTTTTATCTGATCTTTTAGCTGAAACCACTCTGCCAGGCTGTTGTGAGGTTAAAACTGGAGGATGCTAGGAGCAGGAAAGATCTTGGAAGGGTGAGATAATAACCTGTAATATATTAAAATGATGAATCTCCCAACTTATCTCTCAACCCAATGGCAAGACTACTAAGATAGTCAGATAGAATATTTTTAATGTAAGTTTCAAAATGTTGCCTTCAAATGCTTTACAAATGGAACACACATGAATGACGAAAACATTTAAATATCCACTCACCCATCAGCTATCACTCAGTGCATCTGTTGAAATACCATAGAGGAAACAATGTAAAAACAAACAAAAAACAATCTTTGGGGGCACTGGACAATTTCCCCAAATGTAGGAATGATGTCTTTGGGAACAAGAATACTGACTTTTCATTGAAGATATAGAACTGTGACGTGAGATGGGCCAGCTTTTGATAGGTGTCTCTTACAATGCAGAGCAATTCCACTCTTCTGCTTTCTCTGCTACTAACTGCACAAACATGATGACAGTGAGGTCCAAGGCAGAACAGGATTTACTCTACCCATTCAGAGCCAAATTCAGGTGAGAAGAGCCATAAAAATAACTAAGAAAGGGTCATCAACATACTATTGAGAAAAGGCCTGAGATGTAGCAATTCTAGTTCCATTCATCCATATGTCAGGTAAGCTGCATACAGCTAACAATTAAAGCATACAAATAACAATTAAAGATCTAATTTAGTGGTATCCTCTTAGCATGTGAGTCAACATTTCAGAATCCCTGGTTGCCCGAATCATTCAGAACACTTGCTTGTATTTAATTCCTCATCCATGAGTTACATAAATCAAACCTGCTGCAAGCAAAATATCCTCAGATTATTATGGTAGGGAGTTTTCTCTGATATTAAACAGAGAAATCATGAATCCCCGGTGTGCTAAACTACTTTGCCCAACTCATTAACTGGTCAGGACTCAAAAGTATTATCATGGTAATCTTCTCTCTTCAACAAATTCAGGTATTTAACAGTGGGATATGACCAAGGAAAATTATTCATCTCATGACTGTTTTAATGGGCAGCACGCTTCTTTTGTGACAGATGTTTACCTTTATAAAGCATATTATTTTCTTAACAGCAAACGAGAATGTGATCCACTAACAACCTCAAGTTCTGTTAAAAGTATATGCTACAATTTTTTCACTATTAAGGAATGGCTATCTCCTCCTCAAAGATACATATTTGGGTTCTGGCCCTTCATTCCTATGATCAGGAAAGGGCAGGAAGCAATGCTGATGCTTTTCATATGTTGCTAGACAAGAGGATCACCTCCAGCTGGGATCCAATTCTGAAATCCACTTTCAAAACTGTAAGGTTTTGATATCCTTTACATTTGCACGGAGCCAAATGTGGAAAATAGAAATGAGTACATGTGTCTCTGATGAGTATGAAAAGTGTCCTACATCTTACAAAGGTCTTTAATACAAATCTGTGGAAATAACAGAGGAGAATTCAAACAGTTGCTTCCTAAGGAAATAAAGCAGATCATAATTTTAACCAGTCAGTTAGGTACTGGCTCATCCTTTCCAGTTCAAGAGATACAGTGCTGCTCTAGGACTCATTCCTCTCCTACAGGGAGATTGTCTTCAATCCGCCTTATAAATTTCATCCTTATTTCTGTGACTCCGTCTCCTTTCAGTGTGTCCTGGACAAATTTGACATCCACAGCCATCTGAACCTGTAATATGAAAAAGAGACACATCCATGCTCTTGAGTGTTGTCTAGGACAATCCCAAAAACTACTTTTACGTTTGTGACTTGTGACAAGGAGAGAGGACAAAAGATTTTCACCTCTAATTATTTATTATTATTCTGTCTTTTCCCCTTGCTTCATACTCTTTCACCAGCCTCACCTAAAACATATGGTCTCAGCAGCAGCAAAACCTCTCTCTGGTACAGCAATATTCTTACAATCCCAATATTTTGCAGGAAAACTGCAAGCCACAGAAAGATCTCTTAAACTGACAGCTTTACTACAGACTGCACTGAATTTCTTCTTCACCACCCTTCTGTTCTAATTCCACGTAGGAGAATCTTGGCATGCAATCAGCTCCTTTAATCATAAAACTCTGAACTGCATACCAAACCCTTCTTTTTTTCCTACATATCTGACATTTCTTTGCAAAAAGAGAATATGCTATTACATTCATATCCCCACTTTCCTCTAGTTTACCCACTGAGGCAGACTAATTTGCAAAAATATGACTGTATCAAGCTATGTAGCAAATCAATATTTGAAATGAACCTGGGTATCCTCAGTGCAACACTGTAACTATTATACAAAACTGGCTCTCAAATAAAGCAATGTGATAGCTTATGCAGTTTATATAATCAAAGCTTTCAGGGAAATAAAGTTACTACCTTACAAGCAGTAAGGGTTGTGGAAAAGGACCCAAAAATATTTTTAGTGAATTTGATGAAATTAAGATTGCACTGGAAAATATTTTCAATGATGGTAATGGTAGCCCAATCAAGAGCCTTATTCTATATTCATCTTAAAGCAAATCAGATCTGTGTGTCCACATTTTATTTTTTGGATAAAACTGCGAAACACATGGTGTTTATACACCTTATGCCTCTAACCTTTACAGAAGCTGAGTTAATGTAAGACCTGCTTTCACTACTGTCCAACACAGTAAATTTTTCAACCTCTCTTTTGTTTTTAGCACACAAAACAGTTCTATATCAGCTCAGTAATCCTTATTCCCGAGTAGTGAGTATGAGTGTTCCCATTTTATAGATGAGTTATGGGCATGAGATAGAGCACAAGCACAGCTAGGGCTCTTTAGTTGCTTCAGGCAGAATTCTAAACTTTTTTGGAATTCCCATTTTTGGGGAAACTATACCTGCTGTATATTTCCATCAACTGCAGCAATTAAAAGCACAGGAGTTCTATGAGGAGAAGAGGCGGTAAAGAAAATTGTAACGGGGTAAAGAAAACATTTAAGGCTGCATGTTGTATGCCGCTGCACTACATGCAAAGATGCTAAGAAAATCCAACAATTTCCTATTTATAAAGTTTAAATTAGTGGGGGGAGAGAATGTGAGTGCACATACACACTGGTTTACCCTTTCATGACCCACCATAAGATCTGCATATTGAACAAATATGCACGTGTGGCTACCTGGATTTGAAGAACTAGAATACGGCAACCCAGAAGGATGTAACAGAAGAAAGGCCATGAAAGATTCCTGGTGTCTGATAGGTATGAGGAGAAGAACTAGAAGAGGGATCTGTAGCTTTAAAAAAAAGATTTCCTAATACACAAATAATAGCTTCATTTTTCACTCATTTTTGAGGCATTACAGCTCAGAGAAAGCACATAAGTTATTGATTCAATTGGAATTCCAGTCTCCTCACCATTTCCAAGGCTCCCCGTAGCACCCCACACAAGAGGTTAGAATAAATGAGAGATGAATGATTGTCAGGCAACTCCACAAAGTCCACCAGTGGGTTATTTTCCAGGATGAGGGAGAATTCATCACCAGCTGGACTCCAGTTTGTGATGCTTGGTGTAATACCCAAATACATTTTAAACGCCACCTGCCAAGTAAGACAAATAGAATACAAGGGCTAGGTTCAAATAGTGCAATTTTTAGCAAGAGTTTTCTGTAGATCACTGGGCAGCTGGCCAAAATTAAAAAATACTTAAGCAACCCCCTCCCTAGCTACATGTATCACATTTGGTACATTTCAATTTAAAAGTATTCTTTATTAGGCGATAATTATAAGTTACTTTGAATTTACTCTGAATTTTTTTTTTGGGGGGGTCATAAATAGGGCTATAAACTGATGAACTCCAAGGCCAGAGAAGACAAAAGTTTAGTGTTGGAAAAAGAAAAAAGTAATACTAATTTACAACAGATGAAAGAAAATTATTATGCACATTAAAATTAAAATATTATGCAAATTAAATTATTACATTTATCCAAGGATAGCCATGTTGGCCATATAGCAAAGTACGATAAGATTCAAATCCACAAAACAATGATACCAATAAAGATATCACTATTTTGTGGATTCCTGGCGTTATTTTGCATACTAAACCAGGTTTCTTCAGTGTTAGGCAGATGCAGAAATACTTCTTTTCAAGAAAGGACCTGGATGCTAAATTTCTTGCACAAAACTTTGTCTTATTCTCTGAATTATCACTTCTTCTTCTGATTTTTCATTTCGATTATCTTCATGGATAAAAAAACCCTGGCTCAGACTGAGACAAAGGTTACAACCCGTTCACAGTATATTTCATTCTTTCTTGTGCTCTCTTTTACATTCTGCAGCAGAAGTGCAGGAATTGAAAGCAGATGACAAGTAGGAAGACTCAGAGGTAGTGTCAAGCAAAGGCCATCATGCTGCAGGAGGTTACAATGGGTAAAATCCCAGACTTCATTCCTGGACCAAATACCTGATGTTTTGTATTCTGCAAGATTCTAAAGTTCCCTTCCAACATTTAGACCCAAGTGTGTTGAAAAACAATGGAGGAAAAGACCAGGTTGCAATATGTCAACACTTTGTCTTAAAAATGTTATTCATCATTTTGAAAGGTAATATTTCATAATTAACTTTTCAAGGGAAATGTCTTTGGGGAAAAAAGAAAAACCCAGTTTCCTGCCACATGTTTTTCCCAGGCCTTCACACTGCTATGCTGAATTGCACTAGATATAATGCTATGATGCTGCAACAGATTGGCTCATTGCAAAAGAAAACGATGTATCTTCAAAAATACTTTTATCCCTATAATTGGAAATCAACAAACAACAAGCACAGTGAAACCATGAATATTATCAAAGCCAAACATCACCTTTGCAATGACATCTGCAGTTTCTCGGAAATCGTGGCACCTCCCTACATTGGATCGAGCCAGGAAGTCTTCAACAAGTCGAATGCCTATGTTGTAGCCCCTGTCAAGACAGACAAACAGCAACATATTATAAAACTATGACCTTCCAAGAGAAGTCCTGCATGAGGAAGATAGTCTAAGGGCTGAAAATAGAGGCGAGGAAATCTATTCTCTCTCTCTTTTTAAAAACAACTCCAAAAAATTCAGAAAAATATGGTTCGCTCTGCCACAGAAAGGGAAACTTTAGCATCTCCCAACTAGTGATGTTTCAAGAAGTTCCCACTCCACCTTCCGCCTGTATACTTACATTTTGTCGAGCTGCTTATTGACATCTTCATCATTCTCATAGTCTTTACACAGCTGAGTGACCAGGGCCCCATAGGTCAGAGTGAAGAGCTCCGAGCTCTAGACAAATTCAAAACACATTTAGTACAGGCCAGACTGAAAAGTTTGCAAATATTTAGAGACTTTCCTCAGGAAAAGTCTGGCTTCATATGGCATGGATAAAAATAAAAGGGCAAGAAACCTCCTGTTTCATACCAACATGTATGCAGTGGTTTCTAGGTCAATACTTGAACAGAATTTGTGTTTTGGGGAGGCGTGCTAAATAAAACTATTCTGTCCACAGTATCAATTGACAGACATAGGGAGAAAATGCAATATTCCTATATTATGGACAGACACCCTCTGCTTCCCCTTATCATCATCAGAGCCTCAGCTGTGCACTGGGGAAATCTACCTTTCAGAATGCATCTGTCAGATTCCAACACAGTCCGTGCAATAACTGGTCCTAAGTACACAGCAGTCAATATTGGCCTGGAATAAGATCTTTTCAGCCTCCCCCCTTTTGGTGTCTAAACTTTACATTATAATAGGCTTTTATTCCCAGTAACAGTATTTTAACCTAGAAGCCAAAGGGATGGTTGCTACCTCCACAGCCATCTTCACAACTACAAACTGAAAAGCTGTCAAATACACAATCACTTACCATACCATCTAGAAAGGAAAACCTGCAGCATATATGCCACTAAGAGCAAGACTTTCTGACATTCCTGGATATGGTGGCATTGGCCCATGGGCACAGTTCTGAGTCTTGCATCCCTTCCTGCCCAGCATAGATCTCAGTACACAAAAGGCAAACCCACTCAAAGCCAGTAGGAAATTGTTCTGAATGGCACTCAGTTGTATAATGGCAAAACTTCATGCATTTGTTGGAATTCATTTATATCAGTCTTTTAAAAATGGAAGCACTACTGTTTTCTACCTTCAAAATCTTTAGCTGCAATTCCTCATTTTATTCATAACTACAATAAGAATGAGTATATTTTGCAAAGCCTAATATGTTGCTAAAAAGTCTGCTGATATGAATGTAAGTTTCACAGTCTCTAATTTCTCATCAAGAACTGTTTTTCCACCTTCATCATTCAGAATAATGTTCTGTTTAAGAGTACAAAAGTAACAGCTCTGCCACATCTTTCCTTGCATTAGGATGCATATGCAGTAGAAAAGTGTGAAGCAGAAAGGGCTAACTGCTTTTTCTTCATCACATTCCTCTAATTAAAAGTTAGTGGAATATACAACCAAATTCAATCCATCAGTTATCAGAACTGTAGTTATACAGTGGCCCTTGGTATCTGCTGGAGTTTGGTTCCAGGACTCCCCATGGATACCAAAATCCGTGGATGCTCAAGTCCCATTAAATGTCCCTTATACAAAATGGCAAAATCAAGGTTTGCTTTTTGGAATGTATTTATTTTAAAATAAAAATCTGTGGATATGGAGGGCTGACTCTACAAATATCTTCCTGTTAAAAGCTGAAACCTAATAAGATTTTAACAGGTCTATGAAGTTACTGTGAGCTACATAAAATGAAAATACTCTGCTCAAACTTTTCTTATAGTTTCATTTTATACAGCAGAAATGTCTAGTCTCGGATTAAGAAACCTATCACCTACCATGAGATGCATAGATGCAGAAGGTGAAATGAATGGCAAATACCAATACTACAGAATGAAAGCAGCAGGCAAGCAGAAAGGGGAGAAAAAAGACATCAGAGTTTAGTGAGACAACACAGATTATGCTAAGTTCTTGCAAGCTCACACAAAGCCAAAGTGCAGAAGAGAGAGTCAAGACATATTGGAATTAGGTTTATTAGATATTATATAGGGTTACAGCATGCCATTTCTACCCAACAGCAGCCAATGAGGTCAGATATGTTACATCTAGCATCTCTCTAAGAAAGCTAAGGGGTGCTGGTTTTGCTTCTTTTTAAAAAGCCTGAAAAGGCCAACCACCTGGCAATTCCCCACTCCATTCTGAAATCATATAAGTCTATGCTGTAGAGCAGGGGTCCCCAAACTACGGCCCGCGGATGGAGAAAAGGGATTATTGAGTCAGGAGGTCCACAGATCTCCCACTTATGGTGGTACCTCCTCTGCTGGGTGTGGGGACAGCAGAAGCAATGAATTAGGCGAGTGAGAGAATATAGCAGTAGCTGCCATCCCTCACTCAATAAATGTTTTTATCTTTAAAATAAAATGGTAGAGTTCAGCACTCTTTTTTCAAATACATGTTTAATGTTACCTTTAGTTATGACCTGAATTAGATTAGTAAAAGTAAATTCAAGACAGGTTCTCTATGGTGCCAACTGTTGACAACACAAGCAGATAATTTTAATGCTGCAGATACCTTAGCTTAGTGACTCTTTGTAGGATTAGATCATAATGATGATGAAGGAAAAAAAAATACAGAGAGCAAAAAAAAAATCAGGACTAAAGTTAACTATGCTCTACTGATGCTCCTTTTGATATTTCTCAAACTATTACAATTTAGATGTTTGCAGAGCTTTCCTCCACGTACTCATTTTTGTTGGACTGATAACAGAGAACTAAGTTAGAGGCATACAACACAAAGAATGGAACAAAAGCACTGACACACTTATATGCAGCCTAAAGGAGAAGATACAGGGAATAAAAAAGCAGTTCTACATAGCCTAAACCTCACCTCTATCACCACCATAGTTTAGCCACCAAAGTTAGCTCTCACTTTTTTATTTATTTGGTATCACTTTAACCTCCCTCCACCTTATTCTAGACATCTACCTATGTGTTTCTCTACTCCTCTACTTCCCTCAGGAACCAAGGAACTGTAGTTAGTAAGAAGCTTGGAAGCAAATATGAACAACCACTCAAGAACTGCAAAATTGAATGAAATGGCAGCCAGGATAGGGGTAAACTCTGGCATTCAAAATTCAATTCTATCAGACTCTGGGTAGTGTCTTCCCTGCAGCGTAAAAACATGGTAAGCCCAAACCTCGCCATGCAATGGTCTGGCTATAACAATTATATATTATTATATAATAATTATTATATAAATAAAACCAATTATTATTATTATTATTATTATTATTATTATTATTCAGTTTTACTAGTCCCCCACATTTCTCTGACCTGATGGATGCGCCAGATTTTGAGTGTTTGGACAGCTCATTGGCTGTCATGGCAGTTGAAGTCCACCACCCCCAATGAGCATCCTTTCCACATATGTTGAAGTTTCTGTGCACCACTATCCACAAAATCATTGGGATCACACTTCTGCCAGTTCAGGATGGAATACTCTTATGCATCAGACAGCATACTAACATCTGCCCCCTGCTTCATTTATTGAATATTAGATAATAAACATTCAAATGCAGTGCCCATCTTGGAAAAACATCTACTGGAGAAAGACTGGACTTTTATAGATCACTGTAGTACCTTCAGTTATCACTGCAAGAGTTTCATTAAGAAGAATACATTGGTAAAATCTATATACAGGTTGACTTTCCCTTATCCGGATTTCTGAAATCCAAAATACTCCAAAATCCAAAACGTTTTTCGTGGGTGTCTGAGACAGTGCCACCTTTGAACACTGTTGTTTGAACATTAGTCTGTGACTTTCAAGATCAGTGTTCGACTCCCCGGTAGGCCATTGAAATCCACTTGGCCACTTTGGGCAAGTCACACTTTCTTAGCCACGGGGGAAAGCAAAGGCAAACCACCCTCTGAACAAACTTGCCAAGAAAACCCATAGGAAGTAGCCTTAGGGTCGCCGTAAATCAGAAATGAGTTGAAGGCACACAACTTATTATATCACACACACACAAATATATATATAAACAGAGGCTGAATGGCTATCTGTTGGTAGTGTTTTGACTATATATTTTTGCATGGCAGTGGGTTGGACTGGATGGTCCTGGGTGGTCCCTTTCATGATATATATATATATATACACACACACACACACACACACACACCTCTCTTTTACCCTCCTAACAACTAGGGCAGAATACAACAAACAAGAAATCTTGTGGCTCCTAAAAGATTAAATACTTTGCACCTGAAGAAATTGGTTGTATATTAGCAAAGTTTGTGTCAAATCAAACCTTGTTCATCTTTAATGTTCCACAAAACACACTGTTTCATGCTAAGTGTTTTAAAACCCAAATATTACCTTATTGTTGATTCAGGCTGCATCCTGATGGAAGAAACAATCCAGTTTGAGCATCCTTTAACTGCCACGACTCCATGCGATGAAATTACAATTCCCTTCTCCTGGAGCTGTGGCAAACCAGATTATTTCTGCTGTGAGGATGCAGCCACAGTCTTATCTCACCGGCCTGTTGTTCTAATTTAGTTATTCACTTTTTAAAATATATATATAGAGAAAATCAGTTTTGTAAGCTGCCATGGGGATCCAAATGGTCTAGATTTTATTATTCATGTAATTTTTCTTGCCTCTAGGACCTCTGGGCAGTTTGACACCAAGCCAGAGGGAGAAAAGAGTTCACCTATTAAAGGAAAATAAGTCTTTCAATGCTGGGTCATCTTCCCTTGACCTGCCTCAGGGCTTCCCTCACAACTCCATCCTCTCACGGGGACTCCCCCAAACCCAAACTCAGCCCAAACTGAACTCAAACTCAAACCCCAACCCAAACTAAACTCCAACTCCAACCCAACCTCCAACCCAGCCCCAAACTCAAATAAAACCCCACCCAACCCCAAACTCAACCCAACCCCAAACCAAATTCAAACCCCAATTCAACCCAAATTCAAACTTCAACCCAGCAAAAACTGAAACCCAAATCCCAAACCACCCTGAAACTCAAACCCAAACTCAAACTCAAACCCCAATTTAACCCCAAACTCAAACCCCAACCCAACCCCAGACTCAAACCCCAATTTAACCCAAACTCAAACCCTAAACTGAATCCGAACCCAATCCCTAACTCCAAGCCGAAGCCCCTCCGCCGCCATTACCATTTTCTTGCTCTCGGCGCCCCCGCGGCTGCCCTGCCGCGCCATTCTGCTCCTGGGAGCCGCCTCTGCCACTCCTGGCCTCCTCCTTCTCTTCCTCCTGCTCCCGGCGGAGAGCAAGAAAGGCCCCGCCGGCCGGTACGAAAGGCCTCGAGCAAGAAGGAAGCCGCTCGCCTAGTCCCTTCCTCTCTTCCTTAGCACAACAGAACTACAGCCCCCAGCATGCACCGCAGAGGCAGGTGAGCTGTTGCTCCACCCCGCGGCATGACGGGAGATGGAACGTTTTGCCTGAGTGACGTCACTCGGGAGGACTTCTCCCCCCATTGCCCAGCATGCTTTTCGGCTCAAGCGCGTCTGGAGGCCGCACCAGTGGTCACGTGACAAAGTATCATAGAGAGCCAACTTCCGGTTCTGTTATTAGAAGCGAAGGGGCAGTGTCACCACAGAGAGGCGGGAGGAAAGAGCGGCTTCCTGTCTAGTAGAAACTAGAAAAAGTGGCTCTAGGGCTGCATCTGCGCTATAGCAATACTATAATCTTCAGCTTTGCTGCCACAACAAACTATTACTTCCAGAATCCCAGAGCATTGAGCCCTAGGAGTTAAAGTGGCGTCAAGCTCGATTATTTCTGCAGTGTGGATGCAGCCTAGGTCGTTTTTCTGGTTCTGTCAGTAGCAGCCTTTAGGATTTATGTCAGATTTCTGCGAGGCAGCAATTGAAAGTGCAGAAATCAATGCAGAAAAGCAGGGTTTTGATACAGCTGAGATTTGGAGGGTAGCCAACATATGTTCAAGGGGAAAGGAAGGGAAAGAGTAGATTGTGTGCTTCTTTCCTTTCATTTAAAAGTGCTGTATATCCCAATCTTTTCTCCCTCTGTCTCTGTGTGTATATATATATATATATATATATTTCATCTTGAGAAATAAAATACAAAAACTTTCTAACAACAAAAGAACAAAACAAAACAAAAATGACAACAATAACCTCAACAAACACCTGTCTATAAAATTCCTAATTACATTAAATAATAATAATAATAATAATAATAATAATAATTTGTACTGTGCCCCTCTGAGAACAATCGGGGAGGCTAACAATGTTATGTAAGAAGGAGGAGTGAAAACAGGAGGAAGGAATATCAGCAATCTGAGATATGCAGATGACACCGTAATACTAGCATAAAACCTCCCAGACCTGGAACAACTACTAAGGAAGATCCAAGAAGAAAGTGCAAAGGCAGGCTTAATGCTGAACATAAAGAAAACAAAAATAATGACCATGGAAGATCTTCACAAGTTCAACCCAGACAATGAAGAAATAGAAATAGTCAAAGAATTCCCATACTGAGAATCAAACCTAAAGAGAAAGATACAAGTGTGTAGACTCAGAGTTTTGTTTTGTTTTTAAAGTTTTGATTGCAGCCAATTTAAGTTGCAACAGTCACAATTTTGGGTGCCATGAGAGAGCAACAAGTCCTTACTTGCTAATTTGTTACTTTTGTGATTGATATCCTGCTAGAGAGAAGGAGAAGTGCTTGTGGCCTTTTTCTGCCCAGATGCCAACCAATATAACTTGACAGTCTCTGGTTGCTGTGCCTCTTGACTTGGAAAGATGGCAGTATTTCCTACTCTGTGCAAGGACAAAAAAAAAATGTTGCTGGCCAGCCCTGATATGGCATAATATTAATGCAATCCCTGCACATTAATAATCCAAGGTGAAAATGGGAGGAAGCAGGGCTTGGAGGACACCTAGGTACCTTTTCCCAGGTCAGTTTAAATTAACCCAAGGGTTAGTTTCTGACTTAGGATGACCCTAAGGCAAGCCTATCATAGGATTTTCTTGGCAAATTTCTTCAGTGGGGGGTTGCCATTGACATCTTCTGAGGCTGAGAGAGTGGGACTTGCCCAATGTCAGTGGGATTCCATGGCCGAGCCAAGTTTTGAACCCTGGTTTCCCAGTGTTCTAGTCCAACGGCCAAACCATTATTAGTCACCATTCAGGGGTAGCTGTGTTGGCCATTTAGCAAATCCAAACAAAAATCCATCCGTGATCCCTTTCTTGGCCAACCAAAATGCACAATAGACTTGTTGCAAGCTTTCGAAGCTCCATGGGCTGCTTCTTCCTCAGGCAAGATGTTACAAACCAAATAGGAGAAAAAGCAATTGGAGATGTTAGTCAGATGCCTAAATGTACTAAAGACTGAAACAGCACGTAGACATCCGACTAACATCTCCAATTCTTTTTCTCCTGTTTGGTTTGTAACCTCTTGCCTGATGAAGAAGCCCATGGAGCTTCGAAAGTTTGCATCAAGTATATTTTGCTTTTTGGTTGGCAATAAAGGTATATCACTGATGAATTTTTTTGTGTGACATTATTAGTCACATTACCTACTGCAAAAAAAAAATAAAAATCTAGCTCTTTCAGTCTTCTCTTAGTATAGTACAATTTGATGCACACTGCAATGAGTTCATGTACCCACCAGTCATCAAAATCTGTGGGCCAAGAAAGTATCAGTCAGCCCCAAGGGCTCCAAGCTATGCAAAAATGGGGAGGTGGGTATGTGTGTTTGGCTTCTTGGCACATTGACAAAACTTCTTTGGTGCTTTCAAGGAAAGCTATCAGAAAGCATTTGATGGGTGACACATGCCATTGCTTTCTGTGACAGCCCTTCGGCATAACAGGAACCTAGCTGACTCCCAAAGATATGGGAGGTGAAGCTGTCTCTATTAATAAAGTGAGAGGCTGCAAATTCATCCCAAGCCTGTGATAACCTCATCTTAAATCAGCCTTGCTCTTTTCCAAGCTGAGAGAAGGAAATTATGTGCCCGAGTATAATCGGGGCAAGAGTCTTAACTTTGTGCATATTATCGTTATTTACTTAGATTCCACTTTTCTCCCAATATAGGGATTCAAGGCAGCTAACAGCAAATTTAAAATAGTACAATTTTACAAACACAACTACACAACTTACAATGCTACACAACTATAGCACAATGATTCCACTTTATCCTGGGATTTGTAGTTTGGTGAGGCACAACAGCTCCTTGGCTGAGAATTCTAAATGCCCTTCTCTAAACTGCAACGCCCAAGTCTAAAGCACCATTGCTTTAATAGCAAATGGGCAATGGGAGTGTAAAGAGAATGACGGAACAGTATTTCCAGCACACTTTACTGAGCATTATTCCCTTTTCCAATGAGTCGTGTCATCTCTTGGTATGTCCAAAGTACAACAGCCTCAGTTTAATCATCTTGGCTTCTAGGGAGAGTTCAGATCTTTGTTGTAGCTGTCTACCTTCAAGTCATTTCCAAATGATAGCGACCCAAAGGTGGAACTATCATAGCATTTATTTGGCAAATTTGTTCAGAGGGGGTTTACTTTTGCCTTCCTCTGAGGTTGAGAACATTGACTTGCCCAGGATCACCAGCAGATTTCCATGTCTCAGCAGGGAACTAAACCCTCATCTCTAGAGCCATAGTCCAGCACTCAGACCACTACAACCATGATCTGATTTGTTCTAGGACCCATTTATTTTTCTCACTAGCCATTCAGGGTATTTATAGAACTCTCCTCCAGCAACACGTTTCAAATGAGTTGAGTTCCCTCCTTTCAGTTTTCTTCTCTATCCAGCTTTCACACCAATACATAGAAATACTGTGGCATGGGTGATTCTGATTTTGGTTTGTTGGGGTGGGGAAAGGAAAGATAAATATAATTTATTCCAGTGTGAGGGGGCACAGGTAGACTAGGGGGTGTGCAGGGTATGGATCGCACTAGGTGACACCCTAAAAACAGAGTGACACCACTGATCCTCAAACACCTACCTTTTGGCAGGAATGAGTTGTGGCATTCATCTGCTCCCTTTAAAATGTTTTAAGAGATGGTGGAAGTGGGGTGAAGCTCAGTGGGAGGAGAAAGGAGGGTCACCAGAGTTTTTAAAAATTAAAATTTTTATTTTTTTATTTAAAAACATCACATTTGAATCAAATCTTTGCTATGTATGTATATATAAATACATTTAGGTTGTGTGTTTGATATTGTATTTATGAGGTATAATTTTAATTTCACTGGTTGTTTATGTCATTCAGCAGTATATGGAAATTATAATTTATAAATAACATTAGTGCAAAAAAGCATTACTAAGGATTCTGTATGGTGTGAAATGGGAGGAGGTCAATGGGGGGTTGACACCATGAGTTACCACACCGGGTGATACCAACCCTAGGAACGCCACTGCAGGTGAACCCTGGTTGCTGTGTCCCATCATAGATGGTCATCTGTCAGGTATGCTTTGATTGTGAGTTCCTGCATGGCAAGGGGTTGGACTGGATGGCCCTTGGGGTCTCTTCCAACTCTATGATTCTATGACAGAGAAGCTGTTATGATCTTGGAAACCATCTTGTTAACCCTCTAGATGAAGAGCCCTAGTCCCAAATGTTCTTCTTAACTATGGTTTGAGTTGCAAAGGGGGCTTAGCCTTAATGGAGGCTTAGAATGCTGAATCTGAACCCTTTGTTTATCACTAGTCTTAACCCAGAACACTTCAGGGCTCCCAAAATCAACAAAGCCTCACCATTTCCTCTTTTTTTCCCCTCCAGGAAAGGAATGTGTCTTGCTCTTTTCATTTGCTGAAGGCCCTAATACCATCATTAATATAACCAGAAGGCCTTCCAGATAGACGGAGAGAATGTTTTGTTATAATTTATGAAGCTTTTACATAGGGATTAAAGTCCATTTTTTGCGTTTGAAGAAAACACCGTAAAGAACAAGGGATGACAAACTTGGACAAGCACATACACCGTCTCCTATATTTGTGTGGAATTTAAGATCTAATCAGAATTGGCAGAGACAAATCTGGGTGTGTTTCCCCCCATCTCCCAAACATTTTTTCTCTGCTAAGGGAGAACTAAAGGGTATAATGGCATCATGTGGAAAAGGAATACAAAACACTGCAGAGACAACCCAGATACAATCCAATTTGTGCTGACGCTGCGAGAAGCATTTTAAAATATGGTTTAGTTTAGATGGATTGTGGATTGACTTTGTTTATGCAGATCTAGCATCTACAAATCAGGGCAAGGAAGTCCAGCATTGACATCTCTGGCCCCCTTTCTGTAACGTTTTAAACTTTTCAGCCAAAAACAGACAAAGCATGTATGAAGCTTGGGATCTGGACGCACCTTTGCTCCGTCCATCCTGAAGGTATCATTCATCTCCAGGGTTGAATTCTGAGGACAAGAGAACAACGCTACTATTTGACAATGGTTACATATGAGGTGGTTTGGCTGGAGCCCAGGGAAATCATCCCTGCAAACCCTAAAGACATGCATACATAGGTTGAGTCTCCCATACCTGAAATGCTTGGGACCAGAAGTGTTTTGGATTTGAAATTTTTTGGGATTTTGGAACACCTGTATTTGCATATATGTACATAATGAAATAGCTTGGAGATGGGACCCAAGTCTAAACATGAATTTCATTTATGTTTCATACACACCTTAGAGACATTATAGTTTGAAGGTAATTTTATACAACATTTTTAATAATTTTGTGCATGAAACAACGTTTATGTACACTAAGCCATCAGAAAGCAAAGGTGTCATCATCTCAGCCACCCATGAAAACAGTTTTCATTTTGGAATATTTCGCATTTCGGAATTCTGGATAAGTGAGATTCAACCTGTACTTTGACCTTAGGACATTTTCCTGCCTGAGGCAAAGGATCTAATAATAATAATAATAATAATAATAATTTGTACCTCGCCCCTTTGACAAACAATCGGGCCAGCTAACAGCAATTAAAATTCCATACAATATATGCAATCCAACAACCCCAACCCCACCCACCCCTTAAAAAAGTATTAAACCAGTAAACTTAAAACATATGATGCAGAGAAACCACCTGGGCTAGCAGATGAGTCTTATCTTAACTCTAGATCAAGGCTACCATCATCCCAGTGCTATTCAGATGCCACTTTTGAAGGTGATCCATTGAAGTAAATCAGCCATTTGGGGGATGAGAGGCTCCTCCAGGTAACAAAGCCTGCGCTGTGTTAATAAGGGCATATTGTACCAGACAATAAGGGCTATGGTACAAGACTGGTACAAGATGGCACCATGCAATAACTGTCCCTCTGTGCTTTTCACAAAACATATGATAGGATTGCTATATACCAGACATAATAAGCATGAAGGTCATCACAGGCATAGAGCCTATCAACGCACCTAAGAACAGCACTTTGGTTTAGAGAATGAATACAGGACGCATATCCAGCTCTGTCCTCCAAGAGATAGGAATGATCAAGGAGCTCAAAAGCCATAGCTACTCTCTAGCATCAGATGCCTGTTGTGGATGCTTCACTCAATAGTATCATCATGATCAATATCTTGCCTTTTCTCCAAAACAGGGACTCAACACAAGTCGCCAATAAAAATAAATACGGTATACTTAAAACACCCAAAAGATTAACAATTATGTTGGTCTTAAACTATCAATAGCATTAAAAACTGTTTAAAACCTACCGTTAAAAAATTAAAAAGTCATTTAAAATCAGCCCATTGTTGGAAAATATTCCGTTCTTAAAAGCACATTGGAATAGAAAAGGTTTTGCCTCCCAAGGGAAGGGCAGCAAGGAAGAGCCATTCTAGCATCTGCAGGAAGGGATTTCTAGTGCTTAGAGGCAGCCAACAAGAAGGCCATGTCTTGAGTCCCTTCCAGCCATGTCCAGAAGGACTGAGAAAAGGGCCTCTCAGTTTGGTGGGCCTATTGTTTAAAACAAGAGGAGGGATCTTGCCATCTGCCGGTTGCATGAAGGCCCCCAGTCCCTTTCCTTTGTCCCTGTTGTTGTTATTTGTCCAAAAAAGAAGAATTGTCAGGAGCTGTGATTTTTCTCCCAAAGCCTGATTTAGGGTTTAGTTTGGGAGAATCCATTTCTGGTGTATTCCCTTCCTTTCAATGTTTTTGCATCTGCACTGCAAAATTAATGCAGTTTGACCTTGGTTTGACTGCCATGGCCCAGTGCTATGGAATCCTGAGATTTGTAGTTTGTGGTGGCACTCCAGCTCTCTGATAGAGAAGGCTAAATATCGCACAAAATCCCACAAAAAGCAGGGTCAAGTGCAAGATTTCCGCAGTGCAGATGCAGTCTTTCGAAGACGCAGTGACGTCTGGTTTGTAGGGGGAAGCAAAAATATTGCATGGGGAGTAAAGCCCATGTGTCTTGGGGGCATGTGCAAAATTGGTCCCTGAATCTCCAAATTTTCCCCACTCCTGCCTTAAAACAACCACAGCCATTTAAAAAGGAAGGCCACCCTTCAGCTCAAGAGAGAGGCTAGAGGGATGGCAGCTGGTTTTCACATTCTGCCTTTTGTGTTGCACTGCGGAGCTCACCTTACAGCCAAGGGATGTGCCTTGCGCTCTCCTTTACAGCTGTCGTCACCCTTCTTTTCTTATTCTCCATATGGAACTCAAGCTGTAACCCATCATTCTGACAGGTGGCTGTTGTCTGTCCCCTACCACACACACACCTTTTATCCTTATGGAAGACCTCCTTTCAAGCCTAGAGATTTGTGCTGAGAGTAAAGTCCAACTCCCATCACGGTGGGAAGACTGGAGCCAAGCCCATTGACTCCACTTGCTCTTGGCCAAGCTCTTGTCCATACCCAAGTGATGGATCTGCCTGTTCTTCTTCTGACATCTTGTCGAAACAGCCGTGAGGTGTGGGAGGGAGGGTGAAGGTCCTTGGAGCGTCCAGCTATCCTTTAGGAGGCCTCTGGAGTTTTCCATCTGTTGCTTTCTTGCCATTACTTCATCCTAATTCCTGCTGTCTGGCACAGAGAGAAAGCAGGAGGCAAAGAACTCTAATGCTGTCAAACCTGATCTGACCCATCTGGGATCTTTTACCCAGACAGGGATGGATGAGTATGAGTGTGTGTGAAAGCGATCTGGATTTCATCCAAAACTGAAGCACCTTGGCCCATCGACTCGTCTGTTCCCAACTAGACAAGCTGCTCTTTGTGAGGGATACAGGGAGCCTAATCCACCTTAACTTGATTTATTTGCTTTTCTATCCAAGTTCCTCTTGCACCTCAAGTTCTCTGAACCAGGCCATAGCAAACTGGATGCAAGTATGGAATTTTAACTCAAAAAAAAAAAAGGCAAGATCCTGTTTCACACAGGCTGTCATATAGTATTAAGATCCAGACCAAGAAGTGATCCATACAAATTTTTGACAAGAAGTCTGCAATGTTCTAGAGTTCTCAGCTTTTGGTCCTACAGATGTTCTAGGCTCCAACTGCAAGAAATGCTGACTTTTGGCCATGTTAGCAGGGATGTCTGGGAGCTGAATTCCAAAACATATGGACATCCAAAGGCTGAGGATCCCTGTCCTAGGGTGCATCTACACTGTAGAAATAATGCAATTTGACACCACTTTAACTGTCATGGTTCCATCCTACAGAATCCTGGGATTTGTAGTTTATGGAGGCACCAACACTCTTCAGCAGAGAAGGCTAAATACTTTGTAAAGCTACAAATCCCAGGATTCTATAGGATGGAGCTACAGTACTTAAAGTAATGTCAAACTACATTATTTCTATAGTGTAAAAATGCACCCCAGAGGCTACTGCAATCTTAGGGCTCATTCACACTTACCTTTTTGTACCAAGGAGATCCGGGTCTGCTCAGTCAAAAAAATTGGCTTTGTCTGCAATGCAGAAATAATGTAGTTTGACACCGCTTTAACTGCCATGGCTCAATGCTATGGAATTATGGGAGTTGTAGTTTTGTGAGATATTGGCTGTCTTTGTCAGAGAGCACTGGTACCAAAACAAACTATAATTCCCAGAATTCCATAGCATGGTGCCATGGCAGTTAAAGCGGTGTCAAGTTGCATTATTTCTGCACTGCAGAATGCAAGTATGTTATGTGCAACAAGCTTCATGTCTCAAAGTTGTTGTTTTTACCACGTGCTTAATGGATGGAAGAGTGTTTCTAGTCCAAATAAATAATGGTTGAAATGCTTCAAGGAAGATGTAGCTGTGATCCAGACCAGCACCAGCCCACCTTAAACCCAGCGCCACAGAATTCCTTTGGTTGGCATAGCTGCGTGGCTTTTAAGGTGGGTTTTGAGGGGCATTAGCAAACATGGCAATGGTGCCATGACCATAGACGTGAATAGCACAGGTCATAACAGTAACTTGCAGCATTGTAAGTGCTGAACAGGATGCTAATTTTAATTTGGGTCCTTCTAAGGAATTCAGGTCAGAGTATGTGGTTCTTGATGGTCTTTTATCCTCGCAACAACCTGTGAGGTGGGTTTAGGTGAGAGAGAAAATGATCAGCCCACCTTCGCCTAGTGAATTTCATGGTTAAGCAGAGATTAGAACTTCAGTTTCTCCTTCCTGTTGCAGTGCTCTGACCACTAAACTCACACCGCCTCTTACATTTGGCCAGCAATCCACTTCAGCTCCTTGCATATGTGGAAATAGAATCAACAGAATAATGGCTTGTGATTATGATCACAGCATCCTTTGTAAATCCAGCCAGAGACGTGGCCAAATTCGGCCGTGCATTTCAGCCAAAATCAATTCATCATGACAAGGATCACTTTTCAAAATGAAGAGGGGAAGCCAGAATGTATAGAAATTATATATGCTTAATGCACATGACATAATCCCCCAAGTTAACAATCACAGATTCAGTTTCTAATGAAGGCTTGGATTTTATCCTACTCAAGTAAAGACTATCCTCAAGCCATTGTTTAAATGGAGCACAGATTGGCACCAGCAGTTTACAGCTGTCTGTTCTAGATGATAATCTATAGACTAACGCCAACGCTTATATGAGGGTAGACCCATTGGATTCAATGAGAACTTCTTAAATCAACACTTTTGCACGTTTCAGTAATTAAACAAGGGGAAAAACTTTTTCAAGCTCTAAATAGGTGCAAGTTTTGCAGGTGTCTGGGAAGAAGTAGCCATGTCTCCTTTGAGATGGGATGCTTGCTCCTTTCTAGCTGACAGACATGCCAGAGGAGGAAATATTCCCAGCACTGGGGAAAACTGGGTATGCTGGATATAAGCCCACCTTCAAAACTCTGAAATATAACTTGTTTCATAGGGAATAATATATACCTAGCAGCACTAGCTTCAAGCAGGGATGTAGTTACATGGGTGGGCATTGGGGGGCATTTCTTCTTCAAATAAGAATTCTGCCCATCCCCAAAATGAAACAAAATTTTACTTCAGTCCCTAGATTTCTAACATTGCAGTAACTCAAAACTTAAGTTTGAGAAACACAGTTTAGGTGTCCAAAGAAAAAGAGCAAGCAAAGTTCCCAGAGGAGTGAGAGCATAGCCAATATAATAGTTCTAGGTGTGAATGATTTTCACTGTCTCACGCTCTGCAATGCAAGAAATTTAGGGACTGCTGGACAGTTTCATGGGGAGGAAGGCAAGCAGTCTGACCCCGCTATTCCAAAGAATTTTAATGGGAATGGAAGGCCGTCTTCACTACTAAATAACCGCTCTCTTCCTTCTAACCATGTAATGGCTATAGCACAGCCTTCCCAGGGCTTGGCTTCTGTTGGGGAAGGAGGTGTTGGATGTGGGTAATAACCCCTTGCACTCCATCCAAAACAAGACATATATGCAATAACCCCAAGTTACACACACATGTGTCACTAACAGGACGCCCATACCTCCAACTGTCGCAGTTTGCAAGACACATTCCCTATTAATCCTCTGTCATCCCACTTTTCAGCTGCTTTTAAAATGTCTCGGTTTCCAAGACCAGACAAGATCTGGTGACTTTGGGGTATTTATGGTGAGGCAAGAACAAACTGCTGCTGTCTCCATTAGCTTGTGTATCCTCCTTCATCAATAATATTTAGCATCTTGATCACAGTTTGATGTTGCTTGGCCACCCATGTCCCAGTTTTCCATCTGTGAAATGTTGGAGGGTATGCTATCCTATTGTTAGTCCCCTAACTAGAGAAGACCCATTGAATCAATGGGATTTACATAAATGTTGACTCTTTAAAAGTTGATTCAAAGAGTCTACCAAAAGGATTCTGCCCGCAATAAATGTACAAAGGAATGGGCATTAAGATCAGGCAGCTTGGGACCAGACCGATTGAAAATGTGTTGCACATACAATATTTTGGGCTATTTCTCAAAGGTTCACAAGTTGTAAATTCAGTCCAGACAAGAAGACTGCTTCTACTTTAAAATACTCTAGAGCTGGAAAGAAGTATTACTCCAGTGACTTCTACATCGAAACGATTAAGCTAGCCAAAATATTTGCATTTCAGGGATATTAATGAGCAGAACCACACACAAGAATCTTTTCAAAATTTAAAATATGCCGGCGTCAATGGCCTGGATAGGATGAGCTGTTCTGCAAGATATATAGAACCGGAGGAGACAGGAAAGCAAAATGAGTTGTTTAAACAAAGGCTGCCAGCCAATTAAAGAATTATTAGCTTATTTTTTTATTTTTAATTAATCAATTAATCAACTTCATGTAAATAGATTGCATACCACCAAAGTGCCACAACAAATGCTTCTGATGAAGATTTTCTATGAAGAAGATGTGACAGTGTGAATCCTAATTCAGTTTTAACATCTAGCAAGAGAGGGCAAGGACTTCACACACAAACACACACAACATTCTCTGTTGCAGAAACAGAGCCAGTGTGGTGTAGTGTTCTGAGTGTTGGATTAGGACTCTGGGAGACCAGGGTTTGAATCCCCATTTGCCATTAAAACCCACTGGGAGACCATGGGCAAGCCACACTGGGTCATGATTCAAGGAAGGCAGTGGCGAATCTCCTCCAAATAAACCTTCATTAATACATTTTTAAGGGGGGTTATTTTGTCATTGATTGTATGGGTGTATTCTTTTTAACTTGTAAGCCACCTTGACAGCCTTGGCTTAAGGCGGGGTATAAATACAATTTTATTATTTTATTATTTATTTATTATTATTCCCCGGAATTATAATACCGCCTCCAAATGTTAGAGTTGGTTCGAAGGCACATAAAAACATAACAAGGATAAAATATAAATTGTTGCATCAAATATCAAATCAGATAGTCTCTTTGGTGTGGTGGTTTTACAGCTTTGGACTAGAGAGACCTTCAGAGGTCCAAATGCTATTAATCTAACCAGGTGACATGGGGCCAATACCTTTCTTTTCACCTGAACTGGATTGTTGTGAAGATAACAGCTAGGAAGGGAAGAATCACATAAAAAGCTAATCTTTGAAACATCGGAAAACAAGATTCCTTCATCTTCTACTTCATCCTATTGTCGACATTATTGTCAAGTAGATATCTAACAGAGCTGGAGATTTGAACACAACCCTTGCCTGGGGCTGATCTCAGCAAAAACTGGAGAATTTGCCCCCTTGTCTCCCACCTGGACATGACTCACAAAAGCTGGAGACCCTGAGATCTGGCAACCTTCTCACCCACTGCCTTCATGGCTGTCTTTTCAGCGCCAAGCCAAAACTGATGTTTCTAATGCTGAGTCTGCTGTTCACTCAGTTTTGGAATTAAGCCTATATCATTTTAAGCTGTGTCTTGGGTACATTTTTGGATTGTGTAAGAGAAATTGTAAGTCACCATGAAGGCCAAGCTTGGTGCAAATTTTGGATAGCTTGTGATTCCCCCCCCCAAAGTCCCATTGGTTCTGTCTTTTAAGTGGCCTAGAAGACCCATTTGTTTCCAATTATTTTCTGCTGAGATGTTGTTAGTTGAAATGATGGACTGGTTTTCTGGGCTTAATGGCAACAACAATGGCTGATCTGAAATGGTTTTTTAATTGTTTCACCAGTTTTTATGTGACTGTTGGACTGATTTGCAAGGTACTTTATCTGCTGTTTTAAATTACTATTTTACTGAAGTATGTTGTGCTATTGTGTTTTATTTTATGCATGCCATCTTGAGCAGTTTAGGAATATTTTGAACAAATAGATAAACAGAAAACAGTCGCTGCTTATCCTCCCTAAAGTCCTATCACAGTGTGGCAAAGTTCCTTTTTTACTTTAAGTCCCTGAATCCAAAGTAATTGTCCAAAAAAATAACATGATCAAGCTCTAGCTCAAATAACATACCTTTGAACACTTCACAGATGAAATTTGGGACACGTGTGGCCAACCAACATCAGTGTGTGGTCAACATGGCAGACATTACTAATGAGTAAGAATAGATAAGCTAGAAATGGCTTCAGCAGTTTGCTTTTGCCTGAACCTATTGGGAAGGTCAATCTTTCAATTCTTCCTCTCCTCTCCCCATTGTGGAATTAATTGAGTGAAAACTACTTTTGCACTTTGAATAAAGTTTGCAGTAAACAAGGTAAGTGGAGCAGAAAGAGAGAAAGGGAGAGGAGGAGAGAGAAACTGGGATATGTTCAAAGCGGCTGACAAACTGGGATCACAGTGGACTATCCCGGCCAAACTGGGACAGTGGGAGCTCATGCTTTTAGTTGTAAGTTCCAATCAGAGTGTGGTGAGGTTAATTTTTAATTTTCAGTCCTAGAATCCCAGATTTTGAGAGTTGTAGTCCAAAATAATAACTTGTTCAAACTCTGGATCTTATTAGCTTTATGTGAAAGAGTACCGATGCAGCTTCTGTCTCCCCCTGCACCCAGAAAAACCACACTCATGCCACTTCAAAACAACTCCATTGGCAAACAAATCCTAGACCTCTTGCATAATGTTTCAGATTCAGGGGCATCACTGGTGGGCTATGGGGATGTGGATGGCACTGAATGACACCTCAGAGGTGGGGTGAACATCCAGTGGGGTGATCACTCACCAGCCATCCCCAGACCCCCCCCCCTCCACCAGCCAGGGTCTCTCTGATGGCTATCAGCCACAGCTGCTAGTCTAGGTGGGATTCTGCTGTTGTCCAGCAGCCCCTTCCAATCTGGCAGGGCTGCTGCCTGGCCTGGGAAAGAGAAATGGCAGCACTGGCAGCCACAGATTCCCCTTCTGCAAATGGTGCCCCTGCTGCCATCGCCTCTCTTTCCTACCAGACCAGCAGCCCTGCTAGTCCCAGAAGGAGTTGCCGGTTGCCGGACACCCCGGCCATGCCAGAGGCAGGCTGGCTGACTGAGGGGGCAGCTGGAATATGTGCCATTGCACTGGGTTGACACCAACCCTAGTGACACCACTGCTTGGACTGGCCCTTTTCAAAACTTGGGCTTGAGTTTCGTTTTAAATTCCTCTCCCACTCCCACTGCCTATTAGCCTTTACCAAACTGAAAAGACCTCTGATTTTTATGGTGCCTGCAACATTTCCCAGGCTTTGTCTTGAGATGAAGTGATACAAAGGGAGGCTTTCCAAAGCGTAAAAGAAAGATCTGCCCTTGCAATGCATGATCTCACCTGGCCTGAAAACCAAGACAAGACACAGAGGAGTGGGAAACAAAACAGCCTTTTCCCTGTTATTGGAAATCATGTCATACCAGCTGGCTTCTTCCCTCTAGTGCCAAGAAGAGTGCAGCATAGCACAACAGAAGCTGAAGGAGCAGGAACATCCTTGTTCAGGTAATGACCAGATAGTAAAAATAGTAAAAACAGAATTAGTAAAAGAATTCTCATACCTAGGATCAAACATTCACCAGAATAGGGACTGCAATCAGGAAATCAGAAGAAGACTAAGAATGGGGAGGATAGCTATGAAAGAACTAGAAAAGATCCTAAAGAGGAAAGACATACAACTAAGCAAGAAAGTTGGAATTGTACAAGCCACTCTATTCCCTAATACCATGTATGGAAGCGAGAGCTGGATGGTTAAGAAAGCAGATAGAAAGAAAATCAATTCATTCGAGATGTGGTGCTGGAGAAGAAGGCTAAGGATACGGTGGATGGCCAAAAACACAAGTGGTCCTAGAACAGATCAAGCCTGAACTCTCCCTGGAAGCCAAGATGATCAAACTGAGGCTGTCTTACTTTGGCCACATCATGAGAAGGGAGGACTCACTGGAAAAAACAATAATGCTGAGAATGGTGGATGGAAGTAAAAAGGAAGGCTGCATACTAGATAGATGGACTCCATTAAGGAGGTCATGGATAGGAACGTGCAGGAACTGAACAGAGCAATGAAGGACAGGGAGCCTTGGAGATGCTCATCTACAGGGTCACCATGAATCCAGATCAATTTGAGGGTGGTTAACAACAACAACAACAACAACAACAACAAAGGGGAGCAACAGGTACAGTGGCATGCCTGTGGCTGGTGTCACTTGCTGCTGAGGGATAGCAGGGGGTCAGACTGCCCCATCACCCTCCCTCCCTCCCAATGCCTTCTTGCCTTTCCCCATGGCCAGCTTGCCACCACCTGCCAAGGCTGCTGCTGGAAGGATGCTCTAGCCATGCTGGACCCCAAACAAAACCACCCCTGCTACTTGGAGGAACAGCTATGCCGGATCTCAAATGAAAGGCATACCCCCCCCCCAGCAGCACCCACTTTGCATTTGAGGATGCTTGGCAAGTGAGAAAGGGACATGGCATGCTTTCTTGCTTGCCCATCAGCTGCGCCAGCCTTACCAGGTGCGCTACCCCACTAAGTGTACACCCCAGCTTTGGGGTATCATCTGATGCAGTTCACAGCACTTGCACCATTCTTGTGACACCACTGAACAGAGGTGTAGCTATAGGGGGAGCAAATCCTCCCAAACATGAATTCTGCCCCTGCAATGAAATTTTCGTTCGTTTCCAAAATTTCTAGTACTGCAAAGAGTGAGACATTGAAAACTGTTAACACATAAAATTCTTCAATGTTGCATCTGAATTCCCTCGGTAATGTTGCCTGCCCCTTCCCTTTGGACTATTGCTGATGTTATTTGCTGGCAAGCTGTCTGGGCTTAGAATGTGCATTGGATTGGATCCCCTGATATCCAAAAACAAATTGTCCATATAGAATAATCCTTCCATTTTGTTGTGTGCCTTCAAGTCATTTTGGACCTATGGTGACCCTAGAGTGAACCTATCACAAGGTGTTGGGATTTTGTTTTGTTTTTTGCAAGATTTGTTCAGGGTTTTTTTTTTTTTTTTTGCCTTACTCTGAGCCTTCCTCTGAGGCTGAGAAAGTGTGACATGCCCAAAGTCACCCAGTGGGCTTCCACAGCAGAGCAGAGATATGAACCCTGGTCTCCAGAGTCCTAGTCCAACACCCAAACCACTACATTATGCTGGCTCCTATCTCATTTTACATCAAGATGTTGAGTGATGTGAAGAATTTGTGGGAATAAAAGCATGCAAATTCCAAAATACTAATTCAAGATTTCCATTGTGAAATTAAGAATATGGTAAGAACTGGAGGAATTCGTTTCTAGCAGGACAATTGAAAGTTGTGTAAGGAAAGAAAATTAAAATGAAGAGGGGAAATCCTAATCAGTTTGGGATTCCATGGAATCGAGTCATAAATATTTACTGGAATAAATTTGCACTTAATAACCCTTGTGGGATAGAAGCATGCAACAGCCTGAAACAATTCTTTAGCAACTGCATTTGGGTACTTATTATTTATCTATTTGTTCAAAAATATGTTACAGTCAAAGAGGGCATTCCGGAGAACTGGTTGCAAGTAATTTCAAATAATAAAAGGCCAACGAGGTAAAGAGAATAATAATAATAATAATAATAATAATAATAATAATAATAATAATTTATTTCTATCCCGCCCCTCTACCGAAGCAATCGGGACAGCTTCCATCAATAAAATATCACAATATACCCTCCCAGACCCACCCTGTGGATATTAGATATTCCAGATATTGTACTGCAGTATGATGAAACATGAAGATACTGGTTGAGATCTGCTCTGCTTTGAGAGGATCTCAAGCAAAGGGACTGGGCAGAACTGGTATTAAAGCAGAGGTGGGTACCATTTGACATGCCAGATGTTGTTTGGCTGCAGCTCTCACCAGCCCTGGCCATTATGAGCAATAGTGAAAGATGATGTGAGTTGTCTAACAGTATCTGGAGGGTCCCAACTTGTGAATCCCTCAGTTAAAGTAATATTGGATTGTTTCAAAGGAAGAAGCATCAAAGAATCATAGGACCTTATCACACGGGGTCCAAGCAGTCGCATCCCCATCCCATTGCGCTTCCTTCCGGTCGCGGGAAATGTAATTCCCATTTTGACCAGGAATCCAAAAGAACGGGGATGAGACGGGGATGCGACGAGGATGCGACAGGGATGGGTGGGGTTTCCCTGCGATGTCGTTTGATCACCCGGGGAAAGGAAGCGCCATGGGACGGGGATGCCACGGGTATGGGACTGCTTCAGACCCCCGTGTGATAAGGTCCTTAGATTGGAAGGGATTCCCAATGTTGTCTCATTCAGTGGTTCTCAACCTTTGGTCCTCCAGGTGTTTTGGACTTCAGCTCCCAGAATTCCTGACTTTTGGCTAAGCTAACTGGTGTTTCTAGGAGCTGAAGACCAAAACACATGGAGCATCCCAGTCAGATGCTCCAGGTGTTTTGGATCTCAAACCAAGGAGAGTTTATCATTTTCTGAGGCAGTCTGTTCTGCTGTCAAACAATTCCTGGTGTCTAGAAGTTCTTTCTTATATTTAATTGGAATCTCCTATGTTGTAATTTGAAGCCATTTGGTTCAAGTCCTACTCTATGCCTTGTTACCATGAAGGATGGCTACTATTCATCATGCAAGAAGGATGGGCAAATGTAGAAAGTCTAGAGTGCCACATTTTGGGCATTTCCTGGTATCTGGTACCCTTGATCCCATGGGCTCCAAACACTCATTCAGACGCAATCAGAACTAACATCAGAATATAAATCCTGACTGACATCCACCAAGATCCGCTGCTTGAGGCAACTGTTTTATTTGCTTAAAGGCAAAGCTGGTGCAGGATCTACATTTTCCCTTCAAAAATGAACAAGCACAAATATGGAGCCAGCACATATGTTCATGTTAAAAGGCTGGCCTTGTATATAATCTCTACACAATTTAGGCCCTTGTGTATATAGCAGTTAGCTTTCTGAAATTAAAAAAATTAAATTTAAAAAAAGTCAGATATCTAGTCCTCTTTGGCTTCAACATGTCTGAGCAAAGCCTGCCAAAATCTCAGAAGCCAGACAGCTGATTGAATGGGATGTCTAGTGGTTAAGGGGCTCGGGCAGTTTATTGTCCTGTGTTGCACCTTGACCAGTGAAACCAAATTATGGAAAGTAATAAAGATTGCAGAATGCAAAGTATCAAAGAAGATAAATTGGATAAATTCTGCTAGACAGGTTGCAGAATTCTGATCTCCCAAGCGTAGAATTTGAACTCTTTCTGTATGTGGCTGTGTGTGCACATATTTAAGGCCACAAACAGAAAGAAATCAAATTGTGTTTCTGTCTGTGCATGCACATACACATGGACACACACCCAGGGTGACCAGACATCCTCCTTTTCCAAGACATATCTTATATTTCAGCCTCCTGTCCATGAAGAATTCCAAAATGTCCTCCATTTTGAGCATAATTAAGAAGCATGCATTTATATGAGTGTTTTTAGCTTTTACTTAGTAATGACCCACATTTTCCATTAATGTCCTACATTTTGCAGTGTCTTCTTCTCCTTTGTGGTTATGACATCTGCTCAGCCTGCACACACCTGTCCTATAGTATGTACAACTTGTTCAGAAGTCTCATTGCATTCACTCGATTTAGCAGATTTGCAGCTATGTACATGTAAGTACAATATTAGGTTCTCCAGTGATACGCCAGTCCTGATTTTCCAAAAGGGATTTCTTCCCATGTTCTTCTTTTAGCATCAGAGCAAAACTGCAGAATACTCTTGTGTAGTCACATCTTAAACGCTAAGGTTGTTGTTTTTTTGGAAGACAAATTCTGCTTCTTCGTCTTGCCAAACTGGCCAGGAATATTTGGAGTGTGCTGGAGCAATGCAGAGAGACCCAAGTGCTGTTGATTTTGGATTGTACATTCTTGTGGTCTAATTATCTCATCAGAAGTGGAGCTTGACTCAGCGAACATCTTTAAATGAAGCCCGGCTCTGTTCCAAAAACCTGCAGGGGGCAAGGGGGGGTGAAGTGGGGTGGGACGAGATGAGGGACTAGCTGGTGGGAGGGTTTCAAAATCATAATCATAAAGCTTCCTGCAGTTGTCAGGAGGACGTGAGCCAGAGATCGTGGAAAGTAATTGTTGGGGCTTTCCTACGTGCAGAAACAGAAATTTTTGCAACCTTTGATCCCAGTCTGAGAGCTGTCTGGACACTCATATTGGCAGGAACAGTGCAGCAGAAAACATTGTAGGGTTGAAACTCTAGAGTATTTTCTCTAAGGAAGGACTGTAATATGGGTGGCTGGTGGGCATCTCTCTTCATCCTCATGTGGGCAGGGATGGATTCAAGGGCTTTGGGGCTGGCCCCCCACAACAAGGGGAAGGACCCTGCAGAACGGCTCCAGCACCGGGTGCAACGTGGCTCCTGCACCTACACATTCCTGTTGCCAGAGGCTGGGGACTGTGATTCCTCGGTGGCCGAGTACCAGGTTTCCAACTCGCTCCAGAGAGATGCCCCACCTGTGGCTGAGGCCAAGTGGCCAGTCAAGAGGCTTCAGCAGCTGGAAGACATCATGGAGAACAATACCCAGTGGCTGCAGAAGGTAAGGCCAAGGGTGGGCTTGTCTCAGGAAAGGGACTTTCAGTACTCTTGGTTCAGTGCTTGAGCACCAAACCAGGAGCACCCAGGGTAGTCCCTGCAGATAAAGGTACCACTAGGAGAACCCATTCTTGATTCCATTAGGGAGAGTACATGTCTAACCAAAACGTAGAGAGATCTTGTAACACCTTTGAAACTAACTGAAAGAAAGAAATTGGCAGCATGAGCTTTCGTAGGCTAAAGTCTACTTCCTCAGATGCATTCAGATTTGCAGGAAGTAGACTGAAGTCTAATACTCAGTGAAAATTCACACTGCCAACTTCTTTAGTCTCAAAGGTGCTACAAGATCTCTCTACATACTGATTCTACAGATTAACATGGCTATATCTTTGATGTCTAACCCAAGTTAAACATCCTTTGAACCTGAAGGGCTCCATTCAGCTTTAGTGGCCAGATGGCCATTGCTTAGGGATTCCACCTCTTTCTCCATAAATCTATCTTGTTTCCTTTTAAAGCCATCTAAGAATTACAGCAATTCATGCCTAAATACTGTACCCTTAAAGCAGCAGGTCCTTTTGGATCTTGGAAGTTATGCTGGGTCAGCCCTTGTTAGTACTTGGATGGGAACCCACCAATGAATACTGGGGGTTGTAGCCTATATTTTGGAGGAAGAAATATTCAAAAGTTTACTTTTTGAATGTAAGCATGCACAAAGTCAGTCTGTAACACATATAACTCAGGTCTTTAACACCAGTTTGCTGTTATCTTTTTTGGATGACAGTGCCCACATTTTTGCATCCAGTTGGCTGGAGGATAATGGGAACTGAAGTCAAACAGATATGTCTTCCAGGCTCTCTCAAAATGTGCAAAAGTTGCCAATACCTGAGCAATGCCTCTGAGGATTTAAAATCTCCCCTTACTCATTTCATTTTATCTTTCAGGATTGAATTTATCGACTTTATTCTTTACCTTGTTTCTTCTGCATCAATACTTCCATTTTTGCTATTTTACCCAATACAAACCTGTACCACAGGTTCCAGATATACATTTCTTCCCCTTACTATTATGTTACCAAAATATTAGGAGAGTACATACTTAAGCCACTATCTGAAAAGTTTCAATTGCCTTTATACAGGGCATTGAAATAACACATTATGATCAATACAATTGCCTGTAAAGAGTTACCATGTGTGTGTTATAATAGTAGTAGTTGTTGCAGTTGTTGTAACAAAGGTGTATCAAAGATACATTGCAAAAGCAAAACATGGGAATAAAGTTACTTTTAATAAAGTAAAGCTTTTCATGTTTCTTTTAATTGGCATTTTCCGAAACATTTTAACACAATGTTTTCCAGCTCTTATGCCATCTCCTTGCCTTTTTAAAGGTTGTTTTAAAAACATGAGAGGTCACAACAAACAATAAGAAGGTAGCGTGTGTTTTATTATGTATCTTATTATCTTCTTTTACTCACACACACACACACAATCTTTTTTATAAGAAATGTTACATGGTTGGTAAATTTTGTATATATGATTTATATGAAGCAAGATAACAGATAAGTGTGTGTAACCTTTGATAAAAACAATATTTTTTAAAAATAATAATAAAATAAAGGGCCAAATTTTGCTGTCAAAAAGAAAGAAAGAAAGAGATTAGCATGTAGTAGCAGCTCATAGCTTCCATGTCAATGGGACTAGTGAATCCCATCTGAGTTTTGGTATAAACTTTAAGAGAGGTGCTGAACTCTCTCCTCAAAATAAATTCAGCATAATGTGAAGTCAAAGGCTTTCACGGCCAGTATCCATAGGTTTTTGTGGGTTTTTCGGGCTGTGAGGCCATGTTCTAGAAGAATGTATCCCTGACATTTCGCCTACATCTGTGGCTGGCATCTTCAGGTGCCATCTCTTCATCTCTGAAGATGCTGCCACAGATGTAGGCGAAACGTAAGGAATACATTCTTCTAGAACACGGCCTCACAGCCCAAAAAACCCACAAAAACCTATAAATTCAGCACCTTGAACAGCTTTTTTAAACATTCAGATTAAAACCCAAAACAGATTCACAACCCCCTGACACAAAAGTCATTGTTGATCATGGGAAACTGGCAAAGCAATGTTGGAAGGCACCACTTGTACACCGTAGTAATGAGCAGGGGCAATTAATTAGTTTTTAGACATTATAACATATGTTGTGAATGAATTAGTTTTAGAAAGTAACTTCACAAGCTCTGCAATCTGTGTTTATACCTCTCCTTTCTTCCATCACACAGCTCAAGGTTCCCCAAGGAAATGCACTCCTCCGACAATCTAAGCATTGCCCTGTTTGGCTTTGGCAGAGATGCAATACGAAGTGACTCCTGCCCAGGCTTCCCAGAGAGTTCTGGTGTCCTGTGCAAATCTTTGGTCAGGGATCTGTAGAGAGACCCAGCCAGTGGGAACGTTGGCATGGGAGGGAAGGAGCTGGACAAGAACATGAACTATACATTTGTATGTGAAGTGAACATGCACCTAGACAGGACTCATGATCTTGCAGAGTGGCTAAGAAACCAAGGCTGCATCTACACTGCAGAATTAATGCAGTTTGACAACCCTTTACATGTTACAGCTCCATCCTATGGAATCCTAGGATCTGTAGTTTCACAAGGTCTTTCGTCTTGCCAAAGAGTGCCAGTGCCCAGGATTCTGTAGGATGGCACCATGGCAGTTAAGGCGGTATCAAACTGTTTTATTTCTACAGTGTAGATGCATCCTTAGTCACGGCTCAGAAAATGAGTTGTTTGGAACGTGTTTCATCCAGGAATGCACGAAGAAGTGCTTGAAACTATTTCTTGATTTATTTCATTTCTGTGCCACTTTTCTCCTGGAATGGGACCCCAGGTGGCTCAGAAAAAGAATCAGCTATAACTTAACAATGGAACGGGAACAAAATTAAAACTCAGGACATGAAAACAATAGCTTATGAACAGTATAAAACCATTTAAAAGGATATAAAAGTTAAGGAAAAAATGCATGTGTGCACACATACATATGAGGGGTCTCTGTGAGCAGTTACTCATTAAAAACCTGCTTAAATAAAAAAGGTGATAGTAGAAAGGGAGCAGGAAGCCTCCAGTGGAAGGGAGTTCCAGAGGGTAAAAGCAGCCACTGAGAAGGCTTTCTCCCTTGTCCTCACCCAACAAGAAACAAGTCACTTGCTCCTCTGCAATATGGGTAATACCAACAGGTATTCCTATTTTACAGTTTTATATTAAGGATTATGGCAGGGCCATGTACGGAGAGCACTTTGGACATTCTGTGATTAACTGCGCTCTGTTTCCCTCTGTCTTGTGTATTCTTGAAGTAGATTGTGTCTTTGGATCAACTTTACACCTGAGATCCTATAAATCAGGGGCAGGAATCATACATCCTTCCAGAAGTTGCTGGACTCCCCACTGGCTATACAGGCAAGGCCTGATGGGACACATAGTCCGTCATCTGGAGGGCTACACAGGTCCTACCCCAGCTATAAATAGACAGCCAAGTCTTTTGTTTAAAATGTTTAGTTGGAATAAGTTCGCTCTGTTCCCCAGGCTGCATCTTTGGCCAGGAGTGAAGAACAGGCTGGAAGAAACTTCTGATTCCTGACTTTGCTATTGCAATTATTCTTTTTCCTATGAATCATCAGCATCTTATAATATATGGGTTTATTATATCAGCTAGGAGAGCAAGTATGTGGAGTAAGAGTAGTGGCTGGCAAACGTTTGACCCTTGAGGACCACATGCTCTATTTTGGGCCACATATCAGCAACGGACGTGGTTGGAATAGCCTTCCACCTCCTCCATCTTTTTTATATTCTTCTCTCTCTCTTTCACACACTCCTTCTCTCTTCCTCTCTCTCTCTTCCTCTCTCTCACACACAGAGGCTGCTGCCGCACTGCAAAATAAATCCAGTTTGATCATGCTTTATCTGTCATGGCTCCAGCCTGTGGAATTTAAGGATGCGTAGTTTGTTGTGGCACCAGAACTCTCTGAGGAATAGCCATAGGCAGTGAAAGTGTCAGATTGTATGAATTCTGCAGTGTAGATGCAGCCAGAGAGAGAGATTAGAAATGCACTAGAATTCCCAGACTTTCCAGAATATCCCAACAGACATGGACACTAGTCCCCCCAAAAAAGGGGTAAAATTTTGAAAGTCTGCACAAAGTGTGTTTGCTTAGGGCCCCTCAGTCTCCCCCAGAATCCTTAAACATCCCCTTTTTTGGCCAGAAAAAAAAGAAGAAGAGGTGGGTGGATTATCCTTTTTATCTCCTCAAAAAGTCTCCAGGGACAGCGATTCCAATGAGCAATTCAAATTCATAGGGTTTTTTTGTGGGTTTTTCCGGTTATGGGGTCGTGTTCTAGAAGAGTTTATTTCGCCAGCAGCTGTGGATGGTATCTTCAGGGAACCCGAAAACCCCACCAAAAACAAAAACAAAACTATGGATGCTGGCCATGAAAGCCTTCAACTTCACAAATTCAAATTCAGTTTTAAAATGAGTTGCAGCCATCACCTTTATTTTTTAACATATTGTGTTCAATGTCAAAAATATCAACCAAAAGTTGAACGTGGCCAGAATACCACCTCTGGTTTTGATATCTATCTAAACCACATTCAAATTTTGGTTGATATTTTTGACAAACTGTGCAGCCCCTGAAAGGTGTTAAGGCAAAAGATTGGCCCCGGACCTCCCAGCCTTAAAGCTCCAGCCCTGGCTCTACACTCTCCTCTAAACTGGTATTAAAGACATTTCTTATGTATGTTTTACAGCATGACCCTACGGAAGTTTATTGAGAAATCAATCTCGGTGCATTTATTAGGATAATATTCCCAGGATTCCAGACTTCCAGTTTTGCATTGTTGTGCACAATTGGGCGCTTTGGAAAGAAGATCACTAACCGGCCAGGGTTCAGCTGTCATGACCAGAATTTCTTCTTCCTGGCCAGCTGCCAGAAGAGAAAAATGTAAACACAAGGAGTAGAGGGTGGTGGGAAGAGAAATAATCTTTCTTTTTTCCTTTTTTCCGTAATGTATCTTGGCAGAAATTGGAAACAAACAAACACAAAAGGCACCCTTGAAAGGAGCAAGCCCTTCACATCCTCAGAGGCACTCTTTGCACAACATTTTGTTTTAGCTGTGTTTGAAAGGCACTCTGGAATTCTTGAAAGACTTTTCCCTATTCTGGGTTTTGCTTAAAATTATGGAGTTTGTCACACAGGATGAATCCCGTGCAGAAACTAGATTTTGCGGGATATTCTTCACTTGACGTTCAGAATTAACCCGAACACAAAGTAGACAAAGCCTGCCATTGTGGGTTGTTTTTCAGACGATGTTTGCATGAAAGAGAAATAATGTGAAAATAATCCAATTGGAAAACAGACAAAACCTGCTCCTTTTTACTTTCCAGAACTTCTGAAAGTAAAAAGGAGTGGGTTTTGGCAACTTTCCATTTGGGTTAATGTCGCATTATTTCTCCTTTACACAAATACGTCTGAAAGACAACCCACTTTTTGCAGTGGTTTTTTTTTGGGGGGGGGAATTTTTAAATCCCGTTTCTACACGGGATTTAAACAGTTTGCCTCCATGTGATTAAGATACATTGCTCTCAGGTATTTGCATTTTTAGGTGAGAACATGCACTTCGCACATCTCAGAAGAATTCCCTTTGAGCTGTCAAAGGTTTTGTTTTGTTTTTTCTTTTAACAAAAATGCTTGCAACCCTATATAGAAATCATGTCAATCTTCTCTTCTCTAGGCTAAACATACCCTGCTTCCTAAGTCACTCCTCATAAAGCAGGGTTTCCAGACCTTTCATTGAGAGAGTGTGACTTGCCCAAGGTCACTCTGAGAATTTAAATGCCCAAGTCAGGATTCGAATTCTGGTCTCTGGAGTCCTAGTCCAATGCTCAAACCACTAGACCATACTGGCTCTTAGACCATAGTTACCTCTGTAGAGCTGGCTAATTTTTGCAAATCAAACTGGTGTTAAAGGTATGGCGGGCCAGGGTTTGCTCATCGGTTGGCAACCCTAATCTGAGACAGTGGTGGATATGACTCAAGAATAAATAGTACGAGGACCACAGTGACTTTTCAGCTTATAACCTCAGTCAACTTTCATAACAATTCACACTGGGCAGTTTCCCCCGCAATGAGTATGCTTGTTTCTTTCTGTCATTCTCCAAGTATGCCAGTTCTTTTTTGGTACTCCTGTTCTTAAAATAACAGTTCAACAAGCTTATCAGTTTATGCACATGAAGAATACTGGCAGGAAGGGGACAGAGGAAGAGGACAATATTTTTAGGGACACAGTGTGCATACAATTCTTCCCCTGGTTTAGCCTTTTAATATACATTTTATAAAATGCTGGGCATTTTAATTTAATTTAAATGTTGACTTTTAAAATGCACTGATAAAAAATAGTATACAATGGTGGTTGTCAACCTGTTTTGAACATCAGGAATACTGAACGCATAAGGTATTTAGATTTCTCTTCCATTGAGCATTAGTGTCTCAACAAAGTACTCCCCTCAAGTGACCACAAGATGTATCCATCTTAATTAAAGTGAAATTATGTGGCTATGACACAGAAGAAGGAATGAAAATAGGAGGAAGGAATATCAACAATCTAAGATACGCAGATGACACCATAGTACTAGCAGAAAACATCATAGGCCTAGAACACCTATTAAAGAAGATCCAAGAAGAAAGTGCAAAGGCAGACTTAATGCTGAACATAAAGAAAACAAAAATCATGACCACCGAGGACCTTCACAAGTTCAACCTAGACAATGAAAAAATAGAAATTGTAAAAGAATAGTAAAAGAATTCCCATACCAAAGAGTCTTTTCTTCTCATGATGTGTCCGAAGTACGACAGCCTCAGTTTGGTCATCTTGGCATCTTCCAGGGAGGTTTCTGGCTTTATCTGCTCTAGGACCCATTTGTTTGTCCTTTTGGCTGTCCATGGGATCCTCAGCACTCTTCCCCAGCACCACTTCATCTGAAATGCGTTGGTTTTCTTCCTATCATCTTTCTTAACTGTCCAGCTCTCACATCCATCCATGGGAATAGGGAATACAATGGCTTGTGTGATTCTAACTTTTGTGCTGAGTTGTATACCTTTGCATTTTAGAATCTTTTCTAGTTCTTTTAAAGTCTTCTGATTTCCTGACTACACTCTCCTTTATCACACAGGGAAAATCTCGTGCAAAATCACTGCTTTAAATTAGAAAAAAAAAATGCAAAAGTGGTCATGATTTCACATGACTTCGCTGTTAAATTGATGTTAAAAGGAGGTTAATCCGAATGAAAACCCCTCATTTACGCTTCTTTTTACTTTTGGAAAAACCCGAAAGTAAAAATGAGGGGTTTTCTTTTTGATTAACCTCCCTGTTAACAGCGCTTTTACTTTTCACACAGGGCAGAACGAGAGAAATCCTGTTCATTAAAAGCTTCCGCTTTTGCGGGGTTTTTTTACTTTAAAGAGCGATTTTGCACGGGTCTCCCCCTGTGATAAACTCCAATGTTTAGAGACCTCCAAAGAAGGAGACTCCACCACTTTCCAATGAAGTGTCTTCCACTGTTGAGCAGCTCTTACTGTCAGGAAGCTCTTCCTAATGTTTAGATGGAATCTCTTTCCTCTACTTTGCATCCATTGTTCAGTGTCAGGGTGCAAAACTACTCAATTCAGTTTTACACACACAAACTTAAGTCCATTTATGAAGCAGAATCCTGGCCACAGCTAATAAAAAACACCAATAAACATGTCAAATGGAGGCTAAGGCAGCAATGCCGCTTATTGCTCAATGGCTCCTGCAAACATTTCTGGGCTCAGGTAAGTCCCAACTAACCTCCTCCATGTCCCCATCCCTCTGGCGCCAACATGCTCTCTAATTACAGGTCTTCGGTCAGGCCATTATATTTCCAAAAAGTTTAGCTTCCTGCTCTGTTTTCTTGAGTCGCGACATGTGGTGTCCCAGGGAGTACAATCCTTCTGATCTCTCATTTTGGTTCCTTTCAGCCATCCTTAACCAGGGGCCAATGGCCACAGGCTTGCCTGTTTCCTCCTGCTGCTTGTAACCGTCATCATTTTTGGGAACCTCATTAGATTACTCTTTAAAATAATAATTTAAAAAAGAGGCGGGGAGGGAGACAGGAAATAATCAATTACCACCTTAGTATCAATAGTGGGACCTTGCTTTTATTATAAAGTCCCTCTTCTCCTAGGTTTATTAGGAGGCTGCCTAGACTCAACAGATGATTGTTTGCATCTGTTTCTCTAGTGGAGCTGAGTGGGAGAGTTGCATATTACCTTTGTTTTATAGTTGTTCCAGGGAAATTGCTTTTCCTGGAAATGAATTGTTTCCTACCTGACCAAGAGGAGAATGTTCTCTTTTGCTGTAATGTCTCCAGTCCTAAACACTCCATGGACCTAGATTCCTTTGCTTGTCTCTTACTTTAAAATAATCATTTTCAGAATCTGATATTAGAAGGACTTTCCATTTTCTCCTGGTTTTTCCTTTGCTTTTGCCATGATTATATCACTACAGAGCCATACTCTGCAACTATCTCAATTTAGCAGGGGCTATCTCTAGTAATCCTCAGTTGTCTTGCTTTTTCTTCTGCTTTCAATATGTCCCAGTTTCTGTCTCGTCCTCTCACTTTCATTCTTTAACCTCAGCATATTTCAGTTGCTGCAAACTGAGTTCAAAGTGCAAAAATAATTTGCACTTAATTAACTCAGTAGGAAAAGGAGGAGTAGAAGGGGTGGAACTGTCTCCTTCCCAGTAGGCTCAGGCAAAAGCAAACTGCTTCTCCTAGCTTGTGTGTTCTTCCTCATTCATAACTTTTACCGTTTTGACCACACTCCGAAGTTGCTTGGCCATACATGTCCCAGTTTTCCTCTATGAAATGTTGGCGGGTATGCTGAACATGGGCACCACAGTTCAAAAAGGATGTTGGCAAATTACAGCATGTCCAGAGGAGGGTAACCAAAATGGTGAAGGGTCTGGAAACCATGCCTTATGAGGAAAGACTTAGGGAGCTGGGGATGTTTAGCCTGGAGAAGAGAAGGTTAAGAAGTGGTATGATAGCCCTGTTTAAATATTTGAAGGGGTGTCACATTGAGGATGGAGCAAGCTTGTTTTCTGCTGCTCCAGACATGGAGCAATGGATGCAAGCTACAGGAAAAGAGATTCCACCTCAAAATTAGGAGGACCTTCCTGACAGTGAGGCTTCTAGGGCAGAGGTAGAATCCAGTTTTCATCTTCAGAAATCTTCAGAAATGTTTGGCACCAGCTGGCCTTTGTGAGATATAGCTCTCCCTAATGTCCAGTCTCTTGTTTATTTTACATACATATTGCAAACGTATGTACCATGTTTTCTGTCCAACGGATGGTGCCCAAAGGAGTTTTCCATCATAATAAAACATGTACCCGTAATAAAATGCTATACAACCTTTAAAATGTACCTTAGAACTAGGAACATCTCAGCCAAAAGATGTCAGCAAAAACAAAGAAAATTCTAGTTGAAAGAAACTTACTCCAGCTGCCATGCGTGAGTGTGGGATGCTGTTTGAAGGAGCCGCGTTTTGACAAAATGCTGGCAAACAGCAGCACAGATGTGGCCAGGCAATGCTTCTAAAAGACTCAACATTGTTGCTGAAAGTGAAAGGCCCAGTGAGGAAGGTGGGCCCTGTAGCGCTGCCTCTTTTACAGTTCTGGCGTCCTCCAAAGGTGAGAAATGGGTCACCTCACCTCCATGGCCAATCTAAGGGAAGTACATAGGAGAAGAGCTCCTTTCCAAAGCATGCTGGCCACAGGCGACATCCAGTTATGGAGATCATCACAGCTAGGAATGGACAAATCAACGTATTTCTGGTCCTGTCATTTTGCACAGATCCCGTCATAAGTCAGTTTCATCCAATTTCCACATCTGGTTGCATTTGTAAACACATATTCACATTAATTTTTGCAGGCAATTCCCTATAATATATACATTTCTGTAGGCAATCCCGCACAATTTACACACTTTTACAGACTTTGAGGGAATCACTTATGGACTATAGTTCATAGAATCAGACAGCTAGCATGGTCAGAGAGCCTGTTCTGGCTATTTTATTGCTTGCCTCCTGCATTTGAACTCACCTTCGAAGCTAACAAGGGATTAGTACAGATATGCCAATATCCTCCAATTGTCTCCGTTTGGCAGGGACAGTCCCAATTAACTTACTATCATCCCACTTTTTCAGCTGTTTTTAAAATGTCCCAGTTTCTCCTCCTCCCACTTCCCCCTTGTCCTCAGCTTACTTCAATTGCTGCAAATTGATTCAAAGTTTAATAAAAGTAGCTTATATTCAGCCCAGCAGAAGGAGCAGACAGAAACTTGCCCTTCCCAGGAGTCTCAGGCAAAAGCAAACTACTGCAGCCCCCCCTAGCTTGTGAATTCTTCCTCATTGATAACCTTTGCCGTCTTGATGACACACAAATGTTACTTGGCCAGATGAGCCTCAGTTTTCATTTGGGAAATGTTGGAGGTTATGGCACCAGAACATAAAGAATCTAATCCATAAGGCTGCAAAGGGTTCCTCAAGTCTATCCAAACTGGCTGAATGGGCAAGTGACAAAAAAGCCATTAAGTATAATGTAATGTACATGCAGGAAGTTCAGAGACCAGGCTTTTGCGTAACTTGTCCAAATATTGTGTCTAATTCTATGTTCCATATCATAAAAGGAAGTGGAAAGGCTACCAAAAAAAGGATCATGAAGGAAATGGATTACTTTCTGTATGAGAAAAGGGACAGATTCAATTGTAGGCTGGATTCTAAATTCTAGAGCATCCGTACTGCAGAATTAATGCAGTCTGACACTGCTTTAACTGCCATGGTTCAGTGCTATGCAATTCTGGGAATTGTAGTTTGTTGTGGCACCCATGGTCTCTGAGAGAGAAGGCAAAAGATCTCACAAAATTCCAGGATTCCCTAGTATTGAGCCATGACGGTTAATGCGGTGTCAAACTGCATTAATTCTGCAGCGTAGATGCAGCTGGATAGAATTGAGCTATGGTATGAAGAGAGAGGAAGAGAAACGTATTATGACAAGATCTCCAGCAAAAACCTGGCGGGACAGTTATGTTTGTGCATCTGCTGGCCAAAATTGTCTGCTTAAATCAGAGAGGGAAATGTGTACATGGGGAAAGTATGCGAAGCGCTGAAAACACAAACAGATCCTTCGTTACATGGAAAAAGAAGACTTACGTTTTTTTTAAAAAAAAAGCAAAATGACAATTGAGAAAAATGAGCCAAAGGAGATTGTTTTCATGTGCCTACGCTGAGAGTGTTGCGCCTGCACAAAGCAGTGCTCTATGCGCCACTTTTGTTTTGGATTTGGAAGAATGGAACTCGGGGCAGGAGTTGTTGCTTTTTCCAAGATCAAGAACATAGTCGCTAGTTGCTGTAATATCCTTGTAGAACAACGGTTAACATTTGCACCATATCAAACTCAACATGAGGGTAACTGGGTGAATTGACACCCCACGTTTCAATGGGCACATTATTGTTATGTATTGCAGCCAAATCCAGTCTCTAGTAGTCCTTTGTTCCGTATCACAACAGGAGGTGGGAAAGCTATGGGAAACAGGCAACATTTTGTCATGGGAATTGCAACCAAAGCGAACTCTGGCCACTCGTTGTTGTTGCTGTCGTCTTCTATTTCTCTGCATTGGTCATTGTCGTAATTTTCTTTATCTTTCCGCACAAACCATTGTACCGTTGCATTCATAATTCTTAAGTTTGTTCCCATCTCCCTTTTGTTTTTGTTCTCTTCTTTTCTTTATTGCTCGTATTTTATTTTATTGCATCTCCACTGCAGAATTAATGCTGTTTGACACTGCTTTAACTGCCACAGGATTCTGGGATTTGTACTTTGATGAGACATTTAGCCCTCTTTGTCAGAGAGCTCCAGTGCCACAACAAACTACAAACTCCAGGATCCCACAGCACCATGGCAGTTAAAGCAGTGTCAAACTGCATTAATTCTACAGAGTGTGGCAACAGCTTATAGGGCTTGTTCAAAGAAAGACCCAATTGGAGTCAATGAGTGAATCCACACTGCACTCTTTGTAGCAGTTTGATCCCACTTTAACTGTCATGGCTACATCCTACAGAATGCTATCATTTGTCCTCTGGTGGTGGTTTCTGGAATTCTCTTTCAGAGAGCTCTAGTGCTGTAGTTCAAGAGACGGTACTTTCCAAAAACTACACATGCCAGGGTTCTCCAGAATGGATCCATGGCAGTTACAGCTGGATCAATGCTACAACTGGCACTCTAGATACACCGATGTGTGGTGTAGTGGTTTGAGCATTGGACTGTGATTCTGGAGACCAAGGTTCAAATCCCAGCTTGGCTGTGTAAACCCACTTGGTGACCTTGGGCAAGTCACACACTCTCAGCCTCAGAGGATGGCCATGGCAAACCTCCTCTGAAGACACTTGCCAAGAAAACCCCATGATAGGGTTGCCTTAGGTCATAAGTTGGAAACAACTGGAAGGCAAAACCACAAACACAGGCACATTCAAGTACACTGGAGGTTTAGGGTTAGGTTTAGGGTTAGACCATCCTTGTAACCTGTACTAAGCCTTCCTTATAACTGCAGGTTTTTATGCTCTCTTTTCTCTCTCTTCTCTTCTTGGTGTCAATGCGTCTTATGAAAAGCTGGAGGGCTACATTCAGGAGAACGTGAGAATGGAAATATCTGACAGCCACTTCAGTGTTGTGCAGAACCACACAGCAGCCATGTTGGAAATTGGTACCAACCTTCTGAACCAAACGGCAGAGCAGACCCGCAAGCTCACTGATGTGGAAATGCAGGTAAGCAGGGTTCCTTTTTGGAAAGAGAGGCTGGAAAGAGGCATCATGTATTTATGTGTTTCAGACAAGAGCTAGTTCCAGGTACGATTCCCTGGCTGGCCATGAAACCCATTGGGTGACCTTGGGCAAGTCACATGCTCTCAGCCTCAGGGGAAGGCAATGGCAAACCTCCTCTGAACAAATCTCACCAAGAAAACTCCACAATAGGTTCGCCTTAGGGTTGCCATAAGTCAGAAATGACTTGAAGGCACGCAACAGCAATAACAATACCTCTGTTACACTGAGCCAGTGTAGTGTAGTACTTTGAGCATTGGATTAGGACTCTGGAGACAGGGTTCAAATACCTGAGCCATGTAAATCCAGTGGGTGACCTTGAGCCAGCCACATTCTCTCAGCCTCAGAGGAAGGAAAGGGCAAAGCCCATCTGAACAAACCTTGCCAAGAAAACCCCATGATAGGGTTGCCTTAGGGTCACCACAAGTCAGAAATGACTTGAAGGCACGCAACAACATTTCCTCCCAACTTTTTCGCAGCAGTTTCTTGGCAAGAAAACTTTATGCAGGGATCAACTCCCCATCTTTTCTGTTACCTTTATCTTCTTGCCCCCCAACCAAGCAGGTTCTCAACCAAACCTCACGGCTGGAAATCCAAGTACTGGAAAACTCCTTATCTACCAACAAACTGGAGAAACAGCTGCTGTTGCAGACTCATGAGATCAGCAGACTCCAAGAAAGGAACAGGTTAGGACTGTCTCTGATTTGAAACTCTATTATAAATTTTTAAATTTATCTTTCTAGAGCGGAGAATGTGTGTGGATTTTTCTGTAACCGAAACAGCATCACCCGTGCAGACGAAGCTGTGTTAACACTAGCTTGTTAGTAGTGTATTAAAATATAACTAAAGCTGCAGGCACAGGTGGTTATGTGGGCAGAAGAGCAAAGAATGAGGCAATATATCTGTATAATATTTTGGCTGGGATCCTCTCAGTGACACAGGTGTATATAACTGGTGGTTATGTGCATATACGTATGTTTTCTTTTGGATAGTATACAAGGAGCTATCCACTAGTCCCCCTGTGCACCATCTAAAACTGCTACTTTGGCCATCATCCACTAGCCAAGGAAAACAAGAGTCTTATTCAGTGGCCAGGGAATTGCCCATCTTGCCTTCAATACAGCTGAAGGGAAGAGAATCAAGGTTATTTTTCTTTCCCTTTCAGCCAATGTGGCCTTCCTCTTGGTTTCCCAAGTCGCTTCCCCACTCCCTTTCAGTCTAAGAATGGCCATAGCTTGAAATTTGCCAAGGTTGAGAGATAGGTGCAGAACTATACTTGCCAAGCATCACATTCTGGATGTGCAATGAAGAGTATTGGCCCTTAAGTTGTATTTAATAAAAGAATACAATCAGCCCTCTGTATCCATGGATTTTGCATCCACAGATTCAACCGTCCATGGCTTGAAAATATTCAACAAAAAACTCCAAAAAGCAAACCTTGATTTTGCCATTTTATGCATGGGGCAACATTTTACTACCCCATTGTATATTATAGAATAGGACTTGAGCATCCCTGAATTTTGTTATCCACGGGGAAGGTGTGTGTGTGTGTGTGTGTGTGTGTGTGTGTGTGTGTGTGTATGGACCCAAACCCCAGCAGATACCAAGGGCTATTGTATCTATTATGTACCACAACCATGCTTATTGCCTAGTTGCTAAATTGTTATAGCAGTTAGAGCTTATGGACTACAAAAGCAGCCCTAAAGACAGAACAAGCATATACATTGGATAAGGAAAAGTAGATCCAGTGTGGGTCCTTGGTGGTAGAAACAATGCCTTTTGCAAGAGTGTGAGGATTTGAGATAAGATTGCCAGAAGATGTTGTTAGCAGTTGGTTTAAGGACAATGGGATCACCACATAGGCCTTTAATATGTCTGGCCCAAGTTTGTCATTCTTTCTCCTTTCTTTTCTTCAGCTTCCTCGAGAAGAAGGTCCTGGCTCTGGAGGGGAAGCGTGAGGAGGAACTTCAAGGCCTTAGATCTGAGAAGCTGGAAATGCAAAAATTGCTTTCCAAGCAGGTGGACTTTGTTGGGCACCTGGAGCAGCGTCTGGGCATGGCCCTCCTGAACAACACTGCCCTACAGAAACAGCAAACCTCACTGGCAGAGACGGTGAAGCATCTGATAGGCTTGGTGTCCCAGTGCAACCGTACGTACGCTTCCTCAGATGGGGTTCACATTGCCAGTTCAGGATCATCCCAGGACCTGAGGCTTCTAGGTCAAAACTTGAGATGTAGGGATGGTCCCTGGTGATATCATTAAGCATTTTGCATTAAGTACCAACCACAGTTGCTCCAAGATTGTCATTCAAAAACCACAGAGAGCACATACTTTCCTGTTGAAAATTAAGGCAGAAATCTTGCCAAAGGAGCCATTTCCAGATCAAGATGAAAGGAGAGAGCAACTTCTACTCACATTTTCAGGGTGACAGGATAAGGAAGCTTTAATCTATCTTATTTGCTTGGAGACAAAAGGATGAAACATGGCATCATTATGTTGGTTGGTACTTTAAAAAAAACAAAACACAGCCTTAGGATTGATAAGAGGAAGCCATAAACCTTTGAAAAAATCCTGTAAAAATACCAAATACCTAACAATAGTCTTAGAAATTAATTTTGAAGTAAGTAGAAAATATTATTTGTGGCACTAGCAAAAATGGCAGTTCTCTTTCATTACATTAATTTTGAAGTGTCACTTCATTGTGTCCAAAAAGTAACTCATTACAGTTAACTGTTACATGTAACTACTGCAGCTCTATTTCAGAGGCTCTTTGCAACAATGGAAAACGCTTTTCTTTATACTCTAATCATGTCCAGATGTCATCAATATTGGTTGAATTCTACTCTGATAGAGGAGCACAATATCCTGTAGAGGGGCTTTTTAGCCCTACAAAAATGCACACAGATGAAAATCCCCCAAATTTGACAGTTGTAAACAACAACAACAACCCACCCCTTCTTTATCTGACCCTTGCAGAAATTTCACTTGCCCACTTAGAAGAGCAGAGGACATTCAAGGATTGTGCGGCTGCCTACAAACTGGGATTCACCAAAAGCGGAGTCTATACTATAAGGTTCCCCAATACCACAGCTACTGCTAAAGTGAGTCTGAGCACCAATGGCTTTTATGATTCTGAATGAATAGGAAATGAACTATTGATATGCAGGATGAGAGCCTTTGTAGCTGAAGAGTGGGGTATAAATACTCCAAATAAATAAATAAATAAATAAATAAATAAATAAATAATGTCTGTCTCACAGATGGAGTATATTTGGCCCATGGAGGTCTGTGGAAAGCCCCTTCTGCCTTGTAGCCATCTTCAAGGGAGTTCCTATTATCACTGATCACTGACCAGAGATAATGGAGATTCCCTTACAGGGTTCGTTCCTCTTCTCCTTTCCCCACATGGTTCTTGGGGGCAATTCACACCACACCATTACATCCTTTTCAGCATTTATTGAATGAAACCTTCAAGTCACCTGTAGACTTAAGGCAACCCCCTAAATTGGAATATGCTGCTTCAGAGAGTGGTGGAGCCTCCTTCTTTGGAGGTTTTTAAACAGAGGCCATCTGTTAAGAGGTCTTTAATGGTGTATTCCTGCATGGCAGAATAAGGCTGGACTTCATGGTCCTGGAGTCTCTTCCAACTCTATGATTCTAAATCAGAAGAAGACTAGTCCTTGGAAGGGGAGCTATAGACAAACTCCTGAAATGTAAAGATACATCGCTGAATACTAAGGATTGTCCATGCCATTGTATTTCCAATTTCTATGTATGGTTGTGAAAGCTGGACAGTAGAGAAAGTGGACGGAAAGAGAACAGACTTATTTGAAATGTGGTTCTGGAGAAGAGATCTATGGATACCATGGACTGCTAAAAAGACATATAAATCAAGCCTGGACTCACCCTAGTAGCCAAGATGACTAAACTGAGATTGTTGTTCTTTGGTCATATCATAAGAAGACATGAATCTCTAGAAAAGATGCTAATACTTTGGAAGGTGGAAAGCAAAGAGGAAGAATGTATTCCAGACTGAGAGAATCAGTGAAGTTGCAGCCAAAAAGCTCTCTCATTCATAGGTCACCATAAGTCGAAGTCAACTTGATGGCAATCCATAGTATCCATAGAACTCTTCTCCAGTACATTTCAAATGAGTTGATTTTCTTCCTTTCAGTTTTCTTCATTGTCCAGCTTTCACAACTATACATAGAAATGGGAAATACAATGATATGGACAAGCCTAACTTTAGTATTCAGTGATATATCTTGACACTTAAGGATCTTGTCTAGTTCCTTCATAGCTGCCCTTCCAAACCCTAGTCATCTTCTGATTTCTTGGTTGCAGTCTCCATTCTGATGAATGACTGACCCAAGATATGGAAAATCTTGAACGATTTCATTGCCTGCTATTTTCCTCCCAGCCAAGAGCTCTGATGCTGGTGGAATCTACTTGTGAGAAAAACACTCAGACGGGACAGGTTTCAGGGACAGAAGGCACAGATTATTTGCCCTGTTCTGAATGTGGGCTGCTCTTTATTGTCAAACGCCTAGAGAATTTCCTCTGTCTTATTAACATACTACAATTTTGCCAGGTACTTTGTGACATGGAAACCAGTGGAGGAGGCTGGACCGTGATCCAACACCGGAAGGATGGGTCTGTGGATTTCCAGCGCACCTGGAAGGAATATAAACAGGTAAGGAGGATCCAGGCACCAGATAATTAAAATCTATTGTTGTCCCCTTTAGCTCCTTTGGAAAAACATCCCATGACAGCTATTTGGAGGCAAAATTTGAATCCGGGTTGGGGGCAGGGGGATGGACTATAGTACCAGTACTACACCATAACATACATTTCATGGTCGAAAACTGGGACCCGTGTGGCCAAAACTGGGACCTGTGTGACCATCAAAGTGTGGTCAAGATGGCAAAAGGTATTAATGTGGAAGAATGCACAAGCTAGGAGAGTCTGCAGCAGTTTGCTTCTGCCTGAATCTACAGGGAAGGACAAGACTCTGTCCCTCTCCTCCTCTCTCCTGCTGAATCAATTGAATGCAAACTTCCTTTGCACTTTGAACTCATTTTGCAGCAACTGAAATACTCCGAGAACAAAGAGGGAAAGTGTGAAGAGAGAGACACTTTAACAATATATATTTAAAATATTTTTATTAACACAAACAAACACAAAGACTCATATATGTATGTACACCCTACTATATAACAAAAACAGACAGACATTACAAATTAACATTTTAAAAAGTGGGACAACAGAGGATTAGGAGAGTCAGAGATTATATGTTTCTGTTCAGTCCTTTTTCTTTTCAAGCTGTGAGACAGGCCGTGGCGTGCTGCTGTCACACTTTTCCTCCCACACCTGCTAGTGTGAATCTTGGCACCAGCATTCAGCCCAGGCAAGAGGGATATCTTTGGCTCGGCTCACACGGTGGAGATGAATCTGCATCGGACGGTGGATTGGGCTCCGGTTGTCGAAAGCTTCCACTTGAAAAATTATCCACATTTACAAAGTTAGATATCAGGGACAAAGGGGAGTTCAGAAGCCTTCTTACTGACATTCTGGCTTTGTATATGCAGGGAACCCTTGTATGGAGGAAAATTCGGTCATTTGAGAGAGTGAGGCTGCATCTACACTGTAGAAATAATGCAGTTTGATGCCACTTTAACTGTCATGGCTTCATCCTGTGGAATCCTGTGATTTGTAGTTTGGTGAGATATTCAGCCTGGTCTGTCAGAAAGCTCTGGTGTCTTGTTGTTGTTGTTGTTGTTGTGTGCCTTCAAGTCGTTTCTGACTTATGGCGACCCTAAGGCTTAAAGAGACCATGAAAATGAGTTTGCAGGAGCTGGGCAGAGCAGTAGTGGACAGGGGGTCCTGGAGATGTCTGATCCATAGGGTCGCCATGGGTTGAGATCGATGCAAAGGCAGTTAACAACAACAACAAAGGCGAACCGATCATGGGGTTTTCTTGGCAAGTTTCTTCAGAGGAGGTTTGCCATTGCCTTCCTCTGAGGCTGAGAGCATGTGACTTGCCCAAGGTCATCCAATGGATTTACATGGCCAAGCCAGGATTTGACCTGTGCCCTCTAGAGTCACAGTCCAATGCTCAAACCAACACCATGCCAGCTCTCTGAATGGCTTTCTAACCACATTTTATCTACCCCTCCATTCTCACCAAATTACAAATTCCAGGATTCCATAGGATAGAGCTGTGACAATTAAAGTGGAATCAAACTGCATTAATTCTGCAGTGTGGTAGCAGCCCAAGAACCAATTAAGATTCAAATGGATACAGCCTAGATGCAAGGTTAACACCTCGAAGTGAGCTAAGCCCCGTTCAAACGTGGCCAGCGTGCCAGTGGTCACTAGCTCTGTAATCTCAATTTACTGTATTATGGTTTACTATTACATATTGTACTGGGATTGGGTTAATATTCCCCTTTGTTTCCGTTCATTTTTGCATCCATTTGCAGGGCTTTGGGTCCCCACCTGGAGAATATTGGCTGGGCAATGACTTCATCCACTTGCTGACCGCACAAGGTTCCTATTCCCTTCGTATCAAACTCCAAGACTGGGAAAACAATGAGGCTTATGCCCTGTATGACAACTTCCAAGTGGGCCCTGAGGAGCACAACTATCGGTGAGCCTTCCTCAAGGAACGTGTGTTGTTGTCTTCTTGTCCAGGCAGAGCTAGCTATAATATTCATAACTACAATAATGTCCAAAATCCACAAAACAGTGTTATCTTCAGTTGGCCATCCAAAATGCCCAAAATGCATGATGCAAGCTTTCAAAGCTCCACTAGCTTTTTCCTCAGGCAAAGGTAGTAAGAATCATACAGGAGGGGAAAAAATATAAAATGACAATGTTATTCACAGGTTTGCATTTTCTCAAGGTGTTGTTGGTATTGTACTTTGGAGGAATATCTATGCAAGCAGGTTCCCTCCTCCTTCTGGCCATGTGGCACTGGGAGCAAAGCATTCCCAAATTCAGGAGAGAAAAATCTGAATCTCATTAGCAATGCAAAAAATATATATTTATATTTATAGGCTGCCTTTTAGGGTCAGAGCTCCATGTGACAGTTTCCAGCATATGAATTCACATCATGCAATTGATAATAAGTTTAAAATCATAAAGTCATCTGAAGAAGGGGGCTGAAATCCATTAAATACAAACCAAATAAACCATGTCAGTCTTTAAGAGTTCACAATTCTCCTTTATGTTTTTAAAAACATGAAACACCACAACAATAAAATTAACAAAGCAAGAACCGGTAGTAATACTAATAGCCAACCATGAGGATGAGGTGGGATGGATGAGATATGGGGTTTGGATGGATAAGACATGGTGTTTTCAAAAATTCAAGCAAATATATTTCCTTCTTTCCCAAACTTGGATGGGGATAGCAATGGAGTAAAATCACAAGTGGCATTCCCCAGCTTTATTCTAGTAAAGCTTGTAACGCAGCCTTTTAACTTAAACTTAAATAGCAATTTAACATAGATGTAAAATTATTTCTTTCGCCTTATAATGCAAATATATTTAAATTAGATTTTGGGGGACTTATTAACAAGTAAATCACTTTCCCATCTTTCCAACAAGGAAGTTCTTCATTTAGCTACCTATGATTCACATGGTTTATTCATATTTCCACCAAAGCCAAACATACAGTGGACCCTTGTTTTCTGCTGAGGTTTGGTCCCAGAACCCTTCTAAATCCCAGAAAATCCATGGATGTTCAAGTCTCATTATATACAATGATATAGTACAATGGTGTCCCTTATATAAAATGGCAAAATCACGATTTGCTTTTGGGGTTTGCTTCTTTTTGGAATATTTTCAAGCTGTGGATGGTTGAATCCGTGGAAGCCAAATCTGTGACTACGGAAGTCCGACTGTACTTGGTTTCAAAGTTCAGATAGGGTGGCCAGAGTGAAAAGTGGAGAGGGCTCTTGACCTTTTAACAGCTGGATAGAAGAGGGAATTTCAGCAGGTGTTGCTTGTTACCTGGTTGGTGACAAGCAACACCTATTGAAATTCTCTCTTCTATACAATGAATCAAGGCACAGGAACCCTCTCCAGTTTTCACTCTGGCAACCCTAATTTCAGTGGAGAAGTAGTTGATGCAGTTGAGGATTGTAATGGCGTTGCACTCTCCCTCTGTAGGCTTTATGTGAGGCGATACAGTGGCACAGCTGGACGTACAAGCAGCCTGAGTCCGTCGGGAACAGAATTCAGCACCAAGGATGTTGACAACGACCGCTGTGCATGCAAGTGTGCGCAGATGGCAGGTGGAGGTAAGGAGCAGAAAGGGGAAAGTGTCACACTCAGCATTTTTGCACTGTAAATTTGGGTGGCCTGGAGATTGAGCACATCATATGGTTCTGCTTCCATAAGGTGCCAAGATGGAGGGCTATCTTGGGGCTCATACATCAATAGCTCTGAGGTCCATGAAGGAAGAGGGTTTGGGGCTTTAGTGCAGGAGATGAGGAACCTGTGGCCTTCCATGTATTGTTGGACTACAGTTCCCATCATCCTTCATCCTGGGCTATGTTGGCTAGGACTGATGCGAGCTGCAGGCCAGCAACTTCAGGAAGGTCAGAGGCCTTCTTGCAGGCCTTCTCTAATTAATAGAATGAATATAGAAGTATGCGAGTAGAAGGTGAAGTCTGACTAATGTGATGAAAAGTGGTTTAGATGTAGGATATATGGCAAGAAACTCAGCTTTAGAGCTGGGAGTCCCTTAAAGAGCTGTCCCTTAACCAGCTGACTATGGACCAAATTCCCACAGCTTCCTCATTTGCCATCTTGTCCACATTCTGATGTTGCTTGGCTGCACATGTCCCAGTTTACATCTGTGAAATCTTGGAGGCGATCCATGTTATCACATTGCCCACCTGATTCCCACTCCTAGTCAAGACAAAAGTAGACTTGGCCTCAGCAAGCACAGCACAGAGCAAACGATGGCAAAGAATATCTGCTTAGTCTTGGGGGAACTTTGGGGGATCAATTTGTGAGAAGCAATAGCAATAGCATTTACTACATTTCTGCACCTCTTAATAGTAAATTCAGCACTCTCTAAGTGGTTTGCAATCTGTAAACCAATTGCTCCCAACAAGCTGGGGACTCATTTTCCCAACCTACGAAAGGATGGAAGGCTGAGTCAACCTGGAGCCCTCTGGGACTGATCTCATAATGTTCTGGTGGCAATACTGGCATTTAACCACTGCACCACTAGGGCTCCGTAGAGATATAAGAGGAGGTATTTAAGAGCTTTAAGGGGCTGAATATCTTTACGCCTAAATGTTTCTTATCCCTTCTCTTTTCTTTTCTCCAACCTACCCTCTTGACACTCCAGGTTGGTGGTTTGATGCTTGTGGACCCTCAAACCTGAATGGCATTTACTACCCACCCACTCCTGCCCTGATCCGATACAATGGCATGAAGTGGCACTACTGGAAAGGACCCAGCCACAGCCTCAAGATGGCCAGCATGATGGTCCGACCTGTGGATTTCAGAGAGGACTAAGGGAACATATCATAAGTTGCCAAAAGGATGGGATGGATAGACACATTGTGAGAGGTGCCACCAGGACCCCAGTGCAAAGGACTGGGGCTCACTTCAGATGTGTGCAAACTCTCAGTGGAGGACTCTTGGTGTACTATGAGCATCACTAAACATAATCAAGGGTAGATGTGTTGGCCATGTAGCAAAGTACAATAATATCCCAACACCAGAAAACAGTGATACCTTTATTGGGCCAACCAAATGCAAGAAAAATACATGTTGCAATCTTTCCAAGTTTTACGGGTGAAGCTTCAAAAACTTACAACACGTATTTTTTTGCATTTGGTTGGTCCAATAAAGGTACCACTGGTTTGTGGATTTGGGATGCTATTGTACTTATGAACACCACTGTAGTTCATATTGGTTAGCACAAGGTATTGTTATCACAAGGGGCAGCTGCCACATATTAAGCTCCAGATATCTCTCAGGTCTCCATATGCAATTTTGACTGCCTTGTGAAAATATAGAGCTTGGTCTGGCGACGGAAAGCATATCAGCTGTAGCTTTTAAATATATATGGTGCTGGAGGAAGAGCTGAGATCAAAGACATACATTTTCAGTGCTCTCTGTTGATCCCTGATCAGAAAACATGATGCGAATATGCCCCTATGTGTTCAGTCTGTGTAAGTTGGAAATTAATGCATCCAACCATCCATACATTTTTAGTGATAAGTTTTCCAAGGTCAGTTTTACACCCCAAATATGACGGATACAAGACCTTGAAAAATGACTTTTTAAAGAGTAATTAATTGCAGTTCACTAGCTGATTACTGCTACGCTTACCCTTTTAAAGGTAGTTTGCTACTTTTTTGTTGTTCATAAGCATTTCCTCCTAGTTGCTTTTTAAAATGTTACTTTAAAAAAGCAACCACATTGCTGATTTCTGACACAAAACACCCTTTGCAACTATAACAACTAAAACAGTTACATGGCAAAATGAGTTGAGCTGTGCTTCAGAAGCCATGATCCATCTTGCAGGTGTAACTACTCTAGTGACTTCTTTTTAGTGTAGGAAGTGACTCCCAAATGGCAAAAATGCTTCTTATGTCCTCTAAAGGGTGTTTGGGGGCAACAAATATTTTTATTTTTTGGGAGAATTGGTTGGTGCTGCCCTCCAAGATATCCTGGCTAATGTGACTCCCTAGCCTCCCACCATGACTTAGGTACAGCAAACAGAAATTAATTATAAGTAGCTTGTTTTGTTTGTAACTAGTTACTTTCAAACTCTGATTGTTACCTTTCTGAGAATGTTCTGTGTCTCAGTATTCTCCAAAATGTATATATTGGGGTGGTTCTGAGTTCTAGTGTTAGCAGGAAGGGATATTCTCTAACCACCTTCTCCACAAGGTACCTAATTTTATAAATTGTATATATTATGAGGTCTCCAACTCCATAACTCTTTACAGATAAACTATCATGCTCCAGATGCTTCACTCTTTCCTTCTTGGGAAAGAATCCCAGCTCCTTGATCGTTTTCAATATCTTTCGGGTTTTTTGCACCAGCTGTACAAAATTGTTTGGCAAATAGATAACCACAATAGTCCAAATGTGGCCATACCCCAGGTTTACATCAAGCTTGTACAATATTAAACCCTTCAGAGACAATTCCAGAATAATTATATGTAAATAAATGCCTGGGAAAATGCAGATAAGCATTAAATTTATTGGGTAATAACATTTTGGCCTCTGCCTTCACTAGTATCTGTTGCCGATTTAAAGGCAAACTTGTGAGCCAAGGTTTCACCATCATAATAAAAGCCTGAATAACTTATTGCAGCTCAAGATATCTTAATTTAAATACCTACATCCTTGCAGACCTGTAAATATTTCTAGTAGAAAAACTATCTAGACATACTGGCCCATGAGAGACAAGAGAGAACATCTGGTCATTACAGCCTTAAGTTAGGAAGGTAATATATATATATATTTTCCCAGGATTTAAATTCTCTCTTTCCTCACCTTTCTAGTACTTTTGTAGAAAAGGACATCTTGCTGAGAACTCTCTCCCTCCTCCGTATTCCTAGAAAAATTATGGCCTTCACTTCCAGAGCATGTTGTGAAATGAAATTGGCTTAGAGTTAGAGGCAGAAATTGATTTATCCACGAACTGATGTCAGCCTCTGTTTTCTCAGTCATCTGTTCACAACATCATAATGAAAATCTAAAATTTAGAAAGATAGCCATGTTGGTCTGGAATATCAGTATGCAAAGGGAACTTGCAGCACCTTTGAAATTGTGTGAAAAGTTGTAGCATGAGCTTTCATAGACTTAAATATCCGCCGCGGCTTGGTTCCAGGAACCCCAAGGATACCCAAACCCATGGATGCTCAAGTACCATCAAATACAATGGCATAGTAAAATGGTGTCCCTTATATAAAATGAAGGTTTGCTTTTTGGAATTTATACATTTTTAAAATATTTTTCAAACCGTGAATGCTTGAATCCATGTATTTAAAAAAATGCACAGACACAGAAGGCTGGCTGTACTTCTTTTGCACAGTTGGTCTCGGTGGTCTTCCCCTCTTTCTTCTACCCTCTACCTTTCCTAGCATTATTGTTTTTTCTAGTGATCCATGCCTTCTCATGATGTGGCCAAAGTACGACAGTCTCAACTTGATCATCTTAGCTTCCAAGGAGAGCCCTGGTCTGATCTGTTTAAGAATCCATTTGTTTGTCCTCTTGGCTGTCCATGGGATCTTAAGGACTCTTCTCCAGCACTATAGTTCAAAGGAGTTGATTTTCTTTCTGTCTGCTCTAACACCCATCGGTTGCTCTTATGTGTCCTCAAGTCAGGACTGACTTATGGCAACCCTACCCTAGGGTTTTCCTAGCATGACTTATTCAGGCCAGATTTGATACATAAAGTATCAAACCATACTTTCAGTAAACAAGAGTTTAGATCCCAAACCACAGTTTGAGCTTCCAAATAAACAAAGCATGATTTAATTTTTTTTTAATTTTTTTTTTTACAAAAAATTTATTGAGTTTAAGAACAAAAAAAGAAAAACAAACACACACCAATACAAAAACTACAAATACAAAAACGAACATATACTAACATAAAAACAAACACAAACAAAACATACATTCAATTTGTTATCTTCAAAATTCTTATATCTATGACAGTTTTTATCTCATACAAACTAAACTACTTCCCACTTATTACCCCTGTACTTAGCCCTTTGTATTTTACTTCTATTATTTCTTATCAGTTTTTATAATACATACCAAGCATTGTAAAATAGCTCTTGCAATGATATTTACAGCATTATTTTACTCCATACAACCACTAATTTGATTAGCGACATTTGTCTTCTATCGTCTTCTAACACAAATAGTAGAATTATTTTCACCTCAATTCTTAAACGCTTCTTGGTAATTTCCAACCCTTTCGAATCAAATAATCAGTCAATGGTTTCCAGTGCTTGAGAAGAACTTCCTTATTTGAAATGGACAGATTAACCGGACTGATAAGAGGAGAGGACAATGAAGTTCTTCTCAAGCAATGATTTAAGTTTTAAGTCAAATTGTTTTCATTTTGCTTTCCTTTCCCATTTCTATGCAGTAACTGTCTCTGGATGCAAAAGTAAAGCTGTCAATACAGTCTTTCAGTTTCACTTCTACTACAAAACACACAAAAAAAACATGTTTTCTCATATTTTCCCCCCCTTTGCTGACCACAAAACATGGGTTGCCAAATCAAGAACAAAGTGGCTTTGTGACTCTGCCTTTCAATGAATTCCTCACCTAGTAACTTCTTTCTGTCCAAAACAGAATAAAAGTTCCAGAAATGGAAAAGAAAATGAAAACCTTAATTCCTCGCCTGCATCAGAGTATATGAAGGGGGGTTGCAGACTGCTAGAAATAGTGCAAATTGAGTCCACTTTTAGGGTTAGGGTTAGGGTTAGGGAATCATGGGAACTGTGGTTTATTGTGGCACCAGAGCTCTCTGACAGAGAAGGCTCAATGTCTCAGAAAAAAAACAATTCCCATGATTCCCTAGCCCTAACCCTAACCCTAAAAGTGGACTCAATTTACACTATTTCTGGCAGTCTGAAACCCCCCGTAGCTGTACTAAGTTGTTGCACCTTCACCGGTTCATTCTTTCTCTGTATTTCACATGGTGCTTCATGTTGGCAAATGGAGACAACCGTGTTTTTTTTCCTCTGTGAAGACAAATACAATCGCATTTTTCCAACCATAAATGCTGACTTTGCTGCCAATTTTATCATTGGGAGGAGGATAGGGGAAGTAAATCTATAGGCATTGCTATATGCACTTGGATGGTGCCCAAGATAAGAGCCGGCCACTTTGAGGGAGAAAAAAAATTACTTTTAGAACAATTTAGTCCAAAGATGCATTATCACCATGCTGGGGAATGCATGCCTGGAATTGTGTTTCAGCTGGCATTTCCTTCCAACACAGATAATTTCCTATTCTATTTCAGTGTGTGTGTGGTTTCTGTTTTTAGCTGGCCCTGAGGATGAAGCCAGGACATGTATTAAAGTGACTGAAGAGAGTGATGGAATCTGTAGTGGAAACCAATAAAAAGCCATTAGGTCCCAGCTTCCTTTAATCTTTGTCTGGCAATCAGCAGACCCATATAAAGTGTTTACGATGGGACACTAAACTTCCATTGCTAGTTTGCAGGCTCTGCATTTCCTGAAGATACCAGATTTCCCACACGGTTGCTTCCATAAAACTTCAACAGGTTTCAAAGGACCAGGCTCTGCGCTAACACTCATCGGTTGTTCTTATGTGTCTTCAAGTCAACACTGACTTATGGCAAACCTACCCTAGGATTTTCTTGGCAAGATTTATTCAGGGGTTTTGTTTTTTTTTTGCCAGTGCCTTCTTCTGAGGCTGAGAGTGTGTGACTTGCCCAAGGTTACCCAGTGGGTTTCTATAGCTGAGTGGAGATTCAAACCCAAATCTCCCCGAATCCTAGTCAAACACTCAAACCACTACAGCATTAGCCCCTTTCATAAGGGTCTCCTCATTTGTCTCCATGCGTGGTTTTGCATTTTACCTCGAAAGCCCTGTCCCCCAAGTTTGCAGCCTCAATGGACTGAAACTGGGTTATCATCAGACACCCAGTGAGGTTAAGAAGGATGGCTACTGGGAAAAAGAAATTTGTTCATGGTTGCGCAGTAACTGTACAACCAAACTCTCTCCTTGGCTACATCTGCACTGAAGAACTGATGCAGTTTGACATTGCTGTAACTGCCATGGCTTCATGCTATGGATTTCTGGGATTTTATAGTTTTGTGGGATTTTAGCCTTGTTGTTTGTGGCACAACAAACTACAAATCCCAAGATTCCATAGCATGGCGCCATGGCAGTTGAAGTGGTGTCAAACTGCATTATTTCTGCAGTGCAGATGCAGCTCAAGTCAGTGGTATCTGCTTGCATCATCCTTATTATCTTTTTGGTGCTGCACCAGTCAAGGCTTCTCATTGGGCCTTATCAAACGCTGGCCAGGAAGTGAAAAATAAGCGAAGGCTAACCGAAGCGGCTAACCTCCGCGGTCTTTCCATGGCCTTTCCGTGGCCATTCTGGAGGAGGCAGAGGCGGCGGCAGCGGGGGTTCCCTCCCGCACCTCGCCCTCCCTCCGACACTTGCCAGGCCTCCAGCCAGCCAAGACACCGGCTGAGAGGCGGCTCTGGCCACGGAGGAGGCAGAGGCGGCGGCTCCCTTCCGCATTTCGCCCTCCTCCCAGCTGTACTTCCCCAAAAAACCGAATGTCAAAAGATCCCCTTTGACTTCGGTTCAGGGGGAGAAAAAACGTTTTAGCTTTGGATTGCCTTCAGATATTGTGTGGACACAAGGTAAGGAAAAACGTTTTAGCTTTGGATTGCCTTTGGATATCTTCTGCTTGGGACCCCGTGTGATAAGGTCCATTGTCAGCGGAACATTTATTATTTATTAGGCAATACTGTTTTTCTGATGAACAGGTTCAACTGTAGCTCTGTCATGTTTTTACTGGCTTTAGACTGTATGCCCTAGTAGACTTTTAAAAGAAAAATCTTCTGGCTAATCAATATATGGTTTATTTAACTGGCTTTTATTTTGCAGTTATGCATTTTATTTGGTTTTGCAATGTTTATGTAAACTATGTAAGCCACCTTGAATGCCAAATGTTTGGCAGAAAGGTGAGGTAGGTTGGGGGAGGGAATTGAATAAAATAAATATTGAAAGGTGGCTGTCTTTTATTCAATGATGTATCCCTGTTCTGTTCTATAACTTTAAAGTAGATGACTGAAACGATTAAAGACTTTGGCTTCTGGCTTCATCTGCACTGCAGAAACAATGCAATACCTCTTTAACTGCCATGTAATGATGGGATTTGTAATGTTGTGAGATATTGTGTCCAAAGTACGACAGCCTCAGTTTGGTCATCTTGGCTTCTTCCAGGGAGGTTTCTGGCTTGATCTGCACTGGGGCTCATTTATGTGTCCTTTTGGCTGTCCACGGGATCCTCAGCACTCTTCTCCAGAAGAACTACGTTCTCTCAAATGAGTTGATTTTCTTTCCATTATCTTAACTGCCCAGCTCTCATATCCATCCATGGGAATAGGGAATACAATGACTTGTAGGATTTTGACTTTTCTGCTGAGTTGTATATCTTTGCATTGTAGGATCTTTTCTAGTTCTTTCATAGCCACCCTCCCCATTCGTAGTCTTCTTCTAATTTCCTGACTGCGTTCCCCATTTCTATCAATGTTTGATCCCAGGTATGGGAATTCTTTTACTATTTCTATTTCTTCATTGTCTAGGTTGAACTTCTGAAGGTCCTCAGTTGTCATTATTGTTTCTTCTTTAAGTTCAACATTAAGCCTGCCTTTGCACTTTCTTCTAGGATCTTCCTTAGTAAGTGTTGTGAGCCTATGATGTTTTCTGCTAGTATTATGGTGTCATCTGCATATCTTAAATGGTTGATATTCCTTCCTCCTATTTTCACTCCTCCTTCTTCTGTGTCCAAGCCTGCTTTTCGTATAATATGTTCTGCATACTAGTTGAACAGATAGGGTGAAAGGACGCAGCCTTGTCTGACCTCTTTGCCAATTGGGAATCATTCCGTTTCTCTGTCTTCTGTCCTGACAGTAGCATCCTGAGTACAGATTCCTCATCAGGACTCTCAGATGTGTTGGCACTCCCATGTCTTTGAGGGCCTTCCATAGCCTTTCATGATCTATGCCAGGGGTAGGCAACCTGTCCCCTTTAAGGGCTGAGGGACTTCAGCTCCCAGAATCCCAGAAGCTATTGGCCAACATGGGACTATTGGCCAACATGGCTGAGGCTTCTGGGAGCTGAAGTCCCTTGGCCCTTAAAGGGGACAGGTTGCCTACCCCTGATCTATGCAGTCAAAGGCTTTGCTATAGTCTATAAAGCACATGCTGATGAACAACTCTAATGCCTAGGAAAGAGCCAGCAGCAGGTAAAGGTAGAGCCTCAAGGCAATTTAGAACCTTATGCCCTCTAGTGTCCGGTCTGGGAATAGCAGGCTGGAGAAGCTGCAAATAGAAAAGAGAAAGCTCAAGCCAGCTGTTTCGTGTTGCTGCCTGCGAATGCTTCGGGGAAAAAACCTCTGCAGTCTTATAAACGAATCAGCGGAGCTTGCATTTGCTTTGCTCCTGGGTCCTGCTGAGATCAGGAAGTGGGAGGGCCTGATCCAAGAAGGGGAAAGTCTAACAGGAGGAGCATAGGGTTTGCAAAGCCTAGAGGAGCTGGATAAGTGCAGAGGGAAAAACCACCCCCTTTGCTTTTGCAATGCTTTGCAATCGTGCACAAACCACGGGGCTGCGTGGGTTCTGGGTGCAGCGAGCAGCCTCCTCTCTTTGCCTTTGTGTGAACGTGCAAAGTCTCCAAGTGCAAATTTTGTGCCCATGCAGCCCCAGGACAGGTCAGATCTTGGAGTCCAGAAGGGAAAAGGTAAGAGGAAAGGTGGCAGCCAGAGGTGGATCTCCCCTTGGGTTCAGTGGGGCTTGTTGTTGCAGTTGTGGTTGTGTCCTTCAAGTCCTGACCTTGAGGCCAGATTTGTTCACAGGCAATTTGTCCTTGGGTGCATCTACACTGTAGAAATGATGCAGTTTGGCACCACTTTAAGTGCTGTAGCTCCATCCTAGGGAATCCTGGCATGGCTTTAGCTTTCTCTGTCTAAGAGTGCTGGGGCCTCACAAAACTACAAATCTCAAGATTTTGTAGGACAGAGCCATGGCAAAGTGGTGTCAAAATGCAGTTTTGCATGTGCACTGGATTTGCACTGGATCTATGCGGATGCATGTACAAATTGCCTGTAGAACAAAGCTGGCCAAGAAAACCCCACGTGTTTGTGCAGTACAGAAATAATTGCCTTCCTCTGAGGCTGAGAGAGTGTGACTTGGGCACCCAGTGGGTTTCCCAGGGCCAAGCAGGGATTCAAATCCTGCTCTCCCAAGGTCCTAATCCAACACTAAAAATGACTACACCATGCTGGCTCCCAGGTAAAGGGAACTGAGGCACTCCCATGTGTAGGTGCATTGGGCGCCACAGGTCTTTAATGATTTCATGGTTTTGTTACTTGATAGTGCATTAGAACACCTGAGCCTTGACTGTTACTGGCGCCCTGCTGGGGATATTAAGAAATAATTGTACTCTTGCAACATGTGGGAATGACTTCATTCTGTTGCTTATTAATCTCATGGATACTTTTAAGAAACTTCTGGATACTTCTTCTTGCCCTCCTTCCATAGAGCTCAGGATGGCGTATATGGGGTGTGTTGTTGTTGTTGTTGTTGTTAATGGATTGCATGAAAAGCCTGAATCCTGCTAATTGCAGTGCCTCAAGTTCTCCACAGTGGTTTTTTTTTTTTTTAATTCAGACAATTTCTGGGCAATATTCCACCTGAAACCACACTACGTTCCCATTCACACTAAGGAAATAAACTGGTGTGGAACCAGATTATTTCCATGAAGTTCACATTTGCCCCGACTGCACTCGGTGCAGTTTGCAGGGAAGGGTGCGTGACTGAAAAGCTACTTAAACCAGTGCATTTGGCACCAGACCCCTTAGCAGTTCTTTTTTAAAGAGTTGCAATGATCCACATCTTTGGTAGTGTGACCACACTACCGAATCGATTCGGATTGCACTGCATCATTCCCAGAAATGGAGACGTTGCCATTTTAAATCAATACGGTGGCAAGTGTGAATGGCAACAGGGTTAAAATGGCACAGAGAGATTCAGTCGCAGGAAATGTAGTGGGAACACAACCAAATTTGAATCGGTTCTGAACTGGCGCGGAGATGCGAATCTCTTTGTTCAAAAAAATAAGTATGAATAACCCTAAAACTGTGCAAATGAGGCAGTTTGGCATCTCACCACACACAATCCCACAACTGTCCCCACCTCATTGCTGAAGCCAAAAGCTGTGTTAAAATGCTGACCAGGAGTGGTGGAATATGGGGAGGAATATGGCATGTACTGTGAATAAAAGGGCCAGCATGCCATAGGGTGACTGGGGCAAATCACACTCTCTCAGCCTCAGAGGAAGGCAAAGCCAACCTCCCTCTGAACAAGAAAACCCCTTAATAGGGTTGCAGTAAGATGGAAATGACTTGAAGGTGCACAACAACAACTGTAAATAAACAGAGAACTTAGAAACAAATGGGCTGAGTGAAAGAGTAGTCAGAAGTTTGTGTTATGAAGTCCTTTGGGATGGCTTCTTTTGGTACTCATGCCTTAAATCAAAATGGTATTCCAAGGAAGAAGGATTGATCTGGAGGAATGGGATGTGGATCTTTGGCAGAACTATTATACTCTTATATTTGTGTTTTTCAGCTACTCCAAAAGTGATGGCTGTGTTTTACATTACTGCTGTGCTGCTGTTGGCTCACCTGAGCAGGTGCCAGGACTTTCCTTTCAGGGATCCCACCTTACCTTGGGAAGAGCGTCTGGATGACCTGGTTAACAGGCTGACCCTAGATGAGATGGTGCTGCAGGTATGAGAAAGACTTCAGTCTGTGAAGGTGGTGGGGATTGGCAGAGGGCATCAAAAGATCACTGTCAAAAACATTACAAGAACTCAGCTAGTTCAGATTAAAGGTCTTTCACACCTAGAACCTTGCATAAAGGCAACTAGAGGCATATAAGAAGCTTCCAATGAACTGGCATTCATTGGAAAACTGCCTCGGAGCTTGCTGTCATACTGTAGAATTGATGCAGTTTGATGCTGCTTTAACTGCTGTGATTCAATGCTATGAAATTACAGGATTTATAGTTTTTGTGAGATATTTAGCCTTTCCTGTCACAGACTTCTGGTGTCCCATCAATCTACAAATCCCAGGGTTCCATGACATTGAGCTGTGGAAGTTAAACTGGTGTCAAACTGCTTTATTTTTGCAGTGTGGCAGCAGCCTGAATGACTTTAATCTTGGCTAATAGTCATTGGTAGATTCTTCTGGTCTGTAGAATATACAGCACAGAATAGAGATCTTGAAGCACCTTTGAGACTAACTGCAAGAAAGAAGTTGGCAGCATGAGCTATCGTAGACATGCTGCCAACTTCTTTCTTTCTGTTAGTTTAAAAGGTGCAACAAGATCTCTCTACATACTGATTCTACAGATTAACATGGCTATATCTTTGAATTCTAGCAAAGAATAGGCTGTGTATGGGTTATGTTAGGTCTTTTTTGGTTTGGGCACACACTATGACAAACTCTGCCGAACTCTGCCAATCAAAAAGCATGATTAAGGGCAGCCTTGTGCATTAAATTAGTTGCTCACAGTCAAAGAGTGGGATTGTGCCTGTAAACTTGCGTCTTGGTGGCTGCATGTTTCACTGGTTGGAGGGAGTGGGAGAGAGTTGCTAGCATAGATGGGTGGAAGGGTTGCAGCCCTTTGGAACGCATTGAAAATTTGCAAAGCTAAGAGTACTGCCTGAACCTCTGCTATCTCTGCCCACAGATGGCAAGAGGGGGCGCAGGTCCCAATGGCCCAGCACCACCCATTAAGCGGCTGGGCATTGGCCCATATAACTGGAACACAGAGTGCCTTCGGGGAGATGTGGAGGCCCCAGCCTGGGCAACTGCCTTCCCTCAAGCCCTGGGCTTGGCTGCCTCCTTCAGGTATGGCTCTTCCTCAAAGGTGGGGTTCAAACATCCCAAGGCTAACTAACCTCTCACTGGCTTCTTTCTTGGAATCCTTGGTTCCCCTTGATTCTGTACCCTCCTAGCGACCTGGTTGGGGCTGATCTTGCTGTACAGCATCCTGGTTGAGGCCACCAGTACTGATGCCTGCCCTGATCTCTGGGCAAATGCAGCCCAGGCAAACAGCCAAAGGCTTGGTGCTACACAGCTAATAGCAGTGATGCAGCATCAGCTAAAACAGAGCAGCTTACAGTTCAGCACTTACTTAACATAGCAAGCAAAAACCTTAAGTCCCAAACAAAGTTCATTCCCAAACTTCAGATCCAGCAAGAGAGTTCAGCAATATCCAAGTCAGTTAAACTGTACCCAGAGTCAGCAATACAGTCCAGGACAAGCACAGACTTCAGGAACGTGACAGGGAGCTAGGTAGGTCAGATAATCTCTGCCAGCACATGGAAGGCAGGGATGCAAATGTATAGATCTGCAGCTCAATGTAGCTGCTGCTTAATTGCTGCTTCCTATAAATCTTCTGAGATCTCTTCAAGCCCTCCCTTTGTTGCCTCCATTTAGTGAAGGTAGATATGGGTAAGTTGTCTTCTTTATCTGAATGGGGTGGACTTTCTGCCAGAGCTGGTACTGCACTCTGGTCTGTATCTGAAACTTGTGGCCTTGGAACCTCCTCCTGTTCTGGTTCAACAGTAGATGCCAGCAGGTCCACTGATTCAGTCTCTAAGTCAGAGTCCATCTCTGTTTTCTGGAAGCAAGGCATGACTGTCTCCAGACCATTGCCAAGTGATAGGTGAATGTATAAATCTATACATTTCAGTAAAAAAAAAATCAACCCAACATAACCTGGATTGACTTATCCATAGGTCAATGTAAAATACTGCTCCTTAACTCTTGTATTTTAAAAAAGTAACCATCCTCTGCTGCTGCTAAAATAAAAGGTCATTTTCCCCCCTTTCCCCACTGTCCATTCTTCTCCCCTGACAGCCCTCAACTCATCTACAGCGTTGCCAATGCCACGGCCACAGAGGTGCGTGCCAATCACAACTACTTTGTCTCCCGTGGTTACTACTTCGATCACACAGGCCTGAGCTGCTTCAGTCCCGTGTTAAACATCATGAGGCACCCGCTGTGGGGCAGGAATCAGGTATTGACTATTTAACTAAAGGAGAAGGTGGTGAGTATGGTAATGGAGCTGGGGACAGGATTTATAATGCTTGGTATTTGACATTTCAAATCCAAAAATGACCTCATTGTTGCTCCATCACATATAGTTTTTGCACAACTTGCTTTGAGATTTTTTGTGTCATAATCTGTGACTGATCTTGCAAAGAATCATCCTGCAGTGAGTAAGAAAGTCTGTTAAAGTCTTCTAACCAACTTTCAAAACATTTTAATTCGCTGATATGAAACACAAAAATCCATTCAAAAGCACTAAAAGAAATTGCACTGGAACATCAGCATCCACACTTAACCAAAGCCGACTCACAACTGAATTGATAAAAAATATCAAATTTGTGAAAGAATTGTGTATGATATATTTTTCTTGCATTCTTCGAATGCAGGATTTATGATACTCAAGATCTCCTCCTAAAGATTGCAGTTTGGCTCCCAAATCCTTAGGTGTTTGTTCCAAGTTGAAATTTTCTCTCTAACAGAGAAAATTTAGTGAAAACCTGGCACTCCACCCTCCAAAACAGTTCTCCTTATTGTGGATAACAAATCCACATTACCTCTGGTGCTGGAGAGAATGTATATCCATTAGGGCCATCCCACATAAATTTGTTGAGTACCTTTTACAGCTGTCCAAGCCATTAGGACATCTCATGCTGTCAGATTCTGTGGTTTGACAATGGACTGTGTTGAGCAATCCTAAGAACATAAAAAGCAGCTCAGATCTAAATCATTCTCAAAGGTTGTGCATCTTTCCGACAGTGAGGGATGAGATGGAGGAGGCTAGAGTGTTGCTGAAAGAAGGGATGTGGGAGAAATGGGAAGGATGCATGACCCTATCTGTCCATTTATCCCTTAGGAGACTTATGGAGAGGACCCCTTCCTAACAGCTGAGCTGGGTGTGGCTTTTGTGAAGGGCCTTCAAGGTGACCATCCCCGCTATGTCAAGGCGAGTGCTGGTTGCAAACACTTTGATGTCCATGGTGGCCCAGAGAATGTCCCCACGTCTCGGTTGACGTTTGATGCCAAGGTTAGTATGAATGGTAGATGTGGGAATGGAGTAGGTACCAAGAAGAGCCTAAGGTCACGTATGCAGAACTGAATTCCTGCCTTGCTCTTGATCCTTACCCCAGTGCCATCTTCAGCGCTTCAGCTTATTCTTCTCATTATTCTGCCTGCAGAATCTCACTTTCTTCCAGCCATTGATGACCAATGGGTGTAATATTTATGTTTAGTCTGGAGAAGAGATGATATGATAGCCCTGTATTTAAAGAGAAGTAATGTTGAGGCCAGAGCAAGCTTGTTTTCTGCTGCTCCAGAGACTACAGGAAAAGAGATTCCACCTAAACATTAGGAAGAACTTCCTGACAGTAAGAGCTGTTCAACAGTCGAATATGCTACCTTAAAATGGTGGAGTCTTCTTCTTTGGACAGAGGTTGCATGGTCATCTGTCAAGAGTGTTTTGATTGTATTTCTGCATGGGAGAATGGAATTGTACTGGATGACCCTTGGGGGTCTCTTCCAATTCTAAGACTCTATTTATTGCATGTTTATCCCATCCATTTTCCTTCAGGTTTTCTCTTCTAGCTCTCCATCTCATAAAGATCCAGTGAAATAAGTTAGTTGCCCCATACTCATCCCATGGATATCAAAGCCCAGGGGAGATATGAATCTGAATCTCGTTAGTCCTAGTACAATGCTGTAACCACTACGCCATCCTGCCTCTCTTATATATCTCTTCTATATCATTACATATGTAATTCTGTCATGCTTAAAATTAAAAAAAAATAAAGTTAAAAGTTAAACACTTAAAAAAATATTAAAATTGAAATAAAACTAGAAACTAGAATCAGTTTTGTATGCCCCTGTGGTAGAAATTTCTGCCTGTCTTGGTGTCTACAATTTTGCCAGCAGTGTTCAGGTGGGGTGGCAGTACCTCAGAAAGGAATGATGTCTGTGCTCTATGCCAGGTGGAGGAACGTGACTGGCGCATGACTTTCTTGCCACAGTTTGAGGCCTGTGTACAAGCAGGAACCTTCAGCTTCATGTGCAGCTATAACAGGTGTGTGTGTCCATGCTCTCTCTCTGAGACTGGGATGGTGGTGGGTCCTTACTAGGCAAGAAAACTGTTCCAGGCCATATTTGGTCAGGCCTGATTTGTGGCATGGGTTTTGTTTTGTTTTAGAGTATGATATGACTCTTGTATCCATGGGGAATACACTCCCAGTCTTATTGTGGATAGTGAAAATCATAGTTAACAGCAAACCCTATATTTAGAAGTTTACCATAGAGTCTCACTGGAGGACCTGATGTTTACAGAGGTGTTCTCTCTAGGCATCTTAATGTACTTGTGCTGGAGATTAACCATGGAATCACGCTGGAGGACCTTCAAATGCTTAGAGACCATATTTTTTTGAGGACAGGTAAATGAAGGCATGGGTAGCAGTTCTGCAGATACAGAGGTTGCACTGTATTTTTCAGTAACAAAATATAGTCATAGCTTGGAACAGATTTATTGTTTGAATCCCTACTAGGTGATAGAAATCCATTGGGTGGCCTGGGCAGGTCACACTTTGTATTTATTCTCCCTACAATTGCCATAAGTCAGAAACAACTTAAAGGTATACAATAACAACAACGACAACAGCACTGAGAATAGTGCACTCAAAAGTACCTTAAGCACCTAAAATGGGTTACATGAATCCTAAATAAAGCTATGCAAAAGGATCTTGTAGCACCTTTGAGACTAACTGCAGAAGAGGTTGTAGCATGAGCTATTGCATATTTGGTCTACTTCTCAGTGTTGACTCCATGCATCTGAGAAAGGTAGACCAAGTCTACAAAAACTTACGTTTCAATTTCTTTCACAGTCTCAACAATCTCAACAGTCTCAACAGTCTCAACAGTGCTACAAGATCCCTTTGCTTACTGCTATGTATGTGAATTCTACCCTGCTAAATAAAGTTGTCTGAGTTTACAGCTGGGAACCAGAAGATACCAACCAACTGGTTGAAGTACTTTTAGGCCTTCTCTTTCACTCTTGGCAGGATTAATGGTGTCCCTGCCTGTGCTAACACGAAGCTGCTGACAGATGTCTTGCGTGGAGAATGGGGCTTCCAGGGCTATGTGGTGAGCGATGAGGGAGCTATAGAGTTGATCATGATGGGCCACCACTTCACCCACAGCTTCCTGGAGACCGCCATAGGTGAGTAATGCAGAGTAGTGAGTGTAGTTCTCAGCTATGCCCTTGAGATTTCCCATAACCCACTGGATCACTGATTCAGATCCCAGAGGTGTGCCCCTCAAGGTAGCCCTGGAGCCCATTCAGACCATGTTTGCTTCCTTCTCTTCTCTTCAGACCAGCTTCCTCTCTGCACCTTCAGTAAACTTTTATTAAACTGCATATTAATTTGTTAAAGTTTTGGGAGTGTAGTCCAAAACATCTGGAGGGTTCTGGCTACTTTTTCTGGTAGGCTTACTACTGGCAGTGTTTCATCATGGGTTTCGATAGCTTCTTTTCCAACTCTGCTTCAGGATGCTGAGGATTGTCCTGGGAGAACCTTCCCAATCTAATTCAAGCAAACTCTGTCGCCAGACTATGGCTATTTCCAAATAGATTACCAGATTATGTCTCATGGACAAGATATCACTGAGTGAAGTGTGAACTCTTGTTTTCATTACCCCAATTCCTTTTCTCTTCTTAATGTAGCTTCTGTGAATGCTGGGTGCAACCTGGAACTTGCATATTGGATGAAAAAGAATGTTTTCACCCACATAAGTGAGGCTGTTGCCAAAGGCAACATCTCCTTGGAAGTAAGTGGTCCTAGAGCCCAGCCCTCTGAAGGAGTGTGGGAGCTCCTCCACTTCAGTTCCCCCATCTCATGGCTGCTACACCCGTTGACTCTGTGCTTGGTCTCTCTACCTCTTGCAGATGGTTAAGGCCCGTGTCCGCCCGCTGTTCCGCACCCGTATGCGTCTGGGTGAGTTTGACCCACCAGCCATGAACCCCTACAATGCTCTGGGACCTGATGATGTGGAGAGTGAGGCTCATCGCCAACTGGCCCTCCATGCTGCCATTCAGTCCTTTGTCCTACTAAAAAACCAAGAAGGAACCCTGCCTCTTAAGGCCCAAGATGCATCAAATAAGGCATTTGCAGTAAGTGGTTTCCCATGAGGTTGCTTCAGTCTTGTGCTCATTCCTGATAAATTCTCTTTGACTTTGTCAAAGGAGTCACCCTGTGTAATATTTTAAGTGGTGTGGTCATGTTGCCAGTGGTTGGGCTGTGGAGCTTTTTGGTGGGTGAGTGTAAGAACACACACACACACACACACACACACACACACACACACACACACACACAAATACAGGCTGAGTCTCCCATATTCTAAATGCTTTGGACCAGAAGTTTTGAATTTTGGATCCCCCCCCCCCCGCCCCCCGATTTCGGAATATTTGCCTATACATAATGAGATATCTTGGAGATGGGACCCAAGTTCAGTTCAAAGAAAAATCAATCTTTCAAGACTTACTTCTTGTGACACCTATATGGAACCTCTAGGTTTAGGAGCAGCATTCCTATTGAATATCATACAGGAGATCAGCAATGGGAAAGGCATGTTGCCCTTGTGCCCCTATCTGTGATTTTCTCAAGGGTATTTGGTCAGGCACTGCTAGCAGCCGGATACAGAGTTAGATGGTCCTCTGAGCTAATCTATCAGGGCTGCTCTTAACATTGGATGCTCCTTATAACAAAGGAGCAGATATATTCCCATCTAGAATTTTGAGACCAGCTTCAAGAGCAGTCCAGTCCCATCTAAAACTGTATTACAGCAGTGGTCATCTAACAAGATTGAGATGTGGCAGACCTCTTCATTCACAGAAGGCCTCAGCCTTTACATGAGACCCAATCTTCTTGTGATATCCCCATGTTTCTTCTTGACAGGTGGTTGGGCCTTTTGCAGACAATCCTACACTTCTCTTTGGGGATTATGCTCCACTTGCAGATCCACAATACATCTATACACCCAGGTAAGATGCAAAGGATATTCTACCTCTTTTTTTGCATGCCTTCTCCACCCCAGACAACTCAACCTTACTAACTGTTATTTGCAATTTTGGACTAGTGATACCTTCATTTTAACTCTTGAGTTTTACTCTGGCAGTCATCCTGACCAATGGAAATGGGTTGGCTATGTAGGAGTGCCAAGACTGTAATCTCCCTTTGAGTAGGGCTTTATCATGTGCATCCCACTGGTGTGATGTGATAGTGAGCATGTGATGCTCCACAGCATGCTCATGCCTTCATCTTTTCCAGGAGCAGAGCCTACATTAGCAGAGCTCCCAATTTAGTTTGTAATGCTTCATACAAGATGGGCAGGTGGGATCACAGCATGACATTCCTTTGCCTTGCAGGGATGGGATGTTACCTTAAGAATTATTTGTTGTTGCTGCTGTTGTTGTTGCATGCCTTTGAGTCATTTTTTACTTACAGAGAGCCTAAGGTGAACCTATCGCAGGGTTTTCTTGGCAAGATTTGTTCAGAGGGCATTTGCCTTTGCCTTGAGACTGAGAAAGACTTGCTCAAGGTTACCCAGTTGTTTTCCATGGTTGAGCAGGGATTTGAACTCTGCTCTCCAGAATGATCAAAACCATTAACCAGCAATTGGTAAATTGTTAGGAATTATTTACTATACTGTAAACCTCTTTTCCATTACAAAGTCCCAAATGGCTTCTGGCATACAGTTCTCAAGTAGTCTCATATCTTATCCAGACTCTTCCAAGGCCAGATTTGCTTAGATCCACCAGCAGTATAACTGCCGCATTGCCTTTTGGAAGATGTAATGAACCTCTTGACTAACCCAGACTCTGGGTTTCCCTATCCATCCACAGTTTTTTTCATCTTGGATCTGTAGTCTTAAAGATAACAAGGTGTTTAAAGGTTGTTGGACTTTTAAATACCTTGCTGTGTACTTTGCAAACAGTTGCATGGAATTCAGCCGTGCATTTTGTAAGTTGTCAGATGGAACTGAGAAGTACATTCTTCAGTTCCTTTTTGTTGTTGTTTTTATGTAAAGGCAGAGAGAATGTTGGAGAACAAAACTAAAGAAATTAGGTTTTGGAAGGGGAAATCCCTGCAAGTCTTTGCTTTAATCAAACCCAGTCCCTGAGTTGTAGCTTTTGGAAGGGAATGCCTGTTTAAAATAAGCAATATATACTAATCAGCTTGATGAATTGTGACCATGGGCTTTGGATTTATTTGCTACAAAATTTTGCATCTACTGCCCCAATGCAGCTCACCAGCCGCATGGAATATCCTGCTGGAGCTGGAGTCTTTGTAAGTCTCTTGTTGCTTATCCAGGATTACAAATATGGGTTGGTCTATTTGTGTGTAAAATGGAGTGGGGTGTTTAGTTCCATTTCACAGTTCACATATTCTGTTGGCCAAATCTAGACATCTTTGGCAGCAAATGCACCTATTTCTCATGATCATGAGTCCTTCTTATCTCTGTCTGGTGTAGGAGAGGCCTGACAACAATCTCGGCAAATGTCACATTTGCTGCTGGGTGTCGCTATCCCACTTGTGACCGATATTCCCCTGCTGAAGTGAAGGCAGCGGTACAAACAGCAGATATTGTGGTTGTCTGCCTGGGTACAGGTAAAGGGCATGTGTAGCAAATAAAGGTGTGGTGAGCAAAGAAATGTGGAATGAAAACAGCATCACTCTTTCTTCGTGAGGTGTAACTCTCCCATGGTCATTCAGCAGAATAATGTAAGGAAATTACTTGTTGCAACATGATGCTTGGAAGTAATTGATAAAAGTATGCCTTCAAAAATATTCTTCGTGTAAACCACAGTTAGAAATGTCACAACAAACTACAAGTCAGAGAAGTCCATAGCATGGAGCCATGATAGTTAAAGTGGTGTCAAACTGCATTAATTCTGCAGTGCAGATGCAGCCTAAATAAAGGAAGGTTTCAAGTAGAGAGCTCAGCAGAATGACTTTCACCATCTTAAAGGAGGAATAAGATTGAGATGAATCTTTACGCAGCCTGAAAATTTGTATGGTCGCATGGTGTGATTGCTTAAGATACAAGGACACATCAAATGACCATGCATTACAACTAGTGATTGAGGAAATGGGGAAAGTTCTAGAGAAACATTATAGATAGGGCAGAGGCATGCAAGAAACTTTGATATTACCAAAAGCTCCATTGCCCTAATAGCAAATGTGGTGTAGAAGGAATCCTTCACTGAGCAGCATTTTCCAGCAATTCATGGGATTCATGCTTAATTCACTGCACAGTATTTTCCAACAATTCATTATCTATCACAAAACTGTTTTTGGCTCCCTAGAGTTGCCAGAAAGATCTGCACCATGAATTCTTCCATTTATAGAGCCTGACTCCTAGTAATACCAATGGACATCTTTCCAGCATTTTTTTTATTCCTTCTGTGTCAATGTCCTTCAGTTGTTTGCTGTCACAACAAATCTCCTTTCCAATCTTCCTGGTGTGCAAAGGATGAAGACGGAGGCAGCAGTAGGATTCTTCATAACTCAACTTCTCTTTTTTTTCCTTTTGCTCAGGAGTTGACATTGAGAGTGAAGGTCTGGACCGGATAGACCTGGCTTTGCCTGGACATCAGCTGGAGCTTCTGCAGGACACTGTAGCCTGGGGTGAGTTTCAGTGGTGGTGATTTCCCCCAAGGAAGCATTTTGGGAGCTGCCAGTGGGGAAGACATTGCTTGCAGAAGGGTAGCCACAAGAAGTAGCCTTCAAACTTTCCATGATTGAGATCTCACCATGCTTTGCTATATAACACCTGGAGCTGATGGGCAGTGGTGATGTTAAGAAGCCTTGCAATGGGGACCCCACAGCTGTAGGTTAGCTACAGAGTGCTGGCCACTCAAGGGCTTCTCTTTCTCTGAAAAACTCCATCCCAAACCTATGTTTTTAATTTTAAAAAAAAATCAGAGAATGCGAGGGGAAGGAGGCTCTGTCTTCTTTCATGTCTGCTCAGAAGCATTCCTGTCAGCGTTTTGTAGACAAAGGGTTAGGAGCAGCAAGAGGAGCAAAAGTGTTGGCTCAATTCTTTCATTTCCCCTTCTTGCAGTTTGATGAGAAATCCCCATGAAGATGCAACCCTGTGTAAAAAGTCCTAAGATGCAGCTTGTCCTTCCCAGTCACATTCTGGACTCCTGTACTAGTTACGCCCACAGAGATGGCCATAGACCAGGTGGAAGTCAGGTGGGGTGGAGAATATCATTTTCTTGAACTAGAATTTTGCCCCATTTTACCTGGTGCATACCTGGTAGCTGCAAATGGAGACCTCTCTGACTATAGCCTTTTACTACAACCAGTAAATATCCTGCATCCAGGTATGTGGAACCATAATGCTCTCCACATCAACCCGGCAGCTCTCAAGCCCTTTAAATGGTTGGGGAAGAAGTCCTCTGAACAGCAGAGACAGAAGCTTCTCCTTTCTCAGGAAGACTGCAGCCATCTCCACTGCTCAGTTGCTTCAGTACTTAGTGAATAACAGGATCTTCTACTCCATCCAGAACAGGATATCTGTATGCATGTCCCCATACAGTTTATTATATCTATATCCACTCTATGCTGAGGTTGGTGTGCCTTGTTCCTCACTTCACCCCTCATTTTATCAACACAGTAACCCTGTGAGGTTGATGTACAGCAGCGGTAGGCAACCTTTTTGAGCCAGGGGCCGGGTTGCTGTCCCTCAGACAATTGGGGGGGGCGAAGCACCAAAAATAAACAAATAAACAAATAAATAAAAATTATTTTTTTTTAAAAAATAAAAAAATAAAAAATATGCATGCACACTCTCTCAGCCCCAGAAAAGCCATGGCAAAACCCCTGTGGAGATTTTGCCAAGAAAACCCCAAGAACAAGTAATAACAACAATAATCAATATCATGGCGGACGGCGGCGGCGGCAGGACTGGCCTGGGGCCGGTTGAAAGGCCTCGGGGGGCCGCATCCGGCCCCCGAGGCTTTAGGTTGCCTACCCCTGATGTACAGGTTCTGTACCCCTTAACCAGAAATCCAGAATACTCCAAAATTGCCCACATGGGTGATGGAGATTAGGGATAAACCTGTATTCAGAGACATGGCCCACGTTGATCTGTTTCAATTCTAAAAGATAGTCCACTAAATCCTGTGAGGTAGGTTAGGCAAAGAAAGGCCTGAGACAGGGACCCCAGTGAGTTTTGTCTCCTCAAGTGCGCCAAGCCTAATGCTCTTAATTCTTCTACATAGACTGAAGTACTGGGTTCGTGAGCTTATTGCTACCAGAGTATTGGTGCACATGGGGGTGGTAATTGATTATTAATCATTAAAGATGTCTTGGGGTTTTTATTTCAGCCGCTGGGCGTCCAGTGATTCTGCTACTGTTCAATGCCGGTCCACTTGACGTGAGCTGGGCCAAAGCCCATGATGGCGTGGGAGCCATTTTAGCCTGTTTCTTTCCTGCTCAGGCCACTGGTCTGGCTATTGCCAAGGTGTTGGTGGGAGCAGATGGAACAAACCTTGCTGGAAGACTTCCTGCCACTTGGCCAGCAGGTATGCACCAGGTAAGACCCAGACCTTTATGACCTTTCTGGGAAAATTAACATTAATATTAATTTTTGTATACCGCACCTTTTCCGCAGAACTGGGACTCAAGGCATCCTACAAATTAAAATATAATGTAGCTAAAAACATATAGATCAACACTGACATGGAATTAAACTGTCAACAGTATTTAAAAACAAACTAAAATATAACTGTTAAAAACAATAAAAAGCAGTTTTAAAAAGTGAAGTTAAAACAGTACCCTCTTGAAAGCTCTGTGGACCTTCTTCCATTTCCTTCATCTTTCTGTGCCCATTCCCACAGGTACCACCCATAGAGAACTACACAATGGCTGGGCGCACATACCGCTACTATGGAGATGAAGCTCCACTGTATCCCTTTGGCTATGGGCTCTCATTTACCACCTTTCGGTACAGCGATTTGGTACTGGGTACTAACGTTCTGCCCATTTGCGGTAACCTCACCATTTCGGTGGTGGTGGAGAACATTGGTTCCAGAGATGGCGAGGAGGTGAGATGGTTTGATCGCTTTGTTGCATACATTTCTCAAGACTCTGAAAAGAAAGAGTGGAAGGAGGTGGGCTGGGGTGATGGTTACAAAGGATTTGAAATGTTCTCTGGTAGATTTCAAGTAGAGAAGGACCTCAGCAGAACTGGCACTCACCATCTTTGAGAAGAAGGAGGAAGAAAGGGACAAGTCTTTATGTAGTTTGAAAGCTTGTATGGCGACATGGTGATCATTTCTAAGTAGATGGGACATATTGTTTTGCCTAGCTTAATGCTCAGGTCTGTTGAAGCAATGACATCTGCACCATCCTATATGTGGCTGGGGATCAGTGGTGTCTTCCCAAAAGAGGGAGTCTTGATACTTTCCCTTCCTAATAGTTCTTTGTCTCTGCAGGTGGTGCAGCTCTACCTCCGTTGGGAAAAGGCAACCGTGCCAGTCCCCCGTTGGCAACTGGCCGGCTTCCACCGGGTTCTAGTACCCAAGGGACAAGCTGTCAAAGTGCCCTTCCTGCTGTCCTTCAGCCAGAGAGCCGTGTGGGCTGGAGAGTGGCAGTTAGAGCCTGGCACTTTCACCCTTTTTGTCGGTGGGCAGCAGCCCTTCCAAGAAACCCAGGCCCCTTCCAACATCCTGCAAGCTGATTTCACCGTATCTGGGAGCACCCGCAAAAAGAGCCAATGCTAGTCACTGTGACTCAAGGGGAGCACTGAGAACCACAACAGGGTGGCTCATTAAGCTGGGGAATGTTTTTGCATTAAGACTGTAAATGGAATGGAGAGACTCCAGTACACCATATGATGCCTTATGAATTGGGGATGACATTACTCCTGATTTGTATGAATTTATCAGCATTCTTTGCCAACTGGAGTGGCTAGAACTGATTGCAATGGGATATAGGAAAGGGTGGAGGAGAGGCTTCCAGGAGAAATAAAAGATTGTTTTCCAAAATAAACAATTGCATTCATTTCTTTTTCAAGTGATCCAGCTGTCCTTGAGAAGTTTTGCTGGAATGGAAGACAAAATAGAAGGCTTCATGCAGCAGTGAAGTGAAAATGCTAGAAGGGAGATGTTTTTCTCTGATCCCACATTCTAGTGAGGGTACATTATTGACACAACAGCCATGCTGCTTTACCAGACATTTTATTCTCTGCAAGGAACTGTACCTCTTGGAAGGGGAACATGGGTCTCCGACAAGGAATACTCACCCCCTTGCCCAACTATAGTTCCTAAGGTTCTTTGGACGAAGCCATAAGAGTTAACCTTATGCAAAATGGGTAGACATTTGTGCTGAAGTAATTACTCAAATTAACTGAGTGTGGTATATATGTGGAGGTGCTTAATACCAAAGCATACCAGTGGTCAATCTAAATGACTGTTTTTTGCTCCATGTAACCTTTCAGAGGTTGTTGGATTGCAATTTTAAATGGAGTGAGCTTGTTTTCTGCTACTCCAGAGAATAGAATACAAACCGGTGGATTCCAATTCCAAGAGATTCCACCTAAACATGTGGAAGAATTTCGTGACTGTAAGAACTGTTCAAGAGTGGATCAGACTGTCTTGGAGGGTGATGGATTTCACTTTGGAAATCTTTAAGGATTGGTTGGAGAGCTATTTCCCACCAGTATTTTAGATATGTGTTCCAACATGGCAGGGGTTAGTCTAGATTGCTATTACATTCCCTTCCAAATCTATGATTCTATGAACTCCCAGCAGTACTACCCAACAGCAAGGGGAAATGAATGCTGGAAGGAAGTTGCAGTCCAACAGCTTCTAATAAAATTTATTTATATCCCACCTTGATTGTATTTTACAGAGAGGCGGTATTATTATTATTATTATTATTATTATTATTATTATTATTATTTTATCAGACTGCATACTTCCTAGTATGATAATCAGCAACTGTCCAAGGACTTTGTTGGAGGTGGGAGCTCTGCAGGAATTCAGTCTGGGTAAAGGAAGGGCTTTCTCAGTTTCAGCTGCTGATTTAGCTGAAGACGTCTGGGATTAAACCCAGTACCTTTTGCATATAAGCCCTAGTGCACACCCAAAGACATATTGTGGCTCCTCTCCTCTTACAAATGCTGTGCACTGAGGTCTATTTCATCCCTGACCTGTTTTGTCCTCTCTTTCCACAGCACTCCTCTCATCCACCTGTGTGCTGGTAATTTTGTCCAAGGCAATGAAGTGTTTGCAGAAAGATGTGGGGCGGATAGGCAACTTCCATCCCCCCCCTTCTCCCTTGGAACACATTTGCAATGTGAGCATGTATCCACTAGATGGAACTTTGCACACACTACACTTGGCCCTCCATATCCATGGATTGAACCAGCCACAGATTCAACCATCCATGGTTTGAAAATATTCAAAAAAATATGAATTATAAAAAGCAAATGTTGAATTTGCTATTTTACATAAGGGCCACCATTTTACTACCCCATTGTAAACAGTGGGACCTGAGTATCCACAGATTTTGGTATCCCTGGGGGGTCCTAGAACCAAACCCCAGCAGATACCAAGGGCCCAGTGTACTACCAGTTTCCCATTCCTAACAATTCCAGGGTGGTACTCAGATGGAAAAGAGAGACAAAGTGGTATAGTGGTCTGAATGTTGGACTAGGACACTGGGAGACCAGGATTTGAATTACCCCTCAGCTGAGGAAACCGACTGGGTGACTTGGACAAGATAAGCTCTCAGAAGAGAGCAATGGCAACCCCCTTCTGAACAAATCTTGGCAAGAAATGAGGGTTGCTGTAAGGTGAAAACAACTTGGAAGGCACATAGCAGCAGCAACAACAGAGTTGCAGAAGGCCTTGAAAGAAGAATGGGGATCGCTGAACATTTTTTCTTTGCATTTGAAATCTGTGTTGAAGTGGAATCACCCCCATTCTGCGTAGTCATAAAAAACACAAGAGCCTTCTTCAGGGAAGCTACTTGGCAACTCAACTGCCTTCTGCATAATTGTAACCATGTCTCAGTTAAAGCCTCTAAGAAAGTCACTCCTTTTTACAATGCCTTTTTATGTCCCCTCAGGCTTATCAGACCTGGTTGTTTCATTTGACGTTATGCAAATTGTTGGTTTTGGATAAAAGTCTGCTGAAATACTTTGAATTGCTCCTCTTTTTCATGGTATAGAAACTTATCCCTCTTCTTTCTGCATTATTGCTGCCTCTGGTACCAAATTTTCTGTTAAAGAAATCATATCTGGAAATACATCTACCATACTTTATTAAATGAGATATATCTGTACAGATTGACTTTCCCTTATCTGGAATTCCAAAATCTGAAATATTCCAAAACCCAAAACTTTCATTCACGGGTGCCTGAGATAGTGACACCTTTGCTTTCTGATGATGACAAAGTTTGTTCCATGCGCAAAATTATTTAGAAATATAGTATAAAATGACTTTCAGGCTATAAGGTGTATATGAAGCATAAATGAATTTTGCGTTTAGAGTTGGGTCCCCTTTTCAAGATATCTCATTATGTGCATACTGATAGTGGGCCCTTGGTATCCATTGGAGTTTGGTTCCAAGAGTCCCCAGGGATACCAAAATCTGTGGATGCACAAGTCCCATTAAATAAAATGGCAGAGTGAAATGGTGTTCCTTATATAAAAGGGAAAACCAAGGTTTGCTTTTGAAATCTGTATCTTTTTGGAATATTTTCCAGCTGTGGATGCTTGAATTCATGGATAAAAATCCAGGGATACCAAGAGCTGACTGTATATGGCAAAAACAAGTATATATATGCACTTATTTTTTTATACACATATATGCACTTGTTTTTGCATATACACTCACCCCTTGGTATCCCTGGATTTTTATCCATGGATTCAGACATCCACAGCTGGAAAATATTCCAAAAAGATATAAATCCCAAAAGTAAACCTTAGTTTACCTCTGGTTCCAAGCATTTTGGATAACGGAGACTCTACCTATATTGCTCAACAGCTCACATACTTAGATATACTCAGTGTGTTGTCTGCTTACGTCTAAAGGCTGACCTTGCAGGCTCTCCCCATCCTTTGGAGGAGACAAAACAGCTTCCCTTCCCATGATGTCCTGAGGTTCTATCATAATTAACTCATAGATTTTTCCACGCGTCCTGGAAAGTCAGCTGCTTCCATGATTTAAGCGGGGCAGGAGCTCAATCTATAGAAAAGCTTATTGATCGGCCTTCCAGTCATTATATAAATCTTGCCAACTGGCTCGGCTGCCAGTCACCAGCCTGACACAATGGCGGGTGGCCACCCTAGCCTTGAGCAGAAGAAGGCTTTGCTAGCCAGGGATGTACAACCCACATCTTTTTAGGTCTGTTTGTTTTAGGGGAAAGCTCAGTGCTGAATTTCTGCCTGAAAGAATGCTGTTGAAGGCACTGGAGCAGATCTAATACAATGATTAACTGGAGCAATAATTTATTACTCTATTTATTTATTAACGAGCGATTTATTAAATAGTCATGAAATGATTTATTTCCCCCAGAAATTGGCTGCCCTGATTCATCTTGCCCATGTTTGGAACACTTTCAACGGCCTCCCAGTTTGGAAACAACTGACATCCGGCACTGCCATTACGGATTCATAACCTACAGTTATAGATCTGTAACTGGTTTGTATTCAGCTAAGTTATTCATTCATGATTGTTGTGGCACTATTGGCATAATAATAAATGCCTCCAGGAATCCATCTTAAATCCCTAGGAGCCCCTGCAAGTGATGGAGATCTGGAGCGGTCTTGCCATATTATCCTAAAGCTCATTTGACCATGCTGCAGATTTCCATTTACAGCAGCCCTCTGGAGTTTAAGGTGGGTTTCTGGGGGGGTTGTTGATTCCTTGATCATTCATAGCTATGTAGCTATGGATGCAATGCAGGATCGCAGGCGTTACTTTTTGGGACTATACTGCCCAAAATCCCCAGTCAGCATGACCAAAGGCAGAGAAGCAGGGTCAGGCCCACTATAAAGCAGATTGAGGCAATTGCCTCAGACAATTGCCAGATGCTGAGATGTGTGTGTGGAGTTGCAGTTGCAATGGGTGCTGCCACACTGCAGATTTAATGCAGTTTGACACCACTTTAACTGCTATGGTTTCATCCTATGGGATTTGTATTTGTCGCAACACCAGAGCTCTGTGACAGATAAGGCTAAAAAAAAAAAGCTCACAAAACTACAAATCCCAGTTAAGACATTAATAATTCAATAGCATTACAAGAAATACAAATGAGAAATTATATATTACTATGGACAAGGATGAACAAAATCAACCAGAGAGAGAGACAATGAGTTATAGATTTGTTTATTACATTTTACACTGTAACAAAGGGGAGCCAGGAGGTTAATATTGTTTCTTTGAAGAAAACTATGTAACTGAGGCTAAGTCAATGAAAGACGATCTATTCTATCTAGAGAGATGAACGATTTGGAAGTCATGTAAGAAGATGACACAATTTATTGGTGAGTTCAGAAATATGGATATTATAGCACTGGAATTTCATTCTTAATAAAAGGGAAAAATAAAAATAAAAAAAGCTCTACAAATCCCAGAATTCCATAGCACTGAGCCATGGCCATTAAAGAAGTGTCAAACTGCATTACTTCTGCAGTGTAGATGCAGTCTTATTTCCAAACCATTCTACAATATAATGCTTTGGTCCAAAAATGTGGCATGACAAGACATAAAAAATGATGATAAGGAAGGAAGGAGGGAAAGGGAAGGGGAAGAGGGGAAGGAAGGAAGGAAGGAAGGAAGGAAGGAAGGAAGGAATCTCCCAGCTCTCAAGGCCAATAGTACTGATGATCAATTCTGGAAGTCAATTAATACATCTATATTATCCATTCATTAAGAACCTGTGCTGATATTTTATGAAGGAAGAATGTGATTAAGAGCAATGAGACACTGGATGTGGAAATTAAACTAAATGAAAGTTTTAAAAAGATGATGAATGTGAAAAGTGATGGAATATGAATACTATATCTTTGTTTAAATGAAAATGGAATAAATATTATTATTTTTTTAAAAAAATTCTGGGAGTCCAGTAACTTTTCCTAGTTCTGAGCAAAACACAGATGGCACCAACCTTAGACAGAGTATCTTTTTAAGGCCTTTTAAAATAACTGTCTCCTTCCCCCCAAGGTCTGGACAGGTCTCTGTCATCCATCACTGCCATGTGCTTCTGGGACAGGCCTGCAGTGTCTATTTCAAGAGAGTCAGGTTTCACCAACCTGCTTCTCTGTCTGCCATATTCTGATGGCATTGAGTCAGACCAGGAGATGGAGTTTCACCCGAAACCTTTGCTCCACGTGGAGATAGGAGGGAAGATCGGAGGGAGATGTCCACAGAAAAGCCAGCAATTGGCATTGGAACAGGCTGATTTAGTTAACTAGTGTGTGGCAGGCAGACATGCAACAGGTGCAGATAGAGAGAGAGACTGTGATGTCAGAGTCAGCCCAAGAAATGTGAAGTCGTAGGCTTTCATGGCCGGCATCCATAGTTTTTTTGGGTTTTTCGAGCTGTGTGGCCATGTTCTAGAAGAGTTTCTTTCTGACGTTTCGCCAGCATCTGTGGCTGGCATCTTCAGTTCAAAAAGGTCAGAGAAAGTTTCTCTGAAGATGCCAGCCACAGATGCTGGTGAAACGTCAGAAAGAAACTCTTCTAGAACATGGCCACACAGCCCAAAAAACCCAAAAAAACTATAGCCCAAGAAATGTTGCTGCCCGAGGCAGGACTGTCAAAATGCCCCTCCACAACCGATCCAAAGCAAGGTGCATCAGTCGTAGAACAAGCCCTCATTCATTTAGTACATGAAATAAACATCCCACAAGCTCATATCTCCCTTCCTAGAGAGAGGAGAGTAAAGAAGGCTGTATTTGCATGATACAGTCGTAGTGCTTTGACATCACTTCAACTGCCACGGCTCAGACCTGTTGTGTTGATTTGATTTATATTCTGCTTTTCACTGAAATGGGACTCAAAACGGCTTAGATTCGAATATAAATGAAAACAGAAGAACTAAAACAATGCGGAGTTGTTATTGTGTACCTTCAAGTCATTTCTGACTTATGGCGACCCTATCATGGGGTTTACTTGGCAAGAGTTGTTCAGAGGACGTTTGCCATTGCCTCCCCCTGTGGCTGAGAGCATGTGACTTGCCCAAGGTCACTCAGTGAGTTTCATGGCCAAATTGGGAACTGGGGGGTCTTGGGCAAGTCACACTCTTCCAGCCTCAGGGGAATGCAATGGCAAATGTCCTCTGAACAACTCTTGCCAAGTAAACCCCATTATGGGGTCGCCATAAGTCAGAAGCAACTTTAAGGTACGCAACAACAACAACAACCCAATGTCCTACATTTGCCCCTTTGTCCTCTACAGAAGGACCACTTACCTCCAAGGAGATATTGCCCTTGGTAACAGCCTCACTTATGTGGGTGAAATGCATATGCATCCATCATTGTGTTTACCATCAGACTTGAGTGGAAGTCAGTAAATGTCAGTTAGAAAAGAGTTGCCAAAGGCTGAGACTGTTCTTGTCTGGTGGGATTATAGATGCTAAAGAAGGGATGATTTGCTAAGAATCTTTGTAAACGTTTTTTTTGGGGGGGGTTCAGAGATGCAGTGTAGAGGAATTGCCTTTAAAGCATCTGGAAGGCACAGCCTTGGATGCCAACATTTCCCCTCTTCCTGAACCTTTTATAAGAGTAAGGGGGCTTGCAGACTGCCAGAAATAGTGCAAATTGAGTCCACTTTTAGGGTTAGGGTTAGTGCTAGGAAATCATGGGAATTGTTTTGTTTTGTTTTTTTCCTGAGACATTGAGCCTTCTCTGTCAGAGAGCTCTGGTGCCACAATAAACTACAGTTCCCATGATTCCCTAGCACTGAGTCAGGGCAGTTAAAGTGGACTCAATTTGCACTATTTCTGGCAGTCTGCAACCCCCCTAAGACACAAAGATGCATCAGGCAATATTTTCCTCATCGCTTTATCTGCAAGCTGGGAAAAGCATTGACGCTAAATATTTGCATATGGTTTGGCGAGTGCTGAAGGATGCAGGAGTAGGGCCAAGTGATGAAAAGCAAAATGCTGGTAACAGTAAAGAAAAGCTGAGTTTTGCTGCAGTGATCAGGGCATTTCCTAGAAGATCCTTCCTGGCACCCTCACCTATTGAGCTTGCAGTCTGCGTCATGCATTTGATGTGATGCCATCTCTCTCTGTTACAGCAAGCAGGAAACTCATTGCAGGTGCCAGCTCATCTGAGCCCAGTCATACCTTTTCCTTGAATCATTCTTATGTACCTCCACTTCCGGACAGCAGGATTTTAGACTGCAGATAACCTGTTTGGCTGGTGTGTTTGGGAGAGATCCCAGACTATATGATTGACAAATAAGCTGGAACATCAGTATTTGGAATGGTGCCACCTTAAAACAGGGTTCAACTTTTGCCCCTCCGGATGTTTTAGATCTCAGCTCCCAGAGATCTCAACCGACATAGTCAAAGGTCAGCGATGGTACGAGCTGAAATCTAAAATACATAAAGCACCAATGTTTGAAAACTACTGCCTTAAATGAGGCATCTGACCCGAGTGTTCCAGATGTTATTGGAGTGCAAGGCCCATTATCCTTAGCCATCATAGCCAATGGTGGGGAATGATGGGAGCTACAGTCCAACAACAACAGAGGGCCACCCCTGACTTAAGCATATATAATATAAAGCAGACCCCTCTCCTATGACATTTCTTTTTTTTTTTAATTGAGGCATAAAAGAAAAAAGAATACAATCATATTCTTCATCCTTATTTACAAAAAGTAACAAGCTTATTCTTCAGCATCCATTCTTAACTAACTAAATTTTCTTTTTGCTTATATATATTATATGTATATATTTATATATATATATATATATATATACATTATTCATGTTTTGGCGGCATTTTTTCTGTATCTAAACAGAGAGTAGAAAAGCGGGGCCTATCCTTAAACTCTTTATCTTATCCATTTTTCTTTCATCCCTTAAGTCCAAAGTTTCTCAACTTTTTCCCATTTTTTGAGATGGTTTTGGTCTGGTTTCCCTTTGATTGCCATCGTTAATTTATCCATTAACATCAAATCATTCACTTTAACTATCTCTCCTATGACATTTCCTTATCTTTGCAGCTTTTGCTTTCTTTCTTCATTTCCTTACCTATAATATGGAGATAATAAAACTGACTGATCTGCCTCACAGGATTGTAACATGGCTCAGGGCTATAGACTGGGTAAGGTATGTGTACAGCAATTTGTAAATAATCTTATGCTGCATATATCTTATATACATTTACCATCTGCTTCAGTCTTTGTAGTTACACAAAAACCTTTGATACCTGCTGGGGTTTGTTTCCAGGACTTCCCATCGATAACAAAATCCATGGATGCTCACATCCCATTAAATACAACAGATAACAACATTGTTGCTTGATATAAAATAGCAGCCTCAAGGTTTGCCTTTTGGAATTTATATATTTTAAAAATATTTTCAAGCCATGGATGCCTGAATCCGTGGATTAAAAAAATAATAATCAATGTCTATGGAGGGCTGACTGTATTAGGTTAAGTTTTGCAATTATCTACTACACTAACAAGCAATAAATACATTGATCGGTTGAAATACAGGATTGCCAAGATAATGCATGCGAATGCAATAGAGCACTCCGAAATTGCAATCTGATTATGTTGTTGTCTGCAGTTATTGGCATCATCTGCATCATCATCTCGGATCAGGAAGAAGGGTTCTGGATCAAGAGGGTGTGATTTTTTTAAAATTGACACTGGACCTTGCTTCTCTTCTGACCTTATTCTAGAGAGCTATTCAGGGAAGGCAGTGATTCCACCTCCTCTGCCCCACATATCTGCTCCACTCCCTTTAATCCTATCCCAGAGGCATTGTCCCTAGCTAGCTTCTCTGCTCCTCAGTTACACAGGGCCTGGCAACAAACTGCCCTGATAGGATTTTGAATTGCACTCCCTCCAGAAAGATCAATTTCTTCTCTGTGAGTGTAATTTCCGTGCCTTCACTGGGTCTCATTCTTTCCACCCTTATGCCTGTCCTGGGTGCACTTATGCCAGAGAATAGTGAAAATGGAAAGACAAATTCCTAGTTTCCCCCCACACACCTTATTCTAGCCCTGATATAGGATGTGTTATTCCTGTTGCATCTTCAGTAGATGCTTATCCATGCTTTCTTGAATGTGGAAAAGGTTGGCATAGGTCCTTTTCCTAGCCAGCTAATTCAGATACTGAACTCTGCAATGGGAGGATCATTTTCAAAGAGAGGAAAGGAAAGACCGCTATACTATCGCTGTTACAGGTCGAGTCTACCTTATCTGGAATTCCAAAATCTGAAATATTCCAAACTCCAAAATTGTCCACATATGTGGCTGGGGTAGTGACACCTTTTGCTTTCAACAGACACAAACTTTGTTCCATGCCTAGAAATATTAGAATATTAGAAACCTTAGAAATATTGTGTATCAAATTACCTTCAGGCTATGTGTATGAGGTGTATACAAATGAATGTCAAGTTTAGAATCCGTGGATAAATATTGGGTCTTGTCTCCAAGATATCTCATTATGTATATGCAAATATTCCAAAATCCTTTTTTAAAAATCCCAAACACTTCTGGTCCCAAGCATTTCAGAGAAGGGAGACACAACTATATATTGTTAATACTAGCTTGATAATGATTGACTCACTCATGCCCTGTGAAGGTACTTTCACAAAACTAGCAAACTGAAGGAAGGTATATGTATAGGAAGAGACAGTGTGAGATAGCGGTTTGAACGCAGGACTAGGATCGGAGTCCGATTCCTTGCTCGGCCATAGAAATCAACTGGGTGGCCTTGGGCAAGTCACACCCTCTCAGCCTCAGAAAACCCAATGATAGGGGTCTTAGAGTCATCCTAAGTCAGGAATCACTTGAAGGCACACAATAATAACAACAACATAGCCATAGGCCGTTGTAAAAGAAAAGCAGTGCAAATGTGTTATAATTACTATGGAAATTAAAAGCATAAGGAACCGCATATATTTGAAATACTATAGCATAGGTTCCCAAATGTGTTATCTGATGGTCTGAGGTCCTCTGTTCTTAAACTGATTTCTCAAAAAAGCCATTCCTTTCCCCAAGAAAAGACACTCTCCAGTTGTCAAAGACAATTTATCTCTTGATACTAAAAGATAAGGGAGGGGACTGCTCAGTGCAAGCTTAAATGTAGGGTACCAGGATTTATTTTTTGAACATAGCAGTGCTTATAAAACCAGAGAAAAGGGAGCAGACTTATAATCAGCTCAGCAGTAACTCCGATATCCTGTGGACCTCAGTAGGATGATGAAGACACAGTTCATGTGACATAACCTCCAACTGTTCTGGTTTGGCAGGGACACTCCCAGTTAATCCTCTTGTCCTACTTTTCAGCTGCTTTGAAAATGTCCCAGTTTCTTGCTCCTTCTCCCACTTTCTCCCTTGTGCGATTTGCGAGCGGTTTGCAAATGCTGAAAACTGAGTTCAAAGTGCAAAAGTTGTTGTTGTGTGCTTTCGAGTAATGTCCAGATTATGGTGACTCGAAGGGGAATCAATCATGGGGTTTTCTTGGCAATCTTTGTTCAGAGGGGGTTTGCCATTGCCATCCTCTGAGGCTGAGAAAGTGTGACTTGCCCAAGGTCACCCAGTGGGTTTACGTGGCCAAGCAAGGAATCGAACCCTGGTCGCCAGAGTCGTAGTCCAATGCTCCAACCACTATGTCATACTGGCTTGAGGATGCATCTACACTGTAGAAATAATGGAGTTTGGCACCACTTTTAAGTGCTGGAGTTCCATCCTATGGAATCCTGGGAGTGGTAGTTTTTACAACATCTTTCGCCTTCTCTTCCAAAGGAATCCTGCGAATCCTATGACTCCTATCCTATGGAACCCTGGGATCTGTAGTTTTTCCAAGGCCTTTTGCCTTCTCTTCCAAAAAGAATCCTGCAAATCCTATGAGCCCTATCCTATGGAACCCTGGGATCTGTAGTTTTTCCAAGGCCTTTTGCCTTCTCTTCCAAAAAGAATCCTGCAAATCCTATGACTCCTACCCTGTGGAATCCTGGGACTGGCAGTTTTGCAAAGCCTTTTGCCTTCCCTTCCAAAGCAATGCTGGTGCCATACAAACCCCAGCATTCTGTAGGATGGAGCCAGGGCAGTCAAAGCAGAATCAAAGTGCATCAAATCCCACAGTGCAGATGCACCCATTAACCCAACTCTGAGACCACTGCATCACTGCCAGTCCTCTTGCACATCCCATTGTGCTTGCAAAAAACCCCTTTCCCTTCCAAAATAGGCCCTTCCATCCCCCCCCCTTTTTTTTCCCTTTTTCCTTTCCCTTCCATGAGTCACCCTTTCAGCTGCTCAGGCAAAGAATCCAACTTTCCCAACATAGTCTCAACATGTTCTGGGGAGGAACCAAACAGCAGAGGCAAAAAAGGGGTGTCCTCCTGGGTTAAGGGGTACCAACCTGGGCTTCCCAAGCTTTTTTTGGTCCACTTTGGAGCCCAGGAGGCTGGGGAAGGGTCTCATATAACCTCTAGGGTCCATAAAAAACGGGACAAAAATGACATTTCCACCCAAAAATGGGGCTGGGAGGAAGGAGGACTCCCCTATTTTGTCTCCTTGGTCTCTCCCAGCTTGAGAGCCCAGCCTGGGCAAAGGCTGTACAATAGTTGGGCTCTTTGCAAGATCAGCTGCTGCTGCTGCTGCTGCTGCAACTGGAAGGAGAGGAAGGGGGGTGCCTTTATTTTATTTTTAAATACATCTTCCTTTGCTTCCAACAAAGTTTTTAACCTCTTCCCTTTTTTAAAAAAAAAAAATTAAAGAGGAAAAAAAATCCCAGCAGCAATTGGCTGGAAAAGGGAAGGGAAAAAGACATTTTTTTTCCAGGAAAAAAAAAAGGGGGGGGGGGATTTTTAATTGTATTTGGATTGGGAGCAGCTCTAAATCTGAGCAAAATTTGCAACCCTCTCCCCTTTTTGGAAAAAGGCCTAGGAGGGGGGAAAAAGAGGGATGAGAAGAGAGGAAGGATCTTGATTTTTTTAGACCCATTTTTAAAAAAAAAATCTGATTTATTTTTTTTTTTTGCCTGATTTTTTTAAATTTTAATTTTAATTTTTTTGGATTTAAAAATAAAATAAAAATAAAAATAAGGATCGGAGGAGACAATCCTCCCCCTTCCCCCCAATTTTTGGCCACCCCTCCCTTCCAGAGAAAACCCAATGGAGAAAAGGGAAGAGCCGGCGGATCATCGAGGTAAAGAAATCATGTCTCTCTCTTTTTCTCAGATCTTTGGAGGGGAAAGAAAAGGAATATAAATGCCTTGGAAAGACAGGAAGAGGATGTTGCCAATTGTTGCCGCTGAAAGGGAAAGGCAGGCAAAACAAGAGGGCCTGCAGGGAAAAACAAATAATCATAATAGGAATCAGAATATCCAGGAATAATCATAATAAGAATAATAATATTCAGGGGTAGTAGCTGTGTTGGCCATTTGGCAAATTCAAAGAAAAATCCATCAGTGATACCTTTATTGGCCAACCCAAATGCACACTCATCATCATCATCATCATCATCAGACTTTGTAATGGGTCTTCTCATTTCACTCCAGGTCTTTTTTTTGGGGGGGGGGGTTCTGTATATTTGTGTGTGTGTGTGTTTGTGTGTGTTTGTGTGGTTGCAGCAAGTTGTGGTGCTGCCCTTTTTCTTCTCCCATTCCTCTCCTTTCCTCCCACCTCCCTAAAAAAAGCATGAACTCATCCTCTGGCCATTGTGTGTTTGTGTTTTGTGTGCTTGTGTGTGTGTAGAAGTAAAGGGGTGGTGGTGGGGTGGTTGTAGCAAGTTGTGAGGCTGCCCTTCTTTTTCTTTCATCCCTCTCCTTTCCTCCCATTCCCCTCCAAAAAAAGCATGAACTCATCGCCTGGTCATTGTGTGTTGTGTGTGTATAGAAGTAAAGGGGATGTATGGTGTGGTTGCAGCAAGTTGTGGGGCACTGCCTTTCACTTTTTCCATTCCTCCCCCCCCCCAAAAAAAAGCATCAGTTCTTCCCCTGGCCATTGTGTGTTTGTGTTGTGTGTGTGTAAGTACAGGGGGTGTATATTGTGGTTGCAGCAAGCTGTGGGGCTGCCCTTCTCTTCTTCCATTCCTCCTCTTTCCTCCCATCCTCTAAAAATGCACTCATCCTCTGGCCATTATATATATATATATATATATATATATATATATGTGTGTGTGTGTGTGTGTGTGTGTGTGTAAGTAATTAAGGGGGGTGTATATTGTGATGGCTGCAAGTTGTGGGTCTGTCTTTCTCTTCTTGCATCCATTCCCTTCCATTCCCCATAAAAAAAAGCATAAACTCATTGCCTGGCCATTTTGTGTGTGTGTGTAAGTAAGGGGGTAGTATATGGTGTGGTTGCAGCAAGTTGTGGGTCTGCCTTTCTCTTCTTGCATCCCTCTCCTTTCCTTCCCCCTTCCCACACACACACAAAAAGCATGAACTCATTGCCTGTTCATTGTGTGTAAAAGCAAGGGGAGCTGTATGGTGTGGCTGCATCAAGTTGTGAGTCTGCCTTTCCCTTCTTCTCTCCCCCCCTTTCTCTCCCCTCCAAAAAGCATGAACTCATCTCTGGCTTGTGTGTGTGTGTGTGTGTGTGTGTAAGGGGGGTGTATGGTGTGGTTGCAGCAAGTTGTGAGTCTGCCTTTCTCTTCCATCCCTCCCTTACGCCCCCCCCCAAAAAAGCATGAACTCATTGCATGGCCATTGTGGTTGTGTGTGTCAAAGTAAGGTGTGTGTGTGTATGGTATGGTTGCAGCTACTTATGGGTCTGGCTTTCTCTTCTTCCTAGGCCTTCCCTTCCCCATAAAAGAGCACAAACTCATTGCCTGGCCATTGTGCTTGGGTTGTGCAAAAGTAAAGGAGTGCATGCCCTGGCTGCAGCAGCAAGTTATGGGGCGGCCTTTCTCTTCCTCCATCTTCCCCCTTTCTTTCTACCCCTCCTTTAAAAAAAAAAAAAAAAAAGCATGAACTCATCGCCTGGCCATTGTGTGTCTGTGAGTGTGTCTGTGAGTGTGTGTCAGTGTGAGACTTTGCTTGCTTGCAGGGCAGGGTCTGTGGCCTAGGCTTTGCTTGGTTGTGGTGGGAAAGAAAAGTCTGAGGATGGAGGGATGGGATGCAAAAGCGAGATGTCGCTTTGCTTTCCACTTGGTCCCTTTTGCAGCAAAAAGAGGCATTTTTCCCCTGTCTTTTTGGGGGAAGCAAATGTGGGGAAGGCCCCATTGATGCTGATTCTGTTTCCTTCCACCCCAAAGCACCCCCTTCTTTCTTTCCTTTGCCAGAGGACGCACCCAGGCCTGCCTTGTATGGGGGGCTTTTGTAAATAAGACCCCCCTCTTTCCTCCAATCCTACCCAACCCTCCATTGGCATCTTGCGACAGCTGCTCTTTGGGGCCAGGAGACCATCCATCCGGGACAGCCACCTGCCCCCTTCCCCTGATCTTGTGGGTTGAGGGTCTAGGGGGAAGCGAGTGTCTGTGGGACAGAGCTGGGATGCTGTCATTGGACTCTAAGTCCCAGCAGCCCAGCCTGAGAGGTGGAAGAACAGAGGGCAAGGATGGGATTGTGGATGCAAAGGCTTGGTGGGCCCAGTTCCTTTCTCTCCGCTTTTGGGATTCCAGAAAGATGGGGCGGGAGGGGGAAGGAGAAAGGAAGAGGTTGGGCCAAGCCCTACAATGCACCCAACTTCCTTGCCACTTGGAGGGGGAAAGGTTGGGTAGGGGGGGTCCTCTAGTTCTTTAGATAGTTGCTGCCTTCGTTCGGGTGCTTTTTGAAGTTTTGCAAGAATATTTTGCATGGTTTTGCACAATTTTTTTTCTTCCCAAAGTGAAGAGGCAGGACTTGCGTTCCTTGGCCACTGCAAAGTTTGCCAAAGTCAGGTTGCGTGTGTGGTTGTCTCTGCCATTTTCTGATGCAGATGAAGTCTCCCTTAATCCGAAATGCTTGGGCCTAGAAGTGTTTTGGATTGTTTTGGATTTTTGGAATATTTCATAGAATCGTAGAATATTTGCATGCATATATATATATATATATATATATAGAGAGAGAGAGAGAGAGAGATCTTAGTGATAGGAGCCCAAGTCTAAACATGACATTCATTATGTTTTGTGTACATCTTATATGGGCCCAGTGTGGTGTAGTGGCTTGAGCGTTGGACTAGGACCCTGGGTGACCAGGGTTCGAATCTCAGCTTAGTCATGGAAATCCACTGGGCGACCTCAGGCAAGTCACACTCTCTCAGACTCAGAGGATGACAATCACAAACCCCCTCTGATGAAACTTACCAAGAAAACCTCAGGGTTGTCATAAGTTGGAAACAACTTACAGGCACACGACAACAACAACCTTATATACATAGCCTGAAGGTAATTTTATACGTGATATTTTAAATAATGTTGTGCATGAAGCAAAGTTCGTGTCCACTGAGCCATCGGAAAGCAACTGTGTCACTGTCTCAGCCACCCCATTACGTGAATAATTTTGAACTTTGGAATATTTTGGAATTCTGGAGAAGGGTGGCTCAATCTGGACCAAATTTTCTGCCTCCTTGTAAAAGAGAAGGAAGGTAGTCTGTTTCAGAGCACAGTCTAGTTATGGATGGGAGGGTTAGTAGTGACATCTGTGACTCATATTCATATTTTTGTGTGAGGAATATATGTGGGAGGTGGGGTTTTTTTTTGTATGTGCGTGTTTGTGTCTTCCTTTCTTTGTGGTTTATTTTCGAAGAAGACTTCTTAAATCCCTGTTTGCTAAAATCACGTGGGTTTGGGGGCTTAAAGTTCCTTTGAAAACTCCAGGGTGGTGAGGTTTTGTTGGGAGGGCGGATGTGCATTTTGTCCTTGATCGTTGCAACGATAGACTTCTAAAAATAGGACCATGGTTGGAAGCTCATGAATATCGGTGCAGGCCTTGCAATTGATTTTGCAAAGATTAATCTGTGAAATAACTTGGGTTTACTCTGAATATAAAGGGAAGTGTTGGGGCTTGTTTGCTGCGGGCTCAACCGGGTCTTGATCTTGTCCTCCTTTACTCAAGAGTAGTAACATCTACAGTGGTCTTGATCCTAATATTCACCAGGGATGAACAAGAGGGACTGGAAATCCAGCAATTCCACTGGAGAAATTGGAACTGAACATCTAGCTCAGCGCTTTCCAAACTTTGGTCCTCCAGATGTTTCGGACTTCAGCTCCCAGAATTCCTGACTGCTGGCCAAGCTGGCTTCTGGAAGTTGAAGTCCAAAAGACCTGGAGGACCAAAGTTCTAGCTCAAGTGGAACTAGCTTTCGTATTTAGGGCATCACTTTTTCATTCTGTATTTCATATCCAGGCAAAGCGGGGACATTATCCACTAGGGAATCTAGCAATGCAAATATAACCAAGGAATGAGAAAGGAGCCAGTTTCCAGAATATGAAATTGGTAAGTGAGAGGTTAAGGAGAAGAGGAGTGTGGCTTTGCTCGCTTCTGCATCCGCCACGACATGATCTGGGACCCAGCCAGCTCAGGCGGGCCTGTGACTTGCCTTATTTTTGGGTCTCTATTGCTTCTGCCAAGTAACGGGTGACTTGGAAAGAAACCCAGGGAGAAAAGAGCAAAGAGAGGAACAGTAAACTTAGGAGGCAGATTAAACACTCTCAAATGTCAGTCCCAGGATGTTGTCATACAATTAGACTGGAATGATAGCAGTATAATTGTGCTGTATAAGAGGACCCTCAGATCACCGCTTGAACTCTCATGGCTCCATCCTGTGGAATCCTGGGATTTTTAGTTTGTTGCGGCACCAGAGCTCTCTGATAGAGAAGGCTAAAGTTCTCACAAAACTACCAATCCCACAATGTCATAGCATCGAGCCATGGCAGTGAAAGCCATATCACGCTGCATTAATTCTGCAGTGTAGATGAAGCCCTAAAATAATCTCCTGGCTGATTTTTATGAGACCTAGTTTGCCGTGTAATGTCTTGTCCTCCATTGGGTTTGACGATGGAAACTACACAATCGGTTAAAGGTATAACAGTCTAAACTTCATGATGGTAGAAGAATTCAGAATGTGTCTTGACAATAGCAGGGTCTGAAGTGTCAGGCTACCCTCTTTGTTGTGTCTTTTAGTGTCCACATATATGCTACTCCATGCATGTTTGGGGGGAACCTATCTGTGTCTCTTGGGGGCCACACTTGTCAAATCACAGACAAGACACCATTCACAAAATCATTTCTTGGCTTTTTAAAAGTAATCGTGTGAATGGCTTTTTAACAATACGGGGCGTTAAGTATGGATAATGGACTGCATAGTGGTTTGAGTGTTGGGCTGCACCTCTGAAGACCAGGGTTTGATTCCCAGCTCAGCCATGGAAACCCACAGGGTGACCTTGGGCAAGTCGCACTCTCTCAGCCTCAGGGGAAGGCAGTGGCAAACCTCTGAACAAATTTTGCAAAAACCCCAAAAACAAGAACCCAAACAAGCCATGAAAGATTTGCCTTAGGGTTGCATAAGTCAGAAACGACTTGAAGGCACACAAGAACAACATATTAGGTGCAGAGGGTGCTGGTCCAAGTTAAGGCTACAATGGGGAACAATGATTCAAACTCCCCATTCCGTTCCAGTCTGAATCAAGCTACCTCACCAACTTTTTATTTCTCAAAGCCATTCATACAGTTGCTGTTGAATTTGGCCCTGAGAAGGCTGAATGGAAATAAAATAGAATATTTTTTTTAAAGGCTGGAACAAGCAACAATTTGCAAGGAATTGAGATCCGAAATGCTCAAATGTCTCAGATAAATAGGGAGAACTAGAATGCTTGTGATCTGCCTGTTCAGGTAAGCATCTACGTTGCTTGATAGCAGATCTCTTTGTTTTGTGGAAGGTGACTTCAAGATCACTCCTGACAAAAGTGCCTGTGTGACTTCTTTGAGTTTTGTCATATTCATGGTTTATGTTTTTGGCTTAGCCTTCAAAGTAGAGTGACACCCCTTATTGCAATACACAGAAAGCGGAAATGCACCACCCAACATGACAAGAGGACCAAGATGTGCACCAGATTTGCATGTGCTGATTCATGTGCATAACTGAATGCAAATTTAGAAACAATTCCTGCAATTTAAATAGAAATGTCAGATGTCTCACCATCATGGGAGAGACTGTAACCTGTCGATCTGTTTACCTGTTCCATCTCTTGTCCAGGACCTGACTGTAAATGAGAAATTCAGAGCCCCAGCTCTTTCTTTCTTGAGGTTCTTTTACCAAGTTGCACTTGGATTGAACAATCCTTTAAGGAGAGCAAGGTTGATAGGGTTGTGCCCCTCCATGTGGGTTTGGATTGGAAATCTCATCTACCGCAGCTAGCACACTTTAGGAAAAAGAGTGATGAGATCTGCAGTCCAACAATGTGTCCCCAGGGCTACATGGGTCCTCCAAAGGATGCTTTTGTGGCCTTCAACACCTTCAGAATCCCTAGATTGACCTTTTTCCGGCCATCAAATGGTGGACTGCTACTTCTGGAAACCTCCAGGTGCAACAATTTACCCTTTAAATAGGTTGCAAGGCCTCTCTGTACTGCTTTAACAAACAACAAACAAACCAGCTTTTGAGAACCAGAAGCCTATGTCTGGCCACTGGTTTTTCTTTTTTAATTTTTGGTGGTCCAGGTGGCCTGAGGATGGTTCCAGGACATAAAAGCAGCCCCTCGACCTGCCACAGTTGCCCACCCCTGAAATACCTGTGTCTGCCTGAGATGCTGCAATACTTGGCTATTTGGACCAGAGCTTGGAAAAGTTACCTTTTTTTGGACTACCACTCCCTTAGGCAGCATGGTTTTGTTTTTGTTTGTTTTTTGAAAAAAGAGTAATTCTTCCATGCTCTGGCTGAAAGAGGAATGTAGAAGAAACCAGCTAACCCTTCCAACTGAACTGTCCCTCTTGCAGGGAAGGCTGAGTCACCCCAAACCTAAGCTTGCAGGGAAATGATGCATCATGAGATGGCTGCCTTGATTTCTTTGCGATTAATTAATTTTTGGGGGGTTTTCTGCCAAGCAATCACAACCTCTGTCTTTGCTGTCTTAAGATGCCAGGTTCTCAGCCCCCCTCCCGATCCATTCTGAGCTTCCCATTGTTTATGAAGCAGGACATGCCTTTGCTTTCCTGTTTTGATGATCTCCTGATAACAGAGGCACAGGCAGGAGTGGATTCTGTGGCCAGGGGACATCTGGTCAAGCAAGCAAGGTTTTAGAGGGGCAGGGGCATCATTTGGGGAGTGCGGGCCATACCAGGTGACACCCTAAGGGAAGTGACACCACTGCTTCCCAAACATCCGCCATTGGGCAGAAACAGGCTGGGGTGTTCACCTGCATCCTTTAAAACACTGAAGCTCAGCGGAAGAGAGAGGGTGGGTGGGGTGAGGCTCAGTGAGAGGGGTGTGTGTGTGTGTGTGTGTACACTTGCCCCTCTGTTTTCACAGGGATCCAATATGGACACACACACCCCCGTGAAAATGGAAACTTGCTAATATTCAAGCCCTATTGGCTTGAATGGCCACTTGCTCCCATGCGCACCATTTTATCCTATGGCGCTCACCCCTCTGCGAAGACTCAAGACTGCAGACCTCAAGTCTGTGAAAACAGAGGGGCGAGTATATATATATATATATATATATATATATACACACTTTTAAAATTTTCTTTAAAAACTTCACATCTTGAAAACAGAGGGGCGAGTATATATATATATATATATATATATATATATACACTTTTAAAATTTTCTTTAAAAACTTCACATCTTCCCAGATTTTCACTTCAGCCACATAAAACTATGCTTGCATAAATACATTCAGGCTATGTGCACGATATTGTAATTTAAAGGTATAATTTTAATTTTGCTAGTTGTTTCCTTTTGCCATTACATTCAATAATATACAGGAATTGCAATTCGTGAGTAACATTAGCACACACATACACAAAAAAAAATTGCAAAGGATTCTGTTTGGGAGGAGGTCATTGTAAGGAGGTGACACCCGGAGTTACTGCACTGGGTGATGCCAACCCTAGTTATGCCATTATAGAGAGGAGTTGATCAACTGGGAAGGGTTGATGGTAGAGCCACTGTACTCATACATCAAAGCACAACTCAACCATAAGGGCACCAAAAGTGCCATATTTCATTTGCGGTTATTTCCAGCTAGGTTTGGGAAAGATTCTTTAGTAAATACCTTCTGGAGTGAGAGAAATCTGAATTTCTAAATTTAGCCTTAGTTGTGCTGTGTGAATAGCCATGCAAATGCAAAACTTGTGGATATGGTGATGAGATGACAAGTTCAGTTTTAACTGGCTATTCATATACAGTCGGCCCTTATTATATGTGGGTTTGCCATCCACGGATTGCCCTGCCTTATTATCCCCAATGGTGGCATGTACAGACAGCCGTGCTGATGCATGGTGCACCACCATTGGAAACAGTGGGACTTGAAGTCCCACGGTTTTTGGCATCTGCAAAGAGGGGTCTGGAAGGGAACCCCTGCGGATATGAAAGGCCAACTGTAGTCTGATTATAAAGGTCCTTCCTGGGCACCAGCTCACTCCGTGTATTTGAAGAAGTAGATCAAGTCTACGAAAGCTTATGCTACAATTTCTTTTGCACAGTTAGTCTCAAAGGTGCTACAAGATCCCTTTGCAAGGTAACATCACTGAGTCTGCTGTGATAGAACCTGCTTCTGCCCATCAAATATCTTCTCCTTTCTCACAGCTGCAAGGGTGCCAGACAGTCACAGAACAATAAAATACTGACCTACATTCTAGAATAATTTGGGGGTTGAGTGGGTGGGTGAATGTGAAGGGAGAATCCTCTTGCAGGCCTTGCTTGCTTCCCATTTTGGAGGATGATTTCCAAAAGCTGTGAAGAGGAAGCAGGTGCCTTGGCAAGGTGTTCCTTCAGCTCCCAGTGCTTTGGGGCTGACATGCAGCTGTGCCATGATGGAGAATTGATGATCGGAGTGATGGACCTTGTAGGGCATCTCGGGTTTCCCTGCCTGGCTTTCCTTCGTGTATATTTGTACCAAAGAGTAAGCCGATGCTTGGCTCTCCCACCCCGGGTGTCGAAGTCTGCTGTTCAGGCGTGCCAAGGCATAGGTACGAAATGGCTTCTGCCCTCTTACAACCCCACTCCTGGCCTTTATTTTTTCAAAATGCATCTCCAGGGTGTGTATTTGTGAGTGTATCTGCATAGATTCACCGAGACCATCCACCCACCATTTTGTACTCAAATTTTATACAGGGTTCCCTCAGGGTTTCTCTTTTTTCTTCTTCTTTTCTTAAAAACCACTCTCCTTTTAGTAATTGTACTCTGCTTACTGGAAGAACGGCATCATCAAACAGAAACATACTTTTCTTTTGCACTTTGTCATGGAATTGAATTTCAGGGATGGAAGGATGGCTTTTAAAAAATAAATAAATTGGAGCAGTATATCTCTGATTTGCAGAGGTTAGTTCAGGTCAGACGAAAGGAGGCCCTTTTTCACAGGGCAAATGCTTTTGACTTAAGAACTCCCCCTGTTTTTGCAATGTGTTGAGGAGCCACTATCTTTGATGGTTTGATGAAACATGTGCAGAAGAAGACCGTCAAGAGCTAAGAACCACAATGGCTAAGTAGAGTAATGGGAAAGGCTATAGTTTAGTGATAGTTGGCCCTCCACATTTGCAGCTTTGTTCAAATCCCAGCACCTTCATGTGCAGTTTGTTTTTTGTTGTTGAGTGCCTTCAGGTCATTTCAAGTCCAGCCTCTTCTGAACAAATCTTGCCAAGAAAAAACCATGATAGCTTTGCCATAAGTCAAAAATTACTTGTAGGCATATACAATGGGCCCTCCACATTTAGGAGCACAGGATCTCCATGAAAGTGGGGGGGGGGGGGGAAACAAATAAAAAAGATGTGGCAGAGTCAACCATCGCAATACGTACAAATGCCTAGAGAAGTGTTTTCTCTTGGAATCTCGAGGTCCTCCAGTGTGACTCTATGGTCAACTTCTGGGAGAGTCATGTTGGAGGATCTCTAGATTTCTAGAGAGAACATATTAATCAAACCCGTGAATAATCAAATTGCAAAAGTCAAAGCTGCAAATGTGGAGGGCCAACTGTTCTGTGACAATAAAAGTAAATTGGCGCTGTCTTGACAGCAAATAATTACAAAATAACTGAATCAATAGTGTCAAATAATAATAAAATGACTATATTAATAGTATCAAATTATCAGAATCAAAGAGAGTATATCTTTGAGCCCTAGTTGTTGGGTAGCATGATTCCTTTTGTCCTGGTTGAGGCCACTGTGGGAACAGAATATTAAACTAGGTAGATCTTCAGTCAAATTCAGTACAATTCTTTAGCTTGCTAGAATATGTTTGGCTGGAATACACCTTTTATCCAAAGTAATTTGTTGTCTTGGCTCCTTCTTTGCAACAGTGGCAACTCAATGAGTGCTGAAGAATCATTCCTTTACTCCAAGCAAAATAAATAAATAAATACACAATTGTTAATTACAGTCCTCAAGGGTTTTAAAATGATGAATGACTTCTTACATATTTGGCAAAGCTCAAAATAGTAATTGGTGTTTATGAAGCTCTCTCTTAGACTTTGAGTCACTTCTCTCTGTGACTGCTTTAATGATGTGTAAAATGGATTTCATTTTACTTTTTAAAACCCTTACCCACAAAAAAAATCTGCTTTAGGTCAATTTGACACTTCAAATCCCAGGATTCCTCCGTCGAATGAAGCCACAGCACTTAAAGTGGTGCCAAACTGCATCATTTCTACAGTGCAGATGCACCCTTGCACAGGTTTGGCACAGCATTATGGAATTTATGTTGAAAAGTGGGAAGAAGTGATCAAAAGGTCAGCACCAGATGAAACTGAACAGTGTTACAAAAGGACTATAAGTCATCTTCCAACAGTCCAACCTCTTTCCTGGGGGAAAAGAATGGGATTCAAATGGCGAAGGTCTGATTCTGGGTGTGGCGAAGGAGAGTCGGGAACTTGCTTCCCGAATCTTGGAAACAATGCTTTGGATATTTATTTTTCTTGTGCCGGCCCATCCCAAGGCACAGCAACAAGTTTCCTGATTCCTTCCAAGTCCCAGAGATGGACATGAGTGCTTCCCCCTTCCACAAAGAAATCTACAGTGTTTTTCTCCTCTGCTTTCTCTTCCCCCTTCCCTATCTTCTCAGGAGTAACTCCACCCTGTCTGGCATGCCCTGAGTCCGCTGCATGCCCCATTAAACACACCCAATGTACAAATACACTTCCTACAGATTAACTCAGCAATTGTATCTTTTCACACCTGGCCGGGAACACCTGCCATGTCAGCCTTGCCTGAAACGGAAGGGCTCTGAACTTCGAAGAAGGAAGACCACTCAGCCTTACGTGTTCCCAGCTCATGAGTCTCTTTTTCCTTTGGGAAGTCCCCAGTTCAAATCGTGCCTCACTTTATTTAGAGGGGGGGGGCGTATTTTGAATCTCAGATGCCCTGGGGAGGAAATGCCAGGAGAGTTTGCAGAGGAGAAAGCCGCAAGTCGGAATGGGTTAAGCATCCTCTCTGGTTCCATTTTCCTTAAACAAGCAAATTGTGCAGTGAAAACTGGATTGGGGACCCTTAGGCTAGCTGAAGTACTGTGCAATTCTGCATGATTTACTTATTGTATTAGATACATTCACATCTTGAGTTTTCTCCAGTGAACTCAAAGTGGTGTATATCAGTGGGATGTGGTGTCTGTGGACCACTCCCATTTTTGAAGCTGTCAGTTGCCAGTCCATGGAGAATTTCAAGGAAAGTAAATATGGTACCAGTCGGCACAAATATGGTACCAGTCTCTGACACATGTCTGTGTGTGTGTGCCTTCAGGTTGCCCATTGACCTATTGTTGTTGCATGCCTTCAAGTTGTTTCCATCTTATGGCAACAGTAAGGCAAGCCTGTCGCAGGGCTTTCTTGGCAAGATTTGTTCAGAGGGGCTTTTGCCAGTGCCTTTCTCTGAGACTGAGAGAGTGTGACTTGCCTAAGGTCACCCAGTGGGTTTCCATGGCTGAGTGGGGACTCAAACCCTGATCTCCAGAGTCCTAGTCCAATGCTCAAACCACTACACCATGCTGGCAATCCAATGAATTACCTAGGGTTTTCATAGGCAAGGAATATTCAGAAGTGGCTTTGCCAGTTCCTTCCTCTAAAATATAGTGTGCAACACCAGGTTTCTGTTGGAAGTCTCCGATCCAAGTACTAACCGGAGCTGACCCTGCTTAGTTTCCAAGATCAGACAGGATCTGGTGCCTTTAGGATATTTGGGCATGTTAGAGAGGAAAAATTGCCAGTTCTACAAATCTGATAGCATAAGAGGTTCTGGTGGACATGACTATTCCCTTCCTCAGTTGCTCTTTATAGCAGCCCCTTAGGGTAGGATAGATTGAATGTAAGTCACTATCTCCATGCCTTTTTGAATGGTGGAATAAGGACTTGAACCTGAGATGAGGAACCTTAGGCTTTTAAGACTGTATATGGACCTCTGGACTTCAGCACATGGCCACATTCCCTACTCCATGGCACAGTTTTGTGGTTCCTTTAGTACATGTCTCCCCACCACCACCAGACATTTTAAATAAATTGTTATTCGGTGTCCATTTTCCCATTCAGCTGGTTTGTGAGTGGAAGCATCTCCACCACATAAAGTCCTGACATGCAGATTGTGTTGAAAGTATTGCATTTTATATTATAAAAAGGGGGTAATCAATAACAGAGCTGCAAATACATTTTTGCACATCACCATGGTAGCAAATTTTATTACCCTGCCCACCCTCAGAAAACACATGCCAATGGGGAAATAATAAAACCCAGCTACTTTGCAGAGGTGCTGGAACGAGCAAAGGGATAACGTATGTTATATCTTCCTCCAGCCCTGCTATTTGTAGCTGGGCAGGATACTGGCTTATCCCTAATTCCCAACCCTAAGCCAGCATGTCCCATTTGCAGCCTCTCGTAGTAATAAAGTGAGTCAGGAGGGCACGGGGCACTAAGTGAGCATGTTGGGCTGCCAAGGTTGCTCAGGAGTGAAGGCTGAAAGAGTGGGGCTTGTTTTTTGTCTGGAGACGTGAAACGCTAAGGAGCAGAACCAGATTACATCAATCCCTTGAAGGCTGGGGAACGTGTTATCATAGGAGCCTTGAGCAGAATGGGTCTTCGAGGCTGTCTCTGGGCAGGAAAGAGGACCAAAGAGATTAGCCGGAAGGCCACTCCAAAATAAACAGCAAGAGCTTTAAAGCCGAGGCTCAGAGAAGTATTTTGGATAAATATTCCTGAGCTGCAAAAGTGTGGCATAGTGGTTTGAGTGTTGGACTGCAACTCTGGTGCCCAGGGCTCAATTCCCCACTTGGCCATGAAACCACAGGATGATCTTGGGCAAGTCACATGCTCTCAGCCTCAGGGGAAAGCAATGGCAAACCTCGTCTGAACCAATCTTGCCAAGAAAACCCCATGATAGATTCATCTTAGGGTTGCCATAGGTTCAAACAATTGGAAGGCACACAATAGCACCAACAGAGTTGCCAGTTTAGTGCTGGAGCCTGGAAAAGGTCTTTTTCAGACGTCAACTCCCAGGCTCCTTCAACCAGCCAGGCCAGTGGCCATTCTACCTTGGAGTCATCATCAAAGAAAGTAAATATCCTAAACTCTGGTTAAGGTAGATAGTGGTGAACTATGTGGGATGGATATTGTTGACTTGACAAAAGGCAACCTGCTCCATTTCTAAGATGACCCTTGCATGGAAGATGGACTTAAGCTGCCAGAGCTTGGTCAAATTTAAAACCAGCAAACCCTAACCTTTTGTGCCAAGACTGGCATGTGTACCACTTGGCATTTCTTCCAGTCTAGCACCTTTAAGACCCAATGTGTAGATGCGCATGGTGCGTTGGCAGAATGAGGACAAAGGGCATGGGGAAGCTTGATAATGACTTATGAAGAACCCACTCCTTCCTTTTCTTATCTGTTTCTCTTTTGTTTCTGTCTTTCTTCTCTCCCCATGCGGTGCAGTCATCTAGGCTGAAGGGCAACAGCAGGCAGGGCCCATTCAAGATGGTTGGATGGACAGTGGGTCACCAGTGGGGCATATCCTCCCAACATTTCAGAGATGAAAATTGGGACTTAGGGGTGGCCAAGAAACATCAGAGTGTGGTCATGTTTTCTATTACACACAAGCGATAAGAGGCTGCAGGAGCTTGCTTTTGCCTGAGTCTACAGGGAAGGACAGGATTCTGCCCCTTCCCTTTTCTCTGCTAATTGAGTACAAACTATTTTTCCACTTTGAACTCTGTTTGGGATTCTCCTTCCCAAATCGAGACAGTTGGAGGGAATGAAAGTGGCGCCAAGAGGCTTCTAGGAGTGAAACCAACTACTTAGAGCAGGATGGGGAAACTGCTGCCTGTGGACCTCATATGGCTCCTAGTCCAGGTTTTGTGACCCCTGAAGCCCCTTTAGCGATTGCAAAGCCTCTGGCACAAATTTTTAAAAAATCCTTGGAAGAATTTTGATGGAAATGTTTCATCCCCAATGGTCCCAAATCTGTCCAAAACACCCATAAAATTGGTGAATTAACTCACACACTTCCCAGAAGCTCCCGTCCCACCCCAGAAATTTTTAGTAGGATGAAAATGGTAGAAAATAGCATCTGGAAGGGATGTTGCTTCACTTCTTGTTGTGCCTGGGATGTCCAGGTATGGCCCCGGGGGGGGGGGTGTCACAGGGATAGACATTGGCCCCCACTACCTACATAGTTGCCCATCCTTGATATAGAGTTGTCTACTCCCGACTTCTAGGGCCTCTGGATGTTGTTGAGTTGCAACTCACATTAGCCTGAGCCAGAACAGCCAATATCAAGGATGCTAGGACTTGGAATTCATCACCATTTGGAGGGCCAACAAGTGTGTGCTCTAACCTACAATTAATTAAACTAGAGATTAGGATCTTGCCCTGCTTCCCAAGGGCTGGATGCTGTCACAATTGGGTCTGAGTTGACAGAAAAGGCCACAGAGGTTTCAGAAATGTTGTCTCTCCGGTCTTCCAAATGAAGCTTCCCAGCAAATAATCAGCCTTGAGAAATGACGTTTGGAGACTGCATCAAGGCTGCAAACAAATTAACATGATTTCCCTGCACCTTGCCAAAAACTAATGCTGCTTTCCAAGACCACATTAAAGGTGCCAAGAATTAGTGCAGGTTCCTCAGCCCATGCAAAATATTAATATATTTTGATTATGTCTCCTCCTCTGTGCCCTGCCCACAAGCGCCAAAGGAATCATGCCACTTTTCACATGCATACATAAATACTCACCTAGTCACCTCAGTTAAACATACACACATACACACTGACAAACAGCCATGGTCATTGTACTTAGTCTACATTAATTTTAAAAGAGCTTTAAAAAGTCATTTTAAAACTCAGGTAGAACAGGGTGCCTAGGAGGTGCAAAGGCATTTATACTTTTTGATGTTTTTATGCTTTTAAAAAAATGTAGTGGTATTAAAAATGTGATGTTTGTTTAATTGTGTTTTAACTTTTTATTGTGTTTTTAGCTTTCAGTGTATCATGTTTTTAGTCTTTGTAAACTGCTATGGCTTCTATGCTGGGAGAAAAGAGATGATTGATAGCTACATTAGATCGATTGGATAGATAGATCACCATTGTAACCACAAGTACACTAATGTCCATGAACACCATATAGAAGACCTTGGGACTAGACCTTGAGTGGGGAACAAGGGCAAGAGCGTAGCCCCCTGTTCCCTGTCCAAAAAGGGACATACACATGTATCAGCTACAGTTACATGTGTTGGTACGTATTTGTTTGTATGTTACAAATGTTGTAATGCATTTGTAGCATGCAAAATACATTTGTAACATTTGTTTGCATGTTACAGATACAGACATTGGTATGCATTTGTTTGTTTGTTACGGTTACATGTGGGCATAACACTCACAGGATGCCAGCCAATGTTTGCAAATCACGGCTTTGCAAAAAGAAGGAAAAAGCCCTATTTCAGCTCTCTCAGCTTCCTTGGCTCTGTTCTCTCTAACTCTCCTCCTTGCCTTGTAATTGGCAACTGGAGTGGTGAGGGAAGTATAGTCCAAGACCTCTGCCTAGATGGGAAAGTTTGGCTCTCTTCCCCACACTTGCCTTGTGGAATCTCAGTGACCCACCGGCTGCTCCCAATGGCTGTTTAACCTTGGAATGATGAGTAGGTTTGTTTTTGCATCTCCCGAAAGACGTCCTTCCTCCCTTCCCCATTCTATTCTCTCTAATTATAGAAAGACGAAATCTGCTGGAGCCCAGCCTTCTGCCTCTCCTTCCAGCAAAACTCTCTCCAGACCTTTCTCTTTGCCACGAAGTCACAGCAGTTCACATTAGCTGATCTGGAACACATACCAATCCTTGTTTGGTCCTCACAATGATTAATATGGGCTTAGGTTTCCATCTTGCCTTCAAAAGGCAGGGTGTGCAAGTTTCCCTTTTCGTACTGGTGCCAAGGAGTATGATTTTTCCCTTCTTGGACTTTAGAGTAGGATGCTTATCTTGCACAGAGTGGTTCAGGTCTCCTGAGAAAGAAAAGAATTCCAGGTTTCTTGGATGCAGTGAGTGGGATCTAGGCAGGCAATGGGGCTTGGAAGATGGATGATCCAAATGCCTATCAGTGATTCCCAAACTCTTGTCCTCCAGGTGTTTTGAACTTCAGCTCCCAGAAGCCTCAGCCATCTTGGTCAATGGTCTAGGATTCTGGGAGCCGAAGTCTAAAACACCTGAAAATCCTGAATTTGGGAATCACTGATGGTGGGACAGCCAAGGTGGGGAATCTCTTGCAACCGGAGGGCTAAGTTCACCTTTGGAGAAACTCTCAGGGCCTGCTTTCCCCGGTTTCATTCTTTTAATGGTAGATCTGAATTGTTTTAATACTGTGAATCGTTTGATTCTATTTCATGGTCTCTTGATGTATGTTTTTAGCGGTGTTATTTTTAAAATTGTAAACTGCCCTGAGTCCTGATTTTGGGATACAGGTAAGATACAAATAAATATAATACTGACTTCCAGAATCCACCCACCAACATGGCCACTGGCAGGGGATTCTGGGAGTTGCAGTCCCATAAATAATTTTTCTAGGCTCTGATCTGGCTGGAAATGAAGTGGTTGGTTACCCATGTGTGTATATTTCTTGGTGCACCTTCCCCTCTCATCCCCTTCTTCTGGGAGTTGTTCTTTCTCTGGGTGGCAGCTACATTTGTCGGCTGAGCAAATGCTGCAAATGTGCTATCTGGGCTACGCTGTCATCCCTTCCCTTTCAAGAGCCATCTCTCCAAGCTAGGTGATTTATCTCTTTTGATTCTCTGTCAGCTTCGGATGTCAGCTTTGCATTTGGTGGATCCCTGAAAGTGAATGGATTTGGCTTTGAAAATCATTTTGTTCCTACAAAAGCACACTTGTGGAGAGAGGTTGTTCTGTACCACTTGTTCTGTATCTATTTCTCCTGCCTTACCTTGCCCTAAGGCCTGATTGGCACTCCTTCACCATTTTGGAAGTAAACACTTCAGAAGAAAGAGGGTTTTCCTCTTTTCAAGCAGAATGTTTTTGCCAACTATTAGAAAGCACCTGCTGTTCCTGTTCCAGGGAGTAGGCAGATGTGTGTTTAATTGGATTCCATCAAAGTATCAAAATTCACATTGCTGCCTTCTAGGTTTGATGTGGGTTTTACCCTCAGTGGTGAAAGCTACAGGAACGTTAATGCAGTTGGAACCTCCATGGATGGAGGCAGTGTATCTCTGGGGAAGAGGATGCCATTACATACTTTGCTGTGAGGTCCCCAGAGCCACCTGGCTTGTCTGTGGCACCTGTTTGAAATGGGCTGTGGGACCTGAAAAATGTGATTCCGATCCAGTTCTCAATGCAAATGCAATTCTCAATGCAAATGCAGTTCTCAGTTTAATTGTCTTAAGTCCAGCCTCCAAAATATAAGGCAGCAGAGCCCCAGAGTGGAAGCGTTTGGACACCGGGATTGCTCACTGTGAAAGATGCTGGGGCTGAGATTTATATAAGGAAACTGCTTTCTACTGAGCCAGACCTTTGGTCCAGGGAGTTCAATATAGTTTATACTTGTGTTTATCAGTTTTGCTCAGCATTCCAAAATACCCTTTCTTGTAAAGGATGAGAAATGTGCAAATATTGTTTATATCCCAAACAATCAACTCCCAGAAACCCTGGGCAGATTCTGAGGGTTGTAGTCCAAAACATGAATCACAAAGAGTGTTGTTTCTAGGATTTAAGACAGGGTTTTCACCCAGGCGTATCGGGAGGTACTGTGGATTGAATCTGGGACCATATGCATGTAAAGTCTGTGCTCTGCCCCAGAACTGTTGTTTTTCCCCATTCTGTATGTAAGCTTATGGGTTTATCTTGAGTACCTCTTGCTATAAAACATTTTTTTTTGAGTATCAAGAAACTATGATGAGAAGAAGCTGGGAATGATAGAAACTTTGCAGTTTGGGACTGTGAGAGCAAAATTCTCACATGGTTGTTTTGCACAGAAGACAACATCTTCTATGCATAAAGCAGCTTTTTCAGCACAGATAATAATATTTCTGCTAGGAAATACTATTTTCTATGCAGGGGAAAATAACTTGCTTCCTGCACAGAAAATGCTGCAGTTGGGCCATTCCACCCAAAAATTGCATGTGGTTGATTTGGACAGAAAACAGCATTATTTCTGCACGGAAATCATTTCCACACCGAAATACTATTTTATTCACAGAAAAGACTGTTTCCTGCTCAAAACCACTATGTGCGAATTTTGCGCAGAATCAGTCCCGAGTTGTAAATAGGCTTCGAAAAATAGGCTTCAGAGTCTTTCTTGCAGTGGGAAGACAATTGCTAAAATTACTCATTGTTTCCTTTGAGAAGGAAAATTAGTGACACATTGCATCCCTACTTGCTGAGAGAAGCCCTTAAAGCAATGACTTTTAAACAAGGTTTCATAAACTCTGATTAAACATGAAAGACAAACCCGTACTCGCCTCCAGTTCTGCAGGCAGTGGAGATGGATAAATTTCAGTAAGAAAATATTGATTCTTTCTTTCTTAAGCTTTTCCTCCCTTAAAAGAGGGAGAAAGAGAAATACAGAGCATGGGAGGCTAACCACTTCAGTGTCCAGTTTAACCTACCCTCTGGCTTCGCAGATGGTAGCAGATGTTATCTCACATGTCTGCAAGTACAGCAAGGAGGTACATGTGCCTCTGATTTGCTGGGGAACGGTTTGCTGGGGAAGACTACCCCTCTTGCATCCTTCTTAGTGGGCTCTTTCTCTGGGGAAGCGAGATGTTCAAAAAAGTAATCTTACAAGGTTGAGAAACTTGTATTTCTGGGACCTGAAATTCTGAGACACCAGTTTCCAGGCTCGTATCGCCTTCTCAGGTGTAACGCACACCACAGAGTTGATGGAGTCTATGGTTGGGTTTTCACCAGCCAGAATACTCTGGGATGCTCCTGCTCTCTGAAACTGCTCTGAATTCCCCTGATTTTCCCACTCCGGAGCGATGATGAGCATCTGTCTATACATGTGTCTCACTGTGCTGCTTGGAGCTACCGCCACTGGTGCAAGTCGCTCCCTTTGAGGTCAAAAACAAGGCTCCCAACATCCATCACTTGTCTGGACACTTTGTTGTGACTTCAGAGGGAACAATTCGCATCAGGTCTTGATGGCACAGCAGGACATGTGGGTAAACAGTTGCCAAGTGTTGCTCTCGAGTGCTCCAAATTTTCCTGGAAAACCCAGAGTAACACCAAAGTGTTTTTAATCTGATTAAGGGAGAGGTGGCTTGGATTTGGTGCAGAACTGGCTTCATGTCATGGAAATGGACCGCACTTGAAGTGGAGTCTTTGGCCTTGCATTGTGTGGACGAGGCTCCGTGAGGGCAGTGGAAAATTGGTTCATTTGGTCCATGTAGACATGCTTTGCTGTCTCAGGACTGTGGTAGTTTTCACCAGCTTGCTACCAGACATCACAACAGTGCATGGCTAAATTGTGACATTGCCAGCTATACAAATGTAGTGATGGCCAGTAATTTGGGGGACTGTACCAAGGGACATGATAAATTAATGGAAAATAAGGCTCCCAATGGTTTGCAAATCCTGCTGGCTTTCACTCTCAGAAGGCAATGTGCTGAGAAATATGAATGGAATGGTGCTGTTCTTTCCCCTGCGTCCTGTATATGGGTTTCCCAAAAGCTTGTGTGGCTAGAATACTGGACTAGGTAAGCCATTAGTTTGATCCAGCAGAGTTCATTCACATTTGAACAGAGACATCTCTCTACTGGAGCATGATACCGTTTTAAGTGTGTGATTCTGTCCTATGTAGCTTGGGATTGGAGTTTGGAACTCTGTAAGATTGTTCTGGTGCTATAATCCATGCCCTAGTTACATTTCCCCTAAAGGCTGATTGTACTAATGCAAATGTTAGGGTTGCCCTAAACTTTCTGCAGAGACTGGTTGTTCTTTTGCAAATCTAGGATAGCTATAAGCCTTTGGCTCTTTCTTTCCTTACGCATTGCCCCTGTTCTGGTTATAATCCCATTAGCACTCTGCTAGCTGAGTTTGTTGTTAGTGGAAGTGTTTACCTAATGGTTGAGGAGATGTTTTTGGCCCCACCTCGATAAAGTTCCATTATTCAGGAGGAGAAGGCATGTGCAAGATTGGCATCAAAGATTTGGATACAGGTGAATATTCACAACTGAAGACGCATGCTTCTAAAGCAGGTCAGTCAAGTTATTCTTGGCTTGTCCTGCTCCAGATGCCCTTTGGGGTGTTACTGGCTGTGTTGGTTTCTTCAGCTGTGGAGACCTGGGCTATTGTTATTGTCGTGTCCCTTCAAGTCATTTCCAACTCATGGCGACCCTAAGGCAAACCTATTCTGGGGTTTCCTAGGCAAGATTTCTTCAGAGGAGGTTTGCCTTTGCCCTCCCCTGAGGCTGAGAACGTGTGACTTGCCTAAGGTCACCCAGTGGGTTTCACGGCCAAGCGGGGATTCGAACCAAGTTCTCTAGAGTACTAATCACCTTGATTTCCAAAGGTACTCTGGGCAGTACCTTTCAACCAAAAGCAGGGATGGGAAATATGTGACCCTCCAAAGGTTAATGGGTTGTAACTCCTGTCAGCCAGAGCCATTATAGCCAAAGGTGAGAACTGAGGGTTTTTTCAATCTAACATCAGATGGGTCATGCCTTAGAGCAGGGTTGGGCAACTTTATAGGGATCGGGGCCAAGTTTTCACTCTTAGCATATGCTACAACTCAACTTGGCACTACCTTTTGGTGTTGGGAATGGATTACCTGATTCTGAAAGTTAAGAGGCCGTGCTGCTGGCAACGCTAGAGACTGAGCGTACAGCTTGTGTGGCCATCCAAGTGTTGTTATGCTACAACTCCCAACTGCTCGAGCCACCTGGCAAATGGTGAGGAATAATGGGAGTTGTAATTAATGAATATCTGGAGGGCCACACAGTCCGTATCCCTTCTGTAAGTAAGTTGTCGCTGTGTGCTTTCAAGTTGTTTCCGACTTTTGGTAACCCTATCTATCACGGGGGTTTCTCGGTCAGATTTGTTCAGAGGAGGTTTGCCTTTGCCTTCCTCTGAGGCTGAGAGAGTGTGGGCTGCCCAAGTGGGTTAATAATAATAATAAATATTATTATTGGCAAGCTTTAATATTCAAAAGGCATTTTTTACTTCCCAGTGCTAACTCTCAATTTATTTTATTCTGTTGCCATTTTGGGAAGGTATATGTTCTTCCCTTCTTCTGGGAGGCTCCATTTATCATCTAAAGAAGATAGGAGAGTCAACTCCTGAGGTGGGTAGCCTCCACATGGACTTGTCCCATGGCAGACTGTGGACCATGCACTCCTCTACACAGAGATCTTCCTTGCTCAAAGAAGATGGAGGGAAGAATTTCGCCCTTCTCCCTCACCTCTTTATAAAAGATGCTAGGAAGGGTCACTAAGCCTTCGCCCACAGCCTGAAGTGGTGCTACCCAGATGCAGTTGGCCACTTTTGTGAGAACTGGCCCTCGGGGCTCAACCACAGGAAGAATGGGAGTGGAGGAATGAGTGCTGTGTCTGTAATTCATCTCTCTGTTGAAACACAAACTGGAGTTTCAGGGATTAAGTCCTGTATAGTGTGGGAACATTCCCACACTATCCCCCCTCGGTTGTTATGTTTGCCCATCGCAGGCTTTTCTATGATCCACCACCACTCTATGAGTTCACAGAAGGATATAACTCTGTGTATACTGGATACATTTATTCTTCAGGAGCATTTCTTCCCTGATTTATAGGGCAAAACTCCCCATTTCTGTAATTCACAAATGCTTCTGCCGTAAGGTAGGAAATGTGAAAAGTGTGGACCACATGCGGACCCCAAAACCAGTTTTTGTAGCCCCCAAAACAATGCCATATCAAATCAAATCTTTTTATTACAGCCATTCGGGCAGCATAACAATGCCATAATGTTATCTATGGAAACTGAAGAAAAAGAAAAAGGCAACAACCCTAAAACAATAAAATGTGTTGGATTTTTCCCCTGTTCAAGGAGAACGCACAGTGAACCTCCAATGAAATTCTAGTGGGGTATAAAAATGCTCCATATCCATGATGTTTGTACAGAATCATGTGTGACATATCCATTCATCCAGAGCCATAAAACATAAAGTTGAATAAAATCAAATAATTCCAGCCCCCCCCCCCACCCCTGAAACAAAAAGAGCTTGACACTTCTGCTTTCCTGGACCATGGCTTGCAAAAAGTTGGCAACATGGGAGATTTATTGTCACAATATATTATGCTGTCTGAGACATAACAGTTCTGCAGTGGAAAACACAATAGATTTATTGGGACATGGTTTGTTCTAGACATTGTTTTGTTTATGAAGGGAGGGACCTTGTACAATGCAAATAGCTGAAATTTGGGAACATAATGTATGGTGTTGTGCCTTCAAGTTGCTTACAGATTTATGGTGACCCCATGCGTTTCATAGGGATTTGTTAGGCAAGGAACATTGGTGTACCTCAAGGATGGGAAGCATCTGTCCTTCCAGATGTTGGACTGTTCTCCACCTTGCTTCACCATTGGTTATAAGGCTGATGGGAGCTGCAGTCCAGCATCTGGAGGACTACATGTTCCACACTCCTGGTAGGCTTAATCCTATTCAAAATCTGTGGAACTTGCTAAATTCCCTTTGGGTCTACTCTGGTTTGGACTAGCAGTTGGATCTGGACCACTGTTTACAATTATGCAAATGATAACATGGTCTGTAGTATAGCTAGGTCTGGTTGTTTGTGGATTCTGCAGCATGTCTCATCCTAGCCAGGGATGACACTGTTCATGGGATCTTTTGCAGAATGCTATTGGATTTCTTGTTTGGAAGTTAGAGTTTGGCCTTGACTATTGTGCTTGACTGAGTCCGAGGGGCAAATTGGGACTTCACCCACGAAGGAGTTGGGTTAAAATGAATCACAAAGCCAAATGCTCATTTGGTCCAAGTGCAAGAGGGTTAAGGCTGCAGACAGAGCTGGGAAACTGCTGGGTTTTGTATTATCAAAACTGAGGGATCAGCCGTTGTTATGTTTCTTAATCCCAGCAATCCAAGGTGCAACCTGAAGCCTGCATAGTACCGAGCAGAGCTTAATCCAGTTAATAACTCTGCTGTCTCTTCCTTTGCCCCATTTTAAGACTGTGTCCAAATGCAGACCTCGTGGCTTTGCTGTCAAGCGAGGTCCCCACGCTCTACATGTCCCAGCCCTCTGTTTGCTTTGCATCCGCCTTGATGAAGATACTGGAGAATAGGGTCATCATAGATTGGAAATGATTTGAAGGCACACAACAAGAAGCAAAACAAATTTATTAATAGACAGGATATTTAAAAACAACATCAATAAAATAATGACGCTGTTAAAAGCCTATTGCAGTCAATTCCAAAAAGTCTAAAATAGGAAAGTTTTCACTTGGCAGCAGAAAGAGAGCAGAGGGAACCATTTTAGCCTCCTTAAAGACTAGAGCTGAGAAAAGTTTGTGGGGATTATATTTAGTACAATTCCCAGAATCCCTAAGCAAGCAATACTGGGAGGGGAGATTTGGGCTGTAATACTTCTAGAAAAGTGACTGTCTAGGACTCAGAGGCATTTCAAACTGTAGCTACAGACCTGAAGTATGATCTGCCAAGTAATGTAGAACAGAGACAACAATAGTAGGTTTCCCCACTCTATTTTATTTTTTAACACAGAACAAAATTCTCACACTTTGCTTTTAAAATAATAGAGGAGAAGATAGTGACTAGTAAATGAATCAAAAGGATACTGAGCCTTCAGTGTTATATAAGGATTTGATGGGCTGGGAGGTTGAGAGAGACCTTGGACCCCCAGACCTCATGTAGAAATAGGAATGGTAGGAAAATGCCTTTTTCCACCATTGTAAAATGCCACTGAGAGCCAGGATGGTGTAGTGGTTGGCCTAGGACTTTGGGAGACCAGGGTTCAAATCCCTGCTTGACTTTGAGAGCAAGTCACACTCTCACAGCTTTAGAGAAAGGCAATGGCAAACCCTTTCTGAACAAATCTTGCACTCTGCATTTTTATAAATAAAATCTTAATTCACCCCAAACTTGCAGCCCTCCAAGTTATTACTGGTGTACACTGGTGCAAATGATCCAAAGGTTACCCATGCTTCTTGAAAAGCTAATTTCCTGCACATTTGGTGTATCACTGACAATCACTGACCCCTCAGTTTCCTCAAACTGCTCTTTGGGTAATAATCCTTTTGATTTGGGTTCTTTGCTGAGAAAACCTTGTGTCTGAGGGTTGCCATAATCCAGAAACAACATGAAGGTACACAACCACCACCACAACAGTGCCCCTGGGCTTGGGTCTTTTGGAGTCCGCTTGTGGCCGTTCTATCAATACAGTATCCGTGTGTGGGTTTGCATTACCATGGGGCTCAGGATAGTAGAAAGGAAAGAAAAAAAAGGCAATTGATTTCATTAAGTGCACATTCATGTGTGAGTTGACAGCCTTATGTAATTTCGATTGTAGCGGCGATGAATGCAAAGCCATGCCAGATATTTTTCTGCCCCACTGCCATCTTTTTATCCCTTGCCCACATCAATCACTCACTATTCCCATGACTGCTCTCAAATTTTGTAGCAAGCGATGCCTCTTACTCCACCCTTATTCCCCCCCATTGGCCCTTTCCCATCTTGCTCATTTGGCCTTAGTTTGACATATGTGCATGTGTGCGCATGTGTGCACACACAGAATAGGAGCACACATCTTTCTTCCCTGCCCACCAGCATCAGAATGGGAAAGAATCACGAGTGTGGAACAAAAAAACCCAAACAGGGAGATCTTATGACCAAATTTAAAACCACTTCCAGCTTCGGGGCCCTGTAGGCTTCCACCGAGAAAGCCTTCGCGTTGTACTGTGAGTACACAGAAAGGATATCCTTTAAAAACCCAAGCCTTAGGTTGCTGGATGCAGAAGGAAACCCCTGTCTGTACTTGCTGAAAGATATGTTTCGATTTTAATGCATTTGGTGAAAAAATAACTGCAAGAGGTTACTCAACTTGAACATCTCTCTTTGTGTGTGTCTCTCTCTCTGTGTGTGGTCAGACTGGAAGCATTTTGGCCTCCAGCATTTTAAATTCAGTGGAAAGTAACTCTGAACGCAAAATCAAAGGCCACTTCTTTGTGCTGCTTGTGGGAGTTTTCACTGAGATTGAAGGCTAAAATGGTATTTTTCCTATGCATGTTGCCACAGCCTGTGAGCAAAGAATGGGGTTTGTCAGATCTTATGCAAGCTTGCTCCTTTTTTTAAAAAAAGAGTTTTAAATTATTTTTGAAAACATGCTTCTGGTCCCTATGGTCCATGGTCACAGTCAATGGAATTCTCAATAAAAAATTTTGGAAAACACTGTTAGCTCCCATAGGGCTTCTATTGGCTAGAGCAGTAGTTCTCAAGCATTTGTCCTTCATTTATTTTGGACCTCAGCTCCCAGAAGCCCCAGCCAATTTAGCTAACAGTCAGGAATTATGGGAGCTGAAGTCCAAATCATCTGGAGGACCAAAGGTTGGGAACCACTAAGCTAGAGCATCTTTTCCTGACTGGTTGCCCTCCAGATGTTTTGAATTGCAATACTCATAAAGTCGAGTCAGCATGGCCAATAATCAGAGGGAATGGGAGTTAGAATTATAAAGATCTGGAGTCTGGGGAAGATGGACCCAAAGGTACAATGTCTCCATGGATCTGAGTCACTTCCTGTATTGTTGTTTCTTCTTTTTAAAACAAATTGAGATTAGTAATGAATTGATCGACCCTTCAGTAGCTTTTCTTAATTTACTCCTAGTGGCATTTTCGGTTGCCACAAATTCAGGCATAGTCTTATAGTTTGAGCAGATGGGAAAACTGGCCACGTAACTGTCAACTAACTGTCAACCTTTGCGGACTGCCAGAAATAGTGGAAACTGAGTCCACTTTAACTGTCCTGGTTCAGTGCTAGGGAATCATGGGAACTGTATTTTTTTCTGAGACATTGAGCCTTCTCTGTCAGAGAGCTCTGGTGCCACAATAAACTACAGTTCCCATGACTCCCTAGCACTGAGTCAGGGCAGTTAAAGTGGACTCAATTTGCACTATTTCTGGCAGTCTGCAAAGGCCCCATCTTACCCAAGCCGAAGGGTGTACTGAGATCTTGCAAGGGGGGAAGATTGGGTAGCATGGCTTCCATGAGATTGGGGCAATGAATCTGCTCTGAGTTTACTATAGAGACCCTATCCGTGGCACTTGACCTTACCCCCAGAATAGGTTTAGTACCACGGATAGTTCCTTAAAAGTTCAAAACAACACCCTGAATGGATTTCCTGCCTCTTTGACATGGAAACCACCAGCTGCCACTGGAACTGCCATGTAGTTGGTTTCAGCCTGATGGGCCTTAGCTCTTCCTCTGGTGAGTCCGACCTCCATCCCACCAGTCTACACTGCAAGAGAGGAGCCTTCAACTGATGGCTTGACTTTCCAGATCAATGTGAAATAAACTTAATTGTTCTATGGGTACAGCTTGAGGCTCCCTTATCCGGAATTCCAAAACATTCCAAAAACCAAAACTTTTTTCATGGGTGGCTGAGATCATGACAACTTTGCTTTCTGATAGTTCATTGTACACAAACTTTGTTTGATGTACAAAATTATTTAAAATGTTGCATAAAATTACTTTCAGGCTATATGTATAAGGTGTATCCAAATCCCAAACACTTCTGATCCCAAGCATTTTGAATAAGGGAGACTCAACCTGTCTTTGTAAGTCAGCCTGCACCTAAAGCTAAGGGTCTGTAATTGAAGCAAGCACACACCACTTCCCTGTTTTGTTATTTTGCCTCCCACTTCCCTCCCCAGGCGGCATTTAGTTTTCCTTGTGTTAATTTTAGACTGTAAAACTAGGAAGTGTTTAATTAAAGGCACAGGAGCCTTTAAAAGATGCAATATAACTTTGCTTACCTACCGTTTTATATCTCCCGAAAATGCTACTAAACTGGTTTGAAAAAATAGGGAAAGATGAAATCAGGAAGGAGATGACAATGGATTTACAATATTGGAAGGACTGTAAAAAGGAGCAAACAAAAGGTAGCAAATTGAGGAAGCAATCTGCCTTCCCCTTTAACTTAACTTTTTTTGCAGTTTGAATAAATTGTGCTGAAGGAAGTTCAGTCTTATGATATTCGTCCGTCCCCCCCCCCCCCCCCCCCCCAATTGCAGAACTGGGATGGAGGAGGTGTAGAATTTATGTGTATGCCTTCCTGACTCTGAGAGAATTTGGGCATGGAATGTGGTTTATGCCACTGTCTTTGAAAACATTGCAGAAGCTGGCACAGAATACAGTGGTCTGAATGTTGACAGGCGCTAAGTGTGTTTTGACCATATTGCACCATGTGATTCTAGGCCTGTGAATTCACACTGCTTGAATTCACTTTTAAAGCCCTTGATAGTTTTAAGTCCAAATTATTTCAAGGTAGCTACAGAGGACCAAGATCAGCAATGGAGGCCCAGATCAAATGACTGCCAAGGAAGGAGATTATTCTGTTGGGCTTGAAAGACAGGGACTTCTTGGAGCCTTCTTTCCACTGGTGGCCTCTTTGGTTGCTGCCACACCTTGAGGCTGAGAGCATGTGAATTACAGGTATTTCTTCCCCATTCCTGGCAGTTAAAAGAAAGGCTGCGTTACTTCTTTATTTGCTGTTATTTTTTCTTTTACTGGAATGGGGAAGAAGCACTTGTGGGACTTTCTGGTTGGAATCCCATTTGGTTATTCCCAACTAAAGTAAGTCCGTTCAATCAATTGTTTAGTTGTGAATCATCAGATAGGAAAATAGAAATGGTTTAGTAGCTTAACTATAGTGGGACTAACAAGGGTTTAGCCTCTGTTTTGTACCAAAATGGCCTGGTTGGCTTTGGCTATTGTCACGCTGATTTGGGTGGGTCGTGGCGGTGGTGAGGATATCCTTTGCTTCTCCTTGTCGCTGAGTAGGGTTCCTTGTACCAGGTTTGGTGTCCCCGCAAAAGACTTTCAAGCAGGAGTTAAGAACCTAAAGATTCTTCCAGATCCACTTTTCTAACCAATAATTGATATGGTATGAGGCAACTTGGAGTAGTGGTTTGAGCGTTGGACTATGATACTGGAGACCAGGGTTCAATTCCCCGCTTGGCTATGGAAACCCACTGGGTGACCTCAGGTGAGTTACACCCTCTCAGCCCCAGAAAACCCCATTATAGGTTCACTTTAGGGTTGCCATAAGTTGGAAATGACTTGAAGGCACACAACAGTGGCTGTGGCATGGGTCTCCTTTACCCTCGTTGGCCATTGATTTCTTTGTTAGCCAGACATGTTAATTTTTATAGAATTATAGGGCTGGAAGGGACTTTAAGGGTCATCTAATCCAGCCCCCTGTCCTGTAAGAATGTTGTACCCAACTAAATCACTCTGAGAGATGGCCATCTAACCCAGAGTGAGCAGACGTCCTCCTTCCAGGACATGTCCTACATTTCAGCCTTCTGTCTAGGAGGAATTCCAAAATGTTGTCCATTTTGAGCCTGACCAAGAAGCACAAATTGACATTTATATGAGTGTTTTTAGCTTTTATTTTGTAATGTCCTACATTTTTCTTGCATGACCTACATTTGGCGGTGCCTTTTCCTCCTTTCCAGTTATGGCATCTGGCCATCCTGATCTAACCCCATCTTAAGACCTACAAAGACGGAGAGTCTACCATCCTCCAAGGCAGTCTATTCCCCTGTGAAATAGCTCTCACCGTAAAGAAAATCCTCCTAATGTTTAGACGGGATCTCTATTCTTGCAATTTGAATCCACTTCTTTGGATTCTAGCCTCTGGAGCAGCGGGGGGGGGGGGGGGGGGAGCTTGTTTCATCCTCTATGCCTTCAGATATTTAAAGAGGGCTATCATATCACTTCTTAGTCTTCTCTTCTCCAAGCTAGACATGCCCAGCTCCCAAACCATTCCTCATAGGGCCTAGTTTCCAGACTGTATCTGCATGGGAAAGTCCAAAAGATCTTTATTTTGCATTCCTGGATGGCCTGATTAACTCATTTGGCTGTGAAAGAAAATTGCTTTCAGGAAACAAACTAGAAAGGAAGCTTGGAATGCCACTCCGTTCCTTCAAAGCTTTGGGGACTAGTCGGCTGCAGGTCTCCTTGCCAACCGCCAGCCCTGTCCTAGTTGCCAGTCTGTTCTTCTCCTCCTCTGGCCGTTTCCTCCTCCGCCTCTCTTTGCTTTCTGTCTGCTCAGGTCCTTTTGTCTCCCACATGGATATACATCATCCATCATTGCCCAACAGTTGACGGTGCAGCTTGTACCCACTAATTACACAATGCCGGAGAGATGGTTAAAGGACTTTAAAGGAATCTGGGCTTGCTTGGATAATGGAAAATAAGAGGATGACGGATCATCTCCTCTCCGTTGGTTGCATGTCTGTATTTGAACGGCGGACAGTCTGTAAAGTTTGGTGATGTTGCACATGCTGTGCATGGAGAAGAACTGAGCCAGCATCTACAATTGCACAAGCTGTCCAGAAATGCCAAAAATAAATAAATAAGAAGCTTGTTGTTGTTGTTGTTGTTGTGCCTTCAAGTCATTTTTGACTTATGGCAGCCCTATCAGTGGGTTTTCTTGGCAAGATTAGTTCAGAGAAAGTTTGCCATTGCCTTCCTCTGAGGCTGAGAGAGTGTGACTTGCCCAGGATCACCCAGTGAGTTTTACAGTAGGGCATCAGCCCTGGTCTCCAGAGTCACAGTCCAACACTCAAACTTCTATGCCACGCTTGCTCCAAGAAGAAGGTGTTTTTAAAATTGTTCAATTAATGTGAAGTCGTAGGCTTCCATGGCCAGCATCCATAGTTTTTTTTTTGTGTGTGTGTGTGTGGGTTTTTTCGGGCTGTGTGGCCATGTTCTAGAAGAGTTTCTTTCTGACGTTTCGCCAGCATCTGTGGCTAGCATCTTCAGAGAAAAAGATGCTAGCCACAGATGCTGGCGAAACGTCAGAAAGAAACTCTTCTAGAACATGGCCACAGAGCCCGAAAAAACCCCCACACACAAAAAAAAAACTATTTTCAATTAATGTTTTGATGTGGGGGGGGGGGAATTGAATCCTGCTTATTATATTAATACTGTGAAATATTATTTCATGTGTTAGAAAGCTTGATCAACCATATGTTCATGCTTTCTAACATTGACAATCCAAAGTTATTAAGCTTTGGGGAATTCCCCCCCCCCCCCATGTTCAACAGCATATTTAAAATATTTGTAAAATGTTCAGTAGCATAGGGGGAGCGTAACCTAGCTATTCCCATTTAGTTTCCTAGAGAGGTAGTTTTCTCTGTTATGGCCAGAAAAAGGAGAAATGAGGATTTTGGCCCGCGTAAAGCCTAGGACCATACTTGGCCAACCTCTGGTTTCAACAAAAAAGCTTGAGAATTAAGTGTTGAGTGTTGTGGCCCAGAGAGGCAGAGAGCCAGAGGCAAAAGAAGGAGTGATTCAGGCCAGGAATACCTGCCAGGTGAGTGGAGGATGTTGCCATGATGTTCTTGCAAAAGGCAGACGGAAGACAGTAGCATAAACAACTTAGTCACTATTAACAAATCCAGCTCTGGGGAATGATCATTCTAAAAGCCTAGCATGGCTAGTTATTCCAAAGCGTGGAAAACAACAGCCATTCAAGGCCAGGGTCATCTGGTATTAAAGTGCCTTCCACCAAACCGTGATACCTTTGTGAAGTTGAAGGCTTTCATGGCTGGCATCCATAGTTTTTTGTGGGTTTTTCGGGCTGTGTGGCCATGTTCTAGAAGAGTTTCTTTCTGACGTTTTGTCTCTGAAGATGCCAGCCACAGATGCTGGCGAAACGTCAGAAAGAAACTCTTCTAGAACATGGCCACACAGCCTGAAAAACCCACAAAAAACTATAGTGATACCTTTATTGGCCAACCAAAATGCACAAAATACATGTTGCAACCTTTCGAAGCTCCATTGGCTTCCCTCTTTCTAGTTCTGGGTGTTTCCAAGCTTTACCCCTGGATCTTACTAAAAAGTAGATCCTGCTCCTTGAAACGCCAGCCGCTTCGGTAAGATGCTGTCCGTTTCAGGACTGTAAGAAGGTTGGGGTATTGATATTAGTAATGCAGGTTGAGCGTCTCTTATTTTGGGACCAGGAGTATTTTGGATTTTTGTTTGGATGGTGGAATATCTGTAATGTACATTTGAGGTATTTTGGAGATGGGACCGCACGTCTAAATACAAAATTCGTTTATGTTTCATATGGTATAAAGGCATAAAGTTAGTATACAATGAACCACCAGAAAGCAAAGGTGTCACTATCTTAGCCACCCATTTAAAGAGTATTGGATTTTGGAATATTTCAGATTTTGGAATTTCATGGTGTAGTGGTTTGAGCATTGGACTGTGATTCTGGAGATCAGGGTTTAAATCCCCGCTCAGCCATGGAAACCCATTTGGGTGACTTTGGGCATGTCACACTCTCTCAGCCTCAGAGGATGGCAATGGCAAACCCTCCTCTGAAGAAACTTGCCAGGAAAACCCTATGATAGGGTTGCCACAAGTTGGAAACGACTTGAAGGCACACAACAATTTTGAATAAGGGAGACTCAACCTGTATTCTTTGGTGGTCTCCCATCCAAGTACTAACCAGAGCTGCCTCTGCTCAGCTTCCAAGATCAAGGTCTTTAGTGTATGGGTGACCGTGGGCAAGTCACACGCTCTCATCCTCATAGTAAGGCAATGGCAAACCCCCTCTGAATAAATCTTGTCAAGGAAACCCGTGATAGGTTTGCCTTAAGGTTGCCGTACATTGGAAAGGATCTGAAGACATACAACACACACACGCATCCCATAGGATGGAGCCGCGGTGGTTAAAGTGGGATGAAAGTGCAGCAACTTCTGCAGTGCGGACGCACTCCTTGTCTTGCCACTGAAACTAGACTTTCCCTGGACCTTCTCTTTGTCATCTCCTATCTGCCTGCCTCACCCCAGCTTCTCTGCCTCATGTCTGTCATCCTTCCTGCCGAAGGCGGCAAAGAGCCGCCCCGGTTTAAGGCAGGGCTAAGTGTTTATGGCCTTGTTTTGTGGCCTTCCCCAGGTCTCATGCTGGAAATTCTTGATGCATTAGTTAATCGTTGTCTGTGAAGGACTCTGCGGCTTGTTATAAGGAAGGCATGTGTGTCTGTGTGCTGGGTGAGGATGGTGGCTTATTATGTAATAGGGAGCAGGAGTGAACACATTGCTTGTTCTTTCCAGTCCAAATATATTCACGTTCTTTGGGGGTGGCATGATGCTGTTCTGGGTCGGAAATGCCCCATGGAAGCACTCCATCTGAGTTTGAACAATCAGAGGATTGAAAGGAACTCTGAAAGGGTTTTCCTCCGGTGACTCTTAAGGAATCAAAGAATGCACTGCAGTTAAGTGTCTGGAAAGACTTTGGTTTTGTGGCTGCTGCGCCATTGTGACTGGCACAGGAGCCCTGTCAGGGGTAGCAGGGGTGTGAGTGTGTGTACTTGGAGATGACAACCGCAAAGCCCGCAATTGCAAAGATGGCTCTGGAAAGCGACCCTTCACGACTTCATTTGGGAGTGCCAGGTCTGAGGGAAAAGGGGTCTTTGTGCCCAGCTGGCATGGTGCCCAGCTACACTTCTGAGTGCCCACTGTGCTGTTTATTTTAAACAAGCAGTGCCTGGTACCCCGGCCTCAAGCCAGGAGAAAGTACGCTCAAAAATGGGGGAAGGTACCAAATTTTTCCCCCAGATTTTTTTTTTTAAGAGAAAGGGTTGATAGTCCCAAAAAGTAACTTTTTCAAACCCTTGAGAAAGCTGATAAATTGCTTGGTACTAATAATGGTTTGAGCATTGGACTAGGACTCTGAAGATCAGGGTTTGGTTCCCCACTTGAGCATAAAAACCCACTGGTTGAACCTGGGAAAGTCACATTCTCTCAGCCTCAGAGGATGGCAATGACAAACCTCCTCTGAAGAAAGCTGCCAAGAAAACCCAATGATGGGGTTGCCTTAGGGTCGCCAGAAGTCAAAAATGACTGGAGGCGCACAACAACTACAAAGTACGTAGTTCAAGATGTACTGTGTGTGCACGTGTGGGTGCCTTCACATTAACACAATTGTAGCTCCATTTTTACTCCATTTTTAGCTGCCAAAGTGTTGTGGCATTGGTCAGAGTGAGGCAACCGCTTCAGGCAGCCGGGGGGGGGGGGAGAGAAATCTGACATCCTTCCTAAACATTGGAAAATGGACCTCTTTTGAAGGACAGCCACATAGGGTTTGCCAGATTCAAGATTGGATTGGACCCCTGTACATTTAATGGTTGTGTAGAAGCGGGAACGTCAACATGTGCTGCTTGTCACACAAAAAGGTAACAAGCAACACTTGTTGAAATTCCCTCTTCTAGACAACCATTACAGGTATAGGAGCCCTGTCCAGTTTTCACTTTGGCAATCCTTGCCACATGTCTTGTCTTGTGCACCTTTAAACCACTCTGCTGCCCTCAGTTGTGGTGGAAAGGCCCATTCACACTACACAATTTTAGCATTATTGTTCCACTTCAGCTGCCATGGCAATATCCTATGGAATCCTGGGATCTGGAGTTTATGGAGATACATTTAAGAATTCTCAGCCAAAGAGCTCCAGTATGTTGTTGATGATGATGATGTTGTTGTGTGCCTTCAAGTCATTTCCAACTTACAGTAATCTAAGGTGACCCTATCATGCAGTTTTCCTGGCATGATCTGTTCAGAGGAGGTTTGCCATTGCCTTCCCCCGAGGCTGAGAGTGTATGACTTGCCCAAGATCACCCAGTGGGTTTCATGGCCCATCTGAGATTCGAACCGTGGTCTCTAGAGTTGTGGTCCAAAACTCAAACCACCATGCCATGCTAGGTGAACTACAAACCATGGCTGGAATCCGTAAGATGTTGCCGTGGCAGTTTAACGTGGCATGATAATGCTATAATTGTGTATTGTGAATCTGTGTGGTATGTGTGAGAGAGATTAGGCTGCTGTTTTGAACTGTTTTCTCCTCTTCTCTGTTGCAGTCTCAAAAGTGATCCTGCCAGAAGTGATGCAACTCCCCCCAAGTGAACAGAATAGCCATTTGCGTGCCACGATGCCCCTCACAAGAGAGGCAGATACACACCTGAGTGACCGTTCTCCCTCTCCAGCCGCTCTTCAGTCCTCTGCAGGGGCAGCATTGCCTACGCAAAATGGCCACCCTGGTGTCAAGACTGCCACAGTACCTGCTGCCAAAGCGAAACCTCCCCTTCAGACTAGCCAAGAGAGTTGCCCACCCTCCAAACTCCTTCCAACCGTGGAGACCCTGCCGCCTAAGAGTGACCGCCCTCCGCCCATCGGTGCTCCAACGACGCCTCCTGCAGAAGAAACACATCTAGAAGAAAGCCCCCGACCGCCGCTTAAGAATAATGAACAGGCTTCCCCTGCCCAGGGGTCTGCCAGCCCCCGGTCCAAGCAAGGTATTGACTGGAATCCTGTTGGTGGCTTACACGGGCATCACTTCCCCTGCAAGAATGGTTGGACATTTTTGTCCAATACAGAATGTCTGCGTTGAATTCAAGGTTGCAATAGCAGAGTGGCGCATGCAATGCCATTGTGTCTGAAGTTGTGTATGCACATCCGATGCATATACAGGCACATGTTTGGTTGTGGATTTTGCTGTGTACAGTTGGTCTTCCACATTTGCGGCTTTGACTTTTGCGGAGTTGATTAATATGTTTTCTCTAGGAATCTCTAGGTTCTCCAGTGCAACTTTGCGGGAAGTTGACCGTAGAGTTGTGCTGGAGAACGTTGAGGTTCCTAGAGAAAATGCTTCTCTAGGCATTTGTAGGTCCTGCGACATGATTCTGTGGTCAATTTTTGGCAGATGATGATCATAGAGTTGCACTGGAGCAGCTAGAGATTCCTAGAGAGATGTTCTCTCAGGTAAAAAGAACAGTGGGGTTTTTTTATTTGTGTTTTTTTACCCATTTGCAGACATCCTTCACCCCTAACCCCAGCAAATGTGGAGGGGTCTCTGTATTCAGGTTCCACATGCAGAGATCTGTGCTACTGAGCCACACTGTAAGACTTCAGCCAGGGCTGCAGAGTCTACCAAAGCTTTGACTTTGACTCCTGATTTAAATGAAAGCAGGCTAACCAGATGTTCTGTGTTATGATGTAGACTACAGAGATTCCTGCAAGGGGTGAGGGTCTGTTGTGTGCAGTGGTACATCACCCCCATCTGTATGAGCTGGTCCTCCCTGGATCAAGGGCAGTGGTGCCATAAGTGCAGGAACTCAGGGCTGAAGGTTTCAGTCAATAAAATGAGCAGATGGTCTTCCTAACACACCTGGAAGCAAGTGTATCTAAAGTAGGGATGCAAATTGTGTGGCCCTCCAGATGTTGTTCCCTGCAAGCCCATGGGCCCAGCCAACATAGCCAAGCAATCCAGTAACATCTAGCGCACTACACTAGTTTGGTGATGCACCAGAGCTCTCTGACAGAGCAGGCTGAATACCTCACCAAACTACAAATCCCAGGAGTCTGTAGAGTAAATCATGGCAGTTAAAATGGAGTCAAACTGCTTTAATTCTGTACTGTAGCTCCACCATCAGAGGCTGTATTTTAGTTTTGTCCAAAAGCAACCATGCATGTATAGAAGAGAAAGTAAAAGGGAAACCGGTCCTGGAGGGTACAGCCATTGAATTAAACCACTCTCTTGTCTGTTTTGCTTTATCTCAGTGGACTGGTTTAGACATTTGCTTTCTGTGCCAGTAAACTTAGGGTTCTTCTGCCATGCTCATTCATAGGGTGGCAAGTTGCAGAAAAAAGAAAACAGAACAGGATTCCTGCACTTGTAATAGTTTTTCGGAAGGAGGAAGCTGACTGGTGTGGCTCTGTGGTTCTGAAGCACCGCTCCTCCAGATGTTTGGGGCTTCAACTCCAGAATTTCTGACCACTGGCCATATCGGCTGGGACTTTGGGGAGTTGATGTCTCAAACATCTGGAGGAATAGAGTTTTAGGAGCACTGGTGTAGCTGCTCACACAAGCATTTGCATCTGCCCACCCTGCTTGCACATCCAAATTCAGCCTCACCCTGTACGTGCCATATGCAACATGGTTAGATCTGAACTGCATCATAAATTTTCCAGGAAATCAGCACTGTGATTGTGTTGAATTCATGCATATCGTGACCTTGGATGAACCGTCCCTATGTTGAGGGTCAGGTAGGGCAGATAGGCATGCCCTTGCATTCAGAGCTTGGAGAAGCTACCTTTTTGGATGACAGTTCCCAGAGTCTCTTAGCCTGCATGGACTCTACCTAAGCCGGCTGGGGGATTCTGAAAGTTGTCATCCAAAAAGATCACCTTTTTGAGTTCTGCTTATGCTGCTTTATGTAAAGAACTGGATTGGCCTGAAGGCATCATCCAGAATTCTCAACCATCCTGCATCTCTCATATGTAATTCTGTTCTACTATTTGTTTTCTACTAATTGAGAAAATGTCAGACGAAGAATACATAGTGGCCACCCAAGCAGTATTTACTCTTGTAGCCTGTGGGCAGGAACAGGCGTACTGTTTAAGCTTTGTAGCACTCCTAGGAGAAATTGGGCATTTCATAAATCAACAATGGCTGGCATGGCTTAATACCCTGAAGGCACCAGATTGCATCTTATCTTGGAAGCTAAGCAGGATGAGGCCTGGATAATACTTGGCTGGTGACCACCAGTAAATACTAGGTGCTATAGCAGTTTCATAGGCTATAGTTCAAAGGAAGGAAGTAGCAAAACCACCTCTGAGTATTCCTTGCCTAAGAAAACCCTAGGAAATTCATGGAGCCGCCCTAAGTAGGCAGGCAACTTGAAGGCACATACACATACCTGCTCTTCCTGACATGTTTTTGTGATTTTGTGATTATTTGACTCTGATTTATACATATCCTACCATGCATTTTTCTTGGCAATATATATTCAGAGGAGGCTTTCCATTGTCTTCCTCTGAATATAGCCTACAATATCTGATATTCCTTTATGGTCTCCCTTCTAAGTACAGGTTGAATCTCTCTTATCTGGAATTCCAAAATCCAAAATACTTCAAAAACCGAAACTTTTTTTGCATGAGTGTCTGAGACAGTGATGCCTTTGCTGGTTCAGGGTGCACAAACTTTGTTTCATGCACAAAATTATTTTTAAATGTTGTATAAAATTACCTTCAGGCTGTGTTCAAAGGCATAGCCGTGTTTGTCTGTAGAACCAGTGTGTAGCGAGATCTTGTAGCACCTTTGAGACTAACTGAACTAAAAACTTCAGGCTGTGTGCATAAGGTGTATACGAAACATAAACGAATGTTATACTTCAAGTTGGGCCCCATCTCCAAGGTATCTCATTAGGTCCATGTATACAAATACTGGTGCTCCAAAATCCAAATTATTATTATTATTATTCCGAAATCTAAAGTACTTCTGGTCCCAAGCATTTTGAATAAGGGAGATTCAACCAGTACTGACCTGCCCCTGCTTAGCTTTTGAGATCAGTAACTACCTGGTACTTTCAGGGTATGTAAACTTCTAGTGACCTATGCAGGTGTGATTGAAAAATACACCGTTGTATGTACTTTTTTAGGTTGTGGCAGGTAGTGGAATTCACTACCTCCATTTGCAACCCTCTTCCTGAGCCTCTTACCTGCTGCCAGACTGGTCTTCCTTCCCAAAGTCCATTCAGTAGCCATAGGAGGATAGAGGGCAACTGGGCAATAGCCAGATGTGTTCCTGCATCAGGCAGCAGGAAGGAGCAGGCATCCTCCTGGACTTCCCAGGCATCCTCCAGAGGTCCAGGAGGAGGATGTTGCCTTCCTGAAGCCGGCTGCAGGAATGTAGGCGACTGATGCCTGGCTGCCCCTCATCTCCCACCCATTCTCCCCATCTACTGCATGGCCTTAGGAAGGATGCCCTGAGTGTCAATACTTAATCCAGGGAGGATATGCATCTCCATGCATCTCCATGCATCTCCAGTGTATTGCAGTTGTGATCTGTAAAAAAATACACATTTATGAGTAGCTAAAGCAGTGCTATGCTCTGACCATTGAACAGTAAATGGCAAATGGTTCTGTTTCCAGCCTTGAAGTACAAATCTTTTGGCAATAGGAAGGGCACACATCATCCAACCACCTTGACCGCTGGTTAAATTCTATGTTTCAGAGACATACTTTTAACGAACATGGCTACAAATCTCAAAGATTGTTCTAGTACCAAATTGATATGTTGTAATACATCCAACCAAAAAGGGGTAACCACTGAACCACACCCAAATCATATGACACAGGAATGCATTATCCTTTTGCTGAAGTAGGCAGTATCTTTTAAATAGGCCTAACCACTGATCTGAGAGACTGGAGGAAACATAAAAAAAAGAATTGAGTTGTGTTTTAAAACTTTTTTGTACTGTATAACAACAAACAACCCACAGCAACAGATATCTATTAATATGATTGTATTTTTCTTTTAAACTGCGAGCCTTTTGAGTCCCAAGTCCAAGGGAAAGCAGGATATAAATTAGTAAATAAATAAATACAAGGTTGACAAACCTAAACTAAAAAACTAATCCAACCCACTATATTAACTACTAAAAACTAACATTTCACCAAAGACAGGGAATTGTGGCTTCCAATTTGCCTGTCAATAGTTTTATTACTCAGCTATATCTATTCAGAAATTAATCACACGTCTTAAAAGTTTTTAAAATGTTATCCAAACTTCTACAAATAAAAACAATTCTATGTTTCTCGAAAACCTAAAATCATCACAGAGCCCCACTTAATTTTCTGTATAATCTAGTAATAACTTGCATTCTTTTTTTTTTTTTTAAAAAGCATTCCATTTCAATTGAAACCAGAATGAATTTTTTTTAAAGAATATTGGATGATCAACTAGAGAAAAGGCATGCAAGAGTTTTGCAGTATATGATAACTGCTGCAAGAATGATTTAGACACAGAGATGGAAAGAGAGCACAATCCCGCTTCAAGAAGACTGGTTGCGGATACTATATGAATTTGCAGAAATGGACATGTTTGCAGTTTTAATGCATGTTGAATCTAAGAATTGAATTGATATTATGGAATGTTAATGTCTCTGTCTGTCTCTCTTTCTTTTTCACCAGATACACAGAAGGCTCAAGCCAGGCATAAACAGGCCCGAGAAAGGCGTGAGGAACGAGCCAAACATCTGGGTAAGAAGTAGCTTCATAGATGTATTTGTGGTTGTGTGTCTGAAGACAGCGTGCTGCACAAAATGAAATATATACTGTTCTGCATCTAATAGTACATCCAGAATCCCAGCCTCCTGGTGCTGATCTGGTGCCCCATGTGTAGTTATCTGTACTATCTAGCATTGATTCTTAGCATGGAGGATCAGTGAAGTATCCCTTATATTGTATTTTGTTGTTGTTGCGTGCCTTCAAGTTGACCCTAAGCCCAACTCTATCATGGTGTTTTCTTGGTAAGATTTGTTGAGGGAGGGGGGGGTTTGCCTTTACCTTGCTCTGAGGCTGAGAGAGTGTGACTTACCCAATGCCTTCTTCTAGGGCAGTGGTTCCCAAACTTTAGTCCTACAGTTATTTTGGACTTCAGGTCCCAGAACTCTTGATGGTTGGCCAAGCTGGCTGGAGCTTGTGGGAGTTGAAGTCCAAAACAGCTGGAGGACTTAAATTCAGGAATCACTATTCCAGAGGCTGAGAGTATGTGATTGCTGAAGATCACCCAGTGGGTTTCTGTGGCCAAGTGGAGATTTGAACCCTGAGTCCAACACTCAAACCACTACGTTACACCAGACATACCAGCACTTTTTATTTTGACATCAAGCTACAGAGGGGTTTAAGAAATGTCTTCCTTTGTGATAGGGTTTGCTTTGCTGCTGAAACGCTTACGGAGTACCCTTTGTGTGAACAAAAAATGTACATTTCTTTTAAAACAACAACAACAACAAAAAATAGGGGGGAGCTGGAATGCAGGGATTTGAGGTCGGGAAGGTGAATCCCCAGAAATGTCTTCAATTGAAGATTAAATTTCCCCAGACTGGGTAAAGATTTTTCCCCCCTCTTCTTTCCTGTGGATGGAGGCTTTGTTCATTTTTCTAAAAAGGAAGTTTGCATGCATTGGGGACAATATAATTTGAGAACCTTTCCTGCATGCATACAGGCTGTTGAGTGGGAAGGCGAGCGTCCTGCTTCTGTTTTTCTTTCCTGCTATCCCAACAGACACGCAAAGATTTGAGGGGGTGAGGATTGTGGCTTCCTTTGCTGCCATGTGCAACTACTGTGAGCCAGGGAGGGAGGGATGGAAGGAGGGAATGTCTGGGCTGAGAACATTCCTTTCCCAGGCAATGGGCTCCATCCGTCCGTCCGTCGGTCGGTGGGAGTCATGCAATTTGCTGGGTGCTGCTCTCTGCTCCAGCGGCCTCTCTCCTTCCCTTCCCTCCACACCATCACTGTCATGGCCGCTCTTGTCCAAATCACTTTCCACCCCCATTCCCCTTTTGTTTGGCCTGAATGAGTTTTCCAAGCCAGCTCCCGCTCCTTTTGTGCGTGGCCCAAAGTGCAACTTCCCTGCTCTTCCTCTCGCTAGGGTCCTGCTCCACAATGGTTGCATTTGGGGGTCTCTCGTACCAGTTGTGAGGGTTGTACCTGGTGGTGTATGTGTGTGGGTGTGCGTATGTGGATTTAGTTATTGCAACTCCCTCCCTGCTTGGGCATATTCCACCAGCTGCTTTCAATAATTCCCTCCTTTTCGTTGGAACAAAATTCTGTTTCATGTCTGTCATCTATCTATCTATCTATCTTTATTTCTTTTTTTCTTCCTCTGTCTATCTGCCTATCATCTATATATCTGTCTATCTTCTATAATATTTATCTCTTTGTCTGTCTATAATATATTATCTATTTAGCTACAGTATTTATCTGTCTGTCATCTGTCTAAAATCTCTACAATATTTATCTGTCTGTCATCTATCTAAAATATCTATCTATCTATCTATCTATCTATCTATCTATTTTTTCTTCCTTTATCCATTTCTATCTGTCTGTCTGTCTCTCTATCAACAATATTTATAATTTGTCTGTCTGTCATCTATCTAAAATATCGATTTTATCTTATTTATCTGCAATATTTATCTGTCTGTCATCTATCTAAAATCTCTATCTTCATATTTATCTATCATCTATCTAAAATCTCTACATTTGTCTTTCTGTCAGTTATCTAAAATATCTATCTATTCTCTATCTAGCTCTGTCTGTACATCCATCTATCAATGCTCTGTCTGTCTTTCTGTCTGTCTGTCAACAATATTTATTGGTCTGTCTGTCTGCAATCTATCTAAAATATCTATTTTATTTTATCTATCTACAATATTTATCTGTATGTCTGTCATCTATCGATATACAGTATTTATCTGTTTGTCTGTTCTCATCTATCTAAAGTATCTTATCTTATCTATCTTCAATATTTGTCTGTTATCTATCCAAAATATCCTATCCTATCCTATCTATCTATCTATCTATCTAGCCAAAATATATATCTATCTGTCTGTTTCATGCCTTCTATGGCCTAGCAGGGATTTGAACCCTGATCTCTAGAGTCGTAGTCCAATGCTCAAGCTACTACATATGCTGGCTCTCACTGCAATATTGGAACCCACAAAATACAAACAAATCAAGTAATAAACCAATAAAATACCAATACAAGAAAATTGGTGGGAGGGTTAGGGTTCGAGGTTGATTTTATTTTATTGTATTCTTATATTGGAAGCCACCCCAATTGCTATGCAAAAGGGGGGGGGGGTATAAATTATTATTATTATTATTATTATTATTATTATTATTATTATTATTAAAATGTTTAATTAAAACCACTAGATTGAGGAGGGATGGACCAGGTTAGTGATCAGGAAAATTCTGTCCTCTTGTTGCAGCTTTGAGGGACGGAGGATGAGAAGCACCCAGAGCATCTCCAAGGCTATTTTGTGCACTCAGCAGAAGTTAAAACCAAACGAGAGAATCCCCAATCTGCCACTCCTCCTATTTGTTTCTGATTGTTTTCTCTTTATTTCGTGATAGGAGGAAAGATGCAAAGGAACCACATCTGTGCCTCTTATGCTTTATATTCGAATTTTAGTCCCTTCATAACCCAACCACATTATTTATATATTTGATTTACATCCCACCTTTCTCCCAGTAAGGGACCCATCACCGATTTCCTTGATGGAGGACCAATAACTAAAACCAATAATACAAACATGGTCATTAGAGCATGAAGGAGGCCAAGGAGCATGGTTTTGCAGCCAGATCTGAGGGAGGGCTGTTTTCCTGAGCCTGGGTGGGGACAATGGGAGTTGCAGTCTATCTTGTCTGGAAGATGGGATACCAGCTGGGTTGGGCTTTTGTTCTCCTCCAGCTTGGCTGTTCCTTCAGACATATGATCAGATTTCAAGGCTTCCACCAAATGCTATCTTTCTCTTTTCCTGGGGGACTTGTTGGATAAAATGGAAACCATGCCATTTTGCTGTAATGTAATATCCCCAGGGGTGAGTGAAAGTGTCTATGTCTGTAGGCCAGACTGCATGCTCTGTCACTACATCCCATCTGTGTCTGTCTTTTCCTTCCCTTGATCATTGGTCCGATAGCGGCCAAGCGGGCCTTGTGGCTGGAGAAGGAGGAGAAGGCGCGGGTCTTGCGGGAAAAACAGCTGGAGGAGCGGCGACGGAGACTCGAAGAGCAGCGAGTTCGAGCCGAGAAGCGCCGAGCTGCCCTGGAGGAGCGTCAGCGTCAAAAGCTGGAGAAGAACAAGGTTGGCTTGAGATGGAGCAAATAAAAGAGGCAGGAAAGAGGGGAATTTGCCACAGAAACAGCTGGGGCTGCTGGAAATGGAATACCTTGGAAGGGAAGAGGAGAATAGAGTTACTTTTCAGTGAAGATTCCTTGTGGAATCTGGCCTTTTCACACAGTATGTTTATAACACTATGATTCCACTTTAACTGTATGGCATCTTCGGATTTGCCATTTAGGATGGGGTACATTCAGCCTTCCATGTCCACGGTTTCAGCAATCCAGGGCTTGAAAATACAATCAGCCCTCCATATCCACAGATTTTTTAATTGACGGATTCAATCATCCACAATTTGTAAATATTTTAAAAATATATAAATTCCAAAAATCAAACCTTAATTTTGTCGTTTTATGTAAGGGAACACCATCTTACTTTTCCATTGTATTTAATGGGACTTGAGTACCCATGGATGTTGGTATTCACAAGGGTCTTGGAACCAAACCCCAATGGATACCAAGGGCCCACTGTATGTAAAATATATATACTAAATTCCAAAAAGCAAACCATGATTTTTCCATTTTATATAAAGGTCCCCATTTAATTGTGCCATTGCCTTTAATGGGACTTGAGCATCCACAGATTTTGGTATCCACGGGGGGTCCTGGAACCAAACCCCAGTGGATACCAAGATCCCATACTATTTAAAATTATCATACTCTCTAGTGCCTCCCCAAATTACAAATCCCAGGATTTGGCCAAGAATTCTAAATTCCATGTCCTAAAGTGCCAATCCCAAGATTTCATAGAATGTTGCCTTGTGAGTTAAAGTGGAATCATAGTGCTATAACTGCATCATGAGAAAAGTCCCTCTGTATAAATACCACACTTGGATCCTTATGCCTCTGCATTCTCTTTTCTCTTATTTCAAAGCTTCCAACTTTCCTTGTTATAGCAGATGGGGAGATCTGGTTTCTGTTCGTATCTCAGCTTTTATTTTTCATGACAATCTGAAATGGTATAAGCGTGATAACTCATAAAACTTTGGGGGGAGAGCATTCCAGAAGTGGAGTTTACCTACCAAAAGGGCCCTCTGTTTGGTCACTACCCACAACTATATCTGAAAGCAGCAGTGTCTGTGCATGCACCTCCGTATTGATAATTTTCAGTGGATGAGCATGTTCATTCGGGAACAAGAGATCAATTGATGCTCTTTTTGGTTGTTATCCCTCTAGAGTTCTTGGACTAGGGTGGGTTATACATCGAAAAGAACAGATTTCACATAGTTTGCAAATGTTACTTTTTGGGATGACAAGTCTTAGAATCTGGGGATTCTGGAACTTGTAGTCCAAAAAAGTCCCCCAGTCATCATCCTTGCATCATTGCCAAGACTCTGGCATGGTTATCAAAGGCTCAGTGATTCTTCAAGCACTATGTCTTTCTTAACTTCTTTCCCTTCACTTCTTTCCTCTTTCTCAGGAACGGTACGAAGCTGCCATCCAGCGCTCCGCAAAGAAAACCTGGGCTGAAATCCGGCAGCAGCGGTGGTCATGGGCTGGTGCATTACACCAGGGCTCCCCTGTTCACAAGGATGGTGAGTGGAAACCATCTGGGTGGAAATTCTCTCTGGCATACTCTGGGGGACTGTGGGAAGGCGCATGCAGGGCAGCACCAGCTTGGCATTTATCCATGGGGTAGAGGGTTGGCATGGCAGCAGCCCTCAAGATGCTTTTGCACGCGCATGTGCCTGAATACGAAAGGGACCTTTGCACCATAATCAGAGAGCAATGCTCTTTATTTTATTTTGCATGGGAACAGCTGGGCTTTGCTTTGTACATTTTGATGGGGCACATCCTCCAGTTTCAGTGCATCACTGGTCACCAGATGCTCTCACATGATAATGGTTCAAGTGGGCCCTTCCCATCCATGGGGCTTTGGTTCCAGGGACTCCCAGAGATGGGGGGAAAACATGAATGTTTAAACCCCATATTAGTCAATGGATGGTGATGTCTATGTGCCTGCATCGCACTGCCATTGACTAATATGAGACAGGGTGATCTGCCAGTACTCAGAGCCGTGGATAGCTATCCTACTGATATGGCTGGCCCAGTATATGCCTTGGTCTCTTTGCCTTGATGGGGACTAAATGAAATCTCTACAGTCTGAAGAACTGTACTGTTTGAGTATCAGACATCAAAAATGAGCCATAAATGAGGGTAGTTGCCTTAAGCTACACACATAACACCAGCCACTGATAAACTGTTGGAAACAGAGGGTGGCATCCTATTAGTTATGGCATACATGCAGGCAAGTATGGCTTATGTGTGCATATGCCTCTTTTTGGACGGGATGCTGGGGGCTATTCTGTAGCCCTAGCACTGTGTCCAAAGCCTTTCCCAAGCAGCTGTCAGGGCCCAGGAAGGGGAGCCACTGGGGAGGCGAGGGAGGGAAGAGCCATGGAAAATATGGCTGGTCTGGGCTCCAAGGGGAGAAAAAAGTAGAGTATACTCCATCTGTGAGTGCATCTTCATTTCCTCTCCCCTCCAAGCTGAGACCAGCTGCTTCTTCACTGTGCAATTTGCCTCTCCTCTTCCTCCTTTCCTCACCAGTAAATAGCACCAGTAACCACTGCTGGGACTTGACAGTTGCCAGGATAGAATACAGAAATGGTTGAGTAGAGACTACACTCCGCCTGTTCGATGTAGGATCTCAGCCAGATGGTTGTACTAGATAGACCTTTGCTTTGATCCAGCAGGGCTGTTCTTACATTCTTATGTCCATCGGTTTTATAGGAACACAGGTAGCTGCCTTATTCTGTAGGAACTTAGGTAGCTACCTTATACCTTTGGCCTATGTGACCCAATATTGCCAGCTCTGACCAGCACCAATGGCACTCCAAGCTTGCAGGCAGGGTTCTTCCCCTAGCCCTGCCTTAAGATTCACGATCCACACATTCATCAGGCCCCATACTGCTTAGCTTCTAAAAGCAGACAAGGTTGGGCGCATTCAAGGCTGTATGATAATTCCAGCCAAGACTTGGAGGCAGAGAGAGAGAGAGAGACTTGCCTAAAACAAACATGAAGGAGTTCATAGCAGGGGTAAGATTTGTTCCCGGGACATCCTGACTCATCGCTCATTCTCCTCTTAGTCACTAGGCTGCATCAGTTTTCAGGGAGGGCCTTTTTGCACAGAAGTTCTCTGTCTGTTCAAGAACTGAAGACTGTCCTCCCACATCCCATGTTTTCCCTTTGTTATAAAAGACAAAGTAGGATTTCTTCTGTTTGGTTCAGTTCCCCTTAGAATCCTCCATTCAAGAATGGCCCCAGGTTGCCCAAACACTGTGTAGTTTTCCCAAAAGGCCATAACTTTTCTGATACAGGAATGGTGAGCATGTGGGCCTTGAGGGATTGTTGGACTCCAGCTCCCATCATCCTGCTCCACCGACTGTGGGAGTTGCAGTCCAATAACTCCTGGAAGTCAACTGCTTGTAAGCATTATATGGTCTTGCAAATATTTGTAAAAATGTTGTGTTTCTTTCTTTCCTTTCCTTTTTATACTTTTCAAAGTTTAACGTCACAGATTTTCTTAAAATGACTATTTGTGTTGGATTCTACATTATTTTGTTTTGGATGTAGAGATAGGGTTTATTATTTTTCAAAATTTGTTCTTGTTGTGTGCCTTCAAGTCATTTCCAACTTACAGTGACTATAAGATGAAACTACCATGGAGTTTCCTGGGAAAGATCTGTTCATAGGAAGCTTGCCATTGCCTTCCTCTGAGGCTGAGAGAATGTGACTTGGCTAAGAACACCCAGTGGATTTCCATGGGTGAGCGGGTACTCAAGCCATGGTTCCCTAGAATCCTGTTCCAACACTTAAACCATTGCACTACGCTGGCTCTCTTTTCAAAATAGATAAGTAATAATAAACTTCTGAAGAGCGATTGGTGCTAATGTTCAAGTCTACTGAGAAAACCTTGCATTTCAACCTGATCACTCTTCCCTTTTGTCATAAATGAATAAAAGTCAGGTAGTGGGTGGTTTCAATAGCTGTCAAAGGACACTCTCTATATGTTTAAAGCCCTTCCTTTAGCATCATTATTTCTTTACCTGCTTCTGTAGCTGGCTGAAGAGGGCTTTGAACCCAAGTTCCCTCTGCTTATCCAAATCCACTATTTTGCTAAATCGCATGGTGGTCTGTTGAGAACTCAAGTAGATTGGTCATACTGGCTGGGGATATTGGTCATGCTGGCTGGGGATGGTGGGAGCTGTAGTCCATCATATCTGGGTGGGGTGCCTAGTTGAAGAAGAAGGCTTCTCAGTCGCATTCTGCAGCTACACAGGCATGGGACACTTTATGAATGAACTCATGTGTTATGTTCCTGTCCCATCTTTCCTCCCATGAGCTCCAGGAGGCCTCCTTTCCACTTTTATCTTCACAACAACCCTCCAAGGTAGGTCAGTCTAAGGGAAAGTGAAAAACTCAAGACTACCCAACAAGTTTTATGGCTCAATAGGGAACCCACGTCTCTCAAGTCCCAGCCTAGTCCAAGACACTAAGCGCTACATCACACTGGCTTTTTGGTACCCTGAAACATCTCCATATAGTGCTCAGATTTTGACCTCATGTCACTCATCTGTCTACCCAAATCTCCCCCTGCAACCATCCAGGATGCCTGATTTAAGTTGCCAGGGCCTTGAATAGATGGATTCCGGCACCCTCTCCGTCCATTTTCCTTCTTTTTTCCTCCAAACGGACACACTGATGTTGCAAGTGCCAGCTGCTCTCTAAATTGCTCTCGTGGCCTTCTGCACACTTTCCATGAACCCATAAAAAGTGGGTTCATGCCCTGTGGCCACATTCTTCTCTGTGATGCATGCACCAGCTGCACTCCCTCCTTGCAGGGTTTGCATTCAACATTTCTGTGGAGGTTATTAAGCCACAGCATTCAATGCCTTGTTACTCCAAGGGGGAAATGCCACAATACAGTTTAACCTCATGGCTTTGCATGGAAGAATCTTGCAGAGGCAACACAGACTATCCAACCAAAAAAGCAAGCAACCTTTGGAAGTGGTTAGTTATGCACAGCTATTTTTGTTGTTGTGTGCTTTCAAGCCATTTCTGACTTACAGTGACACTAAGGCAACTGTATCATGGGGTTTTCTTGGCCGGAAAACCCCAATATTCAAACCACTACACTGGCTCTTATAGATTATGTTATTGTGTGTCTCCAAGTCCTTTCCGAGTAATGGCAACCCTAAGGTGACCTATCATGGAGTTTTCTTGGCAAGGTTTGTTCAGAGGAGGTTTGCCATTGTCTTCCCCTGAGGCTGAGAAAGTGTGACTTATCCAAGGTCACCCAATGGGTTTCATGTCCAAGTAAGGAATCGAACCCTGATCTCCAGAGTCAAAGTCCAACACTCAAACCACTACACCATGCTGGAGCTCTTACTTACAATCAATTCCTTTTTTTGCAATAACAAAGGCATGACTAAAGTTACACAATCTAATGAGGAATGGCTTCCCTCCTTTTGTGATGTGGCTACAACTTTGTTAAGTTACTTTTAGATTTCTTATAGCACTATGACTCCACTTTAACTGCCATGGCTGTATCCTGTGGAATCCTGGGATTTGTAGTGTGATAGAGAATTCTAAACTGCTCAAGAAACTACAAATTTCAGAATTCCATAGGATGGAACCATAGAACTTAAAGTGGCATCAAAGTGGTAAAGTTGTGTAATATGGAAGAAATCTTACAGGGATGTGGACTCTTTAAAAGGGGAGGAGGAATACCAAGTACAAGTATAGGCTTATGTTGCTGGTTTCTCTTTTGTTGTGGGTGTTGAGTTGACAAACAGATGGATGGGAACACAATATACAGTGGGCCCTTGGTATATGGTGGGGTTTGGTTCCAGGACCCCCCTTGGATACCAAAATCCATGGATACCAAAGTCCCATTATATACAATGGTGTCTCTTATAGAAAATGGCAAAATCAAGGTTTGCTTTTTGAAATTTGTGTGTGTGTGTGTGTGTGTGTGTGTGTGTGTGTATGTGAATATTTTCAGGCTGTGGATGGTTGAATCAGTAGATGCAAAATCCACAGATATGGAGGGCTGACTGTATTTTGTATCAAAGACCAAAATGTGTCTTGTAGCATAGAATTGACATTGTTTAAAGTAACTGAAAGTAACTCACTCAATTTTGTGAGTTACTTTTAAAATCGTACCTGTAATGGCAGCTAACTAATGTTAGTACTTAACTATAATGGCAACTAGCTAACTAACTAAGATTAACTCAATTGCATTTTAAGCGTAACTTCTGATAGATAGTAAAATACACAAGATAATATAATTAGATGCACGCATGGCTGTTTGTTGTGGGTTTTTCTTAGCCTGAAGAGTGACATACTTGGAGATGGAGATGTCTGTTTCCTATCTTACAGTCTGGTCTCCATCTTGTATTCAGCGTGACAGTGTAAACGGTTCCAAAGTGAATATAAGAACAGAGGATATAAAATCTTACAACTGAGTACAGTAGGGCTGTTGAATCCATGCTTGCACCATCTTCTGCTGCTGCCACATGGATGCAGAAGAAAGATTATAGGGGTCCTTCTGGCTGGCTGATCTGGGCATTGTGTGGCACTACCCAGAAGCAACAGCAATCCTGAGGCTATGCAGGGATGTGTCCACCTTGTACAATTATAGCACTTTGGTGCCCCTTTAGTTGCCATGGCTCTGTCCTATGGGATCCCAGAATTTGTAGGTTGGTTGAGGTACTTAGAAGTCTCTGCCAGAGAGCTCCAGTAGTATTGTTCAAGGGAATGTATTGAAGAATGCTAAGTGCCTCCCCAAACTACAGATCCCAGGATTATACAGTGGGTCCTTGGTATTTGCTGGGGTTTGGTTCTAGGACCCCCTATGGATACCAAAATCCATGGATGCTCAAGTCCCATTAAATACAATGGCATCGTAAAATTGTGTCCCTTACATAAAATGGCAAAGTCAAGCTTTGCTTTTTGGAATTTATATTTTTGGAGTATATTCAAGCCATAGGTGGTTGATTCCATGGATAAAGAATCTGTGGATAAGGTGGTCCAACTGTGTAGGATGGATCCATGGTGGCTAACTTGAGATGAAGGGGCTATAATTGTGCGGTGTAGTTATGCCCCAAACCTGTGGACTGCATATGCACCACTACAAACCAATGCGCTTAGCTGGTGGCACAGCCTGGAGCCAAGTGTGGTTGCTGAGCCTGTCCTTGGGCTGTGGACTGGCACATAAACAGGTATGTGGGTTTGTGCCCTTGCAGACAAGGCAAAAGGTGGTGCAAGCTGGCACACTCCTCCCCTGCAAAGAGCTCCCTCTTCCTCTGCCCTCTTCACTGCATGACCTCTGCTGCTGCATGCTTGCATGTCTACCAGCTCCTGCCCCACTGCCCTTAACGCCCGTGTGTCTTTTCCCTCTCATAGGTGCCAGCAGGTGCTCCATCTCTGCTGTAAACCTCCCCAAACATGTGGACTCTATAATCAACAAGCGCCTCTCCAAATCTTCTGCCACCCTCTGGAACTCACCCAGTAGAAGTAAGAGACCCTTGGGGGCACCCAGTAATGCGAGGGGAGGTAGTGGGCAGGGCTGTTCTTCAACCTTCCTCTCCCATTCCTAACTCAGAGGCTCAGGGCCAAGTAATGTGTTTAAAAATACTATGACTTTAAAACAAAATACACACAATGCCACAGATTTGAAATTGGGCATGCAGGCAGAAGATCCGTACAAATGCATCAGTGCAGAATTTGGCATTTCGTACATAATTCAGCACCGTGATACTAACGTTTGTTTTTTTAAATGCGAGTTTCTAATCCTCATGGCTGCCAGGAGAACTATGCACATCTATGTGCAAGGGCTGGTGAAAGGGCAGGTAGAACTTAGTAGGGTTTCCTTTGTGGGCAGAATTCCTTGCCTCGCTCTGTGATATGCAGAAACATTTTGCAAACAGGTGCAAATGCAAATAAATGCAAAGTTCAGTGTGGTGCCTCACATGGAATTTGGATTTACCTTGATGCAAGAGGTCCACACTGAATCTTCATCTGATTAACTGCATGAATCGATTTGTTGTTTTTAAGTGCCATCAAGTTTACATTGACTTATGGCGACCCTATGAACGAGAGACCTCCAAGTTACCCTATCCTCAGCAGTCCTGCTCAGGTCTTGCAGGCTCAAGACAGCTGTGGCTTCCTTGGTTGAGTTCATCCGCCTGGAATGCAGTCTTCCTCTATTCCTGCTGCCTTTTCAAGCATTATTGTCTTTTCTAGAGTGTCATGTCTAGTGTCATGTCTTCTCATGGTATGTCCAAAGTATGACAGTCTCAGTTTAGTCATCTTGGCTTCTAGAGGGTGTTCAAGAATAGATGATGGTCTACAAAATTATGTGAGAATGAAATAGCAGTTCCAGAGAAGATGAGACAACACATAACTCCTTTGCTATGTAACTTATGCCAGAGTAGGTACCATTTTTGCAAGCCCACAGTATGGGCACCATTTATGGAGGACGTTTTGCCTGCATCTGTGGCTGATATCTTGAGAGAATGGTGGTATGGAGGTGTGTGGGGTATATATACTGTGTGACCCTTGGTTGAGAGGATTAGCATGTAAATCTGTGTATTGTTCAATTGAGGCAAGGCCTCAGGATGGGAGGATATGTGAGGAACAGAAAAATACACATATTTACATGCAATCCTCTCAACCAAGGCTCACACAGTATATATACCCTACACACCTCCATGTCACCATTCTCTGAAGATGCCAGCCACAGATGCAGGCAAAACGTCAGGAATATACATTCTTCTAGAACACGGCCTCACAGCCCCAAAAACCCACAAAAACCTTTAGTTTCTTCTGTTGACAAGTGGACCCAGGCTCTTTTCCATGTAAATCTAGTGTGTGCCTGACTGCTGGCGCTCTTTGCAAAGGGACACTCTTGTCTCCACACACACGTGCAAACATACGTGTATTTTCACAGAGCTCTATCTACACTGGTCCCATCCTGTTTTGTCTGGGACCTCAGGCACCGAATGTTGCAAGCAGATCCACCAACTCCAGAATCAGCTGCTCTCCATGTGCTCCTCCCCAAACCTATCCCCACTTGTGAGGATAGTATTTCCGCTGCTAGCTATTTTGTTTTCTTGTTGCTTGGTGATGATTAAAAATACCCCAGGCATCCGAACAAAATGCCAGAAGAGGTGAGAGGGGATGGCAGAGTTAGGAGGGGCCGGCGTGTCTGAGCCGACGGAAAGCGTCACCGGCTTTGGCTGAATTGTTCATAGATGCGGAATTGGGTGAGGCCTTGTGATAGAATCATTCAACTAATTTCCCCCTACACACAAAGAAAGACACACACAAAAGGGGATTTATGCCATGAAGAGGGAGATCCCATGTAAGCTTTAGAAACATCACTTTTTTCTGTTAACAATGTCTAATAAATAAACACAGCTCTAGAATCTGGTAATATATTTGTAATGCAGCTTGAGTCTCCCTTATCTGAAATACTTAGGAACAGAAGTGCCTTGAATCTTTTTTGGATTTTGGAATACCTGTATTTGCATATATGTGCATAATGAGTTATCTTTAACATGGGACCCAACATTAAACACAAAATGTATTTATGTTTTATATACACCTTAAAAATGTAGCCCCGACGGTCATTTTATACAATTTTTTAAGATAATTTTGTGCATGAAACAAAGTTTGTGCACACTGAACCACCAGAAAGCAAAGGTGTCACTATCTCAGACATCCATGAAAAAAGTTTTGGGTTTTGGAATATTTTGGATTTCAGAATTTCAGATAAAACAGACTCAACCTGTATTGCTCAAATGGGGGACCATCCCTACCCTCTGTTCCCCGGTTTCCCTTAACCCAAGTCCAATTTGCAAAATCAGTTTTTGTTTTGTCTCATTTCATAGGATATTTTTAATGTGGTTATGCTATGTGCGTGGGGACTGGAAGCAATACTTAAAAGTATTTGGTAAAGCCAATATTATGCATCTGACAAAATATAAAGTCGGTATTGTTAAAGTGAATTAAAATTCACCCTTTTTTATTTGCTTAACCTATGGACGCTGGAAATGAGGATGTCTTTCTGGAACAAACTTTTGTTCTGGCAAATTATTGAAGAGGAAAGAATCCCACTGGTTGGGACAAGCCCTGTTCATGCCTTTTGCTTGTTCCTTCCCACACTACCCTTTGCCATGGGAAACAGTCATATCTGTCTCCATTGCAGTGGCTCATGCCAGGGGGGCTTTGTAGGCCCTGGTGAGCTAAATCTAAACTTGTGTCAACATTGCTTGCAATATTGTGCATCGTGTCCTGGGAATCTGCTTGAGTTTCACTCATTAAGTAAGAAATGTCTCCTCTTCAAGATGAAAACAAGACTTATATCTGACATAGATATTCTTTCTGCCCTGTACTTTGCATTGCTCATTCTTCTGTGTTCGGCTACACTTAGAAGTCAAAACACCTAGGAGAAAGTTGGCTTTGTAGCTGGAGTGTTGGCTTTTGAGGATAATATAGGTCTGGAGCTCATAAGAACATAACAAAGGCATGTTCAGTCAGCCTGAAAGCCTTTCTAGTCCACTATTCCATTTGCAGAGTTTCTAACTTGTGGGAAGTCCGTGAACAGGACATGAGTGCAGCTATACCCTCCATTTTATGTTCCCCAGCAACTGAAATACAGAGATATTCTACCTCTGGTCCTGGAGATAGCATATATACATCATGACTGGTGGCCACTGAAGATCTTTGTTGTTTTGTTCTTATTTGTCCTCAAGTCAACCCTATGAAGAGACCTCCAAGAGCTCCAGGGATCAACTGCTCTGTTGAGGTCTTGCAAACTCAGAGCCATGGTTGCCTTGATGGAATCAATCCATTCATAATTCAGCCTTCCTCTTTTCCTACTGCCTTCTTTACTGAGCATTTATCAGTATTTTTACCAGTAAGTCACATCATCTCATGGTATGTCCAGAGTATGACAGCCTCATCTTAGTGATCTGCAGATGGCCCTACCTTCTGTAAGTTCTTTGCATCCCCCTTAAAGCTGACGTAAGTTGGCAGACATCATCACTACATTTTTTGGCAGTAAATTCCACAATTTAACTATGCGTTGTGTGCAGTTCTTTTCATCTCCTATTTTTTCGCCATCAGCAAATGCATGGGATTCTAGGATTATGAGAAAGGAAGAAAAGCTTCTCCATATCAATTTTCTGCACACAATCCAGACTAGAATAGACCCAATGAATCAATGGGACGTGTTGACTCACCATTGAACAGCTGAGTCAACAGGTCTACTCTAGTTGGGACTAACCAAGAGAACTTCCACCCAACATGTAATATTTACACAATATTTGTCATGCCTCACCTTACGCAACCAATTTCCTAATTGAAACAGCTCCAGATGTTCTAATCTTTGTTCCAGTAATGTTAAGGCTCCTCCTTGCAGAGATCTGGTGTGCCAGGTGAGATTTGAAACTGGAAATAACCCGGTCATGGCCCAACTAGACCTATCTTGTCTGTCTTTCCCACCATTAGACCGCAGCCTACAACTCAGCCCTTGGGAGAGTAGCATTGTGGACCGGCTCATGACACCAACGCTGTCCTTCTTGGCACGCAGCCGAAGCGCTGTGACGCTTGCTGGGAATGGCAAGGACCAAGGTAGGTGGGAGCTGAAGTGGGCTGGAGGGGAAAGAGTTGTCCTAATCTTTGGCCCATTCACACTGCACAAATATAACACTATATTCCACTTTAACAACCATGGCAACATCCTGTGGAATCCTGGGAACTGTAGTTTGGTACGGCACTAGAGCTCTCCGGTTGAGAAGTCCAAATGCCTCTCACCAGGGTGACCAGACATCCTCCTTTTCCAGCACATGTCCTACATCTCAGTCTTCTGTCCAGGAGGAATTTCAAAATGTCCTCATGAGCATGACTAAGAAGCATGGATTTATATTAGTGCTTTTAGTTTTTATTTTGTAAAGTCCTAAATTTTTCGTGAATGTCCTAAATATCACCGTGCCTTGTCTTCCTTTGCGGTTAGGACATCTGGTCATCCTGCCCCTCCCTAAACTGACAGTCCCAGGATTCCATGGATGTTGCCCTGACAGTTAAAGTGAGATCATAGTTCTATATGTGTGTAGTGTATCCCAGGATAAATCGCCTTTCTGTAAAACTCTTTCTGTTGACCCACCGCCCCAGGCTCATAGAATGTATTTTGTGTTGATTTATATTGATTGTTTGCAAAGCTGTTGATAAAATCTGTTAAAAACTAAAAAAGATAAAACCCCAAACCCTACAAATCCTAGGGCTCCATAGGATGGAGCCATGACCGTTAAAGTGGTGTCAAAGTGCATTAATTCTGCAGCGTGGCAGCAACCGAATTCCTTCTGCCTTGGTTCTGAGAGCCCTGCTGACTGCCCCTCTCTTCTGGTTGCCTTGCCAGTGGTGCCCGTATGCCCCCGCTCAGCCTCCGCCAGCCCCCTCAGCCCCTGCAACAACCACCGGATGCATCACCGCTGCTCCGAGCGACGACGGACGGCCACCAGCAGTCCAGATGTGACGCCGCGGCGCAAGGCTGAGGCTTCTCCGGTACGTTACTCAGTTCCTTCTCTCCCAGTGACTGCAGCTAAGGATCCATCCCTTTGTGTTCACTCCCATGAGGTGCTGTTGAGCTGCAGGTCCCATCAGCTCCAGACAGTATAGTGACTAGGGAAGAATGGTGGGGAATGCAGTATCTAGCAATATCTGGACTTTGCTCTAAGCCCTGCCCTTTGAGGTAGAATGCAGTTGCCTGGGTTTTAGTCCTCAGTGTAGGATTGAGGGCAGATACTGTGTAGTCCACTGATGTATCCCATCTTTGCCTGCGGTTGCATCCAAACATGCTCCAGGTCTGTTGCTTACAGTCTGTCATCTCCTCCGGGAATAGGGGGAAAAAGGAAAGATGCTGTAGTTGCCTAGCATCCATGAGCAGATCAATAGATACGTAGATCTGAATCCCAAGCGTTTAGCAGTGAGGGCTGAATTACATGTGGGGTCAGGGTATGGATCAAGAATTGGGGCCCATGATACCTGAATTGCAAAAATTCCTTTTTTGGACGACAGGTCCCAGAATCCACCCTGCACCAGATTATTTCTAGTTTCAGGGTAGGGGTAGGGTGATGTATAACCCTGTATTCAGGGTAGGGTGATGTGCTGTTTCAATATGCAGAATCCCCCAGCAAGCGTGGCCGCTGGCTATATTGGCTGAGGGTTTCAGGTGTTGTATTTTAAAAAAGAAAAGAAGTTAAAATTTCTCAAGCTCTGCAATTATTGAGCAAGGTAGATCCTAAACTGTCTGGCTTGGCCTGGCAAATAGTCCAGCTGTGCCAATCTGTCTGGGTCTGACTGCTGATTTTCTCTTTCGCTGTGCCAATCCCCCTTATCCTGTATCCCCAGAAAAAGAAAGAAAAGAAAGATAAAGACCGGGAAAATGCTCAAGAGAAAAGCGCCCTTGCCCTACGAAAACGCCAGTCTATGCCTTCTGGCCAGGCTCGCCAGCTGCGCACACCTGAGAGCAGGTAAACACTTGAGGCAAAGAGAGATGCTTTCCATTGCCCTGTTGTGACCTGACATTTTGGATCACCACTTTGCGTAGCACTGCACTATTGCTCTCCAGCAAAGAATTTTGAATTGCACCTATCAGGATTCCTTAGGCTGGAGCCGAAACAGTTAAAGTGGTATAAAACTACTATAATTATACAGTGGGGATTCACCCTTGCAGTAAGTCATAGACACCTTGAATCCCATTTTGGGAGAAAAGTGGGTTATAAATTTAATAATAAATACTAGCTAACTAAATAAATAGTGTACAACAGGTTCCAGAATGTCTTATATTATATATGTGTGGGTGTGGGACTTTGTGTTTGAGCATGTGGGTGTGTATGTATATGTGTGGTGTAGTTTGAATGTTGAACTATGACTCTGGAGGCCAAGGTTCGATTCCCAGCTCAGCCGTGAAACCCACTAGGTGAGGTTGGGCAAGTCACATACTCTCAACCTCAGCAAACACTTTCTGAACAAATCTTGCCAAGAAAATTCCATGATGGGCTTGCCTTAGGGTTGCCATAAATCAGAAATTACTTAAAACCACACAAGAACAACAATACTTCTATATGAGAAAACGCACACATATAGGATTACAACATTACAAATACTATGTACATTACAAACAAAAACATTAACTACTTCTATACCTACAAAAACTACATTCTACTACCACGATACTAATTGATGAAGACAGGGATTAACAAATGACTTCCAGCTTCCTGATTAACTAACTGTTAATTCTGCTTCCTCAATCCTTTAAATAAATAAATAAATAAATTTAAAAAACAACAACCCTGAACTAAATATCTAATAGTAATATTGATTATTTGTAAAGGACTCACCCTGTAGAAATAGAATCGATAGTATTCTGCAAATCCTAAACTAAATATTTTCCCCCATTTCTTTCTCCAGAAATCAGTCACTCAGAGTGTCTCATACTTTATGGACCATTGTTCGTATTGCGATAGATTGTCAGTGACCTTGTCTCATTTTTGAGAGCTAATTTCTTCTTCAGTTAGAATGCCACCCCTTGCGCTTGACCACTAAGGTCCAGCCAGTCTCCATCTTGTTGTTGTCATTGTTGTTGTTGTGTGCCTTCAAGTCATTTCTGCGACCCTAAGGCAACCCTATCATGGGATTGTCATGGCAGAATTTGTTGCCTTCCTTTGAGGCTGAGAGAGTGGGATTTGCCCAAGGATCTCATCCTTTGCCCAAGGATGTCCATTTGCCCAGTGGGTTTCCATGCTCAAGCGGAGATTCGAACCCTGGTCTCCCAGTGCCCTAGTCCAACACTCAAACCACTACACCACCATCTGACACCTGTATGTATTTGTCTCCGGACAGCCCAGGACCCAAGCTCAGACCAGCATCCCCAGCTGTTGCCAAACAACGCCCAGCCTCGCCAAGCACCGGCCCCAGTTCTCCCCATCGGTCGAGTCTCAACCGCAGCGCCCAATCCTCGCCCAAGGTGCGGCCACACAGGGATCACGACGGCCAGCCCAAAGTCCGAGAACGCAAGGATGAGCAGAAGGAGCGAGGAGCGGCTTCTCCAGCCCCAGGCGAGACCCCTAAGATCGTGGGGAGCAGCGAAACAGGACCAGGTGGGTCCTTAAGGACCGGAGTGGTGGGAAGTTTGGCATCTTTGCCAAGCTTATTGCCACTTTGGAGCTCCCTTCCGCGGGAAGCTAGGCTGGCCTGGTTGCCTTTTGACGACAAACTAACTTTCTTTGCAGACTGTTAGAAATAGTGCAAATTGAGTCCACTTTAAGGGTTAGGGTTAGGGTTAGGGAATTATGGGAACTGTATTTTATTATGGCACCAGAGCTCTCTGACAGAGAAGGCTCAATGTCTCAGAAAAAAACAAAACAATTCCCATGATTCCCTAGCACTAGCCCTTAAAGTGGACTCAATTTGCACTATTTCTGGCAGTCTGCAAAGGCCCTAAGACGTTCTTATTTAAGCAGGCATTGCACATATAATTATACCAGGGTGCCTTTTATGGAGCATGAGTGTTTTAGTTATGTCATTTAATTTTTGTATATCTTTTATGTCATTTTATAATCTTTTTGGATGATTTTAATTGTTTTGAAATTTATTGTGATGTTTTAAACATGTGGGTTTTTTGCCTGTGAGCCGCCTTGGGTCCCTTCTGGGAGAAAGAAAAGTGGCATACAAATGAAGTAAATAATCTTTGCTGAGAAGAAAGTGTTCTCTAATCAGCCACAAAATGGCTCCCAAAAATGGAAAGCCAGTATGAATCGTAGAATCATAGAGTTGGAAGAGACCATGTGGGCCGTCCAGTCCAACCCGATTCTGCCATGCAGGAATTCACAATCCGGCAATTACGCAAGTGAGGTCAAAGTGAAGAGGAGTTGTTTTCCTCTTCTTCTTGGTGAAGTGATCCAAAATTTGTCTGGGGTTCCGCAGATACCGCCAGACCCTCCGGTGCCGGAAGCCCAGTGCCAGCGCCTCAGGCGACAACTCCGGGCAAACCCATGGCGGGCACCACAGACCGAGAAGAAGCTGCCCGGCTCCTGGCCGAGAAACGGCGCCAAGCCCGGGAGCAAAGAGAACGGGAAGAGCAGGAGCGCCGGGAGCAGGAGGAGCAAGCAAGGTGAGCTGGAGAGATGTCCTAGACCGAGGCTACATCCACACTGCAGAATTAATCCAGTTTGACACCACTTTAACTGATGTGGCTCAACGCTATGGGAATCTGGGATTTATAGTTTTGTGAGCTACTCTCTGGTGCCACAACAAACTACAAATCCCAGGATTCCATAGCACGACAAGTACAGTGGTGTCAAACTGCATTGATTCTGCAGCGTGGCAGTAGACCTTCCTTAGGCTCAAATAAGCTTCTAGACTTTGCTTCCTTCATTAGCTTAGAAGGGAAAGACTTTGAAAACATACCACTGGCGCTTGATGAGATATTGCTTTATTTTATTGAATATTCCACTTTTCTCTGAAATGGGATTGAAAGCAGTTTGCAGCATACATTATAACAGAGCAGGAACAACTATTGCTACTGCTACTGTCTTTCTCTTTGGGAATCAGTAACAGCATGGCAATGGCGGCAGAAACATCATTATTCATTTTATTCCATGATTATTGCTAATAATTTTGTTTGAAAATACTGAAAATAAAGGGGGGGGGTTTTAAAAAATGATCCACACCAGGCAGGGTGACTAGATGTCCTCCTTTTCCGGGACATGTCCTACCTTTCAGCCTTCTGCCCAGAAGTGACATCGCACCACTTGTCATCATTTTCAGCCCCAAATTGGTTTTTTTCTAGAGTTTTAGAGATCCGGTGGCAATGGAACAAATAGAGTTAAACCACTAAGTTTAGTGGGTAACTTGGGTTTAGTCCCCATTTTTTTTATTAAATGGGGGTTCAGGTGGGGTTTGGCACCACAAAGTTGGATTTGGTCCATAAATTTTGGTCCGTACATTTTCCCCATCCCTGGCTTAGAGTGCTGGACAGAGACCTGAGTTCAGGAGGAATGTCAAATGTCTTCCTTTTTGAGCACGACAAAGTTGCTTATTAGGGGTTTTAGCTTTTGTTTTGTAATAGCCTACATTTTTTTTTCTTGAATGTCCCGGATTTTGCAGTGCCTTGTCCTCCTTTGCAGTTAGGGCCTTGGCTCACCCTGGTACCGGGTGTCAAATACGTTAAGCATGCCATTGCAGAGAGGGCTAGCATTGCCTGTGTTGGGCAAATTCAAAAAGGATGCTGAGAAGTTGGAGTGCATCCAAAGGAGAGCAACCTAAATGGTGAAGGGTCTGGAAACCATGCCTTGTGAAGAGAGACTTAGGGAACTGGGTATGTTTAGCCTGGAGAAGTGACGGTTAAGAGGTGATATGATAGTACTGTTTAAGTATTTGAAGGGGTGTCACATTGAGGAGGGAGCAAGATTCTTTTCTGCTTCTCCAGAGAATAGGATCTGGAGCAATGGATGCAAGCTACAGGAAAAGAGATTCCACCTAAACATTAAGAACAACTTCCAGACAGTAAAAGCTGTTTGATTCTTTGAAGAATGGTGGAGTCTCCTTCTTTGGAGGTTTTTAAACAGAGGCTGGATGGCCATCTGTTGGGAGTGCTTTGATTGTATATTCCTGCATGGCAGAAGAGGGTTAGACTGGATGGCCTCTGTAGTCTCTTCCAATTCTATGATTCTATGTGACAGTGATGTTTGGTACCCGGCAGGCGCCTAGCAGAGGAAAAGGCCCAGCAAGAAGCCAAAGAACGCCTCCAGCAACAGGCTGAGATGGCCAGGTTGGAGGAAGAACGTCGGCAGCAGGAGGAAGAGCGCGCTCGGCAAGAGGAACGCGAGGCCAAAGAACGGGCTCGGGCTGAGCAAGAAGAGCAAGAGCGGCTCCAGAAACAGGTACATTTTGGGATACGTGGGATGTATGTAGAGGTTCATCTACTGGGGGTGTTCCTTCATTTGTTGTTGTGTGCCTTCAAGTCGTTTCCAACTTATGCCAACCCTTAGGTAATTCTATCATGGGTTTTGTTTTGTTTTGTTTGGTGAGATAGGTTCAGGGGAAGTTTGCCATTGCCTTCCCCTGAGGCTGAGAGAGTGTGACTTGCTCAAGGTCACCCAGTGGGTTTCCATGGCAGAGGTGAGACTTGAACCCTGGTCTCCAGAGTCGTAGTCCTGCAGTCAAACCACTACGCCACGCTGGCTCTCCTTCATACCCTCTGACATTTTGAAGAGGAAAACCAGAACATGTGTGGCCAAGCAATATCAGAGTGTGGTAAAAAAAAAAATTTAATGGGGAAGAACAGACAAGTGAGGACAGGCTGCAGCAGTTTGCTTTTGCCTGAGCCTACTGGGAAGGGTAGGATTGCTACCTTTCGAACTGATAGAATCATAGAGCTGGAAGAGACCTCGTTTTGCAGTAATTGGAGCAAGGAATGGGCAAAGGGGGGGAAATGGGAGGAGGAGAGAGAAACTAGCTGGAAAAGTGGCATGACATAGGATGAATTGGGATTGTCCCTGCAGCAGTTTGCTTTTGCTTGAACCTACTGGGAAGGGAAAGACTTCTTCCACTCTTCCTCTCTCCCTCCTACTGAGTTAATTGAGTGGAAACTACCGCCGTTGAAGGAGGAAAATGGGAGGAGGAGAGAGAAACTGGGACATTTTAAGAGCAGCTGAAAAGGTGGGATAATAGATTAATCAGGGCTGTCCCTACCAAATTGGGACAGTTGGAGGGTATAGTTCCTTTACTGGGAACATGGGGAGATGGGAAGATGAGGTAGGAGGGCTGCATGGGTTGGAATGAGGACTTTCTGTTGACAAAGACCTCTGTAATGTACCCCTCTTAGCCATCTTCAGATGTGTTGGATTAATATCCCTATCATCCCCAGCCAGGATGGGAATTGTAGTCAAAGGGTGCACTGAGTCAGTTGCTTTTTTAAAAGTTTATTTTATATTTTGTACTGCCTATCTAGGAGTGCAAGAAGCAAGAGGGCTTTCCAAGCCCTGGTAGACTACTGTGCAGGGTTGGTGTGCATTTGGCATGGAGTGGCAAAGAACTGGTCAGGAAAGCACTGCCATCTAGTGATGGGAAATGACTGTGTTTTCTAAGATAGCAATTATATCTGAAGTGCCAGAGATCTTGTTGGTGTTGGTGTTCCTTTAACTCTCCCTGAGATGATTGCATCAATCCCTTTTTCCAAAGAGGTAATCGTGATAAATATCTTGCACCACAACCAACAAAGTCCTGTCTGTGACATCTTCAAGACTAACCAATTTCTTATACCATAAGGTCAATGAAAGCCTCTAATAACTATTAGTATCTAAGGTGCCACAGGGCTCTTTGTTGTACTGATCCCTGTGTTACCCACAAGCAGAAGAGGACAGTTGTGATCAAAATATACATTGGTATGTCCAGGCTTATGTGCAAATGTGTGTGATGGCTGGTGATATCTGAACAAATTTAATGTGTGGCTATGGGACAGATGACTGTCTCCCAAAAGCGGGAGAATTACAGGACCATTTACATTCTATGGTTTATCTCCCATTTAGGGAGTGACCATTTAGGTTATACAATTGCCTTTCCATTTTCGCGGGAGATCCCTTCCAGACACACACACACCCCACAAATATGGAAAATCGCAAATATTCAAGCCCCATAGACTTGAATGGGGGCTCGTGCCCACGGGCACCTGCAGGCGCGCACCCCATTTTATCCCCCTCCATTTCCCACCCACGAATGAACGAGGGATGCGGACTTGAAGTCCGCGAAAATGGAGGGGCGACTGTAGTTGAGAAAAGATCTCCCACACTCTCCCATTTAATTTTTGTACCAGCTGCAACCTCATAGCATTTTCTTACAAAATTACAGCACCTTATGTAGCAGTAATTCAGAGACTGCTAGATGTCTTTGTTAGAGATGCTGCATTAAGCAGACAGCTGGACTAGATGACCTCTCAAGGTCTCTACCAACTCTTTTTATTCTAGAGAGAAGCTGGCGGTATTCTTTCTAGAAGGGAGAGCCTGCTCTGGATCCCGAAGCAGCAATCGGTGCCCTCCCACCACCCCAATCCTTTTGGTGTCAGAACTAGAGAATTCTGAATCCCTATCTGCCCATCTATGTTTAGCTGCCCCATTGCTTCCCACCTGCCTCTACAGTACCAGGGAAGATCAGTTCATCCAAAGAGTAATGCATGATTCCCCCCCCCCCTTTCATCGGTTGCAGAGAGAGGAGGCAGAGGCCCGTGCACGCGAAGAGGCTGAGCGCCAACGGGTGGAACGTGAAAAGCATTTTCAGCGGGAAGAACAAGAGCGATTGGAGCGGAAGAAGGTGAGTCTGCCCTTTGACGCAGGGCAATGGCGACCTCCCATGTCTGCCTGGCAAGGTTGTAAGGCAGGCAATACCAGATGGATGGGAGGAAGAAAGAGGAAGCAAAATAGACAGGTAGATGGGTAAGTGGGTAGGAGAGCACAGGATGGACAGATGGAGGGCAGGAAATAACTAATCAGCCAGAGGTGCAGAGCAAGACCATGGTTTGTCTGTCTGTCTGTTTATCTATCTATCTATCTATCCATCAATCCATCCAATCTCTAAATCGACCTCATATATAAGTCAAGTGCAGGTTTTAGCATCAAAATTATGGATTTTGATATGACCTGGGGATAAGGTGAGGGCAAAAAATAGGGGCATGTAACAAAAGATCTAAAGCAGTGGAAAACAACACCAAAAAACTCAAAAAAAAAAAAAATCCAGCAGGCATAACTGTTTGTGCTCACCCTAAAAGCTGGATGGACGAGAGAGTGGAGGGGAGTTAGTGCTTCCAGGACAGATTACAATCTTACCAAGGGATGGTTCCTTTTTAAATAAGAGTTAAAGAACAGTACTTGACACGTGGATAAGTCGATGGGTCAATTTGTTGACTAAAATTTCTAGACTTACATATGAATATACTATAGATAGATAGATAGATAGATAGATAGATAGATAGATAGATAGATAGATAGATAGACACACACAAACATATATATACTGGTCAATTTAAGCCCATGATGTAAACCAGGGTTTCTGAGATAGTATTTACTCTCTTTCCCCTGCAGCGGCTGGAGGAGATCATGAAGAGGACACGGAAAGCAGACGGAGCGGATGCCAAAGTAAGCAGTTCCTTTTTTGTCTTCCCCAGAAGATTTGGCAGGAACTGTGTTAGATTTGACCTTAAGAAGATGGAGAGCCACTGTTTGCTAGTCTTGCGACATTTCAATCCCCAAAGCAGAAAATGCAGACACCAGTCCTATTTGTTCATTAATGGGGGGTAGGAGAGGGACACAGTGCATTTGGCTCCTGTGCATTTCTGTGCGGTTTGCTGTTGTTCGGGTTTTCTGGTGGTTTTGATCAGATCTTTCAGTCCCCCATTCTGCTAAAAGAATTACCTCTTGTGACAGATTTGTCTCTGGACCCTTGGCCTCTGTCTTCAAGAACTTTTCCCAGGACACCTGGGAGGAAAGGGGATCCTCTTCATTTCCAAGGGAAATAGAAATGGAAAGGCTTTGGTCTCTCCATTGGGCTGGATCCAGCCTTGCTCATATCCATTATGTTTGGATTAAGGACATGAAGTAATCTCACTAAATGATTTATTCTCAGCAAGAAGGCTGTTTTGGCATGTCAAGAGTCCATTAACCCTTGCAAGATTTCTTGCCTTCACTGCACAAATGAAAGAACAAGCACCTTTTTTTGGTTAAGGGCTCTGCATTATGCACAAAATGGCTCTGTCTTTTCCCTTTGTACGGCAAAGCCATACATACACCGGCAAACACACACGAAACTCCGAAGGACTGACAGATGGATCCAAGAGATGCAAACAACTCATCTGATTTTTCGATTTTTCCAATGCAATGAGCTGGCAGCTATTATACTTTAGCAAGACAATCTGTACAGTTTGCACAAAAATAATTCTTACATATGTGGAAACTCTCCTTTGAGATTGACTGGAAATATCCCACCTGTCTTGAAGGCAAGGAGAACAAATGGTGTAGTTTCTCATTCTAGCACAAGAGAACAGCAACAAGTAAAAGTTTACATCCCTACATTTTATCTCAGATAAATCAGATACACTTACCTTTGTTTTACAGAAGAAAGATGACAAGAAACTTGTGAATGGAAAGGAAGGAAAACAAGAGTCCGAAATGGGTACAGGTGAGAATCACTCCAATTGCAGCTGGTATTCTTAATGCACAGAAAGGCAGGGACACAGACTGTTTTATGTTCAGGCCCCTGCAATTTTGGATTACAAATTTACAAAATCTGGTTTCCAAGAGAATGTCATCTCTTTTTCCTGAAGTCAACCACTACTTTCACGATTTTGCATTTGGATGAACTCAATAGCTAATAGGAAGGTGAGGGCATGCCCTTTTGGTTATATATTATATATTTTGCATTTGGATGAATTCAATAGCTAATAGGAATAGGAAGGTGAGGGCATGTCCTTTTAGTTTTTTATATATTAGCTATTGAATTCATCCAAATACAAATATATAGTTGTTTACTGTCTCTAGTATTTCTTATTTGTGTATCTTTTATTATATCTGTAAATTGTCTTTTATACACACATAAACAGAGCTATGAAGCATATCGTTTGTATATCTTGTTTTCCCTCTTATATCATCCTAAACAAATGGAAAGGCTTGCATGGCCCTTGAGAGCTCCCTTTCCTATGTTTTACAGGTGGTGAAAAACACCCTGGAAACCTCCCCAAGGAAGAAGAACTGCCTGAGATGCAAGCATCAAGCCCAGCTGGTCACAAGGGTCCAGCTCCTGAGGGCACACAGCACAGGTATTGCCTATATTATTATTATTATTATTATTATTATTATTATTATTATTATTATTATTGTGTGATAGGTTCACCTTAGGGGTGCAATAAGTCAGAAGCGACTTGAAGGCACAACAGCAGTAACTTATAGTGGTTCACAATATCAGAGATACACCTCTTGCATTTACTTGGTTGGAAGTTTGGGTAGAGTTTAGGGTTGTGAATATGTCCGCCAAAGAATTTGCTTGGATATGTGGTCCAAATTCCCTTGGGGTTTTTTTAATGTACAACCCCTCAACCTTACCTCTCAAACTGGAAGTCATTGTCTTTTTAAGGAATCAAAAACTAGCTCACACCTCTTGTGCTTACTTGGAGTGGACATTACATTACTGGGAAGGGCCATCACTTTTGTCCGTGAGTTAGCATGAGCAAGGAATTGATCTGTGACCTAAATTCCCTTGCTTGGTAGAGGAATAACAATAGCATTTACATTTCTATACCACTTATCAGTGAACTCAGCACCGTCTAAGCCAGTGGTGGTGAATCTATGGCACGCGTGAATCTATGACACATGTCACATCATAATTATTATTATCATCATCATCATCATCATAGAATCATAGAGCTGGAGGAGACCTCAAGGTGCTTTCCTTTCTTTCCTCATGCCATTTTAAAACACCACTCCCATCTTCTCCCTGTTGTAGCTCTCCTGCGACCTCCGCTTTGTCCCTGGTGAATGGCCTGCAGTCGGCCAAGCATGAGAATGGCTTTTCATCCCCCAAGGAGACCAGCGGACGGGACCACTCTGGAAGCCCCGGGCTCAGCATGGCCGGTGAGCCCATCCTGCCTTTTGCCAACAAGGAGCCCTTCCTCACCAAGGCTGTGCCCAAGGCCCCACAGATAACCGGTAAGATGTTGCCTTTGCCACCACTTTTGTCCAAGGGTCAGCAAGATTGGGATCTCCACAAGCTGGTTAGCAGGCGGGAGAGAATGCAAAGGTCATGACTATACCTCTGTGTTGCGCCAGGTCCAGCCCTTGACCATCTTGCCCACTTTTGCATTTTGGGGCTAGCAGCCGACCTCTTTGGCTACAAGATGATATCTATAAAATACATGTTATTCAGTAAGAGCTTCTGATCATTAAACACCAAATGGCAAAGGTTTTATCTTTTCAACCCTGGAAAAGAAGTCTTTTAGAAACAGTCTGCACACATGTTATCCACAGCGTTAGCCATCACTCAGATTCCAGTCATAGGGATATACAGGTTGAGTCTCTCTTATCTGTCTTGATAATCTGAAATGCTTGGGACCAGAAATGTTTTGGATTTTGGAGTTTTTCAGGTTTTGGAATATTTGCATATACATAATGAGATATCTTGGAGAAGGGACTCAAGTCTAAACATGACATTCATTTATGTTTCGTATACACTTTATGCACATAGGCTGAAGGTAATTTCATATACAATATATTTTTTTAATACAGATGGCCCTCTGAATCAACATATCCAACCATCCACAGCTTGAAAAAATATATATAATATATCTCCATAAGGCAAACTTTGATTTTTGCCCCTGTGTATAAGGGACACCATTTCACTACACCATTATATTTAATGGGACTTGAGCTTCCATGGATTTTGGTATCCATGGCGGGTCCTGGAACCAAACCCTAGAGGATACCAAGAGCCCACTGTAATTTTGTACAGACAACAAAATTTCTGTACATTGAATCATCAGCAAGCAAAGGTGTCACTGTCTCAGCCACCCATATGGACAATTGCTTTTTTTTGAAAAAAAAATATTTTGGATTACAGAATTCTAGATAAGGGAGACTCAACCTGTAGTTTAAAGGAACTTATGTGTCCCCAAATCCCTAATACTTTTCCAGAACAACATTAATAAATTGGAAGACATCCAACTGGAAAGGAGTAAGCATGTGTGCTTGCACACGGCAGGCAAGTTAAACAGCAGGTACCACATGCTGGGACACAGGGAACGTAACAAGTCAGTGGTTCTTTGGGGGAAGGATGTGGATATCCCTTCAGGTGTCTGTCTGATCCTTTCTTTTCTCATTTTTCCTCCCCACAGAGGTTCTCTAAGCCTTGACGCCACCTCCCTCCTCCTCCCTGTAAAGGATGAATGCCACGACGTGCCAACTCCAGGCTAGCTGTACTCAGAAGAAGACAATACCCGAACTCCCTGCCATCCCCTGCCCTGCGAGGACTGAGGACCTTGCATGAAACCAGGCTGGGAGTGGCCCAGCCCCACAGACTCTCTTGTTCTTTTACTGTTCTCATTTTACGATGACGATGATTATTTTTTTAATATGCACCTTATCAGACTGACCTCCCCCCCACCCCCACCCATAGCTCATCCCACAAGACTATATAATCACATAGTTATTTAACTGGCTGGGTACAAAGGATGTGAATAATGTATATAAACCTCAGTGTTAGCAAACGGGATTCCACAAGCGGTCGCCTTTGTGGTATTAACTTGCCTCCCCTCCCCGTCCAAGTGTGTTTGCGGGAGACGCCTTTGGGGGGTTCTTATTTTTGGATGTGGGCTAGGGCACGGCAGGGGAGATTGGTTCCTTGCACCCGGTTGGGGTCTGTGTGCGTGTCTGTTACAGCCAACGAAAGCAACTAGATCTCTAATTTAAACTCCCACCGTTGGTCCCAAGCCAGGATACTTGCAGAATATGTGTGTGTGAGTGTTTGAGTGTATATGTGTGTGCACAGGCACGCACATGGTTAACCACTCAACAACTGCCGTTGTTCGACACATTCTGCTTTTTTTTGGGGGGGGTGCTGTTTCCGTGTGTGTGTGTGTGTGTGTGTGTGTATGCACATGTGTGCGATGGCTGGGACCGCCTTGCGCCTCGGTGTCATTGTGACAGTATTATGCATCTGAACAACCTTTTGTGGACAATAAAGTGGAGAAATAACAAGAGGCTATTATCTTCTTTGGGGCTGAATATTTGCAGATTGGGTTGGGCTGTTAATTCCTCAGTAGAAATAGGAAGGTTGTGGAATTTCATGCCACCCGCCCTTAAGCCAAGGATGGGCAACTTTGGATGATCCTGCAGCCATTTTCACCTTTCCTTGCATCCTGGTAGGCCATACCCATCAGTTTCCAAATGATGATTTGGAGTAGTTATAAAATTGTCGGCCTTCCCCTATCTGTTATGAACCCTCCTCTAAGGAAAGCGGAGGCTCAAATAAAAATTATGCATTTCTCTACAAACAAGAAATGTGAGGAGGCGACTGAGAAAGAGCAGCTCTCAAATACTAATAAAAGATCTCTCTGTGATTATAATGGAGATCATAAGAAGACTTCAGCCTAGTTAGCTCAGCTCCTGAGTTGTCTCTTGCAAAAAGCCCAGTAACTCAAAGGCTAAACCGGGCTGACCAAGTGGAAAAATTAATGCTAAAGCAAATTTCAGAACTATCTTTAAATAATGGGAATACAAGCATAAAAGAACCCCTTTGCTAGTCCTCTGACACAAATGAAGAGGGTCCATCCATTGTTGAGTGGCTTGTATTACTAACAGAGGACACTGAACATATAAAATCCTTCTTGGCTGATTGTAATGAAATCATGACCATTCTGGTAGAAATTTGCAGAACCTCCTAGATAAAACACATATGCTGCTATTGCTGTGTGACTCCGAAATAATTTTTTAACTCATGGTGACCCAAAGGCTATCCTATCATAGGATTTATTAGCAAGTTTCTTCAGAGGGGGTTTGCAATTGCCATCCTCTGAGGCTGAGAAAGTGTGACGTCCAAGGTCACCCAGTGCGTTTTTATGTTCAAGAGGAGAATCGAACCCTGATCTCCAGAGTCATCGTCCATGCAGGCTCCCTTATGCACATATATCCTCCCCTCAAAAAATAATAATTGTTGACTTCCCATTTGCCAAGACAAACAGTGCATCCCTTAATCCTTTTCCCCATTCCTTATATATATATATATATATATATATATATATATATATATATGGAAGGCACTAGACTGTGGAAGGCTGTCCTTGGGTTAGCAGCAGAACCAGATGAAAAGGCTGCAAATTGTATGCCATTGCCATGGTAGCTACTGTCCTTTCATGGCCTGGAATAAGGGGGAAGCCCTGTGGGATGTTTTGCTTAACCTGTGAAAACAACTTGGCCAGTGTTGGGTACCTGGGCACCATGGCTTGGAAAATCCTATGATAGTTTGGCTACATTCAGAGTTGACATGAAGGTGCACAACAACAAGAGATGTCAGCAAAAGGTTGCCACAGAGTTGGATGGCTCTTTAAAGGCCATCTACAGAAAGTCTAAAGGTAGAGCATCTCCAATACCTGGCTGCCCAGGTTGTGCTTGAAGGCCACCAACAGAGAGGAGAGCTTTCCATCTGCATCTCCTGATGGCCTTCAGGTTAGCCCAGTAAGAGGAGGATGGGAGATGTTTTCCAATCCTACCAGATGCCCAATGTGGCACAGCCATTAAGCCTGCCCTGGTTCCCCGTGTGCCGGCTGGTGCCCCAGATTCCAGCCCCATGGTGTCTGTTGACATGGTTGCCGTGCCAAAGAGGTTCTGAGCCGGCCCTTCTCATTGTGAAGAAGGCTACGAGTTCCAGTGATGCTCTGACAGTTGCGGCTTTGTTGCTGCCAAGAAGTGCTTTCGGGCCTCTTCCGCTCCTGTCACTTGCTCCCATTTTACTCATCCCCATCAGTGTTTTTGCTTTGGGACAACACAAAAGGAGCTCAGAAGGCCAAGCAGCCCCATGCAGGTTTGGAGGCAGTAATGCGCCTCTGAGCATCACCATCTTGCCAGGTATCTCTGAACCCATTTGGACCTCCACCTCATCCACAGCTCCCCTTAGCTGACTCTCTATGCAATGGGATCTTGCAGCACCTTTGAGACTATCTGAAAGGTGTTGCTAGCATGAACTTTCCTAAACTTGTCAGTTCCATTCATCTGATGATGTAGGCTTGAGTCTAGGAAAGCTCATGCTACCAACTTCTTTCTTTCAGTTAGTCTCCAAAGTGCTACAAGATCCCTTTGCATACTAATATTCCAGACTAACAAAGCTATGTCTTTGAATTCTCTTGCCACTGTTGTATCTTTTCCCCTCTCTGCCTCCTGCAAGCCTCAGTTTTGCATCTTTTCTCCCCTACCATCCCTCCTTTGGAGGATGCCCTGGCACCAACCAAGCAGCCTGCCTTTGCTCCTGCCTTTGTACAATTGGTTTCATTTCTCCAGGAAATCGAAACTTTCAGGCAAGGCTTATCAGCAGAATGCAGGAGGAGGGGGGGGGCATGGATGCTGCAGCATGGTTGGTGGACTCTTTTGCATCTGATCAGCCCATTGGCTGAGGGTGCTGCCTCTCAATTAGCCCCGCCTTCCTACCTGGTCTTCAAAACAGGACTCAGCTGGAGGACAGAGAGAAGAAGCATCTTTGTTCCAGTTGGACAGGTGAGTCTCTGTTGAGAAGAGGCTGGATGGAGGGGGAAACTGGTGATGGCATGGATAAACTGGATGGATAAACTGGATAAATGGTGGGAAGCATGGAGGGGTGGGTATACACTCATGCACCTAGGCATGCACCTGTAAGTGCACAACTAGGGCTGCAGAAAGGATGCAGTTTGACACCACTTTAACTTCCAGGCCTCCATACTATGGGATTCTGGGATGTGTAGATTTGCAAGGTATTTAGCCTTCTCTATCAGAGAGCGATGGTGCCCCAGGAATTACAAATGCCAGGATTTCATAGCATTGGACCGTGCTGGTTAAAACAGTGTCAAAACTGCATCATTTCTCCAATGCAGATGCAGACTACCGTCACATCCGCACTACAGAAATAATGCAGTTTAGCAGCACTTTAACCGCCACGGCTCAATGCTGTGGAGTTCTGGGATGTGTGGTTTTCTGCAGGCTATTTAGCGTCCTCTGTCAGAGAGCGACGCTGCAGCAAAAAACTACAAACCCCAAGATGGCACAGGATGCAGCCAAGGCGGTTAAAGCAGTGTCAGACTGCATTATTTCTGCAGTGCAGACAAAATCCTGCCCCTTTTCAAGCTCCCTAGGTTGGCCATGAGTGTCCTGGTTCCATGGGTTTGGAGGAAGGATTGCCTAACAGGACTGATTTGAGGCAAAAGCAGTTGGGAGGGAAGGGTGAGGTTTTTGTTTGCTTCTTTCTTTCTTTTCAAGGCCTTTCAGTTCTTATGGCATTGAAAACATGTGCCCCAGTGTTGCTCCTTGCAGACCATGCCAGGGCTTGCTGCATGCTCTCTCATAGTGCCTTGAACATTGCTCCAACGTATCTTGGAAGTCATAGTGTGTTTTGTTGGGTTTTTTAAACAGCATCTTGCTGGGTACTTCAGACAAGGTGAAGACGACTAGTGAGGAAGTGCAGAAGGAAATAGAGCAATGGGTGAGTTTTCCTTTTCCTTTTCTCCTTCCCACCCAGTTTTTGCAAAAGGTTCTTACACTCAAAGCCCTTTTCTGCCTTCCTTCCTCAGATACGTAATATATTTTTATACACGAGGTAGGAAACACGGGCCTCTCCAGATGTTGGCTGGAGGACAACTCCGACCAACCTTGGCCAGCATAGCTTTTCACGCTACAAAAGACTAACAAGGCTACTTCTTTGAAAACTACAATATAAATTATGTGAAGGATGATGGGCATTGTAGTAGTGTCTGAATGGTCATAGGTTTCCTGCTTTTCCTTTTCACTATAGTCTGGGTGGGATTCAGGGACAGATGTGTTAGTTGTCTCACCCCCCTGCAAGTTCCTCTGTATTAAGATTGTGAGACATTGAGCCTTCTCTGTCAGAGCTCTGGTGCCACAACAAACTACGAATCCCAGGATTCCAAAGGATGGAGCCCTGACAGTTTTAAGTGGCGCCAAGCAATCATTCCACTTTCTCCTCCCATGGTGATTTAACACTGTTATTCAATACTCCCTTTGCTTCCCTCGTCTCTATGCCAAAGAGCACCAAACCTTTGGAGGCTTTTCACATTGCGTAGTTATTTCAGCCCTTTGGCCATTTGGATCAAAGTGAGTTTTCCAACTTTTGCTGCTAAATAAGGGAAGGCTTATCTTTACCCCTAAGCATGTTCATCACCCTTTGGGAATGAACCTTTTTTTTCAGGGGAGAACAAAAAGAAACAAATTTCAGCACCAGACACCTAGGCGAGACTGACTTCCACTTCTGATGGGGTCAGTTCTGAGTTTCCTACTAGGACTTTTAACAACTTGGTCTGAGACATGGAGCGTCCTAACACAAGCTTCTCTTCCCTTAGATACCATACTTGGAGCTGTAGCAGGCTTGGGTAAGTTGCTAGATCTGATGGTAAGTTGCCCATTCATGGTCTGAATCAGACTGTGGCCATATCAGATGGCTTAGGATAGGATCAGTGGTGCTGAACTGCAATTCCCAGCATCTCTTGTGAGCATTTTAAGGAGTGCTGGTTAACATCCTCGGGAAGGAAATATAGTTCCCACCATGGATCTAAGGTCTTGGCGCATGCTGCTGAGATGCAAGGGTTGGAGCTGAAGCAAGGGCAGCTCAGGTTCCAACAGGAAGAATTTGGGAGTCAGATGTTGTTGAGTAGCACAGGAACTAGGAGTGTGTGTGATGCAGGTTTGTAGAAAAGTTAGATGCCCCTTGACCATGATCAGGGGTAGGCAACCTTTCCCCTTTAAGGGCTGAGGGACTTCAGCTCCCAGAAGCCTCAGCCATGTTGGCTAATAGTCCCATGTTGGCCAATAGCTCCTGGGATTCTGGGAGCAGAAGTCCCTCGGTCCTTAAAGGGGAAAGGTTGCCTACCCCTGACCATGATAGTTGCTATTGGGGCTTCACTTTGGACCTGGCTGCAAGTCACAATACATTTAAGTCTGCTGTTCTTGTCAATGCAGGCATTGCCGTGGTTGGAGCCCCTGTAGCGGCTGGTGCCCTGGGTTTCAGCGCAGGTGGAATTGTGGCTGGATCCTTGGCTGCCAAGATGATGTCCGCAGCTGCCATCGCCAATGGCGGAGGAGTGGCTGCTGGGGGTTTGGTGGCCACACTGCAGTCAGTTGGTATGTCACCTGGACCATGGTCGCATTGAAATTGGGCCCTTCTGTCAGACCTTGCCTCTCAGTGTGTCTTTCTGTCCTCCTTTCTTGCAGGTGCTGCAGGGCTCTCATCTGCAACAACAGCTGCGGTAACAGTGGGAGGAGCACTGTTGGGTTCCTCCAGCGAACTCTTCAAGTGAAAGATCATGGCAATTTTCAGTGACCTCCCCCCCCCCCCCCGAGACAATATTTCATCCCCAAGACCATTGTCTTAACTCACTAAGTAGTATTCAGATACATGGCTGTGTTAATCTGCAATATCAGCATGCAAAGGCATCTTGCAGCACCTATGAGACTAGCTGTGCAAAATTGTAGCCTAAGTTTCATAGACTTAGAGCCTTTACAGACTGCCAGAAATAATGCAGTTTGAGACCATTTTTAACTGTCCTGGCTCAGTGCTAGGGAATCATGGGAACTAGTTTATTGTGGCACCAGTGGTCTCTAACAGAGCAAGCTCAATGTCTCAGAAAAAACTACAATTCCTATGATTCCCTAGCACTGAGCCAGGACAGTTAAAGTGAACTCAAGTTGCATTATTTCTGGCAGTCTGTAAAGGCCCCGTCTACTTCCTCAGATGCAGTAGTGTCTCTTGATTCAACTCCTCCTCTTCCTGATTTACCAGGCAGCAGCCACTGGGAACAACAGGGGTTTATTCTCCTCTTGATCAGGATTGAGCAGACTGTTTCCACTCTCTCCCACCAGTGATCTTCAGGGCCACCATCAGAAGCAAGATCCCTGTTGCAATTCCTCTTCAAAGAGATTGCTGGTGGGAGAGGCGTGGAAATGCATTTCCGTTCCATTCTAATCAATAGAACAGACCTCCATCGCTTGCAGCAGCCGCTGCCTAGTAAGTCAAGATTGTACAATTTTTACGACCTCTACGTATTCCCTACACCAGGGATTCCCAACCTTTTTGACTTGCAGAGTCCTTTCCAGAATCATTTTCTTTGGAGGAGCCGCTAAGAGTCCTATCCTATGCTTTACAAGTTAATGGTGTTTAGTAGTGTTTCTTCTTTAATTTCATTCAATTTTTATTTTGTTCATTTTTCTGGAGCGGCCGTGGAGCACCTGGGAAGTGTATGCGGAGTCTTAAGGGCTCCTTGGAGCACAGGTTGGGAACCGCTGCCCTACTCTATTGCCACGATCATGAATATATAGGGATTGCAAATACACATCAGTTACAGATGTGTGACTCTAGAGCACACATTCATAACTGTGATTGTGAATTCCAGCCAATATTTTTTAAACCTGCTTTTTTTTTTTTGGTAGGACATGTTAACCCAGTGATTTTTATCCTCAAGATGCTTAGTGAAGTTCAGTGTCCAGAATTCTTGGCCATTGCTGGCTGGGACCTTCTGGGGGTAAATCCAACAAACCTTGAGGGCCAAATGGTAAAAACTATTGTTAATTTAATGGGTTTTCTTAAGAATAGCTGTTTAAATCTTGAGAGATGCACAACATATATTTTGAAATGAACAGAGCTTGGTAAATCTACTCTTTGGGGCCCAAATCCTCTTATTAGTCCCAGCTGGAGTTAAGACACATTGAATTGATTGCTGAATGATACAAAACCCATTGATTAGGGGGTCTATGCTACTGGAGATGCAATATCATTCAAGGCTGTTACTAGTCCCCAACTGGCACGGCCAGTGGAATTCTGGGACTTGTAAAAACAAAGTAACTTTCCCAAGCTCTGAAAGCCAAACTGAGTAGAGCCACCCTGCTGTGTAAATGGTTCGTTCTCCTTAAATACACACATCCCAGACAACAGATGATGTGAACTTTGCTCATCCAGACAAAAAGAGTAAACATGATGTTCTTTATATTGGCAATAAAAGAATGGTCATGGTGACATGCACTATTAATTTTTAAACCCTTCTATTCCCAAGTTAGAAGATCCTTGTACAGTTGTGTTTTTAACATGCTACCAGAACATCACTGTAACGGCTCTATAATTTATCCGTGAGTATTATGTATCATAAAAGCTGGCAGAATGCAGTCAAAAAAGTACTAGTAATTCTTTCAGCTGTGATGCTTATTGTTCTAATAAAGCTGCATTCTTGACAGGAACATCGGTGGTTTTTGATGTGTGTCTAAATTCATGAACAGTCATGAGGTCTTCCATTTCCTCTGCATTCTATTGCCAACAGTAGTACTTGACACCCCAGATTTTCACTTACAGACATACCTTTGTTAACAAAGCCTGTGGCAGTGAAGCTCCCTTTTACAAAGTACCTTTGTGTCCCCTTTTTTCTCCTTGTCCTCTGTCTAGTTGCAATTTTTAAAAGCATATTGGCATTGTGAGCTGAAAAAGACGTTTCTGCTCCAATCTTACTATAGCTGTGTGTGTGCCTGTCTACAACAGGCAAGGCAAACAGCAGATGCCTCTAGAATCCCTTACTAGGCACATGTGAAAAGCAAAACAGACAAAAGGGTCAGAACAGGTAAGTCTGCTTCACCAGCTACCCCTAGCATATTAAGCCGCTCTGGTAGCTGGCTGAAGAGCGAATAATAATAATAATAATAATAATAATAATAATGGAACATAGGTGGGGTAATTTTGGCCACCCAAATGAAAATAAATGAAGGCTAGTGTGGGAGGAAAAACTCATCCCTGGAAGCATCTTGGAAGACACTTTAAAGTGGCCTCAAAGGTTCAAATGTCTTTACTTATTTACCTAATCTATTTCTTTCATTTCACCTGTGCATATTGTTAGTTTTGAGACTTGAAGGTTTCCCCCTTTCCAGAAAAAAGATTATGCCCATTACAAGGGAATTCTGGTCTAATGCTCCTAGTATATTTGCAAAACCCAATGCCCCAAAGAACCCAAAACAAGAATTCCTCCAAGTTGTTTTGGAGGCAGAAAGAAAACTTGAAACTCATCCATCATATACAAATAGACTGTTTTATTCTACGGGAATTTTTCGGTTAACTTCTATCAAGGGAAAAACCAGGGGAATTTTTTTTCTTCGTAAAAGATTCAAACAAGATGGTTTGGGTATTTCCCTTGCTGCTTATTATTCCCTGAAGGAAAAATAAAAATAAAATTTTACACAATTTCTAAAAAAAAAACCAAACAAAAACCAGTCTGACAAACATAAATAGCTGCACTTCTGAGGATATTCCACCTACTGTGGGCTTCTCAATTACAGATGAGGAGGACTCTGGGCAGACTTAACATGCAACCAAGACACCACTTTTTTTTTTATCTTTTACAGAGCCATACAGTAAATTGTATCTGTTAAAAAAACAAAAAACTTCAATTGAAAAAAATGTGAGGGACTTTATTTTAAAGTTCCAGAAAAACATATTTGCTGTTGAAATTAATAACAGTGTTATCTGCTATTCAACTACTAATTTTTACAGCTACAGGGGGAACCTGAAGGGCAGGGAGGGAGAGCTGGTGGAATATAACTATCTTAAAATACCTGGGAAAGAATAGTGTTCTTCAAAACTGGACATTTTACTGGAAAGGTCATGGCCAGTAATAATGTTTCCTCTCCTCTGCTTTCTAATTTTTTATCTTGAGATATAAAAATGAAAAGTGTGATCTCTGTTCAGAAATGGCAAGCGATGGAGGATGAGGGGGAGGGGGAAAATCAAAAGGAGTAAGGGAGGATTTTTAAACAACAATTTTTTCCCCACACACACAATTTCTGTATTTCAAAAATACACCAGTGAAGTTCAATACAGGCAGGGGACAAGGACGATCAAGTACACAACGGCAAAAGAGGAGAAGAAGACTACTTTCTGATTTTATTGTTACCTTTGTTACTGTTAAAAAGAATACCCCAAACACACCCACGCACACAAAAAAGGAGGTTTTGTTCAACGTTGGAGAGATCAACCAGAGTGTTTTAGAAAAGAAAAAAAGAACTCTTGCCTTAGAAATTTGGTGACCGGACAAAACTGCCAATAAAAACATACATACAATTATCTGCTTTTAAAAAATAGTTTTGGATCTTCAAAGTGATCTGCAAGACGGAGAAAAAGTCATACACTGGGAGGGGGTAGTGAAATGCATTTGACCTAGCTAGGGGTTAGCACCCTGCATTCTGGATAAAGTACAAGAGGGATTTCTACTGGAGTGGAGCGTGGAGATACAGGTAACACAGCCAAGCCACCCAGAGTTCACTTTTAAATATGGACCTTATTTTTACAGGACATTTTGAAAGCAAGTGGTAAAAAGAGCAGACAAATAAACCTGCCCAAGGATTAGAATGCAATTCAACTTAAAAAAAAAAAAAGGGGGGGGGGATAATTAAAAACCAAACTAAAAATCAAAAATTCTGCAAGACTCCAGAAGGCCCATCCCTCCAAAATATAAAAAACAGGACCTACCCAAAGGAGATGAGAGGTGGAGGAAAAGCTGCCACTGAGACAGATTTAAAAAGGGGATGGACATAAAAAGGATGGGGCACAATTCCTGAAGAACTATTTCTGAGCAACCTGGGATTTTTTATGAGCTTGTGATGGGGCATTCTGTGTCAAAACCAGTTTGTCTGAACTGAAAAGTCTGTGTGTGAGCATGCACACCCACACACATACTGGAATAACTTGTCTCATCTGAGTAATTTGAGCAGGGCAGAGCTTGGAAAAATTACTTTTTTGGACCACAGTTCCCCAAACTTCCCAGCCAGCATGGGCACTGCCCAGGCTGGCTAGAAAATTCTTGGAGATTGTAATACAGCTGACGAACATCCTGCCCTGCTGGCAAGTGAGGGATGTCACATAGCCAGTATTTCAAAAGTGAGGAAATTTCACAACATCCAACCAAGATTTCTCCTCCCACAGCTTAGCCTGTTGCTCCTTTCTTCTGGCCGGATCATTGTTTCTGAATATCCAATCCAAGTGGAAAATATATATGTGTGTATATATATATATATATATTTATATATATAAATGGGAAAGGGACAAGGGAGTTGAACTGGTACAGACAGCATTTCCACTGGTTTCCACCCTACTACGTTTGGTTTTGCATTCTACTGCAAAATGTTAGGAAACCCCACGTACCTGTGGGCAGCAGCTACACCGCAAAAGCACCCAGGGGTTTAATCTAGCTTTCTTTGCTTCCATGGTTAGGAGGGAAGGATATACACAACAGGTTTCCTTTTAAGAATAAAAAACCCCAACAATCCATAATTGGTTTTTATCCCACTAAAAGCACCACGGGGGGGGGGGGGGGGGGGGGAGAGAGGAGGTGTGTGGTACGAAAGAAATGAGTCCATCTTAAGAGACTATTTTCTGGATCACTTGTGATATCCATTTTCTTGCACCTTCTGCCATTTTGTGTCCTCTGATTCTCCTTTTGCGATCTTCTGCAGCTTTTGCTGGGCCTTCTGAGAGTTCGTGTGACAGGAAAGGGAACAATTTCCCAAAGTCTGGGTGCATTCACAGTTTGGTGCTTTTGCAAGGTGTATCGGAAAGGGAAGGAAACAAACAAAACAGGACCAAAAGGAGAGAGAGAGAGAGCACGCACCCCCATTCACCTGTCTTTAGTCTGAAAGCTCAGGATCAGAGTCCTCTGGTTTGACTTTGGCAAGTTCTTCGTGCACCTCCCTTACCATGAGGATGCGCGTCAACATGATGTCCAAAGTGCCTGGATCAATGGGCATAGTGGAATACCACATGGGGCTATTGGGGACGCACGAACGCTCTGGCTGGAGGTAAAAGACGTCGCTCCTCTGCTTCACGCTTTCAGAACTGTTTGTGGAAAGAAAGGACGGCTTAGGTGAGGTGGCAGTCCAGCAAGAATACTGACACAAGAAAATATTTTGCCTGGTAGCCTAGGGAAGAGACTAGGGAGTGGAAACTGGGACAGGATGGGAGCTGTGAAGAGATTTGGAGAATTTGAAACCCTGCACCAATTCTATACTAGTTCTAGAACACTTTAGGGATCGCAAGAAGAAGTATTACCCATCTGATTTTTATAGTAAGTAGATTAAAGGTGGACTGGCCTGCAATATAATGGAAACGCAAAGCAAAAGAAATCATGTTGACTTGGGATAAACTTTGCTTCCACTCATACCCGGTGCTTCTGTTTAAAATCAGCTGTTGATTAGCTGTAAAACACACACATTTGCTGGTAAATGCTGCTTCTTCATGACATCAGCCAAGAGGGACTTCTCTAGAAATCTAAGGTGGAAATTAGCCCCTTTCTCTGTCATGAATTCCAAATCATTTCTACAAAGGGAGCCTCACAGTACCAATGGACTGTATAAAGCAAAGGAGGTAGCAGAGAGAGCTGGCATCACTCACCATTTTGATAAGTAGAATTCATAAAGTCGAACTGGGCATCTCAAGGGGTTGTCAGTGTTCTCGATCATCTCCACTGCTGTTGGGACCTCTTCACCTTCATGGCGCTTTCTTTTGCCTACTATTTTATCTGGAAAAGGGACAGGAATGGGCAGGAGTGTGTAAAGCTACAAGGAAAACTTAAGTCTTTAGGATGGAGAACTAGTTGCAATTCTTCCTACACAGTACTCCTCTGATGACACCCTCTCTCCACTGGAAAGTGAATGGGCATGGAGGGAGGCCCCCACAAGAGCAAGCTGAGTTTAACAGGAAAGGAGATATGGCGTAGTTCTGCCTGGGCAGCCTTTATGCTATGTCTTCCAATGCAGAATATCAGCAAGTATGTAAGGAGCAGAGCAACTGGACTACAAGATGGCACTGGGCTGAAAAAACATTATTGGGTAGAAAATGGTTGTGTTGGGTAAGGTATGGGCACTTAATCAAGCCAGGCTTTTCAGTGGATTGTTCTTCTGCAGAATCTCAGTGCAAGGGCACACTCCCACACAGCTCCGCATATAACAAAAGCAAGCAAAGCCACAACAGCAGCTAAAATAAAAGGGCCACAGATAGGCAGGTGGCAGACAACAGATTCACTCACCAGACTCTACCTCCTGTTTTTGGAAAGGAGGAAAGAAGCGTAAATACGTCAGCTTAGTGTTGTATTTCAGAGTCCGGGTGCGCCGCATGACATGGGCGAAGGACAGCTTCATGTGCTCACTGACATTTTTCAGCTGGAAGTATTTGGTGTTGAAGAAAAGCAGTGTGTTCAGGAGGACGATAGGGGAGTAGGCGCCCAGCTGTTTACACTCCCATAAATGCTCCTCTTCGATTCTTGAGAACATGTAACCTGAAGAGTCAGGGGAGTGGGGGAAGGAGGGACAGACATCCTGTCAATCATTTATCATTGGCCAATTGCCAGTACAACACTGAGTATATGGCAGCTGCTCAGGGGGATTCTTGCAAAGAGTGCTGGGCTAGAAGAAGTTCCTTCTTACTCCTCATCTGTCCAGCAATGCCACAGGATTTTGGCATATGAAAGTAATTAGCTAGGATTTCTCCAAGAAGATTCTGGATCACCTGATAGGTGTTTAATTTCAATGATCAACTCTACTCTACAGAGCAAGATGGACACATCCTGTAGAAATGACCTTCTAAACTGAACCTAACAGTATAGCCTAACACAATGCCTGGTTGAACAGAACAGAACTGATGGTGTTAGAAGGGACCTTAATGAAAATGCATATTACCATGTTATGTTAGAGACAGAACATATCTCCAACTCTGCTTATAGAAATGTCTATGTTTATTATTGTTTCTATTATCTACTATAGGTAAAAGAATAAAGAAAAATGTGGTCTTGAAGTAGTTCTTACCTAAGTAACTGTTGTTTGCCTATTTGTTGCTGGGTGCCTTCAAGTCGCTTCTGACCTATGGCAACCCTAAGGTGACTCTATCATGAGGTTTTCTTGGCAAGATTTGTTCAAAGGGCCTTTGCCTTTGTCTTCTTGTAAGGTCACCCAAGTGGGGTTTCGAACTTTAGTCTCCAAACCATAGTTCACTCAAGCCATTACATCACACCAGCTCTATTCTGATATAAACTTCGGAGTTTCTTTCAGCAAAAGGTATTAGAGGCAGGAAGATCTGAATATGCTAATTAGTTCCCAACTTATGCTCTTGCAAACAAGTGAATGCATATTTTGAGAGATCCTTGAACTAAAGCATAAACTTTCATAGCAGCTGCACGGAAAGCTATGTGCCTGCCATATGTGGATCATATTATTTGCAAGCCCAATCCTACCCCACAGGGCTATTTTGAAGGTACAATAAGAAGAAAACTTTCAGGTATGTCCTCTTGAGATTGCTGGAGGAAAAGCAGGCTGTAATTGCAATAAACAGATAAATAACATTGATGTGGTGGCCAAGGAGGAAGTGAATGGGAAGGTAAGAGTTATGTCCCTTGAGCAAGCATCAGAAAAGGTGGGAGTAATTTTCCTGACCACCTTTTTACTGCCCTGCTGTAGAAGATTTCAAGTTTTACTCTGCTCGGGCAGAGAATCTATACACGGGATGGCAGAGAGACCACAAGGAAACATAAATAAACAAGATGATCTTTTGTAAAAATCAGCCAAAAGAGCACCACTGGAATATGCGTTATACCAAATCCATTGAATACTCAGGTGTATGAAAACAGTCCAAAAGATCAACGTATCACTGTTTTCTGAGGAGTTTTATCTGTGCAATCATAACACTAATGCACAATTAAATCTAATCATTAAGTTTACATAGTGCCACATGAGAAAGATCAGGCAACTAACATGAAACTATTCTTGTAAAATTCCATTACAATGCTGAATGAGTAGTTTAGCAGAGGGCAAAAGAAAAATGCAAGCTCTTGAACACACAGCAGGAGACACAACAAAGTAGCCAGATAAAAACTTTGTTTCTCAATAGTATCTTCTTTTAAGTGTGGGTTTATAAATAATGAAATGAAATCTTTGAGGACCTAGAGTACTTACAAAAAGATTTGAAAGCCCATGATTCAACCAACAAAGAACAGTTTTACAAGATTGGTTTCAACCGTCCAACTTTTGTCATGTTGCATTATGGTTATGCTATATTTGCATTAAAATCACAGAATATATTTAGTTATGTACAGGTTGAGTCTCCCTTATCTGGAATTCCGAAATCCAAAATATTTTTTAAAAACCCAAAATCTTTTTCATGGGTGGTGAGATAGTTGTACCTTTCGAATGGTTCAGTGTACACAAACTTGGTTTCATACACAAAATTATTAAAAGATATTGTGTATAAATTTACCTTCAGGCTATGTCTATAAGGTGTATATGAAACATAAATTAATGCTGTGTTTAAAATTGGGTCCCATCTCCAAGATATCTCACATGTATGTATATGCAAATATGGGTAATTCTAAAATCCAAAAAAATCTGAAATTCAAAACATCACTGGTCTCAAGCATTTTTGATAAGGGAGAATCAGCCTGTATCATAATTTTAACTATAAAAGTTGTGTACTTACAGTATTTAGAGTTTGTGTTTAGCTTTAGACTGTGAGAATACCTTGGTCTCAGTTATTACTTGCAGCCTAAGGGGGGTTGCAGACTGCCAGAAATAGTGCAAATTGAGTCCACTTTTAGGGTTAGAGCTAGGGAATTATGGGATTTGTTTTTTTTCTGAGATATTGAGCCTTCTCTGTCAAAGAGCTCTGGTGCCACAATAAAATACAGTTCCCGTGATTCCCTAACCCTAACCCTAACCCTAAACCTAAAAGTGGACTCAATTTGCACTATTTCTGGCAGTCTGCAACCCCTCCTAAGTAAACCTCAAAAAGCTGATCTTTAGCAACAGATAGTCTCATAGGGACATAATCAGACATATTTTTGCTTTAATTACATCCAGATTCTGAATGTGTGCTATTGCTTCATAAACATCAAACCTGGCAGTGGGTCACAAGTATGATGATAGATTTTTTAAAAATAAATTCAATAATTACTTTAAAAGTCAACTGCTTATACAACGTGTACATGAGTCTGAATTCAGCCCACCCCTAACTTCCTGAAAGCTGCTTTCTTGCTCTAAAGAATTCTCCCTTTTGTTATGTGCCCAAGTGAGATTATAGACAAAATAAATAGCCACGTTACCATTGGGAAGTATTGTTGGCTCCCAGATCTTCAACAGTTTCGTGAGCTCAATCATAAACCTGGAGTAGGGCTCAGTAAAAATGTTATCTATTCTACCATTCTCAAATAGGTACTGCAAGAAAAGAAAAGGAAACAGAACAATGAGACGTAATCTGAAATTTAGAGAGATATGTTCAGAGCAAGAATGAAAATCATGTGGTCCACAGGTTGTATATGGCTAACTATGGTTGGATCCAGTGCAGCCCTTACAATACCACTGACCCCTGCTGCAAAGAAAAAAACTTGGCTGGTCCCTTTTTTGCTCTTTAGTGAAAAAAATATTTTTTCGCCAGCCTTCCCACACATACACTGAAAAGGATTTAAAACCCACTTGTGGCATTTATTACATATTCTGTTCGGGGCTTCCTCCAAAAGACACTCCCTGAACAACCCAAAATGGCAACCAGAACACAGTCCTCTACCCTTCCAAAAGAGCTGCAAATTAGATGGTTAATGCTCTCTGGGCTCCAGCGCACGCTCATGCTTCCTCTAGACAAAACTAACCAACTCCAGTCAGTTCTGTTCTCTCCTCCTAACATGGAGACCTCCTGTTTTCTTGTTGGTGTTTTTGATTTCTTTAGGTAATGAATAGCTTTGAAGAACTGACCCAAAATTGGTCTGTTTCACACAGAGATAAAAAGGTGTAACCAGCCCTATTTTCCATAACAATCTTGAAAACTGGCCCACAACATTCCTTTTACATGTAACTTTAATCTGACAAATCAGTTCCATGTAGGCATACAGAGAGGAATTCTCAGTGGCTACTCCTCAACTTCAGAATTCACTCTTCTTGGAGATTCCCCAAATGCTGAGCTTATATAGCTTTCAGAAATGTTGTAAGAAGCTGTTATTCAAATTGATTTTTGGCCAGGAATAAGGAAGAATAATTAGCACATTATTTGTCTTCCTAAGCCCTTGAGATGGAGTCTACACTAAGTAATTAAATAATTCTAAAACAAGCCCCAAGCTGTTTGAAAAGTTATCATCAGTACACAGCCTTGAGAGAACCATTCAAGGATAATCAACATGAAAGGACTTCCCCGGAGTCTAAATTTTTTTAAAAATCTGTAATTTACACTTAATTCATTAATATCAGGATGTATTCAGAGTAGGTCCCAAGGTTTTGAAACACAACATAAATAATGCATGTTCACAGCAGTGATAATGATGATGATGATGATGATGATAATAATAATAATAATAGTTATTTTTACCCCGCCCCTCTGTTGAGCAATCGGGGCAGCCAAAGACAACACACCCCTCTTGGCAGACCTTGTCACAATCTGGGTGTCACCTCTGGAAAGGCCTTGCCCCCTTGTTCCCAGCCACCATACCTTTGTCAAATTGGCAGGGATAGAAACAAGGACCCCGATATAAAATTAAATTCTTGGGCAGGTTCATAAGGGGAAAGGGACACTGTGGTCCCAGATTACTTCAAAGTTTGCTTTTGGGAATTTATATATTTTTTTGAATATTTTCAAGCAGTGGATGGTTGAATCTATGGACAAGGAATCTGTGGATATGGAGGGCCAACTGTACAGTCAAATTGCAGCTTTCAGCAATCCTCAACCATCACTATGATTGCTAGAACTGGTGGGAGGTTCAGCCCAAGAACAGTTGGGGAAACATACAATTACCACCCCGGCATAGAGCTTTAAAAGGTTGCCAGTACCTTGAATTCATCCTGCAAAAAGAATGGAAATGAGTGATCTGACAGAGGCGTTGTATCATGAGCCAAAGAATTCCTTTTGTTGGCCGTTCTCAAAGCACAAATAAAGAAACATTACTTTAGAAAATGGCCCGAAAGAAAGACAATCACCTGCTGAATTCCAAGGCACAGGTATAAGATGCTGTCGGGATCATACTTTTCACCATTTGGTCGCCGCACCTCCTGAATAAACTGGCACAAGCCAAAACTCAGCTCCGAGAAAGAGCAAGAGAGGATGTCTTCTTTGAGTTTTACAGTCCGAACTGCAGGAAAGGGAAGCACCCAAAGCACATCAACTATTTGAATGAGGAGAAATGTTCAGCCACTCAGCTCAGATCTTAGTACAGTCACTCATGGCACCCCCTTTTTCTAAGCTTCCTGAGCATCAGAACAGAATAATGTTATGCTGTGGTTCATTTATAAGTCATCTTTAGACAAAAAGCCCCTCCCTGTAGCTTATTTAAGTATACAACAATGGCATGCAAACCATACAATCAATTACAACTTGCCAATTAAAAAAAAATTGTAGTAACTATTTAAAGCTATTTAAAGACCAAAGATATCCTTACTTTCGACCTCAAACTGCAGTCAGAAAAAAATGCCAGAACATAGTGCCAAGCTGCAAACATGGAGGAGGCAAAGCAGATGGATGGAGCAGGCTGCCCTCCCTGGAACAGTGCCTCCTAAGCACAGAACATGAGCTACTTTAAACAGATTGTTCCATGTGCACCTTATCACTGCAGCCAAGCCAAAATAAGAGACATTCAGAGGGCCTGGGAGGTACACTGGCTAGCAATTTGGATAGGAAGTGAGGGGAGGATGAAGTTCATATCACAGGGGTGGGGTGGGGTGGGGGCAAATAAAACCAAAGGGTGTGAGGGAAGTCTACATTCTATGAAGTCCTCCTTCATTACAAATGGAGAAACACAACTTAAGACATTTTCATAGTGAAGCTATATCACAGCAGCTGAGGATGTATCCACACTGCAAAGTTAAAGCAGTTTGACACCATGACTATCCTACAGACTCCTGGGATTTGTAGTCTGGTGAATTATTCAGCCTGGTCTGCCAAAGAGCTCTGGTGCCTTGCCAAACTACAAATTCTAGGATTCTGTAGAATGACATCACGGCAGTTAAAGTGGTGTGAAACTGCTTTAATTCTGCAGTGTGGATACACCCATAAGAGAATGAGATGGGCTCCAGAAAACCTCCTGTTCAAATCTCATCATGACTATGAATTCTAATGAGTGGCCTCAGGGAAACAGCTCTTGCTCTTGCTCTCTCAACCTCAGCCTCATGTCATATCTACAAAATGGGGATAATAGTACTGGCCCACCTTAAAGAACTGTTACAATGATTATCTCACAACGTATGTGAAGCACAATAAATAATTAAAACATCATAATTATCTAAGGGTCACCTTCACTCACCAGTGCTAATATAGCCCACAACAATTTGAGGAAAGCCTTCACCAAGCCCTGACCCCTGGTAGAGAGAGATTCCAATGTACAGCTAGTACAGTTGTTACACTGCTCAATTAGGACTTGGGAGACTGAGGTTCCAAGTCCTTACTTAGCTATGAAACTGACTGACTGATCAGCCTGACCACACCTAGCTTACAAGGTTGTTCTGAGGATAAAGTATGCAGGAAGACAAACCATGGTTGTCATTCTTCGCCCACTGAAAGAGGAAGGATGTAAAATGTAACATACAAATAATAAATATGTAAAATTAACAATTCATTACCTCCAAATTTCAGGTCTCCTTGGTCTTCCTGTGAATTTTTCCACTGGACCCAGTTCTTCCAGGCATTCACCCCATACATGTACTTGAGACTCATCCCAGAAACAGAACAGCCTGGGTAGGAGTTCTGCACGAGCATCCGGGGTTCCACAGGCACAATGGATTTCTTCCTCCCCTGAGAGAAAACCAAAGAGTGTGTTTCACCAGAATTGCCACTAAAGAACACTGCTTCGCTCGGTCAAAAAATTAGGTGGATGACTTGGGGACAAATAAAATCTATGTGCTCTAGTGGACTACCAATATTCTGATAGATCTGCAACTGGTTCCTGAATCTGAGCTAATGTGGGGCAGTATTTCCTATGCACATACACAGAAATCTCCACAATCAACTCTTGAGTGAAAAGCAAACATAGGGGAAAAGCAAACATGTATGATGTTGGCCTTTTAGGCTGTCTCTCTCTTCTCAAAGTGGATTTATAGTACAATTAGGTGCTCAGCCCTATGAAACAAAGGCAAAGTGGGCAGGATGAAAGGATCTGCAAATGTGACTATGTTTTTTTTTGGGGGGGGGGGATAGATTATGAATAAATATCTCCTAAAGGCTATATCAGTAAAGGCACAGGTATGACAAAAGTCAGGGTGATGTAGTAGTTTGAAGGCTCTCAGGCTAGGGCTAGGAAGAGACAGCTTCCAATTGGTACTGCACCAAAAAGCTCACTAGGGAGCCTTGGCTCACTACTCTCTTTCTCTCTCCCTCTCTGAACCCCATCTATGTCACAGAGTTGTGCAGAGGCTAAAGGGTGTACACAGCTGCTCCCAGACTCTGGAACTCCTTTCCCAGAGAGACCAGATTGGAACCTATCTTTCCACAGGCAGTTAAGGAATTGATTTGGCAGGCCATGGAAGACTGATTGCTCAAGGGAAAAGTGGCTTGCATAATGTGCTGGATTCCCTATTTGTAGTTTTCTTTTTAATGGCTTATGTTTATAACAAGTTTTAATTTTTTGATAGTTTAACCATATTTTAAACTTTTGTACATTGTAATTTATAACTATTTTTGGTTCAACTGTTTTAAGCTGCATAATAATAATAATAATGTGTGAAGATCCAAGCATGCCACTTTGAGCTCTGAAGAGGAGGTGCAAGATATAAACATAATCAAAGCATGCTTTCTTGAATGCAAAACTGCACTGATCACACCCCAATTTGAAGATTAATGAACAACAACTATACATAGTTTTCCAAGTGTAGGATAATTACCAGCCAGAAAACATCGTAACATTTCCCTAGAAATAACTGTAAGAAGCACAAACCAGAACATTGCTTACCCTTCTTTTTGGCTGTGGAAAACCATCTCTGTGTCTCCGTCTTGCTCGTGCACGTGAGTGAAGTCCCAGTCCTTTACTGATTGGATCAAAAGAGTCTAATTTGAAAAGAAAAGAAAAGATTTGGTAGAAGAAAGGCACCAATCAACAAAGCAGTCAATGTGTGAATTAGGAGGCCGTTCCCTATCAGCGGGTCAAATTAACAATTCAGAACCAGAGTTTGGAAATGTCACTGTGTTGAACTAAAGCTCCCAGAGGTCACTCTGGGTGAGGAATTTTGGGAGCTGTAAGTGAAAAAGGCCAATTTTCCAAGCTGCTCAGAGCAGAAGGATGGAAAATACAGAGACACTGTTCAGGGAAGGCAATGCCTTCCGTGTTCAGGAGTGTTTTCTGTGAACACTGACAAACCTGAGGGGAAGTCAGCCTCCAGGTCCTGCTCCAGCTCCCCCTTGGAGAACTGCCTTGGCTCAGGCTCAGGCTCGGGCACTGTATTGGAGCGTAAGGCATAGTGGTTCAGTTCCTCCTCCCAGCTATGAGGGGTGGACACTGCTTCGGACTCCAGGTCACCGCTGTATGTGCTTCCTTGGTCTGGAATTCAAGAGGGGGTAGAAAGAATGATGGAGAAGGCCAAAGGGCAAATGTAAAACAAAGCCCACTTGTAAATTCATGGTATTAAGCAGCCATGCACCTGAGTCACTTGGCTGTGGCAAGCAAAGAACACTGAACAATTATCTGGAAAGGGCCTTGTGGAGCCCCAAACCCATCTAGACCTACAGCATCCTCAACAAATGGCCACACGGCCTCTACCTTGAAAGCTTTCAGCAAGGAAGAGTCCCACCCCACTCCACTTAACTGGCTTCATTGTTTAACAGCTCTTGCCATCAAGAATTTTTCCTAATGGTCAGTAAATTCTGCTATCTTTGTAACTTTAAACCTAATAGATGTAGTCTTGCATTCTGGCCAAATGGGGCAGGGAAATATTTTAAAAGGTGGAGTGCTTCTTCATCCCTGTTGTCTTCCCCCTAAGAATGCAGGGGCAGATAGGGGCTAGTAGGACTGTGAGTTTATTTGGTAAGCTGAACTGTGTATGTACCTTTTTCAAATATCTTAGGGTCCAGGAACAGCTCATGCTCCGATGTTTGAGAGCCTGAAACAAATGGAGAAGAAGACACAGATACACCAGTAAGGCTAGACAAAAAGCAAACATCCAGAGTGAGTGGCAGCTGTTCAATGGATCTTTCCCATCACTTGCTTTCTGGTCTTTTAACACTGGAGACGGCAGCCCCAGGGCTCTTTACCTGCAAAGCAGGTGTGCTCTAAAACATGGACACCAATCTATCCCACACTGAGCCTATATAAATAATGATTCAGCTCACTTACATCTTCAGTGTGAATTCCTGCCCACCCTCCCATTATACTTTTGCTGTCTTTTCTCTTCAGTTCATACCTCGTTCCTCAGCAGTCCTACTCACAAATTCATTCAAATAACTGATTTATGAATTGTTTAGAATTGCTTGATAAGCTTTCCACATGTAAGCCTCTCTTTGGGAGATGAACTTTTTGACAGAATCAAAGGAGGAACTAGTATGCATGAATTTAAGCCTGTGCAATGAAAACATGAACATTTAAAACCAGCGTTCCAAGAAAAGTTCTTTCCCTAACCCCGCTCCCTTGTTTCACTTCTTTTATCTTTCATCAAATGATAAGCCATGCACCTCCTTGAGAATGTTCCTTATCCTTCTCATCTTCTGTGATCATTTCTGCCATCTGTAGGAGATCCGTGTCAAAGGCATTTGTGGGGTTCTTCTCCTTGACATCTGGAGGAGCTTCTACTGCCTTGCTAGTATTTTCTGGGGCAGGTGGAACAAACATAGGAACTGGAACCTAGAGAGAAGGTTTGTTTTGTGCAGACAGGAAGATTAAGTGGTAGGGTGGCATGCCGTTGAGGCAAAAACACATCCCAAAAAGGTTTTCTTTTTATTCTTGATGGAAGGGGCAAATTTTGAGATTCTTACTGACAATACAAAAGCTGGCATACCAGATAGAACTTGGGTGACAGCCATGGCTTATTTTTAGCCCTTCCCACCTCTAATGAAAGAGGAGGTGGTCCACAGTTTACCAGCAGACAATTCACCAAACTCCAGGAGACCATCTACCATAAGAAAAAATAACTTCTGCACTGGTAATTGCCTGCACCCACCAGGGGCTTGCATCCCTTTTACTCTCTCTGCCATATTTGTCACTGTTGGGACTGGGAAAAATACTCCTATCAAAATCAAGGTGTGCAGTCCCACTGAAACAGGGGTCTCCCCCTTTTAAACAAAGTTAATGCCTTATTTTAAAGGAGAAAAACTTATCCTGATTGGAAACAAGATACACAGGGAGTGCATGCTTTGATTCATACAGGAAATGAAACACTTTCCCCTTATTAAAGCCCTACATGATTTGGGTCCATGTTATGTACAGGATTGCCTCCTCCCATATAATCCGTCCAGTGCACTCAGGTCCTCTGGGGGACATTTATTCCAGTCAGCCAGGGCTAGGTTGGCAACTGTTGTCCAGAGGACTTTTTTTTCAGCCCCGCTCCGCCCCCCGCCCCCCCGACTATGGAATGACCTGCCATAAGAGATTCGACAGCTGAATATACTGTTTGAATTTAAAACAGCATTGAAGACCAGCCTGTTCTGGCAAGCTTATCCAGATGATTTTTAAACTGTAAATTTAGATGCTGAATTTTAAATTTAGACTGCTTTAACATGTGTATGTCTCATCTATCCTTTTAAACTGTTGCATGTTTTAATTAATGTGTTTTAATTGATGTTGTTCACTGTTGAATTGTTGTTGATTTGTTGTTGTTCCTCACCCAATCCATGGGGACAGGCGAGTACAAAACAACAACAACAAAAATAGTTATTGCTGTACCTATCACAACAGGAAGCTTCTCCGTTGTGGCTGTAGCAATAGCTGTACAGAGCTGGAGGATTATCGGAGAGAACAAGTAACTTATGGAGACTGGGAATGGCCCAGGGAACAACATGTACCCCATAGCTGCTCAGCTAGGACTTGGCAGCTACTATCTATCAGGATGCCTTGAGTAAATGATAGGCAAAAGGAAACTCGGCTTGATCCAGCAAGGCACTTTTTAGGGTCCTAAGCAAACATTACATACTCAAGATCACTCAGCATAATCTGTTTATGATTTCACTGTTAAGAGATTATGAGTACAATTGTCGGTGCGATGCATCAGCACATACCAGGTGAACACTGCTCTTCTCTGCACTGTCATAAGTACCAATATGGAGGTGGCAGGCACAGCAAGACTGCTCTCAGCTCAAGTGTATGTGCTCCGCTGCTTTTCTGACTAGTGTACTTTTAGAGCTACTGTCAGAAAGACGTGGCATATGCATCACTTACAGGTATTGGCATTCCCAATGGAACTGGTGTGTACTGGGTGAAGAGATGAAGAGGGAGTGGCACAAACACTGGTACAGGAACAGGCACCATGATGATTTTGGGTGGAACCTCTTCTTCTTCTTCTGTCATATTGAAAATAATAAAAGTGATCCTTACAAAAAAGTAGCAGTTAGGTCATATGCCTCGGTTAATAGACTGTTAAGTTTTCCTTGCTAACTGCAATGACTACTCCTAACTAATTATATATTTTAACGGGGGTGCATCCTCATCTGGATTAATTTCTGTGTGTGACTCTTAATACAATTATTACAGATCAGATGATTCAGTCCTCAGGTCAGGACATCACTTTCATTAAAGCCAGCTTATGGCTACACTGGAACCTACATTTATTTTTGAAAATCTTTGGAAAAGCCATAAAAAGATGTTTCTTGGGGGGAAGAACTAAACTTCCACAAAGGTCAGCTGAGTGAGCTGTCATCTTCTACATAGGAATATGCACTTATCTCTATGTTTTATCATTCTTAAGAAATACATACCAGGGGATACAAAAGACCTTCTACCGTATGAAGAACGAGACTTTGTATAACGGGGAAAAAAACATCAGTTGGCTATTTTTCCCCAGAGGGGAACAGTTATTCCCCCTCCCCTTAGTAGCCTCTGGTACACCACAGAGCTCCTGGCCCCTAATAAGAACATTCCTCATAAAGAGCTGCACTGCAACACTGTGTTTCAGGGCCTACTTGTTTTTAAAACTATTACAAATTGCAATGTGGATCTTCCTCATTCCAACTAACAACATTTGTCTCCCTCCCCCATAATATTTCTTCATTTAATGTGAAGAAGAGTTCTCTTGAACTCCAAATCTGGCTCATTATTTTTTGACATTTAGCTGGTTCTAGTATCACCAATTTATTACGTAATTTTACCAAAGGGCCAAAACAACTACTTGCCATTCTTTACACACCTGTTTGGCACTCCTTGTGCTGTGTATGAGGCTTGCAAGAGGTGGCTTTGGTCTGTGTTATGGGCTTGCACAGCAAGGCTTTGTTCTTGAGAAGCCGGGGAGGTTGTGAGGGAGGCAGCTTCAAAGCATCTGTCTGAGTACTTGCCTGGTTTAAGGTCACAAAAGGAAAATTCAGTCACTTTTTGTTGCATTTCCTAAAAGGTTGGCACATGTGGCACAAAAGTCAGGAAATCTCATTTATCAGCCTACTTCTCCTACTCCCACTTACAGCAATTTTACATCTGTTATACACAGAGAGAACTATAACTATTAGTGAAGTTATGTTTAAATTTTTACCTTTTCCTCTTTGGGTAACACAATTCCCAGTGAAGCCTTTTTAGTTACTATACTCTAGGACCTAGGTCCAAAACACACTGCAGAAACAATCCAGTTTTGAGAATGAGCTTTAACTGCCCTGGCACAGTACTGGGGAATCCTGGGAATTGTAGTTTATTGTGGCACCAGAGCTCACTGCAGAGAAAGCTAAATGTCTCACAAAACAACAGTTCCCAGAATTCCCTAGCATTGAGCCACGGCAGTTAAAGCAGCCTCAAACTGGATTATTTCTGCAGTGTGTTTTGGACCCTAAATACCCTAAAAGGTACCAGAGAAAATCCTATAAAATTCATGAGATTGCCATAAATCAGCAGGCAACTTGAAGGCAATATACACACACATATTCAGAAAACTGGTAGTTTCTTCATTTCAGTGCTGCAGTTAATCTTAATTTTGCTCCTACTGTTAGTGCAAACTGGTCTTAAACATACAGTAACAAAACAAAACAAGGAAAAATATGCACAGAAAGGCAAAGGTAATTCCATGTCTTGAATAGTCATCAATGTTTGGTCTATGAAACTTTTGGATATAAGTTGTAATCTTGGATGTTTTGGATGTAAGTTTTAAAACAAAAAGTGTTACTAGCCAATATAAATGACAATAAAGTAACAGAACACTGTACATACAGCACATAAATGTCCAAAGATTTTGAGCATAATATATAGAGATGAAATGTAAACTAAATTGACATTTTTAGCAGGTAAGACAAATATTTTCTAGGACAACTTACATCTCCAATTATTTTTGCTGTCACAGTAGGAACTGCACCTGTTAAGCAGAGGAAAGAAAGAAACGTGTTATTCCCTATCCATAATATTGTGAATGGTCCCATGTACACATACCCATACATCCTTGGAAACCAACAAAAGAAAACATTATTTCCTAACAGATGAGAAACTTGTGTACGTACAATCTCTGAAAGTATTTTTAATGGCTGCCCTACCTTGCAAAACATTGTTGGAATTGGCTGTGGGCTGAGCAACAGGAGCACTAGCAAGGGACACCACATTTGCAATAACTGGAGTGGAATCCTTCCTGAGAGATGGAGGGGGTCCCGCTGAGGATGTTGGTGTCATGGAAAGATTTGCTGAGTAGATGAAACAGGAGGAGGCAAATTAGTGTGAATGTTAGTGATAACGAAGGCTTGCGTTTAATGAAGCACATTCAATCATTCAATTTATTTTTCGCTAAACACATGTACAAAAGCCTCCTGCCCTGTCCCTATGTACCTCCCACAGACTGGGCCATTTGTGTCCAAGAATGGCCACATTGTAGTTCATAATGCAGAAGAGATTCTGTCCACTTTGCAGAAAGATGAGGGCAGCTGGACATTTCAGAGATCAGTATAAACAGGCACAGATACAGAAACAAACAATCATGTTCAGTGTTTTGAAATTTGCTCTGCTTTTACTCTTTTATCAGTATCCTCTACCCACAGTGACAGCCAAACTGTTATTTACCTGTATTATTTTGAGGGGGTGGTGGTGGGGGAGGCGGAGGGGGTGGCGGTGGGGGATCAGATGCACACTGCTGGTTGCAAAACATCAGTATACAAAGCAAATTGCAAAAATGCTTAATTTCCCCGCGCCATTTCAGAGACTCGTTGAGTTTACCCTGCCTCTTGCACCCATCACATTTGGACATCTAGAAAGGAAAAGAGAAAAGGCAGAATTAGAAGCGAGGGTGAGACTGAAATACAATTAAATAAAAGGCTGTGGATGCAGGTAACTGCTTCCTTCCCAGTGACAAGAAACTGTTGTGTTTAGCTTCATTTTGTAAACAATTTTACTGACATAATACAGCCACAATTACTGAAGTGAAAACAAGCAAAAGATAAGGCTACCCTGTTGGTTTACAACTATCTGTTTTTCCTTTTTGTCAGCTTTGGAAGATATTTATTATTATTTATTTTATTGTTTATTTATTGTACTTTCTGCCTCCCCCCCCCAAAAAAAAATAGGATTCAAACTCAACTGCCTATGAGGGGAACCCAAAAACTGCAAGAAGTTCTCCAATTCCTTGACTGACCCCAAGGAACAGGATATAGTTAATGGTGAAATTATGTATTAATTTATTACAAATATTTATATTCTACTCTTTATCCAAGTATTTCAAGGAATTATATAATAATAATCATGCTGAATCACTGCTCAAAACCCGTACAGATCAAAGTCACTTACAAGCTGCAAAAGTGGGCTGTTGACATTTAAAAGGCCCAACTAAGTTTGAATCAAATATAATAATAATAATAATAATAATAATAATAATAATAATAATTTTTATTTATATCCCGCCCCTCTGCCAGGCAATCGGGGCGGCGTACAACATTCAAACATCAAAACAAATAAAATCAATACAAATCCCATCCCTCATTCCCACCCCCCAAAAAACAAATCAAACAAAACAAATTAAAACAATTAAAATTAGCTTAATTCACAAAGCAGATCTATACAATAAAAAAAGGAATTCTAAATATACAGAAAAGATTGAGATAGCCTCCTGCTGAGCATCAGGGCCACCCCCCCAAGAGTCTTAAAGGGCTAAGGCTTGGGCTCTGCTGTTACATCCTCCAATCCTGTCTCTGCCTCCACTCCCATGAGGCCAGGTGTTTCGAGGGAGGAGGGGGCGGGGGAGGAGGCTCACCGCCCAGCTCCCAAGTCTCTTCCCCAGTCTCTGCTATGGCCGGTGGTCTGGGCTGCAGAGATTTTGAAGGCTCCCATGAGGCCAGGTGTTCCGAGGGAGGAGGGGGCGGGGGAGGAGGCTCACCGCCCAGCTCCCAAGTCTCTTCCCCAGTCTCTGCTATAAGTAAAGGTATTCCCCATTGATAAGGTTGTCAAGTCGTGTCCGACCACAGGGGGTGGTGCTCATCTCAGTTACTAAACCAAAGAGTCAGTGTTGTCAAAGACTGCTCTGTGATCATGTGGCCAGCATGACTGCACAGAACGCTGTTTACCTTCCCACCAAAGTGGTACCTATTTATCTACTTGAGTTTGCATGTTTTCAACAGCTGGCAGAGGCTGGGACTAGTGACAGGAGCTCACCATTATGCAGCACTCAGGCCTCGAACTGCCAACCTGCCAATCTTGCAATTAACAGAATCAGCGTCTTAACCACTTGAGCCACTGAATCAAATACTGGCATTAAATATTGAATATGGAAGTTTACAGCCCTGTCCCCTTTTTGTTTGTTTTCCTCTAAAAAAGAAAATAGCCAAGATGGATCTTTTCCTGCATGAACTGACTCTCACATTAATTCCAGTGAGAGTCACATTTTGTCACAAATGAAAAGGATTGTTGGTACTTACCTGACAAACATTAATTTCCAGCAGAGAAGGTCCAAATGTCCTGTAGAGAATGTTCCAACCTTCTCTGCTGGGAAATCTGGATATCAATATTCTAAATAAGTAGCATGCCACAAACATTCCACACAAAAGGGGAAAGATTGTTCTAAGGCCAATCAGTGAGGCTGAACGGGCTTTGAAGCAGATGGACACAAGAATCCTTGCTGTGGTCCATTATTGCTTTTTAGCGGATGGGAAACAATATACGTCAGAGAGGAATCCCAGAATGGCTTACCTGGTAAAACAAAACTGTGAACTTCGACATGCAGTCTTCTGAGCAGAATTCCTCCACCTTGCCCCCAAAATGATTTTGAACCAGCTTGGGAGATGTCTGCAAACAGTAGCTACACATCTTACAGTGGTTCCCCCAACGTTTGGCTAAATCGTGCTTGTACAACAATTTGCAGCCTGGAATAGTAACAAACAAGAATCAATGGCCATCAGACAGGCCTTCCCCTCTATCTTAACTGCTAGTACCCTAGCCTCAGAGGGAGAGAAGAGAAGGCAGGCACAGCTCCACCATGCCTAGCCCCAGAGGAAGATGAAAGGCCCTCCCTCCCTCTTGTCAACCCATGAGCTATGTAATTTAAATGTTTTAAAAAGAATTTTAGCCAAACAGTAAAGTCTTTAAGACTGAAGTGTTTGCCAATCTGACAGAAAAGTTACTCTAAACTGGGAGGTGGGGTTAGAGAAGGTGAGGGTCATTTTCTGCCCATGCACTAGTAGACCACACAAATGTACATGATGCAACTGGAAGTGACTGTAGTTCTGGTTTCATTTTCTGCCAATTTCCTTGGCTGCTTCCCCCTTCCCCCCCATTTTGGGGTATGTGGACTGCTTAAAGGAGTCATAGGGACAAAAGTCATGGGGATGGGTAGGCTACACATGACCAGTAGGCCACATTTTGTACACCTCTATTCTAGACAATATGCAAACAACATGTAAATATTATGTTGTTTTCAGCTCCTGTTGCCATTCATAGATAGCATGAATACACACATAGACTACTCACAGCAACTTTTGTGAGCTCTGAAAATCTCAAAACAAAACATCATGAAAAACAAAAGAATAGGCCATAAACTGACGGATTATTAGAAGTAGGAAGTAGATGCCTCCTGTGAGCAAAGAAGTGGCAAGCAGTAAAAAACATCACCATTCCCAAAAGAAAATGTCATGTCATTTTGCATTTCTCTTGATATGCAACACCCAGGGTGTTTTTTTCTTTTTCTTTCTCTAGCTATGGGTGAACAGATATGCCATGAGCTAATTCCCTCTTGAAGATCACTGCCTAGTCTATTACTTATGTTTCACTTGAAACAAAGAGATGTTACTATACCTGCAAAAATCTGCCCACAAATTCTTGATACTCCTAACATTGGGCTACTCTCTTTCCTGAACGTTACTTAATTTTCAGTGCAGCCCCACTACTGTGGCAATGCATTCTCCACAGACCTCATTTCCATAAAATGCCTCAAGACTGAGTTTCCTCCAAGCATACGACCCAACCGTTCTTTCTTACCTTCACTACAGAATGACTTGTCAATGCCCGAGAACCGCACCGTCTCTTTGATAATCTTCTCTATTTTGCAGTATTCACACATAGACATGACACAGTTTATCTTCTTGTACTCATCAGAGCAGGTCTTGCCACAGAACTGAAACATTTTCCCCTGTAATCAAACAAGAACAGTTTGAAATTCTCCAATGTCCATCCAGCTCAGGGGTAGGCAACCTTTCCCCTTTAAGGGCCAAGGGACTTCAGCTCCCAGAATCCCAGGAGCTATTGACCAACATGGGACTATTGGCCAACATGGCTGAGGCTTCTGGGAGCTGAAGTTCCTCGGCCCTTAAAGGGGAAAGGTTGCCTATCCCTGATCCAGCTGATCTAAGAGAGGGAACATGCCAGCATTACTATCGCTTTTCCAGCAGAAATGCAAATTTCTCCATTGTCATTAATCACCACCAACAGGATCATGTCAACAACTTGAAGGGACCTGTCATTAGGACTGAGTGTAAGCCATCCCACGGAGCCATAGAAAAACTAAACTAAAGCCCACAATATCAAGTGCAAAACCCCAAATATCTAGAGTATCTCACCTTTTGCTTTTTAAAAAAAATACCTTCTGGGTCTTATTGATGGAAAGATAAGCTTTCCCTCAGTGTGTGTGTAAGCCTAGGCTTGCTGAAATCTCAAAAGCCAGGACAGTGGATGAGTACAACCTCTTGAGGATGAGGAAAGAGAGGGTACCCATGACATTTTCACAGCTAGAAAAACCATATTTAAAAAACTGTAGAAAAAAAAATCACATGTACATTATACAGCTAAAAACCAATTGCTCTATCTATGCAAGTCTCAGGATACATTTGGATTCCTTTGGCATAAAACTGTATACATGTTGAGTCTCCCTTACCTGAAATCCTTTGGACCAGAAGCATTATTTATTTATTTGATTTCGCAATACCTGTATTTGCATATACGTACATAATGTACATAAACTTGGAGATGGGACCCAAGACTTAACACAAAAATCATTTATATTTTATATACACCTTATACAATACACATAGCTTGAAGATAATTTTTAATAATTCTGTGCATGAATTTGTGTACCCTGAGAAAGCAAAAGTGTCACTATCACAGTTACCCATAAAAAAAGAACCAGAAAGCAAAGATTTCAGCCAATCATGAAAATAGTTTTGGTTTTTGGAATATTTTGGATTTTGGAATTCTAGATAAGTGAGACTCAACCTATACTTCTGTTTTTGAATGAAGTCTAAATACACACCGCCCATCCTCTCACTGGGCTTTAAGTTTACAATTACAGCACTCACGCATCCATTGTCAAGGAGAGAGGGGGGCTCTGAACAACATCAACGGGCAGGTGCCAATTACCCTGTAATCGAGCAGTTCAGGCTTGGTTGCAAACAGGCGGTTACAGTGTTGACACCTGAGTTTGACGACAGTACGAGCGAAGGTAACTTGCTGCGACTGAGCAGCGAGCCTCTGGAGACCAGCTGCAGCTGAGCTGCTGACAGAGCTTGAGGAAACTGTTGAGGTAGTATTGCCCCCTGCTGAAACTGTTGCTCCTGAGGGGATACTGACTATTACTTGGCCCTGTGACAAGGGTACCACCGATGAGTTCATTCCTGTGGGCTTGTTGAACAAGTTCTGTTAAAGTGTTAAGAGAGAAGAAAAAAATACACATAAAGAAAATAAGCCTACCTGTCTCACCACTGTCACAGTATGCATCAAATTACAATTTCAAAAAAGATAACTGGCTTCAGTAGGTGTACCTGTCCACAGGCTTGACAATAACTCTATGGTAGACTATAAGCTGCTTTAGATATTTTCAGGAAAAAAGCAAAAGAAGTGAAAAGAAAGGCTAATTATCATGAGGGCAGAAGCAGAAACATATAACCTTGGAAAAGTTACTTTTTTAGATTACAACTTTCAGAGTTCCCCAGCTATCATGAGCAGTCCTAAAAGATGATGTTTCCAAGATTAAATATTCACCCAGCAGTGTCAACCCTGGTTAGTGAATACCAGGTGCTGTAGTCTATATTTTTTTTAAAAAAAGGAATTGGCAAAACCACCTCTGAGTATTCCTTTCCTAAGAAAACTCCCCTAAGAAATTCCTGGGCCAAGCAATTTGAAGGAGTGCGCACACACACACACACACTTTTAGCTGTTTGTGTTTTAACTTGTGTAAGCTACTTTGAATCCCGGGGCTAGAGAAAAGGTGGGATATACATAAATTACTAAAAACAAAACCTTTCTTGCACATCATATATGTTTTTTATCAGCATGAAACCTACCAACTAGGGCTCAGAAGCCAATGGTCATAAGGAAAGTATACACCTGAGGAGACAAAATCTGGAGAAAGCCTGAGGCTAAGGACAGAGATGTAGACTGGCCCACTGATTATCTAGTTCATAATCAGATTGAAAAGTAAGACATACCTGAAAAGCTACTACACAGCTATAGCTGCAAAAGTTGCGTATGCTCCCATCGGACATAGCGAGGTGATACTGAGGGATGGCTGAGGTCTTACAGCTGTTACATTGGATCTGGACACCTGACAGAACAGCAAGCATAACCAAAGTGAAATTAATGTGTTTTAACCCTTTTGCTTTCAGAACATACCAAAAAAGGGGCAAATGCAATCATTACCTGAAGATGTAACCATTTTAACTCTATGTGCAGACAGGCAGTTCACAGAACAGAAGAGCTCAGTTTTCCCCATATTATTTGTGCTTTCAATCATCTCAGCTGATGATCTCAGAGATTTACACAATGCACACGAAGTGATTTTTGCAGACTTCTGTGGAAAAAGGAATAAACACGGATTTGTTCTGCCATATGGGGACAGAAAAGGTATATTTAACCTCCAAATGAGCTATATGAGCAAGTTAAAAGATATGTCACAATAAATTTTCAGAAATGATCATACATGAAACCTTCTAAAATGTTGTTTATAATGAGAATATGAGAACAACCCCAATTCTTTACACAACATGGCAATGGGTTTGGAGTTTCAAAACTTATGGAGACATAGGTCACCATTAGAAAGCATATATTTGTTGCAGACAAATGGCAAATGGGACGAAAGTCCATGATAGCCCCAGATCTATTTTTCTGTGTAGCAAAGCTCATCTGGAGTGCTGGCTGCAATTAAAGCTGCTGGCACTTGCAAGGGAAGAGCCAGCCTCTCTTTTCTTCCCTGTTGCTTGTCTCTCACAAAACATCGCCACTAAAATCTCACAATTTGGCCCTCTTTCTCATCTTCTCTTTATTTGGTCAGTTTCCCCACAATGACACAAACTTAAGGCAGCTTCTTTATATATCACTGAAGAGGCAGTGTTGACTCTTCCATCCCACTCCTGTGTTGTCCTAATGTGCAAACTCACGAAATGATTAATATACACACATACAAAAAAAACCCAAAGAAAATCCAGACCTGCTTGTATGCTGTGACACATGTTGAGCTGCAGAACTTTTTGGACTGCCCCTCAATTTGAAGCATGTGGCACTGGCCTGAGGCACTGTAGCAGTAGCCTCCACAGTTTTCACAGCAGTTCATAGTTAAATTGTTTGCTGAACGGAACTTGGAGAAGCAGGCATCACTGCAGAGCTTGTGCACGACATTCTGATAATTTACTTCATGCCGAATCTGGAAACAGGAGCAAGGAGAGAGTATAAAAGATGTCAACAAAGGGTATGGGAAGCTTTTCTTCTCAAGTGCATCTCCCAATAAGTACATTTGTTCTACATCAATAACTCTCAAATGCTAAGGGAGATCAATGGACTAGTTAATGCTAACACATAGTTCAGTAGTACATGAATGAGCTTGCTTCAGGTGCTCTTTCCCCTTTTGGCAGGGCTGATTAGAAGCACTGAAAGCAAGAGAGGATCACTCTAAACTAACTGGAGTTCCACATTACAACTACAGTCACCTCTCTGTTCTCGCGGTCCGCAGTTTTTAATATTCATGGAGGGAGAACCTCTGTTAAAATCAATTGGGCGCACCCCATTCAAGCCTATGGGTGATTCTCCGTTTTCTGGTGAATACTGGTGATTCTCCATTTTCGCGGAATAGATCCCCCCGTGAAAATGGAGGGCCGACTGTACACGAGAACAACTCTGCTTAAAATACTGCAACAGTGTAAATCTCTTGATAGATATATGAGCATGTATTTTAGATCCCAAATGAAATTCAGGGTGCATCTACAAAAAAATGTCATATCGATAGGCATATGGATCTGTCATGATAGGGAATAGGTTCGTTGATATAGGGATAAACTGACAGGGTGAAATAGTGCTATGGGTAAATAAAGGAAGATTGAAGGGGAGGGAGGCAAGGCTGGGAACCAAACGGCTGAGAAAACTTTTACAAATAACTCCACTCTCCTACATCCCCAATTTTCAGTGGAGTTCTTCTTCAAATCTGGACACTATTGAGGATTTTTGTTTGTTTTGTTTTGTTTAAAGGAAGGGATAGGATCAACAACACAAAAAGGAGGAAAAAAGAAACAAGCAAGGAAAAGAAAGCAGAGGACAATAAATGAGGAGGGTTTACTCAACCAGAGAATTCCAAAGGTCATCCTCTATCAGTGAACAAAGAGAAACTGAGAGGAAGTAATTGGCAGGTGGGGTTATCTATGGTAGGTGGGAAGGGATTCCCACCAAGGTACTCAGCTCTACAATTTTCTGAGGGGAATCTCTGTGCAGGCACAACAACCCAATTGTGTGAGGGCACAGAGACCATGAAGAAGAACCAACTGCTCCCTTTTAACCCCTTTCTGCAGTACTTGTGAATGGACATAGTGTCTTACAATTTGCACTACAGAAGCCAACTCATGAAGCTAGGGAAGCCTGATGACTTGGCACAGGCAATTTGTGGTTCAATGGATATTGAACAGGGAGGTCTCACACATCCAAAACTAGCTAATCCCAGCAGCCTTGCCTTTCCCACATTCAGGACAAATAAGAGTTTGCAAGTTCAGTTACCACTGCGTTTTTCTGGCACATGCTGCACTTGGTGGAAATACTGTTTGTGTGAATGGTGACAACAGGCTTCCTTTTCAGGTCATACATGGAAAGACACGACTGGCTGCAGAAGTCTTTGCTGGAGTTTGTGTTGTCAAACTGAGCAGTAATCACATCCTTTGGATTCAGAATATCCCTGTGGATTGTTTAAAAGGGAAGAAAACCAAGGTTTTCAGTTTGTGTGGCTTCAAAATAACATCCTTCGTATAACACAAAATTATCAAGCTCTTTGCAGTTACAAAGACCATGGTGGTAACATTTTCTTTAACATTATCTGCTTTGCAGAGTGAGCAACTGGTTCTGACAGCATAGCTGGAACAGGACCAAAACAGGTGATGGGTGGGCCTAAGCCCACCTGAACAAAATAAATAAAGTGAAGAAGGCAAGCAGGAAACCTTAGCTCTCTGGCACCCCTCAGGCTTCACAGCAAATTCTTCACAACTGGAGAAGATATATGGGAAATTTCAGCAGTACAGATTTGTCTTCCAAGATGCTCTTTGGCCTGCAGCCTTCTAATAACGTTTTCTTTCCCATAACATATGACTACATCAATCTGGACCAGGCTATATTTATAGGATTCCCCCCCCCCCCCCCCATTTTAAACTGCTGTAGCATATTCAAAGCCATCACCCTTACTTTGAGCAGGTGAAGCAGGTTTTCTTGGTCGTAGCTGGTGGCCGGGCAGCTGGTACAGTATATCCCGTGAGGCACAGTGTGGAGCAAAAGAGTTGAGTGGAGCCTTTTCTCTGATAAGCTGTTTGCCCCTTCTGCAAAATCTTCTTACAGCCGGAGCAGGAAACCCGAACAGCCGCACTTGGGACTGCAGGAAGCAGTTTGTTTACCCCCGTGGAGGGTGTATTGGGTGGGCCACCTGACGTCAGCTGTGGAGCTTACCAAAAAGAGAGAAGAAATAAGACTGCCATTACTAGGCCATCTTTAGAGTTTCACCCTTCAGGTGGTGACCAGAGGCTTCCGCAGGTATGGCACTCTATCTTTGGGCAATTCCAGTCCTGAACATTTTGCCTGATGCCAGCATTACTATCTTTTTCCAGTGCCAGATAAAAGGCTTTTTTAATGCACAGTTACACTGATCATGCCTCTTTGAATTAGGTAAAATATTGCCATGGGAAAAGCAAGTAAGGAAAAGGGCATGGCCTCCCCACAGCATAAACAGTTTCTCCACCTTGCCTACCCAGCCCAAGTCCTGCTTATGGGGTAATTTAAGTTTCCCAGGGGTTTACCCTTTAAAGGAAACAAAAATATACAAATATGAAAACTAAACCTGTTAAGAATTTGGCTTTCATTAGTAGAACAGCAGAAGTGCAATTTTGCCTAACTATGCTTTCCTAAAGAATAAAGACTAACTCAAAAAAAGATACACACACACACACACACACACACACACACACACTTACATACAAAACTAAATCCTAATCTAACTGGTGATCTTTTAGGTAAAGAGAGAAAATCTCACTATCTTTTAAGACAGCAGGAAGATGGAACAGCAACTGTTTAGAATCTCCAGAGGGAGAAGACAGTTAGGCTCAAAAGACAGTATTAAAGAGAGAATAACCAAAGTAGGAAATCCTATCTATATAAAGAAGGGAAAGGAAAATGCAAACATATTCCTAAACTGTTCCTTACCAAGAGGGCTGCCACTGACAGAAAACACAGCACTGATCTTCAGTTCCCCTTCCTGAGCTTTTGGCTGCTGGCCATATTCCTGAAATAAGCAATTGCAATAAACAATTAAACAATCCCAACTACTACAACCATCTGTTTCCCACCCATCTTGAGCCCTGGGCTCTATCTGGAAGGCTCACATCCTAACTCCAGTGTGATTACGGGGCAGAGGTTCTGGCCCAGTGGTGGAAGCCATGATTTGTTCCCTGTCTTATGCATTATGCTTACTCCAGCCATGATGGAAAAGAATGGGTAATCACTCCCCCCTCTCTACTTATACATGAATACAGGTTACCTAAACCTACAGGGAAAAATCACCACAAGGGATCCTGACATAGCAACAAAAGCGCAAGAAGAGAGAGGCAAACTTATCCTCATTTCTCCACCATAAAGCATGGTGGGAATTGTGCATTCTGATGGCCACAACCCTTTGAGATCAAGTGCAATCCTTGAAACCCCACTAACTTCTCAAGGCCCAGCAATCTTACCCTCTACCAAAAACAGTTAAAAAAACACTTTTAGTCTAAAGGTCCTTGAAACCCTCTACAAAGTGGGTTTCTTATGGGGGTTGGAGGGGGGGAGTTGGCAGGGGCTAACAGGAATTCCCCCAGAAGGGTCCTAAAGGTGATGGGAATTGTACAGTGTAATTTCCAAACCTCCAAAATGGCAGCCATGACATGACAGTGCAGCCCGTCAGAGTTCTAGAGAATGCTGAAATAGCACTGTAAGGCCCTGTTGGCTCCACACCATGCCCATCCCTGTAATATAGCTTCAGCCCTACAAGCAGTGATGCAGCTATACAACAAGAATATAGACAAAGACTAGCCAGCTTATTTCCCTCTTACCTCAGTATTATCTGGTTCATCCTTAATTTTATTCATCAGCCCCTGTTGAGGTGCCATAGCTTTATCATAGTCATTGTCCAAAGGCTCTTCCTTAATTCTAATATTTGGTGCATAAGAATTCCCAAGCTCTTGCCCAACAGATTCCTTATTAGAAAATAGATAGCTGGACTCCTGCCAAATAGGAAGAACAACACTATTATTGTATATACTTGAAAGGGAATTTTCCTCCAATACATCAGAATTTTGCTAATAAATATTTTCTAAGATATTCCAGAATTACACCTAATTTCTACCCACACAGAAAATCCAAATGCAAAGCCTCAGTTCAGTATCATTCCCCTCTTAGTACTTAACAGACGTCCTTCTAAAAGGAAATTTTCAGTAACAAACCATGTAATATTTCTCTCTGGCAACCTTTTAAAAAGAAGAAAATATACACAGCATCTTTTAATATTTTGATTTCTTTTATTTTGCTGGGCTGTTACATACTTTTGTAGACTGGGTTTTGAGGAAGCCCTGTGCTTTAGTACAAGACAGGACAGATCCTAAGAGGCAACTTTCTCTTGCAGAAAGAATGCAGCCCAGTAACAAACCCCTCAGTTCTGGAGTGAGTGGGAGATACAATAAACTTAAGGATACTCTCCTTCTACTGAAAAAGAGCTGGGCTACATAGGACTGTAATCTTATTTCATATTGAAAGGTGAAGTTTAGTCCTGGCCCTGTAAATCTCTGTCTATTTCTCTCTTTCCTTGTTGCTGTTGTGTGTCTTCAAGTTGTTCCTGACTTATGCCAACCCTATCATAGGGTTTTCTCGGCAATATTGTTCAGAGGGTGCTTGTCTTTGCCTTCCTCTGAGGCTGAGTGTGTGTGACTGGCCTAAGGCCACCCAGTGGGTTTCTATGGCTGAGAGGAAATTCAAACCTTAGTTTCCCAACACCACACTGGCTCCCTTTAGTCTTCCAATTTTAATTTCACCTTCCCTTCATTTGTCTGTACCATTCCATCCTCCAACCTTCCAGTCCTCGAGTACCCACACTCCCAAAACTTAAGAAGGTTGCTTTTTTTACACTACAGTCTCCAGAAACATCTAGCCACAGGGAGCTGTACTTCAGGCATAATTTTCCCACTCTATGTCTATCCTCCTGTTTCACTTTAGTGCTTTGTACCGTTTCTTCACAATTTCCTAAAGTTATCTGCTTTTCCCTTCCTTGTTGAAAGCCTTTAACCACATCAAGCAATGGCACCTGGGGAAACTTTTACTTCTCTCACCTTTCACATACTTGGACAATTTAGTCAATCGCTACCAGAGGGTTCATCGGTGTCACAACAAAACCCTAATCCTACCTCTCCATCCCAAAAAAGCAACCTCACAGCTTCATACGAAACACACACACCCATACATGCTCAACACAAGGTCTAAGACTTACCCTGAAGTTAATTTCTGGAGTTTGCGGTGCTAACTGGCTACGTAATGTTTCTTCTACTTGATTAGTAACTAGTGAAAACAGAGATTCAGTTAGAAAAATTTGGGAGATAGATTCCCCAAGACTACTGCATTATCATTATTACTATTAAAACATTTATACTCTCCCCTGAATCATAGATCTCAAGACAGCTTACAAAAAGAATTAAAGCAAGTTAGTTTAAAACAATAAAATAAGCTAAAACATATTAAACAGCAATAAGTTAAATAGATATTAAAAAATTAAAACATGTTAAACAGATTTTAAAATTTTTAAAGTTTTTAAAATCATGTACAACCGTATTTGGTATGAATTAATGACACCCAAAGGCTCTGATGAACAGCCAAGTTTTATGAGGGTTGGTGCCAGTCAGGCCTCCAGGGGGAACACATTCCACAGTTGGAATGTCATGGCTGAGAAGGCCCTCTCTCATGTCCCAACACAATGTATTGCTGTAACTGGTAGGACACAGAAGAGGGTCCCTTCAGTAGACCTTAATTCTCAGGCAGGCCCATGTGGGGAGAGGTATTCCCTCAAGTATCAAGGCCCCAGGTCATTTAGGGCTTTAAAAGTTATCATAAGCTCAATTCAGACCAGAAATGTGTTGGCAGCCAGTACAATTCTTTTAAGACTGGCATGGCAATGCTGTCTATATGGTATTCCAGTCAGCTGCTACATTTTGCACTAGTTGCAGCTTGTGAGTCTTCTTCAAGGGCAGCCCCATGTAGAATGCATAACAGTAGTCTAATCAGGAGGTTACCAGTGCATGGACTACTGTGGCTAGGTCATCTCTGTCCAGGAAAGGTTGTAGCTGGTGCACCAGTTGAACCCGGCACCAAGCACTCCAAGCCACAGAGCCCACTTGGGCCTACTCAGACAGGGATGCATGTAATATCACTCCCAAGCTATGCACCTTTTCCTGCAGGGGGAGTGCAACCCCATTCACAACAGTCTTTTTACCCCATTTCTGAATCTGAGAACCATTGAGAGCTTCTGTCTTATTAGGATTTAGCTTGTCTATTGGACCTCATCCAGCACGTTATAGCATCCAGGCACTGGTCCTGCACCTGTATGTCCCCAGCTGACTCTGATAACAAGGAGTGATGGGGTGTCATCAGCATACTTATGACACCCCACATCAAACCACCTTCTGACCTCCCTCAGCAGCTTCCTGTGGACAATGAACAGCATGGAGGATAAGATGGAAGCCTGTGTCACCCCACAGCTTAAGAGCAGTGGGGCTTAACAGGAATCCCCCAGTGTTACTCTCTGGAACTGGGTCTCTAGAGAGGAACAGAACTACTGCAGAACAGTGCCTCCTAGTCCCTTCTTACTGGTCCAGTAAGATATCATGATCAATACTGTATATACTCGTGTCTAAGTCTAGAAATTTTAGTCAAAAAATTGACCCAAAAAACCTCAATCAACTTACCCACAAGTCAATGTAATTACTGTACATTAACTCTTATTTTAAAAGGAAACCAGCCCCTGGTGAAAGGCAAGAGAGTAATCTGTCCTGGAAGCACTGGCCCTTCTCTCATCCATCCAGCCTTTAGAGTGAGCCCAAACAGTTATGCCTGCTGGAATTTTGTAAATTCTTTGGCATTGTTTTCCTTTGCTTCATCCTTTACATTTTTTGTTACATGCCTCTAAGTTTCACCCTCGACTTATCCATGGGTCATATCAAAATCCATAATTTTGTCCCCAAAACTTGCCATCAACTTACATGTGAGGTCAACTTATAGTCAAGTATATACAGTAGTTATCAAAAGCTGCTGAGAGATCCAGGAAAATCAACAGGGTAGAATTCCCTGTCTTTCCTCTGGGGTAGGTTGTGAATCAGAACAACTAAGGCCATCTCAGTGTCATTCCCTGGCACGAAACCAGACTGAAGTGGGTCCAGATAATCTGTTTTCTGCAAGAATGTCTGAAGTTTCCCAGCCACTACACTATCAAGCACCTTGTCCCAAAAAGGAATATTAGCAATTGGGTGGCAGTTCTCATGTATGGTAGGCTCTTTGGTATCCAGTGGAGTTTGGTTCCAGGGCCCCTCATGCACACCAAAATCCATGGATGCTCACATCCCATTATATACAATGGCACAGTAAAATGGTGTGCCATATATAAAATAACAAGATTAAAGTTTATTAGTTTGGATTTTGGGGGTGGGGTGGGTGGGAATATTTTCAAGCCATGCATAGTAGAATCCATGGATGCAGAATGCATGGATACTGAGGGCTAACTGTACTGTGTCCAAGGAGGTCCTCTTCAGGAGAGGGTACACCACTGCCTCCTTCAAGGCAGCAGGCACCTCCCTCTGACATAGTGAGGCATGGCTCACCTGGTCAATCCACCCCTGCTAGATTTTATCAGCCAAGATGGGCAAGGGTTGAGGTTACATGTGGTAAGCTGAACTGCTTCAAGCTTTTTGTCTACATTATCAGGCCTCAGTAATTAAAACTGATCTCATGAACACGTGATAGACAGTGCACTGCACACCTCCTTGGACTCTGTAAAGTGTGGTGTCATGTTCTGAATGAGCGCAAGCACTTTTTTCCTCAAAGTACCTAACAATTTTTTCACACTAGATGGCCATGGGCTGCATACCTGAGATCTCTGGAGCTGTACCTCAACTCTTCACCACTGGAAAAATTCTACTGGGTGGGAGGATGAGGGAGCAAATTATAGTCACATTTCCCAATTATATATTTATCCAGAGGAAACCCAATTTGTCAAAGAGAGCATCCTTCACTCATTTCAACAAAAGGCTCATATGAACTTACTGTTGAAATGAGGCAAGCTATGCAGCAGCGCTTCATGGTTTGTGACCTTGAGCTGTTCAGAAGTTGGTAGAAGCAAATATATCAAAGTAAGGCAGCTACTTCAAGCAGCAAAATAAGAGATGACAGAAGATGGATCTGACTAATGGAGCACAATCCACCAGGAAGATCTCTATATACACTTCCATTAAATCAATAGGAACAGATCAAGATAATCCTAAACACTTTGGGTTTTCTTTTCTCCATCTGATCAAACAAAATGTTACCTGATTTATCAAGGAAATTACTTTTCAATCTAGAATCCAATTCCTTCGGCATTTTGTCCAAACGTTTGTCACGGTCTTGAAAAGGTCCTTCTCTGGCTTTCTCCTTTGTCAAAAAACTCTCTTTACCATCATCTCTTGCTATGCTGAAGTCCTTCCGAATGGACTTAAATACAGAGGGTCCTTTGTCAAAAGGTGGAGAGAGTTCCTTCTGGATCACATTTTGCATCTGTGTGTCTTTCTCACTGTCCACTATGTGATCCCGAATCCTCCTCACATCTCCCCGGCTATCTTCAGGGCGAACAGCAGAAGGGAGAGCCTCCTTTGGAGCAAACGTTTGCTCATCTTCATTATCACTCCCAACAACAGGAATCCCTGTGAGATCCCCAGAGTTCAGGAAGTAATCACTATCATCCAGCAAAGAGTTTGTAGAACCTGTTCGATTTTGCATTCTGTAGGGTATGCTGTCAAAGGCAGGGGTTAGGTTGTGGACAGTTTTCTCAGACATCTCGGTATGTACAAGGTTACCACCTGCAGAAGGGAGGAGGAATCAGACACCTTAAAAACCATCTCATTTAGAATTTAGAGGCAGACATAAGGCTAGGTACACTGAAAAATTAGTATCTGTCCTGAACAACTCTCAAGTTATTTGAGGGAGATTCTGGAAATTCTGATAGTTAATGATTAACAATGTTCAAACGCCTAATGCTAATTACAGAAACCTCTATTATCCCCCCCCCCCATTAATTACTTTTCTCTGTCAATCAAAAGGATATAATATCTTTAGCCTCTTTGGTGATAGGAAAGGTATTTCAAATATAATTTTGGTTGCTATTTTCTATTCTTTTCTGAGATCTACAATATTCCTTTTGAGATAGGATAAGACTAAAAAAGGCAGCATCTGATGTTCTTTACCTCTGGCCAAGTTAGCTCAGGCTGATGGCAGTTGTAGTCCAAAACTTCTATAAAGCAGGAGAGGGAATCCTGTGGCCTGCAGCTTTTATTCAACTGCTTAGCTTTTCCTGGACCCACCACAGAGCATCCCCTACTGGATAAAAATGTGCCCCCAAATTGATATTTCTGCTCCTGAGGAGCGTAAAGGAACAACATTTTTGCCTTAAAACATGAGTGAGACCTCCTCTCTCTCATTTTACCCCTACCACAGAGGGGAAAACAAGCTTAAAAATAAAACAAAACCAGAATTGGGACTTCTAGCCTGTGTAGGGGGAAGGCACACAGCAACTGCTATTGTAATGCAATGGTTTGTTCTTGAATGGGCAATTAAGACACATTACTTTTACAAAAGACCAGAAGATTACACTGGGTTTTCTGGTATGGTTCAACTAAACTATCTGAATGTTTAACTCTCCTTTAGGTAATGGCTATGGGACCGCTCATACTAAGTGGCTGCGCTTCAGAATTTACTGCTAAACTACTGTGCCTCAATTTTAGATCCTGAACTTCAGTAAGAGTTTTTTTTAAGAAGAGAAGACATATATGCAGTATATACCACACTGGATGTATCACAACAGTTTAATACCAGTTTCATTGCCAGGGCTCTTTCCTATAGAATCTTGGGATTTGTAGTTTGGGGAGGTATTTAAAATTCTCAGCCAGCTCTAGTCCACTCCCTGAACTATACAGCTATCTAGCAGAGAGCTCTAAGCATCTCACCAAATTACAAAACAGAGGATTCTGTGGGCTACCTTCACAGCAAATTAAAAAGATGTTAAACTGCTACAAATGAACAGTGTAGATATTAGGGAAAATGTTAATTAATTAGTGTGTTTCTGGTAACTGTGCCCTGTGGGGCTGGAATTGCTTTCTTAAAAATTTAACATGGCATTAAGTTAACATGGCACTTACCTCCTCCAATATACTGTACTAATATAATATAATATATCCCTGTGCTGACCGAATGGTCGTAATAAAGAAAATGAATAATATATGCGGAAAGGAGAATCTTTTGTGAGCAAACAAAAGAACTGCTTACGTTTTTCTGCTATGCTGCCAAAAACTACATCAGCTTTGTCTTCAAACTGCAAACAGGAAAAAGAATTAAATTGGTAATCTGTCTGATTTATGTTCAAAAGAACACTCCCTCCCTTGTCACCCATTTCTCAGGAGAAAACAAACCTCAGAATTTAAGGCAACTCAACAATGCAGCATACTATGTAAGTGAAAGAAACACAGATTTACATTTAAGGTTGCCTGATTTACATTCAGTGATTCAAAAACACTGCAGTTTAAGAGCAGAATTCAGGCTATGTCGGTTCAAGTTTCCAAGAAGGGAAATTAGAAGCTGATGCTCAGACAGATATGCCTCCAAATCAGTAGGGATGTTGTGTAATATCACAAAGTGTGTTTGCTTACAGCTAGCATGGTGTGGTGGTTTGAGCATTGGACTACAACTGTGGAGACCATGGTTTCAATCTCCACTTGGCCATGGAAATCCACTGGGTGACCTTGGACAAGTCACTCTCTCTCAGCTTCAAAGGAAGGAGAAAGCAAACTGCCTACAAACAAGTCTTGCCCAGAAAACCCTGTGATACATTCAGCTTAAGTTCGCCTTAAGTCAGAAACAACTTGAAGGCACACAACAACTACACATAGAATGTCCAAATATCAACATCTTCCTTTAATCTACCTAAGATTTGATGGAACTCACCATCTTTAGTTCTCTTCATACCCATTTTCTATCTTCTCTTTGCCTAACATTTGTAGTTATGTTTTTGTACTTGAAGATACACCACAGACTGGAATGCTGGCTGCCAGCTCTGGTTCTTGTGCCTTTACTCATTAATGTTCGTTTACAGGAGTAAATTGCCCCAAGTTTCCAAACACAACAACATGTTTCTGCCCAAACATATAATCACTACCCTTCTTTGCAATTTCTTTTCATCATAGAAGAAGAAATGCAAGCATACTAGATACCACACTAATCTCATCTATGGCTAGAAGTTTGCTTACAAATGCTATAATCCCATCATTCAATTTTCAATACTCCAACATCTTCATACACTCCACAGGGATCACAAACAGCTGATGGATGGCTATATGAATGCTGGCAGAGCTTGAACAGGTTGTTTTACTAGACTATAACCAAGAATGTCCCAGGCAGCATGGGCTGGGATATTCTGGGAGCTGTAATCCAAAAAGGTAACTTTTCCAGGCTCTGCCAATGTTTTCGATGCTATGCCAAACCAGTAGAAGCAGCAACTGAAGAACATTCAACACAGTCTGATCTAACGTAAATGTTTTAATTGCACTGATCAAGAAACTCATGCCAGTGCCTACAAATTCACTAACAGATATGAGCAAATGTGTTTCATTACTGCATGTGCAGAATTTGTTCTGGAGATCAAAGCTGGATCACATCACTTTTTTTTTTTTTTTTACACATTATCTTGTGTTGAGGACTGATTTAATAAAGTGTCTGGATTTGGCCTTTGTTCAGACTGGGATTATAGAGCACTGGTGATATCATCACCATTCATTTGCCACACACTAAGCTCTACAGCATATTCAGTTAAAGGATCATTCTGACTCAGTCCCACTCTACTCTGAGAGTCATTAACAACTTCATCTTCAGTGCAAGCAATAAAAGTGTCTCCCCCCCCCCCCAATATTTCCTTCTGCTTCATGATGAGAGCCTGTGAATGGCTTTCTCACTTTCTTTGTAATTTATGATGGCTTAATAGTTCTTCCTCACATCTCCAGGGTTTAAAGAAGATGTGTATTTTAAGAAAAAGATTAACAATTTACTAGCTCTTTTGCTTTTTCACCAAACATCCTGACATTCTATGCAAACTGGATCTTCTTAAACATAAGACTCATGGCCACACAGCCTTCCAAAGACACTGGATTGAGAATGCTGGATGTGTATGTGCTCATTTGTGTTAGCTTTTGTAACTCTTTCTTAGAATTCAAAGTTGTTATTTGCTGTCAACTTATGGTGGCCGTATGAGAAATCTCCAAGACCCATAGACCCATAGTAATCTTACAAACCCAGGATTTTGGCTTTCTTGAATGAATCAATGTAATTGAATGTAACAGAGGGCCCTAAGCAGACTGCCAGAAATAGTCCACATTTAATTGAGGCACTGCCCTGGCTCAGTGCTAGGGAATGATGGGAACTGTATTTTTTTCTGGGTCATTGAGCCTTCTCTGTCAGAGAGCTCTGGTGCCACAATAAAATACAGTTCCCATGATTCCCTAGCACTGAGCCCATGATTCCCTAGCATCTGATGTCCAATGCTCCACTGTCTCTCCTCCAAGCTTCCACCTGTTACTACCTTCCTTGTCCAAACTTTCCAAGCTCTATATAATCCTCAATCTTGCATATTATTTTTCACCCAAGATGAAAATAAATAATGATAATCCTTAAGTTCCTTAAATAATGATAATCAATTAACACCATCAGTAAAAATGGCAATTTATCAAGAGAAAGACAGAGAGTTGATACCACCTCAATGCACTTAACAGGGCCAAGACAGACATTACTTGGGAGAAATTACTCTTATTAAATTTCCCAAGCTCTCAGTAGGAGGTTCTTAATTTTGATCAGAGCAGCGGCACTCGGAAGGTGGCTGACAAGTCCTCCCTCTCTCTTCAGGACTGTGGAGTCGGACACAATTTTGGATGAAGTTGGTGTTGGTAGAAATGTACCAACACCAATTTCAAAATAAAAATTACGATAGTGTTAACTATGTATGGTTAATATATAATTGTATACCTACATTTAATAATTAATAAAATATATTTTATATTCTATCAAGCTAAGAAATATGATTATTGATGCAGTGGAGATGATGCAGTGGAGATGCCTTGTACATCTGTTTTTACTGATTAATATACATATGCCATTTATGAAGAAATTGGTGTTGGAGCTGGACAGTGATAAAACAGAAGTGCTATGGTCTCAAAGGTTTGACTCTACCTTCTTGATCTCTGCACCACACCCTGACAGGAACTGCAACTCTCAAACTGCTTTGACCAGGTAAATGAATTTAAAAATTATGATCAATTAGGCTTTTGTTTTGCCTTTCCTTCAAGCTTGGGACAATGTATTTAATTCTTGACAAAGGCATGATATGTATGTGCAGGTGTGAGTCCCTAAAACTAGTAACTATTATTAGTTTTAAATTCATAGCGGTTTATTATTGCAACTGATACTTTTTTAACAAACGTATATACACTTCTATCATTATTATGGCAATAAGAAAAAATACATTGACTTTAGAAGCACATTTATACTAAGCCAGGACATATTAATCATCTTAATCTAAATCATTCTTAATCAACATCATAATCTTTATGCATACCCTGCCTTTGCCCCCAAATTAGTACTCTAGATGGCATGCAAGTACAATACAGCTATATGGCACCCCTTTCCCTTGTCCCATAACTGGATTCAAATCTCCTTTTATTACAGGGATAGGAAATATGGGACAGCCAGCATGGTGTAGTGGTTTGAGCATTGGACAAGAACTCTGGTGATCAAGGTTTGAATTCCATGGCTCAGCCATGGAAACCCACTGGGTGACATTGGGCAAGTCACACTCTCTTAGCCTCAGGGGAAGGCAAAGCCAAGAAAACCCCATTATATGTTTGCCTTAGGGTCACCATAAATTGGAAATGACTTAAAGACACACAATAGCAACATGGGAACATAGGGCTCTCCAGATGCTGTATGACTGCAACACACAGCAATTCAATCAAGCACAGCCCATGATTTTAGGCAAACCATTCTCTCTCAGACTCATTTTCCCATCAGCATAATAGAAAGAATAGTACTAGCCAAGGTTTTACTACTCTAGTGCTCTGACAATTGGGAACAGCCCTATATGAAGACTATGCATATTATTACATATAGTTAAACTTAAATGATTCTTTCTATATTATATTACATTCTTTCCCAGCTTGGTTTAAACATATTTAAACTGAACCTCTAAAAGAAAGAAAGAAAGAAAGAAAGAAAGAATCAAGTCTAAACTTGAAAACAAATGTGCAAACACGATTATAATATTCAGTGGTAACACAGTGAATTCAATTTTCTTGTCTGCTGCAGCACAAGCAGACAAATTGCCTGTTTAAGCACATAAGGAAAGACTGGCATGGTGAAACTTTTTAAAAATGTGATAATCTTACATCTAGTCATCATCTACTGCCTCCATCGTAAGTTCTCAGAAGTTAGAATCCTGGATTTGCTCAATTCTGTCCAAATAATTGCAAAGCTTTCGGGGGGGGGGAGAAGAAGGGGGGAAATTCTTAAAAGAAAGTATGTGACTGTGACTGTAACCCCCCACCCCCCAAAATTCCAATTTTTCCAAATTCTCTTTACAGAGCCTCCACCTAGAACATTCCTTTGGAGGAAAATTGTGTGAAACAGACCAATTATCTTTGCAACAGTATTAAATTTTCAAGTATTCTGACAAAACAAGTGTGAAAGGAACACACTGGGCACACTGATGGAGAGGTGGGGAATGTTAAATATTCCAGCCAATTCACTGCCCCTCCCAGGTTTGAGAAACCTTGGTTATCCTAAGAACAGTGGTCACCACACTCCATCTGTGAGCCCTTTCCAGGGTTGTGTTTTGCAGGTTCACCAAAGCCCCTCGTCCCATTTCCTACCTTCAAAGCATCTGGGGAGAGAGGAGTGCAGTGGGTAACAAAGAGCCAGCTTGCTGCATATACCTGCTGCAGGAAAAGAAGCACTTCCAACAGGAAGTGAACCCCCAGAGGTCAGGAGAGCCATAGAGAGCCAGGGAAGAGAGAGCTGCTGAGCTGTGAACACCAAAGAGCATGGCTGGAAACTGCAGAGCCCCCTAGCCGTGTCAGATGCCGCAGCCGCCCGTCTGTCGAAAGTCTGCCATTGAGGCTCTAAGGGGAGGGATTTCCCCTTCGTCCTGTTTTCTCTCAATAAAGTTGGGCAGGCACATGTTCTCCAGGACTTATTTTCAAGAACGCTCTCACAGCATGCTCACGCAGACGTTATGCGGGGAAACCTGAGCAGCGGAGAAAACTCTGTGCCAACCCACTTGGAAGAACCCGCTAAAAGGAAATAAAATCAATCTCTGCTCAAAGGTTTAAAGATTAACAAACTCCAAGATGCCAAATAAACTGTTGAGTCTGATGTTAAAGGGTTGGGTTGCTGGGAAAGTTTAGCCAAATTTAATCAATGGCAAGGGCAGGGTGATAATGTGATTAAGGAAAATTATAGCATGAACATTATATATAGATTAATATATGTGGATAATATATTATAATTCATGTGTTATAATATACAGTCATCCTGTTCCGGACACACACACCCCACGAATTGGAAAACCCACAAATATTCAAATCCAATTGGATATGACGGCCGCACGCTCCTGCGCACGTGCCATTTTGTTCCTCTTGGCTTCCCCTGTGTGGAAATTCAAGACTGTGAACTGGAAGTCCACAAACTAGGAGGGACAACTGTACTATAATAATAAATATAGATTAATGTATTTCAATACAGTGGGGCCTTGTTATCCATGAGTTTACTATCCACAGATTTAAGTATCTGCAGATGGCAAGCCCCCATTGTCCCCAATGGCAGCACATGCATGCAGCTAGACCACCATTAGGGACAACAGGATATCAGGTAAGCCTCCTCTGTTTGAAAACTTCCAAAAGAGGAGACTACCACACTCCAAGGGAGTGTCTTCCACCATCGAACAGCTCTTACTGTCAGGAGGTTCCTCCTAATGTTGAGCTGGAATCGCTTTTCCTGTAGTTTGAACCCATTGCTCTCAGTTCTTTTCTAACCTGAAGTCGAGGGGTTACCTGAAGCCCCATTGTCCCTAATGGCGGCGTGGCTGCGTGCACACGCTGACACTGGGGACAATGGGACTTGAGGTCCTGAGGTTTTTGGTATTCGTGAGGGGGGAGGGTCCAGAACAGATCCCTGCAGATACCAAGGTCCCACTGTAATATATTATTTGAAGGGGTGTCATGCTTGTTTTCTGCTGTTCCAGAGAACAGGACACGGAACAATGGATGCAAACTATAGGGAAAAAGATTCCACTTAAACACTAGGAGAACTTCCTGACAGTAAGAATTGTTTGATAGTGGAATACACTTCCTTGGAGAGTGGTGGAATCTCCTTCTTTGGAGGTTTTGAAGCAGAGGCTGGATGGTCATCTGTCAGAGGGGCTTTGATTGTGTGTTCCTGCATGGCAGGGGTTTGGACTGGATGACCCTTGAGGTCTCTTCCAATTCTATGATTCTATATGGATCTATATTTTAGTCTGGATTAATACACATTAAAATGTAGGTAAAAAACATGAACATCTTATACTGGCATCCTTTCACTGGCTCTGGTCCTGTGCTTTTAACAGCAGCTTGCAAACAGAGAGCAAGTGGGTAAAGCATTTTCCATCACTTTGCTCCCGTGCAAAGAAATATTCTGCATGTTGGGATGCTGTTAATAGCACAGCAATGGCGCCAAAAACAAACAAAAATGTAGGAGTAGTATGAATTACCTTATCATTTCTGAAAGATAGTTAAGGTTTTCATCTACACTGGTAGAAGTGAAAGACAAGGACACACAAACACACACTTTGGAAATAAACTGTCCAGTTACATTTTCCAATATATATTTTTACAAAGGGCACACTAAGTATCTTTGATCAACATAACTAGAGACAAACCAGGAAAGTATCTTTTGGCCCTTGGTTTTCAAATCATATCGGTAAGTCACATCCCCAATACACAGTCCACAAAGCTGATATTAACAGAAAGTAGCCAAGATTTTAGAAATAACTTTAGGTCAGATATTTAAGAAAACATTCTACTCAATAAATATAGACATATAAGTGAGACGTACAAAAAAACAACAACAACCAAAAGTTGCCATGTGAAGTAGCTCCTGTTCAGAGCTCTTGACAGTTATAGGCTGCATTTACATTGCACAATTAATTCAGTTTGACACTGCTTTAACTGCTATGGCTTCATGCTATGGAATTCTGGTATTTGTAGTTTTGTGAGATATTTAGCCTTCATTGTCAGAGAAGCCTAGGCTTCTAAAGGATGGAACCATGACAGTTAAAGCAGTGTCAAAATGCATTAATTCTGCAGTGTGGCAGCAACAATGTCCTGATGCCCAGCCTTCTGCTATTTGCATCTAACCGTGAATTAAGTTTTCCAGATTCATTGAGCACATTCAGGCCTCACTAGGCTGTTTGGGCTAACTTCTGCCTTTTTGTACCACTAGATCCTTTGCAATGCTGCAAATATCACTGTTTTGTGCACAAGTGGTATAATTTGGCCACATATTAATCTGAACCCTGAGAACTGAATGCACTATAAGTTATGTTCAGTTATGAGGAATGTATATGTTTCCAATAGCCCTCCACGCCATCTCAAAACAGTCCCCAAGCTACCTTGTTATCCCCAAGAGTGTATTACAATCAACATTTGGGAAGTGGGCAGGCAATGGAACATCTTGTCCTAATACTGCTTTGTATTTACTTATGCTATTCTACTGAATATTTAAAATCCCCCTTCTTCCAGCCATGGTAACAGAATCAGATACAAATATACCGGGCAGATTCACAGGAAGCCACCATAAATCAAAGCACTGATTCATATAAGTATTATTACCTACAGTACTCACTTATTTAGAGCCAGTGTGATGTAGTCATTTCAGTGCTGGACTATGACTCTGGAGACCAGGGTTCGAATCTTTGATCAGCCATGGAAACCTACTAGTGGCCTTGAGCAAGTCACACTCAGCCTTAGAGGGAGGCAATGGCAAACCCCCTCTGAACAAATCTTGCCAAGAAAAACCCATGATAGGGTCACCGTACTTGGAGGCACACAATAATCGCAATAATCTCATTTATTCAGTGTGGGTGTCCAATATATCAGGGAGGAATCATTCCTATCTCTGCCTGAAGGAGTAGAGACTGAAACTGGGACTTCTTGCATGCTCACTATACAACCCTCCAAATAATTATGTATTTCAAGGGAATGGCTGATAGGATTTTAGAAATTTTCCTTTAACAGTTGACCTTATGCCAATGATACAAACAGTTTTGGAAACCCCCTCAGTTTATCACAGTACTGTAAGAGACACAAGGGTACAAAAAACCCTTGGGTATAAGGAAGTCATTGGTGTACTTCTTTAAATGTTGGCCACAAAATTTTAACTTCTTTTCTCATTTAAATCTAATAATTTTCATCTAAGACTACTAACTTTTCATCTAAGACTAATAATTTTGAGATACATTCTGAAAGGCTTTCCATGGTTTTTACTGGCCACAACACTGCTCTGCTTTACTGCTTTAAGTTCAATTATTTATTAAATTTACACATATTTTAATTATGATTTTAATATACATTGACTGGAATTTTGTTAGTTAATCCCAACAAGAACAGACCCTCTGACTCATTTGTTGAATCGTGTGTTGACATATAAGTAAACCAAACTGATCCAACAGCTCTACTCTACTTGAGCCCTCTTAGTCCTCAATAGGACTGAGGCCAATGTATGTAAACTGATGGGAGCCCTTTTATTAAGCAATGTGCAAATAGTGTAAATCTTTAAATAAGTAAAAGCAAAACATGGAAAAAACAACCTGTTTCTTTACAAACAAATGCCTAACCTATCTTGTATAGCTTCTAGTAGACACTTATCCACTTTGGTGGATCTCTGACTTCACCTATTTACTTCACTGGTAGGTAAGTCTGTCGGCCCATGCCAAATGTGATGCGGGCATTTATTTAATATTCATACAAATATTGTATTTTGTTGTTGTTGTTGTTGGGTGCCTTCAAGTCATTTTCCACTTATGGTGATTCTAAGACAACCCTATCATGGGGTTTTCTTGGCAAGATTTCAGTGGGGGATTGCCTTGCCTTCCCCTGAGACTGAGACAGTGTCACTTGCCCAAAGTCACCCAGTGGGTTTCTGTAGCCGATTCAAACACTGATCTCCAGAGTCATAATCCAACACTCAAGTCACTGCACCACACTACAGAAAATACAAAATGGGGAAGACTGACATTTTAAAAATACATTCCATGGTACAGTGAGCTGCAATTTTTCGATCCTGAAAGAACTGAAAAGTAGATCCAGTTACATATATATATGAGATATTACATTTTAGAAAAAGCCATCCAGATGTGCTAAGACTACAGTACATTTCCCACCATCCCAACAGGTTGTAGTGGCTGGCTATAAGAATAGTAATCTAGCACAACTGGAGGACACCAAATCAGGGGATGTCTAGTTAAGAGCAAAGTTATTTATCTATGTAAATACTAGCAGTTCATTGGGTAAACAATGTCTCTGGATCTGAAACCAAAATAATATGCTTTCACCATGCCCTTTTCCTTCCTATTTTATCTTGTGTTGTATTAAACTAAGTCATTATAGTTTAATTGTGGAATGTCTTGAGTATTCCGAGAAAACACCAATGTTGCAATTAAATAAAACCATACAAAAGGATAGAGGGTAGAGAAGCAACAGCTTTTAGGCAAACAGAAGTGGTGAAATGTCTCTCCTCTGGAACTTGGAAATGTTACTTTTGGACTACAACTCCCAGAATGCACATGTTAGTTTAAGTATTCTGGGAACTGTAGTCCAAAAGTAACATCTCAAAGCTCTGAACCCCTCCTATGATTGTGTGTTCAGTTGCTTTCAATCTCAACAGTTCACCTGGTTCTTGGTCTGGCAATGACCCTCAGGACAACAGCACGAAGAGTGTAAGAGAGATAGAGAGACTGGCTGCACAACTGCTGAATGCAGGCAAGTTAGGGAGACACATATTTTCCCAAGGATTACCAATTTTTTTTAGAAATGCATCATTTCATAAAATTATTTAGCAACATAAAATCAAATCTCGAAACTCCAATGGATATGATACCTGTCAAATCTAAAATCAAAGTTGTCTTTAGTTCCCCCGCTACAGTCACTATCAGTAAGAATAGACACAGGCACACGGTTCACACTAAAAACCGGTGTGTTATAGTCCATTTTCCTTTAAAATCTAACTGGCATAAAGCAAGTGTATTTACAGTCAACCCTCTGTAGTCACAGATTCTGCATCCACAGATTCAACCATCCAAAGCTTGAAAATATATATATATTTAATTCCAAAAAGCAAACCTTGATTTTGCCATTTTATATAAGGGACACTACTTTACTATGCCATTGTATATAATGGGACCTGAGAGCCAAACATAATTCCATTTCCAGAATTGTGATTTTCCATCTACTCCACATCTAAGATGAAATTACTGTTAACCGTTTGGGATACTATTTTTTTTAAACAAAATTGGTTTGGAAGGTGGGCCAAGCAGATACAACACAGCTTGTTCTTGATAATATATTCAGTATCAGCCATTGGTGGTGATCTTGTCAATTTCCTTGTAGGGCAGTAGAAAATGTCCTGTTTCAAAATTTTTAAGGGAAATATACAACATGTGTGGAATTAAAGTTTGAGGACTAGAGCCCAATTAACTAGCATGGAACCCCATCTCGCAATCATTTCAAAATCACTCTCATATTTTTAGTGAAGCTTCACAAACATATTGAAGCTCATGTAGAGCGTCTTTGTAGTTTAGTTTGTACAGTAATGGTGAAGAGTTTGTATAGAAAATCCTATATTCAATTCCCAGCATTTCAAGGTATGGCGAGGAAAGGAATCTTCCTTAGACACCTCAGAACTGTTAATTTTTAGTGTTAATAATTCTATGAAGCAATGACAGTATCAACTCTTCCTAGATGATTATTTTCCTACTTCTCCAGAAGCACTGCCTTAAAAAAGAAAAGGTCTACTACGAAACTTAATTTTTAGTATAAACCATACAATAACAACAAGAAATTTCCATCTTGAGATGTTATTCTGGTTTTAGTTACAGCTATCCTTTCATGCTCATAATTTGTAAATATTTCAACAAGAAATGTTAACACGTACACAGTACTCAGAAAAAGATTAATCTGGACTTAGAAAAGTCTATATATTAGAAGTGCCATCCATTAAAAGGCAAACAATCCAAAAGATTAACAATACAAATCAACAAATAGGATGTTTTAACTTAACTGACTTCATGCTGGTATATGGATGAGCAAGCTTTCATCATCATCATCAATAATAATAATAATAATAATAATAATAATAATAATTTATTTATATCCCGCCCCTCTGAGTGCAATCGGGGCGGCTAAAAACAATTAAATACATCATATAAAATCCTGAGCCAATACACCCCCCCCAAAAAAAGTATTAAACTAAGCACATTTAAAACATTTAAATACATAAAAATGAAATAAACTCACATTATCTGAACAACAAAAATGGAAACAACAGAACAAACAGAAGGTGGCAGCAGTAATAAATTTGAAAAGGGCAAGATAAACCGGTAAGACAAAATAAAGGATTCTAGAGGCCGGGAATCTAATCTGGAAAGGCTTTCAAGTTGGAAATGTCTATGAAACCCACAAAAGCTCCTACTACAACAGAATTTAGTCCATTATCTTACAAACACTTAACCTGGGAATAAACTGACCTCACTGAACTTTGTAGGACTTGCTTTCAAGCAAACATGCACTTGACTGAACAGCAAAGATATTGGCTTCGATGCGAAGCTGCTCTTCTGCTAATGCACAGGGGGCATTTTCCATTGATTTTCCACTTCCATCTGCAACTGTCTGCACTGCATCCAACCCTATCTTGAAATACCTCCCAATAATTAGAAACAGACTGTAGGAGGGAATGGAAGGTGGCACAAAAGCCCCATTTCATTAATGGAACTTTGTTAAGATCCAGGCCATTAGAGCATCATCAAATTTTTCATGAAACACCCTAGAATACAACTCACACGTATCGTCCCTCTCATGATACCATATGTGTATTTCAGTCCACTGTTCTATAAAGCAAGATCTCACCCATTCCGTTCCATGCTATGACATCACACAACACAAATGGGGGGCTGCATCACAATCCTAGACAAGCTTGACCAGCAGATGAAGAAGCTTGGCAGAGGCCGAACATCAGAAAAGACATGGTTTGCTTCCACAGTAGCCATGTTTGCTGCATTTGTTGTCCTTCATTCATTAGAAAGAAAACAGACATCACTTGCAAATGGTGACATTCTAATATTTTTTGTGTTGTCTTCTCAACTCTTTAAGGAATTGGTTTATGACATTTTTTTTAACCCAGAATGGAACTGCAGCACTAGCCTGGACAATACAACTGGTAAAACTGCTACTGAGGCAGCTGATGGGTTGGTGAGAAGTAGTAAAGATGATGAGATCTCAGGATGCCCTTCCTTGCCTATCCTGAATCCCCTTCAGCTGATGTCCTACAATCTGGTACCATCTCCTACAAGTGGAATTTAGGATTATTTTTTTTAAATGTCATTGCAATGGCATTATATCATATTATAGATCACAAGAAGACTGTTAGCATGTAAATGTTACACATGCAAGTGTAAATGTTACATGCTAGTGTAAAACCTTTATTAGGCTAACATCATAGTCATGAAAACATGTGAACTTCTGAGATCTCTAGATCACTTCATCTTGCAGACTGTCAGCAAGTGGAGATAAAAAGGTTGACTGTACTGGTCACTGCTAGAATTCAGGACTACAATAAGGCAATGTAGGGCCTTTGCAGACTGCCAGAAATAGTGCAAATTGAGTCCACTTTAAGGGTTAGGGTTAGTGCTAGGGAATCATGGGAACTGTTTTGTTTTTTTCTGAGACATTGAGCCTTCTCTGTCAGAGAGCTCTGGCGCCATAATAAAATACAGTTCCCATGATTCCCTAACCCTAACCCTTAAAGTGGACTCAATTTGCACTATTTCTAGCAGTCTGCAAAGGCCCGTAGTCTAGGGGCACACTAATGCATGCTCCCCACTTGTTCCTGCATGCAGTGAGAGCTGTTAAGACACACATCATTGCTCGATAGCTTATCATGACATTTGAACATGACAATAAAAAATAGCAAGCCAGCCAGAGAAAGAAACCATAGAACAAATACCAGGTCCTTTCTTTGGCTTGTTGGAAAGAAACAAATCACAGTTCCAGCTGCTGCCAGGTTTGGATAACAGTGAAACTGCAACATATTAATACATTTTATTTGGCAACCCACTTTCACTACTAAAAACCACCAGGGCAGAGGTATTGCAGAATACAACCTTCATTTATCTCTAATGGAGAATTTCCTCCCTCTTCTAAATTTGTTTATCAAAGCAGATCTCCACACCAAACCCGTGCCTGGCTATTCCAGAGATAAGCACTTTGAATCGTTTCTCTTCATTTTTTGGTACAGGTCTTTAAAATGTGAGTTATTTCAAAGTGTGCAACATGAACTTCAATCATATTCAATTGTCTAGGAACTACAGTAGAATAGTTTACAATCAGTCCTTCGAAAGTATTTAAACCAGTGGCTCCCAAACTTTGATTCTCCAGGTGTTTTGGATTTGAATTCCCAGAAGGCCCAGCCAGTTTAATCAACAGTCAGGAATTCTGGGAGAAGAAGTCTAAAACATCTGGAGGATCAGAGTTTGGGAATCACTAATTTAAACCAATACCAAATCAGCAAATGTTTCAGAAGGCCCTGTAATTTTTCTTCCTCATGCTTTACACCAGTTCCAAGCATACATTACAACAACACCCTCTAAAAATCTGAACTAAGTTTTAATATCAAATCCACCAAACTAAATGCAGACCACCAAAGCCTGAGAAATCTGTTTTTCCTGCCCACCTGGCCTGGAAAATATGAGGTTGTCAAATACTTAGCAAGTTGTTCTCAAGGCTAACATTCTTTATGGATCAAGAGTGGAGAGTAAAAATACAGTGGGTCCTCCACATTCACTGGGGTTAAGAGCACAGGACTCCTGTGTAAGTGGAAAAACCTCCCAAAAAAAGCCACTTGCGGGAACACCTCTCTAGGAATTCCTAGGTCCTCCAGCAACTCTGTGGTCACATCTACCAGAGGTTGACCAGAGAATCACACTGGAAGACCTACAAATGCCTAGAGTCGTTTAATTTCTAGGCCCGCCAACACAACTCTATGGTCAACTTCTAGTAGAGTTGCACTGGAGGACCTAGGGAACATATTAATCAAATCTGCAAAAGTCAAAGCTGTAAACATGGAGGTCCAACTGTAATGGCAAGGATCAATTGTGTACTTAACACTTTCAGTAGATTTTGCATACAATTTTTGTTAGAGAGAAGTTGTTTCAGTTTATGCTATTCACCAGTACAAAATCTCTCAAAGCACCATCAGGATCACATTAATTTGCTACTCATAATGCCCATCTCTAGCAATAGACATAAAAACATCCTCGTGGCATCCATGTTTTCTTGTTTTTCATACATATACAGAGATGCGCCAGGTCCCAAATCTGCCTGCTCTCCCTTTCTGTCCGACATGCATGTGTGTACCATTGCAATTCCCATCCCCTTGTAGCTGTGCAACTTTTGATTCCCTATCCCCCAATTTCCCCATTTTGATCCCTGCTGCACTTAAGAAAAGAATTCATTTCCTCAAGAAATGTTACAACCCTTTACAAGTCTCCATCGGATCCTCCAAAGTCCTTCCAAGACTAACCAACCCTTCCACATCATCAATGGGAACTTCCCACTCATTGTACCTCCTATCAATTCTTGTGATTTGTGAAGAGCAACAATGACCCCAAATAAACATGTTTTTTTTTTTAAATTTCACAAAACCTCAGCCTACAGATCATCCTTCTTGACAGTTATCAACATTTTTCTGGGGCTTCCAGCAAGTTATTTTATTGAGCCTTCAAGTCATTTCCAACTTATGGCGACCCTATCATGGGGTTTTCTTGGCAAGATTTGTTCAGAGGTTTGCCATTGCCTTCCCCTAAGGCTGAGAGCATGTGACTCGTCACCCAGCGGGTTTCCATGGATTAGCAGGGATATGAACCCTGGTCTTTGGAGTTGTAGTCCAATGCACAAAACCACTATGCCATCCTGGGTTCCAATATCTGTTAGAGGCAAAATAATCTTCCCAACCTCCTCAAATTATCTGTTCCAACCCATCACATCCCAAACTGTTAATTCATTCTTTCCATTCCTGATGGGCACCATGCAGTCTCCCAACATCCCTTGGCAGCCCACAATCCTCCATTGCCCCTAAAGCTCACCATCCTCACCCAAATCATTGATCTTTCAATGCTTGTTGTTGTGTGCCTTTAAGTCGTTTCCAGCATGTGGCAACCCTAAGGTTCATAGTGGTTTGAATGCTGGACTCCGACTCAAGGGTTTGATTCCCAGCTCAGCCATGGAAACCTACTGGGTGACCCTGGGAAAGTCACATGCTCTCAGCCTCAGGAGATGGCAGTGGCAAAACTCCTCTGAACAAATCTTGCCAAAAAAAAACCCCTAAAATAGGTTTACCTTAGTGTTGCCATAAGTCAGAAATGACTTGAAGGCACACAACAAGGCAACCCTATCATAGGGCTTTCTTGGAAAGAGTTGTTCAGAGGGGGGTTTGCCATTGCCTTCCCCTGAGGCTGAGAGTGTGACTCACCTTAGGGTCACCCAGTGGGTTTCCATGGCCAAGCCAGAATAGGAACCCTGGTCTCCAGAGTCCTAGTCCAACACTCAAAACACTACACCACAATGGCTCTCTAGCCTTCCAATTGTTGATGTTGTCATTTCTGACTTATGACTACCCTAAGGCAAACCCATCATAGGGTTTTCTTGGCAAGATTTGTTTAGACAAGGTTTGCCCTTGACCTCGCCTGAGGTTGAGAGAGTGCAGGGTGACTTTTCCAGGACATCTCCTACCTTTCAACCTTCTGTCCAGGAGGAATTGCAAAATGCCCTCCGTTTTGAGCATGACTATGAAGTATGAATTTACATATGAACGCGCTTAGCTTTTATTTGGTCACGTCCTACCTTTCCCTTGAATATCTTCCATTTTAAGGTGCCTTGTCCTCCTCTGCAGTTAGGACCTCTGGTCACCCTGAGAGAGCGTCCCCCCCCCATCCAGGGCAGCTCCTTAACCCCATACAACCTAATTCAAAAACACCCCCCTGAAAAAAACCATAACCCTTCCAGCTCCCCTAAGCTCAAGTGGTCTCCCTACCCCAGGATGACCAGTTGTCCTACCTGCAAAAGAGAAGAAGTGCCACCAAATGTAGGACCTATAAGAAAAATTGAGGCTGTGAATAAATTTTCTTAGTCAGGCTCAAAATGGAGGACCTGTTGGGATTCCTCCTGGACAGAAGGTTGAAAGGTAGGCCACATCCTGGAAAAGGAGGACATCTGGTCACTCTGAATGGAAGACCCTTTGGGATTCCTCCTGGAGAGAAGGTTGTAAGGTAGTCCTGGAAAAGGAGGACAAAAGGACATCCTGAATGGAGGACCTTTGGGGCTTCCTCTCCCAGACAGAAGGTGGGACAGGTCCAGGGAGGTAGGCCAGGTCCTGGAAAAGGAGGACAGCAGGTCACCTTGATTGGAGGACCTTTTGGGATTCCTCCTGGACAGAAGGTTGGGAGGTCGGTCACGTCCGGGAAAAGGAGGACGCCTTGTCCCCCTGCCCTAGCTGGCCCCTCCCCTCCTTAGCCCCGCCCCTGCAATCTTTGGCCCCGCCCCTCAGCCCCTGGCCCCGCCCCCTCACTCACTCTGGCGCGCTGTCCTGGCCCCTCCTCCTTGGCCGCCGCCATTTTGGGGGACGCCGCCTCAGGGGAGAGGGGGGGCGAGGGGCAGGTCCTCCTCTTCCTCGCCCCTCTCTGAGGCTGAGGTGGAAGCGGCGGCCTCAGGGGGGCTTCCCAGGCGCCTCAAGGCGGCGAGGAAAAGGGGAGGGAAAACAATATGTGGGGGCCCCCCCTCAGAAGCGCCCCTCAAAAGAGACAAAAATCTACGAAGACACACCGCGGCCACCGAGGCTCCAACCGGCCGGGACCCTCCAGGCCCCGCGAAGCAGAACCCCCCCTTCGTTAAAGCTGCAAAAGACCAGCCCAAGCAGCCAGGGGCGGGAAGAACGGCAACGCGCATGCGCCCCGCGCAAGCGTACCTCCGCCGGCCCGGTCGCCCTGCCTTTCTTGTAGTCTCCGCCTCTCTCCGCATGCGCGCAGCGGGCTCCGCCTCCTCTTGGGTCCCAAAATGGCGCCCTCTTAAAGGGGCAGACGCCTCTTACTTCTTTTTTTGGAGCCAAACACCCCAAGCTGGAAGAAGAAGGTACTGGAGAGTAGTTTTTAATGGATGGATATTAAGTTGACTTACATTTTCAATGATTTTCAACTCTTTGAGGATTATTTTTATTATAATTATTATTATAAAAAAAGAGAGGAAGGGGAATCAAGAGCCATAAATGGCTGGAGGTCTCAGAGGAGTTGCCTTAGGAGCCATAATGATAATAAATCCCAATTAGTAATTAATAAATACCAATAACAACTCTAAATATTCATGCCTCAAACCCATGATAGAGTTGGGTTCTTTTTCTTTTCTTCCATCCATTCCTTTTGGCCACTTACTTTTTCTTTTTTTCCCCCCATTTCATATAGTAATCTCTTCCATTTCTCTCTCACCATTTTTTTATTTATCACTTGTAATATTTGTTATATTACACCAATATAATATAATATAAAAGAACTACAGGGATGCTGGTTTATTTTTTATTTTTTAATAAACATTTTTATTGTATTAAAAACAACACACACACACATTTAACAAAAAAGTTAAAAAATAAACAACACAAACAAATTTACAACAACTCTACAAACAGTAAAACTGCACTAACATATATGACTTCCTGAACAATGACAAAGTCAAATCATATCAAAATTTTCCCCTTCCATTCCCACCGCTTCCTGGTTTTGGAAAATTAATTTCTTGCATTACCTCTTAAACTATAAACTAAATCCCATTAACCTACATTCAACCTAATCTCAGACATCTTTGTCTATCTTAACCCTCTTCTTACTTAAATAACCCCACAAAGGTTTCCAACAGGAATGTTGTTTTAATGTGTTTTATACTGTGAGCCACCTTGGGTCCCTTTTCATAGAAATAAAATAAAATAAATCAGGGGAAGACAAAGGCATTTGTTCCTCAGAACAAAATCTTGCCAAGAAAACCCCGTTATAAGGCCACCACAAGTTGGAAATAACTTGAAGGCACCCAACGGTGACCTATTTATTTCTAAGTGATAAATAAAAATGTATGTTTTCATGTTTTTAATTATATTGTTCTTTTAATTTTGTGAGCCACTCTGGGTCCCAGTTCTGGGAAAAGAGTGGGATATAAATAAATAAATAATAATAATAATAATAATTGTGAGGAAGAAACTTGTACAGTGGGCCCTCCACATTCACTGAGGTTAGGGGCACAGGACCTCCATGAATGTGGAAAACCTGCAAATTAATTTTTAAAAATTTGGATTTTTTTTTTTTAACCTGAGAAAACACTTTCTAGGGATCTCTAGGTTCTCCATTACAACTCTGTGGTCAGAAGTTGATCATAGATTTGTGCTGGAGGACCTACAGATGCCTAGATTTTCTCTAGGCATTTCTAGGTCCTCCTATGTGACTCCTATGTCAGCTTCCAACAGAGTCATGCTAGAGAACCTAAAGATTCCTAGAGAGAATATATCAATTAATCAAATAAATCCGCAAAAGTCAAAGCTGCAAATGTAGAGGGCCGATTGTAATATTTATTTCTAGAGAGCCAGCATGGTGTAGTGGCTTGTGCATTGGACTAGGACTCTGGAGACCAGGGTTCAATTCCCAGCTCAGCTATGAAACCCACTGGGTGATTTTGGGCAAGTCACATTATCTCAGCCTCAGGAGAAGGCAAGGGCAAACCTCTGAGCAAACCTTCCCAATAATAATAATCGTTAGTATTATTATTATTTATAGCCCACCCCTCTGCTAGGCAAAACCCCATTAGGGTTGCCATAAATTGGAAACATCTTTAAGGCACACAACAATGGCAACAACATTTATTTCTAAGCTTCCTAAAGGATATAAATCATCTCACTATTGTGAAATTTTAAAATGAAATACCCTGGCTTTGCAGGAAAGGAGAGCCCTAAATAAAGTAACGCAATAAAGTAAAAACGTAGTACAATGAAATGCCAAGTTCTGAAGATACAACTGATTACCTGTATTTTGCACTTTGACCAACTTTCCTTGTCTTAATCTTAGGTACCCATTGCATTACGATGGAGCTATTGTTTCGGCACATTTTAATAATTTTAATAAACATTTTCCCAACTTTGATAGATCCAAATGCATCTAAAATCTTGGTACTATATACTGGAACATCTATCTGACCCCATATTTAATATAAATTGTGCATAGATTTCATTTGTTGTATTCTTCCTCTTCTTTCATACTTTTTATTTCCCTCTCCAACAACCATCATTTTGTATAGGATTTCATCCTTATTTTTCTGCTTATGTAGAGTAAGGCCCATTGAACTGAACAGGACTAGTCTCTTATTAGACATGCATAGGATTGTGCTATTACACATTTTTAATGCTTTGGTGATGGGATGGTTGCTATGGGGAGCTTTAGCTGACTTAACTGGCCTGCTAGGCCATAGATTCACCTCCAATTTTGTAATCTCTTCCTCATGCCTTCCAACATTTCATAGATGAAAACCAAGAAACATACGGCCAAGCAACATCAGAGTGTCATCAGCTTATGAATGAGGAAGAACAGACAAGGTGTGAGATGCTGCAGCAGTTTGCTTTTGCCTGAGCCTCTTGGAAAGAGGAAGAGTCTGTCCTGAATTAAATGAGTGAAAACTACTTTTGCTGTCTGAATTCAGTATGCAGCAACTGAAGGAAGCTGAGAACAAAGGAGGACACAGAAGAGGAGAGAAAACTAAGCAATTTTAAAATTGACTGAAAAAGTGGGATGACAGGATTAAACAGGACTGTACCTGCCCAATGGGAACAGTTGGCAGGTATGTTTTCTTCTTTTTATCACTTAATTTTCTTTAATTTCTTTAATCTTTAATGGAGCCTTCTCTGTCAGAGAGCTCTGATGCCACAATAAACTACAGTTCCCATGATTCCCTAGCACTGAGCCAGGACAGTTAAAGTGGTCTCAAGCTGGATTATTTCTGGCAGCCTGTTCAAGCCCTTAGTCAAGGAAGCTATGGCTGATGCAGGAGAGCTCTTTGAAGTCTCATTCAGAAGATGACTATAAGCCAAGTTGTTTGTTGTTAATTGCCCTTGAATGGACCCTGACTCATGGCTATCCTATGGATGGGACATCTCCTATCCTATGGAAGGCCCTCTATCCTCTGCTGCTCTTCTTAGGTCCTGCAGATTCAGGCCCATGACCTCCCTGGTTGAGTCAGGCCATCTGGTGCAGGGTCTTCCCCTCTTTCTTCTACCTTTTGTAGCATTATTGCTTTTCTAATGAGTCATGCCATCTCATGATGTGGTAAGACATCTAAGTGGACTTGATGACAAACTACAAATTGAAATCTCTGTATCATAAGTTCAAATGCTGAAAGAGTTATGAGGCCCATTAATTCATAATGTTGGGCATTCATTTCTCCCCCTGCAGTCTTTTAGCCACTGAAATTATTTCGCTCACTGCCAGAATGTGCAAATTAATCCTGGTAAATCAGATAAACTTTAGTACTCGCTTCAAATTTTTAGCAAGGACCTGCAAACAGGCCAAAGATTTGTATGCAGAGAGATCTTGTGGCACCTTTGAGACTAACTAAAATAAAGAAGTTGGCAGTTATAGACTTCAGTCCTCAGATGCAGGAAGTAGACTGAAGTCTACAAAAGCTCATGCTGCCAACTTCTTTATTTCAGTTAGTCTCAAAGATGCTACAAGATCTCTCTGCATACTGGTTCTACAGACTAACACAACTATATCTTTGAATTCAGGCCAAAGATTGTATTCCGGTACTCAAACTGTTTACCTGTGTTTAGGAAATAGATACAATTTGAGAATATCAAAGCTAATAAGATCACTAGCTAGCATGCAAAAGGGTGTTTCTTTGAATGGGGCTCATTTTTGCCAGTCTAAAGGGTTGTGCTTGTGTTCTCAATAGGACAGATGGAGGAAAGTACTTCTCCAATAGCCTAGCAGTGGAGGGCAAGCAGAAAGAGCAGTCTGTTCAACCACACTGTATGATTCCCCTTCCTCTGTGCAAACATGAGGGGGAGGGTAGGAATTAAAGTAACTGTGTGTCTGTGGGAGTTATGAGGTGGGGGGAGACAGAAGGGAATCCAGGCTACAGATGGATGATTTCCATTTCCATGGCATTGGTGATGTCATTGGGATGGACTCAGCAGGAAAGCGCTGAGGACAAAAGGCTCCCAGGGAGTTGAATTCATGATGGGTTGAGTGTGCCAGTGCGCATGCTCATTTCTCTCTCTTTCTCTCTCTTTGCATACCTACAAGATGCCTGCTGACTTATGGCGATCCCATTAATTTCATCAGTTTTTCTTAGGCATGAAATACTCAGAACAGCTTGCCACTGAAATATAGTTTACAGCACCTGGTTTTCCTTGGTGGTCCCCCATCCATCATCTAGGGCTCTTCCTTATTCAGAATCTTGTTGTTGCTGTTATTGTGTGGCTTCAAATCTTTTACAGTGTATGGGGAGGTTCTTGGCAAGATTTGTTCAGAGCGGGGTTGACAAAGCCTTCCCTTGAGGCTGAGAGAATGAGACCTTCCCAAGGTCACCAGTGGGTTTCCATGGTGGAACGGGGATTCAAACCCTGGTTTCCAGAGTCTCAGACCATTACATCATGCTGGCTCTCCAAAATGTCTTACAACAAATTAAAAATGATACAGAAAAGTTAAAATGAGATTAAGCAGTAAAAAATTAAAACCAGATTAAAACAGATATAATTAAATGCACATGCACACACCAGCACAACAGTTAGCAAGATGTAGCACATTATGTAGGTGGGATGGGCCTTATATAGTTTATCATCAAATGCCTGTCTACACAGAAAAGTTGTTCATTTGTCTGTGAAAAGAAAGTAAGCAATCTAACTTTTGTGGGAAGGGAGTTTCAAAGCCTGGGGGCAACAACTGAAAAGGCCCTCTCCCGTGTTCCCATCAGATATACCTCTGAGGCTGGTGGAATAGAGAGAAAGGTCTCCCCAGCAGGTCACAAAACATGGCTGATTCAGTTCAAAGATACAGCTGTGTTAATCTGTAAAATCAGTATGTAGAGGGATCTTGTAGCACATATGAGACTAACTGAAAGAAAGAAGTTTCATATGAGCTTTCATAGATTTAAATCTACTTCCTCAGATGCATTTGGTCTGAGGAAGTAAAAAGTCTCCAAAAGCTCATGCTGCCAAGTTCTTTCTTTCTTTCTTTCAGTTTGTCTCAAAGGTGCTACCAGATCTCTCTACAACATGGCTGGTTAAGGGAAAATACAATCTTTCAAATAACTGGGGCCTGAGCCATATAGGGCTTTGTAAGTCAATATCAGCACTTTGAATTGTGCCTGGAAGTAGAGCAGCAGCCAGTGAAGCTTTTGCAACAAGGGAGTTGTGTGTTCCCTGTAGCTAAGTCCAGGTAGCAATCTGGCTGTAGCTCTAGACCCATATACATCCTGATGGTACCAAACCTCAAAGCTCTGGAGTCTGGACAGTGTCTCCCAGTGGTTTTCTGCACATGTTAAATAAAATGGGGAACAGAACTGAGCCCTGAGGCATCGCACAGGCCAACAGCCAAGGGGTTGAACAGATGACTTCCAGCACCAATTCTGGGCTTGCCCCTCTAGGAAGGAATAGGGCTACAGTAAAACAATGTCCCCAAGTTCCATCTCAGCAAGACAATCCAGAAGGATACCATGATCGATGCTATAGAAAGCTGCTGAAAGATCCAGTAGAACAAAGAGGGACATGCTCCCCCTTCCTAGCTTCCAGCATGGGTCATCCACCAAGGTGACCAAAGCTGTCTCTGTACCATAACAAGGCCTGAAACCATATTGAAATGGATCTACAATGGGCCCTCCTCATTCGCTGGGTTTAGGGGCATAGGAGCCCTGTGAAAGTGGAAAAATCACAAATTTTTAAAAACCCAATTTATTTTACCTGAGAAAACATTTCTCTAAGAATCTCTAGGTCCTCTGTGGTCAACATCTGCCAGACATTGACCACAGAATTGTGAAGGAGGATGTAGAAATGCCTAGAGAAGTGTTCCCTCTAGGAATCTCCAGGTCTTCTGGCCAATGTTGGGTCATTCTGAAAGACCTACTATGAATCAAATCTGTGAATAATCAAACCCACAAAAGCCAAAGCCGCAAATGTGGAGAGCCGACTGTAGATAATTCATTTCACCCAGAAACCTCTGGACCTGGGAGGGCACCACATGCTCCAGACCAGAGCCTTGCCCAACAGTGGAATGTTAAGAGACTGTCTCCACTCAATCAACCTCCAAATAGCAAGTGGACACTGATATAAGCCTGGTTGATTTAATGGCTATATTCCAGCTGGCACTACCAGTTGGCTTTAGGACTTAAGCGCCGCAGCCCTTTCTGTTACACTGGGCAGAAAATGTGCATTTCACTGACATTTCATGGATCAAAATGGGACATGTATGGACAAGCAACATCAGAATGTGGTCAATTTGGCAAATATTAATGAAGAAGACCAACACAGAAGTGAGGAGAGACTGCAGCAGTTTGCTTTTGCAAGATTCTGCCCCTTCCTTTCCTCCTTACCCTGTTGAGTTAATTGAATACAAACTACTTTTGCATTTTGAACTCAGTTTGCAGCAACTCGCTGAGGACAAAAGGGAGAAATGGGAGGAGGAGGAGAGAGAAACTGGGACATTTTAAAAGCAGCCAAAAAAGTGGGGTGACAGAGGATTAATTTGTTCTGTGCCAAATCAGAACAACTGGAGAATGTGAAAGCAACTTTTTTGAATTACAGCTCCCAAAGCATGCAGCCATCTACATTTCAAATCTAGGTGTCCATAGTTTTAAATAGCTGTCATTTGTAAAGGAGGCTTAGCCATTGCCTTTAAAGAGTTACTATGTTTAATATGTTTTTACTTCGTTGAAATTATGTTGTTAATATTGTTAAATATTTTAAATTGTTTACACTCTATTTTGCCCTTAGAGCCTGTGATAAGGGGCAAGATAGAAGTGGTTTAGTGCTATATATATATATATATATATATATTAAATAATCTGTTGTCCATTTTTAAGCAAACATTTTAAGCTCTGCTGAGAGCCTGTGATAAAGGGCAAGATAGAAGTGGTTTAGTGCTATATATATATATATATATATATATATATATGCATGCACATGCACAACGCTATGGACACCATGAAGTTAAACCCTTGATACATCTATTCCTAGCAGAGCTTGAAAATTTTGCTTTAAAAAATGGACAACAGATTAATAATTAATAAAATCTGTTGTCCATTTTTTAAAGCAAAATTTTCAAGCTCTGCTAGGAATAGATGTAGTATCAAGGGTTTAACTTCATGGTTGTCCATTTTTTAAAGCAAAATTTTCAAGCTCTGCTAGGAATAGATGTAGTATCAAGGGTTTAACTTCATGGTTGTCCATAGCGTTGTGCATGCACCAACAGGCACATAGGCCAGATCTTGGGTTAAAATTAACTGTCTTCTGCTCCCCCACATTCCTTTTCTTGCAAAATGAATTTGCAGCTGCTCCCCACCCCCACGCCATTTCCCACATGGACTTTATCCAGGAAGTCTGTACCATGGGAGGGACAAAAGAAGGAAGCTGGACTTTAAAAGCATCTTATGTTTCACTCTCCACTTCCCCCCATCGCATGTGCTTTACTGAACAGAAGGCCCAGCAGCTGCGGCATTATCTCTTTGCAAATGGAGCCAAGGCCTGACACAAAAATCACATCCTCTTTATGGATGCATTTAATAGCCAGACTGTACTGCATTTTTCTTAAGCAACGCGGTCTCCTCTCTCAAGCTAAACTCAACTGTGCATCAGTCTTCTTGAGGCTTTAAAATCATTTATACCCAAATTTAATTTTGGTTTTTCAGGAGTCTGAAACGAAGTGCCACATTGACAACAATTCAGATTTTGTATGTGGGGCTGGCTTCCAAAATGAAAGGAAGAAAATACTAGTCTTCACTATTTTTGTTAACACATTTATTTTTTCACTACCACTGGTATATTTTGAATTGGGGGGGGGGGGCAACATGCCTGAAAATATTCCCATGTAATGTTAAAAAACAATATTGTCAAACTCCCTTGATTCTCTCTAATCAGGTATCCTTTAAATGATTTGGACTACTACTCCCATGTCCCAACATCCTGTGGCCATGTTGTTGGGGATGATGGGACTCAAAGTCCAGTACATAGTCCAGGTGGAGGGCAGCTGAGCCAGCTATTTAATAGTGAAGAAAGCAGAGGAAGGGCCTGTAACCAATGCTTCCTGCTCCCCTTAGCAAACATCTAATCAAAGGGATTTTTCTCTTTTAGCTTTTTAAAAAGGGCTACACATTTCCAAAAAACAGAGAATGGTTTGGATGCCTTGCAATATTTTTCTTTAGACCAACGATATCCCAAGGCATTTAAGCCATAATAGTGTCAAGCCTTGGAGAGGAGTAAAAAGAAGATTAGAATTCCAACACTCTTTCAGGGAGGAAGCTGGGAGGTGTAGTTTGGGTTCTGGGAGCTGTAGTCCCCAAAAGGTTCGTTCCCAAACTCTGTTTTGGATACAGTTCTGGAGCTCCCTTTTGCAAGATGCTATGCCTGTCTCCTACTTTCTTTTCACTGGCAAGCAAAGATCTTTTAGTTTAAGCAGGGTTTTAATGTGCAAGTAGGAGAGCTTCTGTCCGGGATGTGTGTTTTAATTTTAAAATGTTTATATCTTTTCAACGATTTTATAATTTTAATCTGTTGACTTTTAATTATTACAAAAATTATTACGGTTTTAAAATTTTAGTTTCTTTGGGAGCCACCTTGGGTCCTGTTCTGAGAGAAAGGCAGCATACAAATTAAATTAAATTAATACAGTGGCTGGTTCTGCCATTGTATTTCTGATCGTGGCATAATGTAAATATGGGTTTGTGCTGGTCCTCCTAAATTGGCCTGGGGAGTCTTTAAATTTCCCTTTCTCTTCTGGGTTGGGCTGCATCTACGCTGCAGAATTAATGCAGTTTGGCACCACTTTAACTGCCATGGCTCCATGCTATGGAATTCTGGGATTTGTGGTTTTATGAGATATCGAACCTTCTCTGTCAGAGAACTCTCATGCCACAACAAATGACAAATCCCAGGATTCCATAGGATAGAGCCGTGGCATTTAAAGTGGTGCCAAAGTGCATTGATTCTGCAGTATAGATGCAGCCTTAGTCCCAGTGGGTGATGGGAGACCCTTTCTCCATTCCAACTAATGGGACAAAAGAGCAGCCAGCATCTAATGGACATCTGATGGACCTTTCCTCACTGCCATTCCTTTTTCCTTGCAAGCTGTGTCTTTTCAGCCTGCAAGCCTGAGGGCAGGGAAAGATCAAATTACCATTAGAAAAGGACAAACATTTGGCCCTCTTTCAAGGAGATTTGATCCCTGCAGAAAGTTGGTCTAGCAATTCATTCCCAGGGCAACAGATCCCCTGTACTACATATTTCATCCCCAGGGCAATCCTGTCAACCATCCTTGGCTAACCAAAGAGGCTTGCTTTGAGAAATGTAGCTACAAGAACATTGCAGCCTCTACTGTGGGAGGCCTCAGCTGCAGTTTGGACCCAACATTTAGTGTCTGGGAAGAATAAAAGAAGAAGAGCTCTAACCACTATATACACACTGCTTTGACATACTACATAGGTCTGAATGCTTCAGTTTTGGGGTAATCCTGGACTGCGCTCTTGGTCTTCCAAGTGGCTCTCTCAAAAGGGATCTCATAAGGAAAATCCCAGGGTTTGTTTGTTTATTTCATTTTTATGCCACCTTTCTCCCAAAAACAGACCCAAGATAAAAACACTTTAAAAACAATTAAAATAACATAGCTGAAACAATATAAAATTAAGATTAAAAACATAACCTGAAACATACCCCATATTAAAAAGCCTGATTTCCCCTGCTGATTTTGATCCAAAACACACTGCAGAAATAATCCAGTTTGAGACGGCTTTAACTGCCCTGGCTCAGTGCTAGAGAATCCTGGGAACTGTAGTTTATTGTGGCACCAGAGCTCTCTGACAGAGAAGGCTGTCTCACAAAACTACATTTCCCAGAATTTCCTAGCACTGAGCCAGGGCAGTTAAAGCAGTCTCAAACTGGATTATTTCTGCAGTGTGTTTTGCATCTTCAACTCTGAATCTAGTTTCTATGAAGGCCAGCATGGAGGTAATGAATATAATGAATTAAGAAGTTGGGGTGTAATGGGTTGGAATAGATAATTTGAGGAGGTTGGGAAGATTATTTTGCCTCTAACAGATGCTGGAAGCCAGGGTGGTGCAGTGGGTTGTGTGTTAGGATCAAATCCCTGTTCATCCATGGAAACCTACTGGGTGACCTTGGGCAAGTCACACTCTCTCAGCCTCAGAGGAAGGCAAAGGCAAACCCCCTCTGAACAAATCTTGCCAAGAAAACCCCATGATAGGGTCACCATGAGTCACAAACAACTTGAAGGCACAACTAGTTTCTCTCCGGGGTACTTAAAAGACACAGATGAGTCAGAACAGAAAATGGGACAGTCATAATTTATTTACAATATAATTTATTTATAATAAGCAGGTGTAATCACACCCTTGCAGCTAAGCAAAATTCATGATAACCTACTGCTAGTTTTGAACTCCCCAGTTCCATTCCACTTGAAAAATAGTCCTAGAGGTTTAGGGTTTCAAGAATAGACCACTGATGCATGGTAGGAGATGCTATGGCTAGCAAAGAACGATCCATAAGGAGCTGGTCCTCAAGGCAGAACTGGATGGGACCAAACTTTCTTCCTGATACATTCCTTCCTTCTCCATTGCCCCTCCTGATTCCCAGCCCCCCACCCCTTAAAATAGTTTGATGTCTGTTTAAGAACCTTATCTCTGTTTTCTGTGCCACTGTGGGTGTTGTGGTTTGAGCATTGGACTACAACTCTACGAACTTGGGTTTGTATCCTGATCAGTCATGGAAACCTACTGTATTTCATCAGGCAAGTTAGCCTCAGATTAAGGCAATGGCAACCCCCCCCCCCCAACAAATCTTACCAAGGAAATCCTATGACAGGTTTGCCTTAGGATCCCCATAAGCTGGAAAGCACTTGAAGGCACACAATAACAACCATCTCTGTTTTAAGCCTTGAGAAAGCTCTTCCTCCCATGTAAGGGAAGGGCCAGTTTCTATGTTCCACCATGAGAACTCTAAGCATACCTTTTAAAGGGGGCACTTTGTATTTTATTTTATTTTTGCCTGTGGGAGGGACACTATAATTACTCTTCTTGTTGTTTTGTTTAAAAAAGTTAAAAAAATAAAATAAAAAATAGCATCCATAACTATTATTAACACTTCCCTCAACTATTACATTATATTAATTGAACACTTCCTGGAACTATTAACACTTCCTAGAACTATGATGATGATGCAATATAATAATAATAGTTCTAGGAAATGTTAATAACTCTAGGAAGTGTTAAATTAATTTAAATTAAGAATAGTTCTAGGAAATGTTAAGAAGAATTCCAGGAAGTGTTCATTAGTTAATAATTATGTAACAAATGCAATCATATGTAACTAATAACCTTTCATATGTTTTTAACCTCTTTCTTCTGTTTTTAATTGTATTTGTATCAATTTTTGTAAGCAACTTCGGGTCCCAACACTGACGAAAAGGCAAGATGTAAATAATTAAAATTAAATAATGAAAATAGTCATAATTGTCTAAAAGGTAACTTTCCCAAATTCTGCCTAGATGATCAGACTTTCCAGACCTGCATTTGTGATGACAAACAAAACAGATAGACAGACACATGCACAGGTAAGAACTTCTCAGTTTCCAGTCAGATTATGGAGGGAAGTATGATTGCACCCTTTGGAATTGGGGAGCAACTCATGGGAATGTTGAAAAGACTGTTTCACTGGAACCAGAGGCCTTTATTATCACTAGTTGGACTGTTCCAGTGTAGGAAAATAGGTCCTTATTGCTTCCTGCAGTTGTGCTTTGAGACGCCTAGTGGTAGAAATGCTTCCCACCATTGGCAAATGTGCAGCCAATCTTTCTTTTGAAAGAGCATCCATTTTGTTAAAAAGCAGCCCTCAGATTTACTTTCTAATACCCTCCTGATGTTATCTTGTTGAACAGCAGGTAAAAACCTAATCTCCTTTAGATGCAAATTCCAGCCAGGACAACTCAAAACCTCACACAAACATTTAGAGGATGAACAATGAGACACTTAAGAGCTGGGTATGTTTAGTCTGGAGAAGAGACAGTTAACAGATGAGATGATAGCCCTGTTTCAATATTTGAAGAGATGCCATTTTTTCTTGTTTTCTGCTGCTCAAGAATAGGACAGAGAACAATGGATGCAAGCTGCAGGAAAAGAGATTCCACCTCAACATTTAGAGGAACTTCTTGACAGTAAGAGCTTTCTACAGTGGAACACACTCCCTCAAAGAGTGGTGGAGTCTCCTTCTTTGGAGGTTTTTGAACAGAGGCTGGATGGCCACTTGTCAGGGGTGCTTTGAATGAGAATTCCTGAATAGCAGGGGGCTGGACTGGATGGCCCTTGTGGTCTCTTCCAACTCTATGATTTCAATGTGGCTCGAGTCTGTACTTGGATATTTTGAACCACAACTCCCCAAATCCCCAGTCAGCATGATATACTGACTGGGGGTATCTGGGAGATGCCCCTAATAATTACATCTAAACAGGAAACAATACAAAGGTTTGATTGTGATAGTCCAGGTTGTCACTATTTAGCTGGTGAGAAATCACTGATTGAAAACTCTCAGCTTTAAGTAAAACTTGATTGGTCTGAAAACAGTGTTATTGTTTTGTTATTGCTGCTGTTTAAATAACCATCCTGGTCTTCTGTGTTGTTAAATGGCTTGAGTTGTGTCTCTCATACATCCACATATATGGAAAGGCAGAGTATACATTTCAAAAAAAAAAAAAAAGGAATAAAGAGCCTTCTAAGACTGAAAGAGTACAACTCACCCATGGTCACCCAGTTGGCTTCCATAGCTGAGCAGGGATTTGAATCCTGGTGTCCAGTCATACACCTCATCTGCACTGCAGAAATAATCTGGTTTAACACCACTTTAACTGCCCTGGTTCAGTGGAATTCAGGGAACTGTAGTTGGGCCAGGACAGTTAAAGTGGTGTCAAACTAGATTATGTTTGCAGTCCAGTGCAGATGCAGCCATAGTCCAGTGTCCAAACCATTGCATCCGCACTGGCTCTCACAATCAGAATTATTCACTTGAAAGGAAGAATAGCCTAATGTCCAGGTTCATTTGCAGAACACTGCTTTTCCCAGAGGCAGAGGTCATCCTACAGAGGCCGATGGGGCACTGACTACCTAATCCACCAGCAGCCAGTGCCTTCCATCTCAGTGGTGCAAGTGAATCCATTTTTGGTTTTATCCCAGGCTTTAACAAAGCTTTCCAAGGGGCTGAACTCTAGCCTCCAACTTCAGCACCTTGGATAGCACCCATAGAGTTTGACATTAACTCTAGAGCAGATTCACCATACCCCTGATATGGAAGTGAGTCATAACTGAGCAGTCCTCCTAACCAATCTGTTCAGATTTCAAAAGAGAGGAATTTGGCTAGTGTACTCATAGAATCACAGGATCATAGAGTTGGAAGTGACCACAAGGGCCATCCAGTCCAACCCCCTGCCATGCAGGAAGACACAACCAAAGCACTCTCCACAGATGTCTATCCAGCCTCTGTTTAAAAACCTCCAAAGGAGGAGACTTCATCCCACCCCGAGGGAGTGTCTTCCACTGTTGAACAGCTTTTACTGCCAGGAAGTTCTTCCTAATGTTGTGGTGGAATGTCTTTTACTGTAGATTTAATCTATTGCTCTGTGTCCTAGTCTCTGGAGCAGCAGAAAACAAGCTTGCTCTATCTGCAATATGACATCCCTTCAAATATTTAAACAGGGCTATAATATCACCTCTTAATCTTCTCCAGGCTAAACATACCTAGCTCCCTGAGCTGCTCCTTACAGGGCTTGGTGGTTCCCAGAACTTTCACCATTTTGGTCGCCCTCCTATGGACATGCTCCAGCTTGTCAACATCCTTCTTGAATTATGGTGCCCAGAACAGGACACAATGTTCCAGGTGAGGTCTGACCAAGCAGAATAGAGTGGTACTATTACTTCCCTCGATCTAGTAGACACTGGACTCCTATTGATGTAGCCTAGAATTGCATTGGCTTTCTTAAGTGATGCATCACATTATTGACTTATGTTCAGCCTGTGGTCCACTAAGACTCCTAGATCCCTTTTGCATGTACTGCTGTCAGATGTGGTATCACTCATTTGTGCATTTTAATGTAGTTGGCTCTGGCAGTGGCAACTAATTCCTGATCAGTGGGGATCAGTCATCATTGGGAATGAGAATGGTGAAGAGAGCATGGTATATCATATGGGATAGAAATATCCAGTAGCCCATCACTTGGAACCTTTTTTCCTTCTAAGTTAATTCTGTACTCTTTTTTGTTTTGTTTTGTTTTAATTAAACATCTTGCTTTTATATCTCTACTGCATCTGAAGAAATGGCTTTACATCCACAAAAGGTCATGCTAAAATAAAAACCTGCTAGCCTTAAATGTGTCTTTTATTTACCCCGTCTCTTTTTATGCTGTAAGTAAGAGATTAACACAGCTACTTCTTTGAAAAGTTTCTATAACTTCTTATTTTAAAAGTTACACTTGAAGCCGCATGATACTATTACTTTTAATTTTTAATGTTGGTTAAAATGTACTTTAAAAATATATCAAAAAAGGAACCAACATCCCCGCAAATGACTCTCCAAAAGGAACATTTTGAGAGCAGCAAGTAAAGCTGCTCCAAAATTATCATTACAATTTCAATTCTATGTACAATTTAAATTGTAACAGTAATGTTCAGACACCCTTTACTAAAATAATAATAATAAAGTGAAAAATCTGCCAGCCATTTTGCATGTGTTTGTGTGTTTTAAAGATGCCATTATCATGACTCTCTTTCACTGGATGTTTTTAAACTGCCATCTGCCAGGCATGGTTTAGTATGAATTCCTTGCATTGCTCAGGGATTATTTACTTACTTATTTATTTCATATCCTGCCTTTCTCCTGAAGTGGCAATCAGAGCAAAAGTAAAACAAAATGAAACTAAACATGTGTTAATAAAACAGTTGTAACACAACCAGGTGTTAAATTATAAGTATAAAATCATTGTAAACATTATAAAAATACAGCAACTCCACCTCATAAAAAGATTCTCCTGGAACCAGTTAACTATCAAATATCTGATTAAATAAAAAGGTATTTATCTCCTTGCAAAAGGAGAACAGGGAAGAAGACAGTGTAGTCTCCTATGGAAGAAAATTCCATAGTCTGGGAGCAGCCACTGAGAAGGCCCCCTTCTGTGATGGTGATGGGACAAAAAGAAAGCCCTTCCCTGAGGCTCCTAAGACTAGTAGGATCATATAAGAAGATACAGTTTTTTCAATTAATCTGGACCTGAGTCATAGAGGGTTTTATAGGTCATAGTGTGCCTTTGGAGTTCTGCCATAAAGCCAACTCGTAGCCAGAGCAGCGTTTTTAACAGGGAAGTTGCATATTCCTTGTAACTGGCCCCACTTTGACCATAGCATTTTGGACCCACTGAAGCTTCTGAACAGTTTCCACGGGCAATCTTATGTCAACTGTGTTATATTAGTCCAAATGAGATATACTCGAGTTAGGCATTACTGTGGTCAGATCGGACATCTCCAGCAAGAGGAGTGGCCAGGAATGTGCAAATGCATTCCTGGCTACTGTTGAAACCTAGGCATCCAGGCTTAGGGCTGAGTCCAAGGGTACACGAAATCATGAGCCTGAGATTTTTAGGGGAGTGTAACCCCATCCACCACAGGCTGAATCCATATTCTCTGATCTGTCTTTCCACTGATCAAAAACGCTTCCGTCTTGTTTGGATTAAGCTTTAGTTTGTTTGCCTTCATCCAGTCCCATTACTGAAAATAGACACTGGTTTACTACCGAAATATCTTTTTGCATCAGGAACATACCACATTGAAGCTACAACAGGGGAACCCTGAGGAGCGAGCCGGTGGATTGGGACCTCCAACCAAAATAAAACACATTTTTTCTTCTTCTTAAATTTGAACTGGATTGGCATGTTTTACTTCAACACCTAACAAAATGTTCCTGATGCAGAAACATGGAAGACACCTTCAGGAATCCATTGTCCGCTGCCTACAAAGAGGCCTGTGACCTCCAAGGAATGGAGGCATATTGGATTGCAAGAAAGGGGTCCTTGTTGAGATGCAAATGGATTTTAAATGTCCTGGTCTTTGCAAATCTCCCAATAACAACATGGAGAGGAGGAGGAGGGGCCAGCCTGCAAAAGATACCCTCCACTTACTATAATAATAATAATAATAATAATATTAATTGTATTTTATATCCCATCTTTTGCCTAAGCAATCAAGGTGGCTTACAAATAAATACAATGTTGAAATAAACATAATAAAATCAAGACAGCACACATTCTGCCTTCTCTCCTTCCTGATGATGGTAGATGGAGGGAGGGCCGTACTTACTATCCACTTACTATCTTCACTAAAGACCGAAACATCCAAATGCAGGCATCTGACTAACATCTCCAATATTTTCTCCTGTTTGGTTTGTAACATCTTGCCTGATGAAGAAGAAGCCAGTGGAGCTTGCAACAAGTCTATTGTGCATTTTGGTTGGCCAAGAAAGGTATCCCTGTTTGGTAGGTTCTAGTTTGAATTTGACAGTTGCAGACTGCCAGAAATAGTGCAAATTGAGTCCACTTTTAGGGTTAGGGTTAGTGCTAGGGAATCATGGGAATTGGTTTTTTTTCCTGAGACATTGAGCCTTCTCTGTCAGAGAGCTCTGGTGCCACAATAAACTACAGTTCCCATGATTCCCTAACCCTAAAAGTGGACTCAATTTGCAGTATTTCTGGCAGTCTGCAACCCCCCTAAATGGCCAGCACAGCTACCCCTCCATATATCCCAGGGGTAGGGAACCTTTCCCCTTTAAGGGCCGAGGGACTTCAGCTCCCAGAATCCCAGGAGCTATGGGCCAACATGGGAGTATTGGCCAACATGGCTGAGGCTTCTGGGAGCTGAAGTCCCTCGACCCTTAAAGGGGAAAGGTTGCCTACCCCTGCTATATACTATCATATAAGTTTCACCATAGATGAGCAGCTGGCACGTCTCTCAATGGAGAAACCACGTGGCAGCCACAGCTACCGCTGCTTGCAGCAAGGCCTTTATGCGCACTACCGTACACTCTCATTGGTCAAACCTAACGGCAAGCTACGCCTTCTGCTGACCAAACGGACCAATCAGGGTCGAATTAAGTTAACGGCTCGCTCTCATCTTTCACCCATATCCCCGATAGCTATTGGCGCGAACAGCCCTTTCTTGTATCGAAGCTTTCCATTGGCTGTAGACGGGGAAGAGAGGAGTGTTTTAATTTCTATCCTCTTTCCTGGGAGGCAGAGTGTTTGAAAGCGGATTGGCGAAGGGGTGGATCACTCAAGCGAGATAGCACTCCCTATTGGGGGAGGTGAAAAAGGGGCGGGAATTGCAGCCGGGCGCCGAGGGTATATAAAGGAGGGACAAAGACAGAGGCGAGACCGTTTTTTTCTCCTTTCACTCGACGGCCGCCGCCATTTTGTCGAAGAGGAAAAAATAACCCAGTCGTGTCTCCGCTCGGAGCCCCTTCAACCGCCACCATTTTTGCCATGTCGAGAGACCGTTTCCGAAGCCGTGGAGGCGGCTTCCACAGGCGCGGCGGCGGCGGAGGCCGAGGAGGCCTCCCGGGGAACCATGACTTCCGTTCGCCGCCGCCGGGAATGGCGGGCGGCATCGGACAGGCCCGAGGAGGAGGCGGCGGCGGCGGCAGCCATCACCATATGGGCCCCGGAGGCGGCGGCCTCGGGGGTCCCCCCAAACCGGAGCCGCCTAAGCCGCCCAGCTCGGCCGCCACTCCTCCTTCTTCCGCAGCCTCCGTCTCGGTCTCCTCGGGCGCGGCGGCCCCTTCTTCGGTCGGGGGACCCACCCAGAACCAGGTCGGCCAACAACCTCCGGCCTCGTCCGCGGCGGCGGTTTCTTCTTCTTCCTCCTCCTCCTCCTCCGCAGCCACTATCACCCCCAGCTCGGCCTCGTCTCCCGCCGTCGCCTCAGGGCTCCGGGGCGGGGAGCAAGCGGCGGCAGCGCCTCCGCCTTCGCAGCCACCGGCGGCGCCGACCAGCCAAGGCCCTCTCCCAGGAGGACCCAAAAAAGGCCCCGGTCAGTCTCCTGGAGGCGGAGGCAGCAGTGGAGGTCCCGGCCTGAAGGGAGGCCCTCAGCAAATCGGAGGCCCCAAAAGTGGAGGAGGAGGAGGAGGCCCCGGGCAACAGCAGCAGCAGCAGCAGCACCGCGGGGGAGGCGAGAGGCGAGGAGGCCAAAGCCAGCACCAGCACCCTTCGCAGCAGCAGCAACAGCAACAGCATTCGGCATTGCCTCCGCAGCAGCAGCAAGGAGCCGGCGGGGAGAAAGTGTCGGACGCTGAGGTAACTCTTAGGCTTCTCCCTTCTTCTTCGTTTCCCCTGCCCCCCCCCCCCCCCCCCGGTCACAAACAGTGCGGAGTTTTCGAGACAAAATGGCGGCCGGGCGCGCGCCGCCGCCTTCTTCCCCTTCCGCCGCTGGCAGCGCCATTTTGGCGAGTGAGAGTGCGCATGCGCGGGAGGCGCGGTGGGGTTGGGCAGGAGGAGGAGGGAAAGGGGCGTGGCCAGGGTTGGGGATAAAGGGAGGGGGTGAAGGTGAGATGTCTCAGGTTGGCCAGGCGGCTTCCTTTTCTAGGACGCGTCCTACATTTCAGGCTTCTGTCTAGGGAGGCTTTGCAAGAGGACCGCCATTTTGAGCTGGGATGGGCAGCAGTGGTGATTTTGGGGGTTACTCCATGTCTTACTCCGGAGTAAGATGTTTCTTAATGTTGCTCCTGCTCCTGTAAAAACCTTCTACTGCCCAGCCCTGATTTTAGCAGGGTTAAGAAGCGTAGATTTACTTTTAGCAATGGCAAGTACTAAGCACTCTGTGAACAGTTTGCAGTGTTTAAGCCAATTGCCCCCACAAGCTGAACACTCATTTTAGCGGCTTACCTACGGAAGGATGCAAGGCTGACTGGACCCTGGAGCTCTGCCTGGGATTGAACTCACAACCTTGTGGCTGTGAGTGGCTGCAATGCCAACATTTAACCACTGCGCCACCAGGACTCCTTATAAGGGTGTTTCTAGCTTTTTAATTTGGTCAGATCCTCCATTTTTTCTGGAATGTTATCCATTTGGTGGTGCCCCATCCTTCTTTGCGGTTAAGATATCAGGTCACTGTGAATCCATTCTTTTTCTGGAGAATAAAGCAGGGTGTGTGGAATAGAAGAAGTGCGGTTGGTAGGGCCAGGGTGATCACAGGTCCACCATTTTGAGCAGGACTAAGAAGCATGAATTCACATTTATAAGTGTTTTTTAAAGCTTTTTTTATTGGTCAGGTCCTCCGTTTTTCTAGAGTGTTCTCCATTTTGCAGTGCCACCTTCAATGGGGGCCTTTTAGGAATCCTGATTCGGTCATTAGGTGCTAAACCCTGGTTCAGTCAGGTTTTCAGTCATTCTTGCCTAAAAGGGGGATTGTGCTGCTGATGTGGGAAAATAGAAGAGGCATTTTATGTTGCCTAAAACTTAGTTGGTAGAATGGGTACGTATGTGCCTTCAAGTTGCCTGTAAGTTTTGGCAACCCCATGAGTTTGAGGTATCCTTAGAGGTGGTTTTGCCATTTCCTTCCTCTGAAATACAGGCTACAGCACCTGGTATTCATTGGATGGTAATTGGTCTCCCATCTGAGTAATAACTGAAGGAGCACTTCTCATGTGATCAACAGGTAGTTTCCACAGTGCCAGGAGTTGTTGACATATTTTTGTCGTATTGTTTTTGTAATCTTGTCATTTCCTGACATTTGCAGGAACCAATAGCTGATGTTTATCTGGACCACCATTTTGAGTAGCACTGGGAAAAGGCGTATTAAAATTTCGAAGTATTTGGCTTTAAATTAACCTAAGATGGATTTGTGTGCTTTTGCATGCCTATATTTCTCTAAGGGAGTTCTGGGCCTATGGTTCCATATATCCCATTCATCTTTGCAAGAAACCTACCAGGCCTTTAGGCTGAAAACCCTGTGATTGGCAGAGAGATAGTTAGCGTTCAGTCCTGCTGTCATTTGCAGGGATTAAGTTACACCGAATTTGATGGAATTGATTTTTGTTTAGTCATGTATAAAAGTGGGCTATTGGTGAACTATAGGATGAGCCTTGCTGCCTGTTTGCTAACAGTAAGTGACTGATGACAACCTGGCATGGAAGGTAATAAATGTTTGGTTTGTGTTGCTTAACTAACTTCTTTGTTCAGTAATCAAAAGAGCTTTGTAGTGTTTAATTTGGTGGTGAAAATACATTGCAAAGTAATGTATTCAGTGCTTTCATTTATAGACTGGGTGTGGAGATGGGCAAGGTTATCTGGATTGGGTTATGAAAGTATATTTATCTTTCAAGTGAACTACTTCATAAAAGTATGGAATTTGAAAATTGGCAGCACTATTAGGTTTTATATAGATTTTTTTAAAGTGAAACGTAATAGGATTGGGTGATTAGTGTCTGTCTGGCAATACTACAAGTCATTAAAATTTAATGGGTGTGATAGTGCTGTTCTAATTTTTTTGTAGGGATGTTATTTGAGAAAGAACTAAACACTTTTTATTGAGCTGATGAACACGGTGTAGATTCTGTGCTGCTGAAGATAAATTTTGAATCATAGTAAAGGTGAAAACTTTTTCCCATTTTGAAATTTATTGTAATAAACAGAACACAGTATTTTAGGAAGTACAACAAAGGAACCTTAAAAACAGTAATCATTAACAACTTTGTGGCAAGTTGGTTTTACCACTTTCAGAAAAGAGAAAATGAGCTCAGTATAAGTATTGGCTTCATGACAATTATTTGTCAAGGTGAATGTATGATCAGAAAGATTTTCTGAATTTCATCAAGATGGCTGGGGGGGGGGATAGGGAGCACTACTTTTGTATGAATAAACAATAAGCTGGTACCACACTTTCTTGTAAGTCCTTTGGCTAAGTTAATGTGAAATCTGGTAGAAAAAGAGGCAACCTATTTACTGTTCTGGAATATTAAAGTGGTTTGCTGTGTCTACAGTACCCTTCCTGTCAAGTGCTACTGGTATTGACTTGAAAAAAAACATAATGCAGTGTTAGCTCTTCAAAACAGAAGGTTGCAGTTATGGAGATATATTTTTGTTTAAATGGGGCGGTTCTTGTGGGAATTGTATGTTACAGACTTGTTCATTATCAGGTGAACTGAGTGGAAAATTTTAATGCTGTTCAACAGTGAGAAAGTAGGATGGACCATGCCTGCCTGAAATGCAAGTAGTGAGTGAAATGTGCTTTGCTTGCATGTGTAGAGGTGACAAGATGATAATGTGAGCGTCTTGCAGAAGAAAGTGTGGCACCATATCTGTCTTTTCCTATTTCTGCAGTTAGGAGTATATGAAGTGCATGTCTAGTGGTGCTTAGCAAACTAAAGTCTCTCTTTCTCTATCCTTTTTAGGGCTTTAAAGCCAATTTGTCACTTCTGAGACGACCCGGAGAGAAAACATACACTCAACGTTGTCGTCTCTTTGTTGGGAATCTACCTGCTGATATTACGGAAGACGAGTTTAAGAGGTTGTTCTCTAAATATGGTGAACCTGGAGAAGTCTTTATCAACAAGGGGAAAGGTTTTGGCTTTATTAAACTGGTAAGCAGTACAGTACTTGTCGGTTAACGCTGAGCAGATTGATTTTCCTTTGTTTGTTGAAAATGTGAAAAGTGAGACTTAAAGAAGCTTTAACATTTCCCTCCCTGCCAACAGGAATCCCGAGCTCTGGCTGAAATTGCAAAGGCAGAACTGGATGATATTCCTATGAGAGGAAGGCAGCTTCGTGTGCGTTTTGCCACCCATGCTGCTGCTCTTTCTGTTCGCAATCTTTCCCCATATGTTTCAAATGAACTGCTGGAGGAAGCTTTTTCTCAATTTGGCCCAATTGAAAGAGCCATTGTGATTGTAGATGATCGAGGTAGATCCACAGGAAAAGGCATTGTTGAATTTGCATCTAAGCCTGCAGCACGAAAAGCATTTGAGCGTTGCACAGAAGGTGTCTTTCTTCTAACTACGTGAGTAGATTTCACTGTTTAATGAAGGTTGGTTGGTCATGTGTAGTGGACTAGTGCTTAGTTAATGTGATACTCTGTAAGCTTGTATTTATAGTGATCCCCCCCCCCCTCTGGTTTCTAGTACTCCAAGGCCAGTTATTGTGGAGCCTCTTGAGCAGCTGGATGATGAAGATGGTCTCCCAGAAAAGCTGGCTCAGAAAAATCCAATGTATCAAAAGTAAGTATGTTTGAACATATATGATCAGGACCCATGCCCTTCCTGATTATTGAAAGCAGTCAGTGGGGTCAAAGGACTGTTGTATTGGTACGGGCAGTAGTGAATGTCTCCCTAAAGCAAGACATGTTTCAATGTTGTGTCTAAAGCAAGCTGTTGGGAGGCCATTATTGAAAATATCCTCCCTGAACCCCCACCAAGTCTTCAGTATACCCTTTTGGGCAACAATTTGAGAGGCCGCCACAGAGCATGTGGTCGCCTCCCAGCTCCAGGGGTTCCTGTATGAAATAGGTTATCTAGATGCATTTCATTGTGGCTTCAGGCCTTACTAAAGGAAGCCTTTCCTTGGTTGTCTTGCTAGATGACCTGTGCAGGGAACTAGAGGAGTGTTCTCTTGTTGGTTCTGCTCGACTCTCAGCAGCTTTTGATACCATAGATCAGGGGTAGGCAACCTTTTCCCTTTAAGGGCCGAGGGACTTCAGCTCCCAGAAGCCTCAGCCATGTTGGCCAATAGTCCCATGTTGGCCAATAGCTCCTGGGATTCTGGGAGCTGAAGTCCCTCGGCCCTTAAAGGGGAAAGGTTGCCTACCCCTGCCATAGATTATTTTGATCAGCCTGACTACAACCTTAATCTGAGTGCATCTGCTAGGTTGAGGCACACTGTAACTTTTAGTTGCAGGTTTTAAATGACTTTTGAATGCCCAGTTTGATTTATATTGTGTTTATTATGTAACCTGTCTTTGCATTTCTAAAAGTAGAAAACAAAATCCAGTGGGCGATTAGTTCAAAAATAATGGGAGGGGGGTGTCCACAAATATGTGCAAGAATCGGGATGGGATCTCTGTTGGAATCTTTAAAATGCCATTAAAATAATTGATCTTTACATTAGAGCCTTTAAGATTGAATTAATGTTTCCTTATTTCATTGTGCTTGTGCATCAACTTCTATACATTTGGATGCTTCCCGGACTTTATTATGTGTTTGGCACTGCTGCTGACAGTATTTATAAAGCAGGTATAGTCATCATTGTTAACTGGATTTTCAATTGAATTTCTAGGGAGAGAGAGACTCCTCCACGATTTGCCCAGCCTGGAACATTTGAATATGAGTATTCTCAGAGATGGAAATCTTTGGATGAAATGGAGAAACAGCAGAGAGATCAGGTGGAGAAAAACATGAAAGATGCTAAGGACAAACTGGAAAGTGAAATGGAAGATGCCTATCATGAGCATCAGGCAAACCTCTTGCGTCAAGGTACTTGAAAAAAGAGATCTTTGTCTGTTCAGTGCATGGTTTGCTTAATTTCCTCCATTATTACCTTACTTCTGTTCACTTTCTGGTTGATGTAAATTGATGCTGTGTTCTGAAGATACTCAATTTATTGTGTTAATTAGATAAGCATTTTAAAAGTAAATACAGAAATCTGCTTTTAAAAACTCATTACAAGTTGATTCTCCATTATCTGGAATTCTGAAATCAAATATTCCAAAATCCAAAATTGTCCATGTGGGTGGCTGATATAGTGGCATCTTTGCTTTCTGATGATTCAGTGTACACAAATTTTATTTCTTGCACAAAATTATTTAAAAATGTTGTGTACAAAATTACCTTTAGGCTATGTGTTTGAGGTATACATGAAACATAGATGAAATCTGTGTTTAAATTTGAGTCCCATCTCCAAGCTATCTTACTTATGCACAGTTGGCTCTCTGCATCAGAGGATGGCCCTGCCATTTCCACTGGTGACACGTGTTCATCAGTGAGGTCACACACATGCCATTAGGAACAATGGAACATTGGGTCTCACACATTTTGCTATGAGGTGGTGTCCGCAACGGAACCCCTGTGGATACAAAGAACCAACTGTATATGCAAGTATGGGTATTTCAAAATCTGGAATCCAAAATGCCTCTGGTCCCAACCATTTCAGATAAGGCAGACTCAACCTGTCATAATTCACTACAAGTGCACATCTTAAAACTAGTCTAAAAACTAGAACACTTGGTGTTGGTTGCTTTATTGGACTTTTATTGCCAAAACTTGTTCAATTGATCATAACATCAGATCAATTGATCATAACATCAGACCTGTCTATAAAGCATTTGGATTCTAATTTGAGATAATGAGTAGGTTACTGATGTACCATGATTATTGAGATGTTGAAACAATAAATATCAAACAATTTTTCAGATCTCATGAGGCGACAGGAAGAACTGAGGCGTATGGAAGAACTTCACAATCAAGAGATGCAGAAACGCAAGGAAATGCAGTTAAGGTAAGTTACATTTAAGCACTTAACTTGGTAGTCCTAACTATTGCTGACTCAAGAGCTTCATGCAGGTGAGGGCATTGGGTATGCAAGTAAAATACCTGGCTCATGAGGAATACTAAAGTGTCCCATTTCTCTGTGCTTTTTGTTTCCTCTTCCAAGTGCAAACTGGCTAGTAATTTTTGTGGGATTATTTTATTTATTTATTTATTTATTTATATCCCGCCCCTCTGCCAAGCAATCGGGGCAGCTTATATACAAGGCTATTTTTTGCTGTACAGAATGATGTCAATTCTAGCCTTATGTTTTAATTACAGGGAAAGAATGGTTTGTTCTTTGGCCTAGCAGTACTGCCTGTTCCAATGCTCCAGAAATGCAAAAGTCAGCAATGCTCAGAAATCTAAATATAGTGTGATTTTTCAGACAGGAAGAAGAGCGTCGTAGGCGGGAAGAAGAGATGATGATCCGCCAACGTGAGATGGAAGAACAAATGAGAAGACAAAGAGAAGAAAGTTACAGTAGAATGGGTTACATGGACCCTGTAAGTCAGGGCTGGAAGAATCCCAGTAGTCTGGTTACTCAGGTGCTTGCATCTCATGTTGATCCCTAGGAATTTAAGATACCATTAGTGTTCTGTACTTGGAATTTAAAATAATTCCTCCTATTTTTTCAATGCAAACCTTGGGTGCTTTAAATTGATACCAGCTTGTAGATGTGGAATATAGAGTTTTTAATTTTTGTGCTTGTTTTTTAAAACTACCTTTGCTTTTGCAGAGGGAGAGAGACATGAGAATGGGTGGCACCAGCACAATGAACATGGGAGGTAAACAAGCTTTTCAGTTACACTTACATATAAGAATGGTTGTAAAGCTACTTTGTACATAATTACTTGGATATATTTTTACAGATCCCTATGGTACAGCTGCTCAGAAATTCCCACCTTTAGGGGGTGGAACTGGCCTTGGCTATGAAACCAGCCCTGGAGTTGGACAAGCATCTATGAGCACTTCTATGATGGGGAGTGATATGGTAATGTATCCTGTGGCAGCTTGACTTCACTTCCAGACAAATGTTGCACACCTTGAACAACTTAATTGTCTTGATCCCAGATGACTTACATTTCGAGTTAGGCTTCCCTTCCCCCTCAGTGTTTATAATGGCAAGAGCAATTGAGCCATAGAAAACTGAGCCTAGTCTTTTGTGACACGTTGGAGCAGACACTTCTGATGTGATATTAGCAGACTTCTGTGGTTAGTGGGTTTGGAGTTCTTTGTTAAGCTTGGAAGGAACTCTTTAATAATTTTTTTGTGGATACCTATCATCTGATAGGGAAAGAACAAACATTCTTGTTGAGTTAGCTTAAAGAGCAAAAATGGTCTTGATCTGTTAACTCAACAGTAGTATGCAGGAATAAATATGAACTACTTATAAAACAGATTGGTGGGGACCGTCTTCCAACCATATTAGGAGATCACTGTATCTTGTGTAAACAATACATTCTTGCTAACACAGCTGATTAGTCAGGTAGATGGTAGTGAGTATTCATATGCTAATAGTATACCTTACTGGTATATGCTGGCTTTTGCTATGGAACTCAGAGGAAAGGAGTTCTCACTCCAGGTGGGCAAGTTCTTAATGTTCTGTACTAAATAAGTTGCTTGTTGACTTTCAAAAAGAATAATTAACCAATTGGTCACGTTTTGATACTGCATAAACTATATGTCTGAAAAACGGCTTGCTGGATCAGGCCAAAGATACAGCTAGTCTTTAACATCCACTTACCTACAGTGGCCAACCAGGTACTTCTGGGATGCCCGCAAACAAAACATTAAGGCAGCTGGTGCTGCCAAGATGCTCCACTCCAGCAACTAGTGTGCAGAGCATACTGCCTTTGAACCCTTCACTATAGCTATCCTGTCTAGGAACTCTTGGTGAAATATCCATTCTCCATAAATGTTGAATTTGACATCATACTGTGTACTTACAGGCTTTGAATAAGTAATCTGTATTCACACTATATGTGTGATGTGGCTCTGGGCCTGCTTTTAGTAATGTAGTGGCAACACACCAATGCTCATAGTGGGTAAACACTCCTATACTATCTAGCGTTAGTGCAGGTGTGGTGGTATGTGTTTACCTTAAAAGTGTGCTGTAACATATACAGTGTCGGGTGGGGAACACTGATCTCTGCATTGAAACCTTTTGCTTCCTCAGGTGAGCTACATGTAGCTCAGGTGTCACTTTTTCATAGAAACAAATCTTATTTTTCCCTCCAGGTACTAATAATTAGGATGGTGTCCAGTGGCTGTGACTGCATTGTTTAAGCAAGTCTGTAATCAGTTCTAGGCTTTTATTGAGATAGCCAGTTTGTAAATTCTGGATGTATGTTTTCAGAATTAACAATATAAACAGTAAATGAAATAGGTTGAAAGTTTCAGTCACTTAGAACTGGTGATAACTGGAAAACTTTGCAAGATGTAACATTAGAATCTTACAACCTATTCATTCTTAATGCTTGGCCTTCGGCAGTTTAAATTGGCACTCTCATAAGATCTGATTAGGAGGCCTGCTTTTTTTTTTTAGGCATTCCAGACTCTTGGTGACTCCATGATTGGATACCTATGCAAATTAGTGATGGGCTCATGCAGTGATTTGTCATCAGTGATTTTTATGGTAGAAGCACTGTAGAATCTAGGTATTAGTTTGTGGGACTGGTGGGGAGAAAAGGAGTGTATGAGCCTTTCACATAATATATCTGCATGTGTATCTAGTTAAGGGATTCATAAATTTAGTCAGGAGTTTCACAAAAGTGAATTGGCTGTAGTTTTTAAAATAAAACTAATGATAGCGCTTACCCCACAGTGCTAATGTCAAAAATTTTTATCATTATTCTTTGTGTCCAGTAATTCAACAAAAGAAGGTACAGCAGCTAAATTGGCAAATTAACTTGGTCTGCTTTTACTATAGACTGGCTGAGCTTCTGTGTGTCCATGGGACACCAGCTGAAAGTGTTCTGTAACTGAAAATCATAGTGGACTTTTGTAAATCCTCCTGATGAAGTTAGGGGCCTCCATAGATTCTGTAGTGCACTGGAACAATTTTTAAAAGCACTATTTTGTGCAAACTTTTTGTCTTGGCTAGGTAAATGTCTCATTAGGTTCATCCTCTTTCTTGTACTTCTTAATCTTTTAATGACTTTTGCTCTCAGACCTCTCCATCTAACTAAGCAGACTGTAGCATTTAGCATCACAAAAAGAGATGGTCTCATACCTTTCACTGGTGAGTAGTCATTTGCTTTACATGAGAGGGCTAACGCTTGAGGGAGCTGAACCTAGCTGCTGGTTAGGTTTACTTGCTGACTGACAACTTTGCACTGTAGTACAGTTGAGCAAGTAATTGTGGCAAATTACCGGAATTCCTTTCTGAAAGGATTCTTGGTCCAAGCTTATACTAATGCTTGCATTTTTAGCACTTCAGGGAGTATCTGTTTGCTGAAACAGACATTTGAGAATGGATCAAGTTGGGAACATACCACAAGGCATGTATTAAATTAAACTAATTATTAAATTACCCTTTTTTCCTTTCTATGTTCCCGGTACCTGTGGATCGACTCAATGGTGATTGTATCGACGAACGTTGACTACGGAACCTTCTAAAATAAATACTTAACACACATGGACATCAACTACACATAATGAACTCTTAATACTGTTCTAATAGCGCCCTGAACGATTTGGACAGGGAGGTGCGGGGCCTGTAGGTGGCCAGGGCCCTAGAGGAATGGGGCCTGGAACTCCAGCAGCTTATGGGAGAGGGAGAGAAGAATATGAAGGCCCTAACAAAAAGCCCCGATTTTAGATGTGATGTAGATTTCCATTCCAGTTTTTGTTTGTCTTGTTTAGACACTACCTTTTTTTTTAATTCTTGCATTTTAGTAAGAAAGCTACATTTTTATGGATGTTAGAAACTTAATGACCTAGAATTTGTAAGTGGTCTGGGCAAAAAAATCTAATTATGTAATGCAGTGTTCAAAACTTAGCTTTTTGATGTATAACGTCCCTACCTTGATGGCAGTGTACCGTGTGCCATTTGAATTCCCAACTGTAAACTTTTTTTACTGTGCTTAAAATAAATAGACTACATGTAGCAATTATTCTTACATCTTAAACTTTGCCGTTCACAGTTGCAAGTATAGAGGACAAATATGCCACACTTCCAGTGTGCAGTGTCATTTGAGGTCTAATTGGTGTATTACGCAATATGGCTTAAATGTTGCCATGATATAAAATACTTTACCTGACAGTTGGTGTTACTGAGACACAGTTCACTTTGTGTATGAAATGACTTCATAGCAGCAGTGCTCAGAAATGGTGGTCGGTGGACCAGTTCAGGTCCCCAAGCCATGATCTTGCCAGTCTGTGCTGAATTTCTGGGAAAGAAAAAATAAAATAGTACTAGCCAGTGGCCATAAATACGATACTGGTCCCAAGCATGTTGCCCCATTCTTTCATTGCCATTCTTCCCATCAGATAGTCTTGAGAAGCACTGCTTTATAGGTGAAGTTTCACTCTTTGAATAAACTGCTGGGCTTAGTGTTAGAGACTGAAGTGTAGATTTTGAGTTTGGACTTTAATTGCCCTGTAGTAGGGCAGCAAAGTGAAACTAAAATCTTAAAGAGTTAACTTTCAAATTATGCAGCCACATGGTTGAGATTTCAGACCTGACTCAAAAAGTGGGAGAAGGGGAATGTTGGCAGACATTTGGTAGCATTAGTTGTTAGGATTTTATAGAGCACCTGCATTCCAGGTTCCATAAGTCATAACATGGCTTGCATATACTGATCTTAGAGTTGCTCAGTGTGACATTTCTTTAATACGGCTCAGTATATAGCTTTTGCTTGGTCTACTTTATTAGCATTTAACTAATATACTTAGGTGAAAGTATTGAAGTGTAGGAGGGCATACTTTTTAAAATTTCTGTAACAATTTGGGCATTTGAGTATAGAAACAAAATATTCTTTGAAACTTCAGGGTTAAAATAACTGCATAGTGTCCTGCTCTGTAGTAGTTTGCCAGATAAAACCTTACACTTTGAAACATAAATGCAATTAATATTGGAGGTTTTGTAACTTGAGCTATATAGTATAAACTTATGTTAAATATGATAGGAGAACTGAATCCTTAATATATTAAAACATGCCTGAATTTACAGTGTTTTGGACTCCATAGCCTTATGATACCTGAAATGCTGGGTGCACAGTTTCCCAGTATGTAAAAATAGGTTGATGAAAATATCAACCGGATTTGGAGCCCATTCTGCATTTATTTGTAGATGTGTTTTCATGTAAATATTTTGAATCTTATATAGCTTTTAATATTTTAAATAAGAGGTGGGGAACCTTTTTTCCTTTCAGGAACTGCAGTCCTCTGTTGTAATCTGTATGGGAGCCCCAAGTTAATGTGGGCATATCTGGAGCCTAAACTGGGCAAGGGCCAGCCTTTATTACTCAGATAGTCCCCCCCCCCCCATGTCCAAACAGATGACTTCCAGATGGCTTCTTTTTCTCCCCCATTCAATCCATTTTGGCTGTTTCCTAGCAGGGCTTTCCCCTCCAGCATTAAGTTATGCTGATGGATATAGATGGTCTTGGGCCACAGGTTCCCCACCCCTACTTTAAATGTCTTACTTTGTTTTGGGAAGAATGTGGACTGTAAAGTGTTTTGAGTGGACACAGTCTTGGTGCCATCACTTATTAAGAACTAAATAAACCTGTTAGTACAAAGTTTTGTGCTAAGCAAACATTTGAATTCAAGAATGTTGGTAAACTGTTGATGGTCATAGTTGCTGGATGGTTGGATTTTAATCTAGTGTTGTCGTTGGATTGAGCTACATTCCCAGAAGCTTTAAAAAGTTATTACATGAAACCACCTACTTCTTAAACTAGGAAAAAAATTAGATTTTCAACTGGATACTAATGTAGTAAAACCCTTGTACTGCAATTCAGTGGATTTTGAAGCTGAATTAATGTCATTGGGTGTCAGGGGCTATTTTTGCTGATCTTTTTAAAGGGATGTTCATGAAACATCCAAAACAGGAAATCCTGAGATTGATAGTAGTGGGGCCTCTGGACATGGACACTAATTTTCAGTTTATTTTTCAGATTACATGCCATTTTTCCTTAGGATGCTGGCACATATCCTAAACCATGCTCTTTTGTAGTACTGTAATCTTGAAGAGTGAAGGAGGCTGATGTGCACATTACCTTCTTAAGGTTCATCTCTTGTTTCATTCTGTCTAAAACTAGGCTAGTATGAAATCTAAAAGGAAATAGACCTACATAAGATATTGATGGCTTACATGACAATTCCTGTACTTCACAGGTGTTGCTCTGCACATACTTAAATACTTGTACAGTAGTCTTGACTTGAGAAATGGCCCAAGGTCCTAGGAAATCTCACTGAGCTTTTACTGAATTGGTTGTTCCATTTAGTTTGTAGCTTTTTCCCAAATGAGGTTTTGACATTTTAGGTTTTTAAGGTGCATTTAGGTGCATCTGAAAATTACACTTCTGCATACCTGCTAAGTGTTTAGTTTATAAAAGGGCCTCAGTGCACATTACAGGGATTTCCCATAATTTAACATCCCAGCATGCTATAAACACATTCTTGCTCACTATAATGAAAAATTAAATTTCTGTTTATGTGCGTATTATGTGGTATCTTTGTTTTTTTAAAAAAAACACATCTTGGCATCTTCTTGGCAACCACTTGTGGCAGCATGCTTTTTTTCTGGAGTTTTGAGACTGCAATTTGACACTGTTTAAAATTAGTGGCCTGCTACGTAACAGCACTTAGTCAGCATTTCTGCAGTGCATAACTGTGAGGAACGTAGTACCACAAGTGGCAGTGGACATTAGGACCTGGATGTAGTATTCCTGCTTGCTCCAAGATTCTTTGTCGCCTGCATACAGGTAGGTAAAAGCACTATAATCTAACTTGGTGACTTTCTGTGTAAAACTTTGTGGGGGTATTCTGGCATCACACTTCTGACCATGGGATTTCAGTGCAGCACTACTCAATACTGTATAATGCTTAGATTTGAGGCCTAACTTGCAATCAGAATTAGGCAAGCTAACTGTGATGCTGAGAGGTTTGCCTTAGACCCGTGATTTCTTCGTACATATTGTTCCATCGCTACTGTGTGCCAATGATATTCTTAGAACTCAGTGGGAGGGAAAAGGGAATACAACTTGTAAGTACCTTAACTGCTCAAGGTCCTGTTCGTTGCTCATAGGAATAAGTGCTCATTTTAGTGCATATTAGACTTGTGACAAAAGTCACATTACTTCCCTTTTTGACTAGACTGATAAATGCATTGGTAACTTGCTCTGGGTAATAAATGGTTGCTGTGTTAAGCTTGAAGTTTGGGGAGTGGTATTTTTGTAACACTGGTGATCAGTTACATAATGCGCTTGGGTGGTTGTGGGATGATGACTGTGGCATTTGTTCAAATGGTACACTGAAGAACTGAGAATTCCCACTTTTCATATTTCATATACCTTGTCAAAAAAAATTAGCTCTTTCTGCTTCATTGGTGGGGAAAATACATAATGGGGTCATATACCTAACATGTATTACCCTCCAGGGCTGTTGGCTTTGTTGTGCTACCTATTTTAGTAATTATTTCTCTTTAAAAGTATTTGATCTGCTTCTTGGCCAAGTCACAAGAATTAGCCTTATTTTACTGAGGACTGAAGTATGCTTTTATTAAGCATAGGTTTTGTATTTGAAGAAAAACAACTTACTGATAAGTAGGATTCAGCAGTGAATCTTCCAGGTAACAATCTGGTCTTGAACTGGATAAGGCAGTCTGCTGCTGTATCTTAATAAGTATAATAGTTCATGTGCTTTTGATCTTTCAGTATGAATAGTATCTGCTTTGCAAACTAGTTATTTTCAAACAAAGCTACATCTCCAAAGCTAGTGACAACAACCCCAGTGTGAACTTTGATAAAGCAAAACACAGTACATTTTCTGAGTAACAATACTAGTGTACAAACATAGTAATTAGGTCTACTCTGTTTTGACCAATACACCAAAGTTTTATGTGATGTGTGGGATTATACCAGTAAGTGCTGCACTTTGCATAATTGGATTTCAGTAGATTTTTCTCATTTAGAGCAGACGAGTTGGAAATAAGTCTGTGGGGTGCACATCTAACTGCAGTGACAAACAGGATTACAGTAGATAACTAAAGGCAGCAATTCTTGTATGCTAAAAACACCTCTTGGTGCAGGTGGCATGAAAAAGTAACTAAAAGTGCTTGCATTGTATTCCAGTTTTAAGTTTATTTTCATTCTGGTCTGAATTGTTTTGATTCTTACCAAAGCTGACTTCAGAGTTCAGAAGTGTGGTGCCAGAATACATCATGCGTAATCTGCTAGGCCTTTGGTTCCGATGACTGGTGGTGTCAGGAGAGAAGCCCTTCATATCCTTGTGTGGGAGGGGGGATTTACGGCACTGAATGCACCAAGCATCTCTTGGCTGCAGTTTCCCACTCTATCCCCAGTAGCTCAACAAAGGCTGGAGGTTAGTTATGCACCCAAGCAAAAAGAGGGCTTAATCTCTGTTAATGATTTCCATCTGATCAGGAAGACCTGGTGGTCACTTCTTTTAAAATGGAGCCCAACATGAAGAGATTGTGCTTTTTTAGGTTTGTTTGGACCATTGGTTGTTTTCCACCATCACAAGCTAGCAAGGTTGGAATCAACAGGTCAGTTGCAGATCTGTCATTATGCCACTTGGTGGGTTTAAGTAAATGCTGCAGGGGTGGGTGCTGGGTCGGGTAGAGGAGAATGGGAAGTTTCTTTTTCCACACTCTGGGTTGTTACATTAGCATGAGCTTGTGGAAGCCCATGTGGTGTATACAAACCTCTAGTAGACAGACATGGCATTGAACACTACCACAATGAGATGTGGGAAGGGATGGTTGCAAATACAGTTAGTGATGGAAAATAATTTGTCTTACTATATCTTTAAAATGTGTTCCTTCCTTCTGTTTTGCAAAAAGTATTAAGCCAAGATGTGGACTTGAGGATACTGGCACATTGACTGGCTTGGCAGTGTCTTTACCTTTTTAAGGGCCATTCAGAGTGAGTTGCAGGTGGAAAGGTTGCCCTTTCACTCACTGTATGCCCTTAATGAGGCTTTCTGAAAAAGGGTTTGGAGGAATAGAGGAATAATTGCAGAAGGAAAGAGAGCTAATAATAAACCAATTCCTAACTATTGTGAAGACTCAGAAGACATTTGGACTAGCCTTTGATTAATTTTTTCATGGGGAGGAGGGATGTATGGCAGCAAATCAAGAGGCAACCAAGTAGTTGAGTCCAATGGCTTTGCATCTGCACACAAGGGGTGACATACCTCTGGCTGCAAATATCCTTATGCTGAGGTTGGCAGTTGAGGATTAAGGCTAGTTGCATATGTTCACTATCCTGTGTTTCAGTCTTTGGAATAAAGCATTCATCTTCTCCTTGTGCCCCATGTTACTTCCCAGTGACTGTATTGGCAAAACTTGTAAACTCCCCTCAGTTTACCAATTCATAAGTTATCTCTTATGTTTAAACTTAAACTTTGTTTTCAGAAACGTTGTAGTCTGTAATCTCCTACTGACTTCAGCTCTTATCCTTTAGGTGAAGGTAATACCAGCTGGATGAAACCAAGGGGCTGCTTCATATGAGGTAAGATAATTCTCTCACATATAGACAAGAGACCTTGAGGAAAGAGGTGTAATTAATGGCTGAGCTACATAACCATGGCTGTTAGAAATTTTCCAGTGAAAAAAAGGGTCATACTAGACTATGGCCATCATCTATCCACTTAAATAATTCAGTCAGTGTTGCATTCCCATCCCTTATGTAATATTTTCCTTCTGTCTCTTAGTACCCAACATTTCTATAAGAAACAGTGAGGCTCTGTGGTCTGATTTGGGCAATTTTCTGCAGTGGTATATGTTTGGACTTTTCCATGTCTGGATAAGTCTTATTGATGTCAATGGTGTGTGGTTAATCCCAGATATATATGGAGAACATTGCTGCCTAAAAGCTAGAAATCTGCACCAAATTCCATATGATCTTGGAAGTTAAGCAGGGTCAGCTCTAAGAACTTGCATGGGAGACCATAAATACCAGGTGCTGAATAAACTATAATCTAGTGTGGCAGAAATTGAGGTACATAGGCAAGTGTCACACCTTTAGATTTTTTGGGATAGCTTGTTTCAATGTCTGCTTTGCACTGAATTTTCTTAAACTGGATATTAACTGTGTTTCTAATGAGGTGAGGGGTAGGCAACCTTTCCCCTTTAAGGGCCGAGGGACTTCAGCTCCCAGAAGCCTTAGCCATGTTGGCCAATAGCTCCTGAGATTCTGGGAGCTGAAGTCCCTCAGCCCTTAAAGGGGAAAGGTTGCCTACCCCTGAGTAGGGTATTTTGGACAGAACAAAACCAAAGACAGAGCACTGCCTTGAAAAGCATTTGAGTAAAATTAGTTATGACAATAAAATAATCCATTCAGTGGAAACAAGCCTAGTTATTAATCATGTTCTAATTAAAACTTTGTTTTTTACAGTCAAGATGTAGCCTGTAGATGCCAGCAAAGTAAAATGGCGGAGAGTGGAAAGCCCTATATGATGATTAGGTAAGAGAGAGGAGTTGGGAGTGAGCATTTGAGCATTCAGAAACATGTGATATAAAACATTGCTTCAATACTGATAAAAATATCACAAGCAGTATATTAATGTTAAACTAAACTAATGTTAAATTATATTTGCTTTTCATTATTAGGATTCTAGTTTGCTTAATTTTAAACTTGTTGTGCCATTAATACAGTAGCACAGAAGTTCAATTGCTGTAAACAGTGTTGCAGCGGATGAATGCGTATATATTGCTCAAACTTGCATATAAATTTCATTTGGGTGTTGATTTTACAGGTGAAAGAAACTGGTCTTGAAGGCAGAAGACAGGTGTCCCAGGACTGTAACAGCAGCATTCTGTATTCTGACTTCAATAAATGTAGAAATGTGAAAACTGTAGTGTGTGTGTTTTATTAAAAATATGAGCAGCATGTACCCTTGTAGCTGATTAAATACTAGATCTGAAGGTAGCTGATGGAGTAACCTTGAAACTTCCTTGTAGCTGGCATGCTTTTTGTTAGGCAATCAATTTAGGCCACCAATTTCTAAAATACTCCCAAATAAACATAGAATCACTCCCATAAAGCATTTTCCAGTGAATTAATGGGACTTTTATTTCCAATTGGCTTTAGTGGACACACTCCCTCAGCCTCAGAGTATGGCCATGGCAAACCCCCTTTGGGAAAAAAAAACCCTATGGAGGGGTTCTTAAGGTTGTCATAAGTCAAAAATGACTTGGAGGAATACAACAAACCACTGTGTGCACACACATTCTGGCTTCTCTTCACTCTTCTAGATAAGTATTGTATCTCATTTTTTAGGTGCATGAATTAGAGCAGGATTAAAATCTTTTGTTGCCTGTACATTCTTTAGTTAGCCTTTGAGCATCATGCATATATGCTATGCTTTCTCATCCATAATGAGGAAGGCATAAAAACATACAGACACCATCATGTGAAACTATATCTGTAAAATAGGTTGGAGCTATATCCTTGAAACCTCATATTGCACATACACAGGTTGAGTATCCCTTATTCAAAATTTTTGAAATAATCTGAAACCCATGACTTTTTGAGTGCTGACAAGATGGCAGCAGTGGAGCTGGTAGCAAGCAGTGGCTCCCTGGTGTGTATTTTTCAGGCTCCCCTGCTTCTGAAGAGTGGAAGGATGGAAGATAGGCTAGTGCTCATGCTCCATGATAGAAAGCAGCTCTTTTCCTGCAGCATCAGGAGCTGGTACCCAAAACGGGGGTTGAATGCTTTGGTCTGGGGGATTCTGAGCAGATGCATGTACTGGCTGAAACCAACTTAGTGCAAGCGGACCAGAGACTGAACCACAGGACTCCCCTTGACAGAAAAATTCAAACATTTAGACCCAAACAACCCCTGTTAAAAAATCCCTTTCCCTGCTGTAATGCATCCATGGTCCTGCTTATTCTTTGTCACCATGTAAAATGGGAAGAAAAGTCTTCAGAGCATGACAAGCCAGATATTGATCACAAGAGACTATGCTGTTGTCTCCTAAAGGCTTGGCAATTAAAGTAGAACTACAGTGCTATAATTCTGTAGTGGGAAAAGGTCACTTGAAATTCTGGTTATCTAGGAGCCCTGGAAAAGAGATGTATAGGGTTTGAGAAATGCAAAGGGATCTTGCACCTTTGAGAGTAGATATGCAAGTTTTTGTAGACTTGGTCTACTTCCTCAGATGCATGGAGTGAACCAGTTAAGTAGACCAAATTTATGAAAGCTTATGCTACAGCTTCTTTCACACAGTTGGCCTCAAAGGTGCTACAAGATCCCTTTGTGTGTTGTTAACTGCACACTAACACAGTTATGTCTCTGAATTACACCCCAAAGGTCTGAGAAAGTGATGGCGCTTGGGTTAATATTTATTTACATCCCGCCCCTCTGGAGAGCAATCGGGGCGGCTTACAACATTAAAATTTACATAAAGATATGTTAATACAATGTAAACAGAACCTAAAAAAAAAAAAACCTTTAAAAGGTAAGGGTTCTTCTTAGAGGGGTTGCCGACTGCCAGAAATAGTGCGAATTGAGTCTACTTTTAGGGTTAGGATTAGTGCTAGGGAATCATGGGAATTGTTTTTTTTTCTGAGACATTGAACCTTCTCTGTCAGAGAGCTCTGGTGCCACAATAAAATACAGTTCCCATGATTCCCTAACCCTAAAAGTGGACTCAATTTGCACTATTTCTGGCAGTCTGCAGCCCCCCTAAGTGTAGGCCCGATGGTGCTGGGCCTGTTGTCTCTCCCCCAGATGAGCTTATTCACCCACCATTTTGAGAGCAATGTCCTTCCACTGCTAGACCTTCCATGTCTCTGCTTCTATCGGCTTAATGGTGTCTTTAGGAATGCAGCTCGTCTGCAGAGTGTTCCCTCCACTAGCATCTTTCATTCAGAAAGGGCATGTCTTCTAGAAGCTCAGGATCCAAGGAGCAAGCCCCACACATAAGTGGTGCATCTATCTTACTGAGAACTTTGTTAGGATCCAGGCAGTGTGCCCACATGGCATTGAGCCTAGCTTAACAGGTTGGTGATTGAAGCAGCCGAGAAAGGTAAGGTGGTTTGGTGGGGCAAGGTCTTTTCATCCCATCCATCAGTAGGAAAGTGTCATATTACACATGCCAGATTATGACAAAGGATATGGTACATGGATGGAACTGTTGCTTGGTACCACTGAAGAGCTGCCCAAGGAAAAGGCAACTAGGGGCCTTTGCAGACTGCCAGAAATAGTGCAAATTTAGGGTTAGGGAATCATGGGAACTATTTTATTGTGGCACCAGAGCTGTCTGACAGAGAAGGCTCAATGTCTCAGAAAAAAACCAATTCCCATGACTCCCTAGCACTAACCCTAACCCTTAAAATGGACTCAATTTGCACTATTTCTGGCAGTCTGCAAAGGCCCTAGATCTCCCTAAGTTTAACTAACTGAAGCAAAGATTTCTCAATAGGCAATTGATTTTAAGATGTTACTGTTGAAGATCACGGGGTTACATGACCATTCAATTCTGCATTCAGGTTAGGAATTGCATTCTGCCCCAAGAAGTAATTTATTAAATGTGCCCAAAAAAAGTCCTCATATCATTTCTGGATTATATCAGTGTTATAAGCAAATGGTATTCCCAAACCAGTTATAACCGCACCCTTATAGATTACTTGGAGGGAGGAATAGGGTTGCCAGGTCTTGGTGTGACCCTGAATGTCCCCAGTTTTCATGGATCATCTCCAGATAGATGAAAGACCTGCCAACCCTCCAATTTTGGCGGTTTTCGCTCTGGTTAAGAAGAAAGAGCACTCCAGCTTACTTTGTAAAGCAGCACCTTGGCACAATTTGCAAGATGTCATTGGTTTCTTGTGCCAACATGCAAAGACTCCCAAAGGGATCTAGTTCTTTCCCTGGATTATATTTCATTCTGATTGGCTGCAAAATATATTGGTATATTTTTTAGGCAGGTTACCCAATTCCAAGGCCACAGGGGTTCTAATATGGTCTCTGGACTGTGAGCCTGGTTATATGCCAGCCCTGACTAGAAATATAATTAAGTCTTATCGCAAAGTGATTAAAACTCATAATGGATTATTTCATTTTGCTGCCCAGTTACCCTCTGCGCCAAACCAGGATGAACCTTCAGAATAAGCATCCAGTGTTCGTTTTGTTATACCAATGCTCGGTTCAAAAGCTTTGCTTTTGAGGAAATGATACAAATTTGTAATAAAAGAGATTTCAGGGTATAGATTTGAACAATAGCATACATATTTTGTGATTGTCTAGGGCTCCTCCTCAAGTCTATTTTCACATACGCACACCCCCCAGTACTTTTATTCAATGGCCGTTGCTGAGTGCTTTCAAGTACTAATGCTATTTTCCTACAAGAGCAAGGGCTCCGGTTACAAAGTGTTTGGTTAAGCTTAGCCCCAAGCCTGTTGGTAATGAATATTGCATAGAGTTCAAGCTTGAATTATTCATTTGTAAGTTTAGAATTGAAAGACTGGGAGAAAAGGCATTTGGAACCCATTCACAAATAAGGAACCCTTTCACAAATATGGCCTCATAATATAGGATCTGAAACTGGGGATGAAGATGAAGACAGAGCATCATACCCACATTGCTGCTTTGGGCACAGGGAGGGCACCTTTGATTCCTTGTTTTCCGGCACACTTATCCCATCTTGGTTACCAACCTTGCAGTTGGAAATTATTTGGAAAAAGCAGCAGAAGTCTACCTCAGGTGAGTTTATTTCTATTAATCGACTTTAGTCTTCACCTATTATGCCAGATCAATGTACATTCCAGATTTGCCAAGGAGGAACTGAGGCTTAAAGAGGCTTCTTTCTCTGAACAGTCCAGCAAATGGGTGACCAAACCAGGTTATGGAAAAAATGGGATTTTTCGGCTTCCACCCCATTGATGGCACAGGAGCAAGTGCTTAAGGTGCTCTAAAATAAATTTACTTTCTGCTCTACCATGAAATCCTAATATTTAACCACGAAGCTCAGAGCCCAGTGCTTTTCACTGCCCTTTTTGTGCAAAACATTGATGAGAAAACTGGGCTGAATGCTTAGAAGTACTTCTTAGGCAATTTAGTGTTGGCTTTCAGGATGCTCTAATCACAACATTTAGGTCCTCTTCTCCAACCCTTGATTTGGAAAACATGACAAACTTAACGTCTGGATTAAATACAAGAAAATCCACAATTCACAAAACTATCCGACGCCTTTATTAGGCCAAACTTGAAAGCACAAAATGCATTGAACTATGTCCTTTGTCTTGTCTCGTATGATTTTCATCATTTCTGCCTGATGAAGAAGCCAATGCAACTTCAAAAACGTGCACAATGTATTTTGTGCTTTGTAGTTGGCCCTATTAAAGTATTGTCATTTTGTGTATTTGGGATTATTTTGGTTGCATTTTGCTGCATCGCAAACATGGCTACCCTGAATAGCTTTCCTGGATTTTTAAATCTGGGCATCGTCAAGGGAAGGATAATGGAGGAAAAAAAGTCATGCAAAAAGCTCCTGTGTTCAGCAGAGAAAGCATGTGTATTTGATGAGCCTCTTGCCCTATAACTTGCACTCCAGTTTATTTTGCTCTTAAAAATCGCTGATGCATTGCTGTATCCGAATCTGCAAAACATCAGAGCAAAGCCCATGTTTGCTGGCTGAGATCCTATCATTCAGGGTTCAAGTCAAAATATCTTACCTTGGTATTCATAGTGTATAAGCCTGCAGCTTCAGTGTCATGGGATGCTTTTGTTCCACCTTTCCTCCATGTAGTGCAAAACAGTTTATGATTTCTTCTTCCTGTATTTAATCTTCATGGTATATAGGGTGCATCAACCCTGTAGAAATAATGCAGTTTAACACCATTTTAAGTGCTGTAGTGCCATCCTACGGGATCTATAGTTTTACAAGATTCTGTTGCCTTCTCTGCCAAAGAGTGCTGGTGCCTCACAAAACTGCAAAACCTGGATTCTGTAGGATGGAACCATGGCAGTTAAAGTGGTGTCAAACCGCATTATTTCTACGGTGTAGATGCACCTTGGGTTACCCAGAGATCCTGACTGGCTCAAAGTCATCTGCTAACCTTGGGAGGTGAGGAGGGGTTTTATCTAGAGCATTTTTCTCTGAACCAAAATGCTCTGTTACTCTCTTATTAAATCCTGTACTTGAATTCAAAGACAAAGCTGTGCTAGTCTGGAAAAACAGTGCGCAAAGGGATCTTGTAGCATCTTTGAGACTAACAGGAAGAAAAAAAGCTGTTAGCATGAAATGTTGTAGACTTGAGTCTACTTTTTCAAATGCATCTAAGGAAGTAGACTCAAGTCTACAAAAGCTCCTGTGACCAGTTAGTCTTAAAGGTGGTACAAGATCCTTTCACACAATAATCTTGTACAGTGGGCCCTTGGTATCTGCTGGGTTTTGGTTCCAGGACCTTATGTGGATACCAAAATCTGTGGATGTTCATGTCCCATCACATACAATGGATACTAATATGGTGACCCTAATATAAAATGTCAAAATTGAGGTTTGCTTTTTGGAATCTATGTATTTTTTTAAAAAATATTTTCATGCCACGGATGCTTGAATCTGTGGATAAAGAATCCATGGGTATGGAGGGCCGACTGTACTAGTCATTCTCACTGATCCAGACTCCTTTTCTTCTTCTTTATTATTATTATATTTTAAATAAACAGAACAGGTACCAAATCCACAATGCTGAAGGCTGGAAGAACGCAAAACTTCCTTACTTACCGCTCCCTGTGCCACCGGTTCAGCCCAAAGGTAGCAAAACCCAGAACGCCCATTCTTCCAATGCAAAATCAAGGGATGGCTTGGGAGGAAAATGCACCTACCTTCATTTTTCCAGCCCTGTCCGGCTAGCCGTGAAGCCTTCTCCCTGCAAACCCTGGCGGGATTTTCCACCTGGGTCCCAGCGACATGGCCTCCTGGCGGCCCCCAGGCCCTTGCTTAACCCCACCGTCCAGAATTTAATGGTCAACGGGATGACCTGTGTACCATCGTTGCTACCCCAGATCAGAAGACCCAAGACAGAGATCCACGTTTATGTCCCTAACGGGAAAGAGAACACAGATGTTGAGTCGCTGGATGAAGGCTTCCTGGAAGAGACCGAGAAGAGGCCAAGTACTCTCAGTTTGCGGGATTCTGGTTTTTGAAATCCATTGTCACGACCAGGAATGGGATGAAGGATGAAATGGAAGAAATCATTTTGAGATCACTTAGTTCGTGGGAATGTGGTTTTGGAAATCCACTGTCGCTACCAGGGATGGGATGCAGGATGGAATGGAAAGAAATCATTTTGGGACAACTTGGTTCAGGGGCGTCACTAGGGAGGTTGCCAACCCTAGTGACTCCACTGACTTGGTTGTGAAGGGCTCAAGGGATGTTGGAGTAATCTCCCCAAATAATTGGGTAGCTTCTGCTGAGTCCCTACCCTCCAACTGTCCCAATTTGGCAGGGACAGATCCAGTTCATCCTCTGTTGTCCCACTTTTCCCAACAGCTTTGAACATGTCCCAGTTTCTCTGACAGTTTTTCTGTAATTTCTGACAGTACAGAATTGTAATGTCATGATGAGAGCAGTGTGACACAGTGGTTTGAATGTCGGACTAGGACCAGGGTTCGAATCCTGGCTTGGGCACGGAAACCCACTGGGTGACCTTGAGCATGTCTCACGCTCTCAGCCTCAAGGGGAAGGCAAGGCAAACCCTCTCTGAACAAATCTTGCCAAGAAAACCCCATGATAGGTTCTCCTTAGGGCCGCCATAGGTCGGAAACGGCTTGAAGGCACACGACACGCAAAATGTCATGATATGCAAGGATTAATCCATTAGATAGACATGAGAAATTCCAGTGAGCAACCACCCATTAAGCATGAGCATTTCACTGAACGCTACAATTCATCCCACCCCTGTTTGAATGGCTGCGTAGGCTGTCATCTTGCAAAAATGGTGGTCAGTAGAGTTTACTTCTGAGTAGCCATAGTGCTGCTTTGTTGGTCTGCTTGATAGATTTGTCTAGGACAGGCCTACTGCTGAAGTTATCAGCTCCCTTGAGTCTTATCTTGGAACACCAGAGCCAGCCCATAGTTGACGTTTTTTCAAAATGCCTTTCAGTGACCTTTGTCACTGACAGCAGCTTTCTTGTTTGCTCACGCTCTTAGGTTCCTGCGGGAGAAATGTGGCAATGCTGCTGAGTTTGCTTTGGGCTCATGCAAAATCATCCATCCATCCATCCATCCAACCTTTAGTCTAGTGTGAGCAAAACCAGTTATGCCTGCTGGACTCTTGCAAGTCCTTTGGCCTTGTTTTCCTTTGCTTCATCCTTTCCATCCTTTGCTACACTCCCCTAAGCTTTACCCTCGACTTATCCATGGGTCATATCAATTTCTGGCTTCAAACCTGTCCTCGACTTAAACATGACGTCGACTTGTAGTCAAGTATATGTGGCTGTCACCTTGGGAAGCATTTTATGGGAAGCTTTCTAGGGGTCCCTTGAAGATTCAAAATGTTTTTGTTGCCTTATGCAAGGCTTGACGTAGCTGTTTGATTTCACATGTGCGTAAAGTTGAATAAAAGGTTTGCTGAAACTTGTTGAACTGCTCTTCTTTTTTTTGTGCTCATCCCTGTTCTTTCCATGTGATTGCATTGGGAAATACTTGTCCATAGAGAATCATGGGAGAATATTTGCCCATAGAGAATCATTGAGGACTACTTGCCCATAGGAAAATCATTGGGGAATATTTGTCCATAGACAATCATTGGGGAATACTTGTCCACAAAGAATCATTGAGAGATACTTGCCTATGGGGAAATTATTGGGGAATACTTGCCTATAGATAGAGGCTCAATGGAGAATATTTGCTGATAGAGATACATTGGGGAATTCTTGTCCATAGAAAATCATTGGAGAATATTTGCCTATAGAGAATTATTGGGGAATATTTGCCCATAGAGAATCATTGGGGAATACTTGTCCATAGAGACTCATTGGGGAATATTTGCCCATAGAGAATCATTGGGGAATATCTGCCCATAGAGAATCCTTGGGGAAGCCTTGCCCATAGAGCATCATTGAGGGATACTTGCCTATGGGGAAATTATTGGGGAATATTTGCCTATAGAGGCTCAATGGAGAATATTTGCTGATAGAGATACATTGGGGAATACTTGTCCATAGAGACTCATTGGGGAATATTTGCCCATAGAGACTCATTGGGGAATACTTGTCCATAGAGACTCATTGGGGAAGCCTTGTCCATAGAGACTCATTGGGGAATATTTGTCCATAGAGACCCATTGGGGAAGCCTTGCCTATGGGGAAGCCTTGCAGGTCTTCCCCTATACCTATAGGGTGATTCCCTATGGGCAAGCCCTGCCTCTGGCTTTCGACTGGAGGCTTGCAGCAGTGTGGAGCCTGAAAGCCTGCCTCTCCAAACCGGGGCTTTGGCAATTGCAACTCCTCCTCCTCCTCCTCTTCCTCTTCTTCTTCTTGCAGCCCAGCAGAAAGCAACGCCCAAGGCGTGAGGTTGCAGAAGGCAGGAGCAGGCGGGCCTTCTTTCTTCCTCTTCCTCCCCTTCTCTCTCTCTCTCTCTCTCTCCTTCCTTCCTTCCTTCCTTCCTTCCAAGGGGCCATGGGTCTGTTTCTCTCCGCCATCCTCCGCCTGCTCCTGGGGCTTTTCTTCTCGGCCTGCGGGCTCCTCAAGCTCACCGACCGCTTCTCCGCGGAGCTCCATTTGCAGCTGGTAAGAAAGAAGGAAAGAAGGAAAGAAAAAGAAAGAAAGAAAGAAAGAAAGAAAGAAAGAAAGAAAGAAAGGAGGAGCCCCGAAGCTGGCTGGGGCTTGGGCCAGGAGAGGGGCCTTGGCAGGCAGGCGAGGAAGCAGGCATTGGGGGCCAGGGCCAAGGAGGCCTACTCCTAGCACTCCTCCTCCTCCTCCTCCTCCTCCTCCTCCTCTTCCTCCTCCTCCTCTTCCTCCTCTTCCTCTTCCTCCTCCTAGCAGCCCCAGGAATAGTTAGTTGCCTTGGAGAGATTGCGTTGGAGAGAGTGGCTGGCATTGGACAGTATGGCATGCCAGGGCCATTGGAGGAGAGAGCAGGCCTTGGGGAGTTTGGCATTGGATGGGCAGGGAAGAGTGTTGCCTGGATGGGGGAGAAGGCCTTGGAGAGGTTGCCATTACAGTTGCATTGGGGAGTTTTGCATTAGATTGGCATTGGGGAGCTTTGCATCGGAGAGAATGCCTTGGAGAGCCTGGCATTACAGTTGCATTGGGGAGTTTTGCATTAGATTGGCATTGGGGAGCTTTGCATTGGAGAGAATGCCTTGGACAGCTTGGCATTACAGTTGCATTGGAGAATTTTGCATTAGATTGGCATTGGGGAGCTTTGCATCAGAGAGAATGCCTTGGAGAGCCTGGCATTACAGTTGCATTGGAGAATTTTGCATTAGATTGGCATTGGGGAGCTTTGCATTGGAGAGAATGCCTTGGAGAGCTTGGCATTACAGTTGCATTGGAGAATTTTGCATTAGATTGGCATTGGGGAGTTTAGTAATGGAGAGACTTGCATTAGATTTGCATTGGGGAGAATGCATTGGAGAGTTTTGCATTAGGTCGACATCTCAGGCTGCATTCGCACTGCAGGAATAATCCGAGTTTAACGCCGCTTTTAACTGCCCTAACTCAGTGCGATGGAATTCTGGGAATTGTAGTTTGTTATGACACCAGCTCTTTGCATTAGAAAGAGAGAGAGAGAGAGCTTCCTTTTTGCTTTTTGCCCAGGTGCCAAATGGCAGCCAAATTTCAGTTCACCTTTTAGACCTGTGCTTTGATGAGTAATTGCTTTCCTCTTTTTCTTTGAAGGGCTTGCACCCCAAAAGACAAGATTGCTATTTTTTTGGGGGGGGGCATCTTGTTCAGTCTGTATAAAAGGAAAAGCCAATCCAACCCTAAATAGGGGATGCATATGTGCATTTTAAAAAGGATTTTGGAATACTCTTCAATTCCAGTTTATGACCCAAATGCAAACAGCTAGATCAATAGTTAATATTTGCTCACTGCAGAAGTGGATCCTTGGATGGCATGCATTGTATTTTTTGTGGGTATTAATGCTGCATAGGGTTTATTTTCTTGCAAAGAGAGAGAGATCTGGCCTATTTTTCTCCGCCCTCCAGTGTCAAACGTTTTTGGGCGCCAAAGGTTTTGAATTTGAGATTGGAAAGGGTTTCCTGTTTCTTTCTTTGCCTTTTGCAAAAAGAGAGTGCTTAGGGAACAAGAAGCGCCTTCTTAAACCAAGAGATGAATGGAGAGATTTTAAATGCAATTGATGTCCAGTTTTAAATGGATGCAATTGATGTCAAATTTATTGCATAGTGGGATTGGGCTTATTTTTATTTTTATTTTATTGCAAACAACAGCACGATTTATTCTTTCAAGTAAAATCAAAGTGGTCAAGAGCAACCCGATATCCAAAAAGCTGGATAAACTAGAACATTTTAATTTGAAGCCAAAATGTTTAAAGCAAAACAACTTTCTATCAGCACAAGAGGAGTATCAGGAAAGTTTGAGGCTCCATTGTCTGGAATTCTGAAATATTCCTATATATATATATATATATATATATTTCCCCCATGGATGGCTGAGATTGTGACACCTTTGCTTTCTGATGGGGCAATATATACAAACTTGGTTTCATGCATAAAATGATTGAAGATGTATAAAATCAGGCTATGTGTACAAGGTGTGTATGAAACAGAAATGAATTTTGTGACTCCTTATATTGTATATGTATTCTGAAATCCAAATATATACATATACATGCATATACTGTATATGTATATATGTATGTGTGTGTATACATGTACATATATATATACACACACACACACACAAGATCCATATGCATGTATGTATGAATATATGTATATGTGCTGTATGTGTGTATAAACATATATATATATATATATATATATGTATATATATATATATATATACACACACACACAGATACACACATAGATACATATTATATATATGTATATGTATCCAAAATGCAAAGGCACATAGACACAAAAGAAGGAACTTCAGCCAGTGTTGCTTGTTACTTGGTTGCATGGTAAGTGGCACTTGCTGAAATTCCCTCTTCTGCACAACCATTGAGAGGCAGCATGGTGTAGTGGTTTGAGTGTTGGACTATGACTCTGGAGACCAGGGTTCGAATCCCGGATCAGCCATGTAAACCCACTAGGTGACCTTTGGGCAAGTCGTACACTCTCAGCCTCAGGGGAAGGCAATGGCAAACCTGTGAACAAATCTTGCCAGGAAAACCCCTTGTAGGCTAAGAAAACCTTAGAGTCTCCTTCCTTGGAGGTCTTTAAGCAGAGGCTGGATGGCCATCTGTCGGGGATGCTTTGATTGAGAGTTCCTGCATGGCAGGGGGTTGGACTGGATGGCCCTTGTGGTCTCTTCCAACTCTATAATTCTATGAGTCTATGATCATAAGTTGGAAACAACTTGAAGGCACACAACGACAACACAACCATTAAAGGCATAGAAACCTTCTCCAGTTTTCAGTCTGACAATCTCACTTGCCCTCCTCTTATTTATTTTTTCCTATCTGTTCCAGAAATCCCAGTTTGTCCAGTTTGCGGATGTTTTCCCCCTGAAAGAGTTCGGGTACAAGCCGGATCCGGTCCGTTACCTGGAAATAGTGGGCTGGATAGAAGTCGTGGCAGGTTTCCTCTTGGCCTTTGGTCCTCAACTGCTCCAGGAGATCAGCAATTTTGTCCTCACCATTGTCATGATAGGTAAAGCTTTCTTGCTGAAATTCCTGTTGCAACACAACTCTTCAGAGCTTGGCCAGGTTCCTTTTGCTGGATGACAACTCCCAGAATCCCCCGTTGTCGTCCGACAAAAGGAATTTGGCCAAGCCCTGGGGTACGGTGAAAGAAAATGAAAATGGTTTTCATGGATGATTCCCATCAGCCCGAACAGTTGTAGTCAGTGGTGGGGATGATGGGAAGTGGAGTTAAGCAAGGTGTGGAGCCCCACATGACCTTAATGGCATTCTTGAGCTTTGGCCCTAAAACCCAAGTATGCAAGCCAGGATATTTGAAATTACTCAGCCATGGAAACTCACTGGGTGACCTTAGGTGAATCATACACTCACAGCCCCAGAAGACCCTAAGATAGGTTCACCTTAGGGTTGACATAAGTCAGAAACAACTTAAAGGCACATGTCAACAACAAAATTGGAGCTAGTATGGTATAATGGTTTGATTGTTGGACTAGGACTCGAGTCCAGGGTTCAAATCCTTGCTTGGCCAGGGAAGCTCACTGGGTGATGATGGGCGAGTCACACACTCAGCCCCAGAGGAAGGCAAGGACAACCTGTTTCTGAACAAATCTTGCAAAGAAAGCCCCGCGATCGGTTCGGCAAAATTGGAAATGACTTCAAGGCATGCAACAAGAATGATGACATCATTGTCAAAGTCACATGCTCACAGCCTCGGAGGAAAGCAATGGCAAACCTCCTCTGAACAAATCTTGCCAAAAAACCCCCATGATGGGCTCCTACTTGAAGGCACACAATAACAACAGCAACAAAAGAAACCCAGCTTCTTAAGCCCTTGAGAAAGTAATTTGGCATGCATTCCAGTAGGCGGCGCCAAAGGCCAACTATTCATCCATTTTGATTGTCAGTGGAAGGGGCTGCAATGGAGAAGTACAGTAGACCCTTCCCATCTGCAGGGATTCGATTCTGAGCCCTTGGTGCAGATGCCAAAAAGTGTGGACAGTCGCACCCCATATTATTATATGATGGTGATGTGTGCGCAAATGCATCAGTGCGTCTATGTGCATGCGTTACCATTTAATAATATGGGTCACGGCGTTTTGTGGGCTGATACAATGGGCCCACTGTGCATGCATGGGGAAGGGAATTGTGTGGATTCTTCCCCCTTAAAAAACCCTGATCTCAGTTAAACCCATGTTTGCTCTTCATCATGATGTGATCAGTGGGCTGGAAACTTATTACAGATGTTCCACTTCTTCTAGCTTTCAGTAATTGACTATTGATAATATCATCCCTGCTTCTTTTTAAAACTGCTTTCCAATCTTATCAAGCTGCTGTCTTCTTTTGAATAGGATTATCCAGAGAGGCAGAGGACTGGGACAGACTGTCTGGAACGATAAAGCTTGACAACAATTGAGCAAAACTGGGTGGCTTTTTTGGGGTTGTGTGTGTACGTATCATAGCGGGAAAACAGGGGAAATAATGCTGCTGATAGTGACAGTAACAGTAAAGAGAGCTTGGAAAAAGTTAAAGTTTGGATCTGCATCTCACAGGATTCCCTAGCGAGGTTGAAAAAAGTAACTATTCCAAGTTGTGCAAAATGTATGAATGCAGCATGTAAAGGAGCTTACAGTCTAATCTGAAGAATTTCATAAGCAGAAAAAGTTAGGGTCCTATCTCAGGTTTGTTTCAGCTCCCAGTAAGTACAGGGCTTGATATCTGGCTGTGTTCTTTCTGGGTATCTTTCTTGGTTCAGGCTAGGACCTATTTAATTCTTTATTTTTTAAAGTCTTCCAGTGCGATATTTTATTTGCCTAGGCCTTCCACCATCTTTACTCTGACTGTCTCCTAATTCTCTCCTGTGAATCTCCTTTTACTCTTTTCTTGATTTCTTCATATTCTACAGGTTGAATCTCCATTATCTGGGATTCCAAAATCCAAACTATTCCAAAATCCAAAAGGGTGGCTGACATAGTGGCTCCTTTCCTTTCTGATGGTTCATTGTACACAATCTTTATTTCATGCACAGAATTCAGGCTATGTGTATAAGATGTATACAAAACATAAATGAATTTCATGTTTAGACATGGGTCCCATCTCCAAAATACCTCATGTATACGCAAATATTCCAAAATAACTTCAACATTCAAAACACCTTTGGTCCCAGGGACCGATTCTCAGCTTAGCCATAAAAACCACTGGGTGACCTTGGGCAAGTCCCACTCTCTCAGCCTCCTAGGGAAACAATAGTAAACCTCTGAACAAATCTTGCCAAGAAAACCCCATGATAGGTTTGCCTTAGGATTGCCGTGAGTCGGAAAGAACTAGAACAAACACGAACAACATCAACAATTTTAGATAAGGGAGACTCAACTTGGTAGTTTGATTTTATTGCCAGCTACCTATTTTCTCAGCTGCATCGGGAAAGATGCAACCTAAAGGATGACATAGGTATTCCTATAAGTAAATAGCATTACAGTAGTTTTTAAATTGCAAGATCAGGCTAGAGATTACTGGCATAAGAATGGTGTTATTGCAGGGGAATTTTTTTTAAAGAGAAAAATAATGTTATCTTTCTCTCCCTCTTCTCTCTTTGCAGGTGCCATCTACACTCTGTTGGTTTTGAAAGAACCCATTGCCATGTGTGCTCCGGCCACTGTCTGCTTGGGTCTTCTGCTTCTTCTCAACATCCGGGGAAGGGGGAGATCTTCCAAGTCAAAATTTGAATGAGGGAGTAGGGAGGTCGATTTGGAGTGGATGGAAGGATGGGAAAGGCAGGAGGGCTCGATCTCTACCCTTCAGCCTCTCCCTTTATACTTGCTGATGGGGCAACTTGACTCCTACACATGAGTAACCCAGGAAGACTATGGATTTGGAATCACTCAAAATCAGAGGCGGGCAACTATTGTGTGTTAAGGGACCATGCTGCCCCCAAGAGACCTTGGAGGGTTGCATTCTGCAAAAATAAATGCACCCCACAATACCTCTAAATGCACTGCAGATGGCATTTTTGCCAGGTCTTTTCAGGCTCAGAAGAGGCCTTTTTTAAACCACTGTAAGTGATCAAGAAGTCAACTTATGTGCCATTTCTTGTTTAAAAAAAAGTGATTCCTGGGTAACAGTGCAAAGGGGCCCAAATGGTGAAAACGTTCCCTGCACTTAGTAGAGGGCATTTGGGGGCAATTGTTTTGGATCCTATAAGGTTTGGGGGTCCACCAGAACAGCTCTGGAGGCCATATGTAGTCTATGGTCTGTATTTTCCCCACTTCTCTTTTCAACCAATATTTTTTTTCCTTTCTAAGCCTAGGGAGAGGCTTTATCTTCTCAGCTAAAAGAATCACATGGCTATCTTGATCTGTGGATTTCATAGTTTGGGGGCAAAGTTGGTTGAAAATGGAAAGGTGCCTAGCTTTTTTATCTTTTCCTTTTTTGCACATTGCTTGACAGACCCTTCTGCAGACCAGATTGAACTGCTGTAAAGCAACAACAACCCTCAAAGCAAAAATCATGCATCCTGTTTATAAGTTCTTAAAACTTCAGCACAAATCCATAAAATTGTGAATTGTTTCAGCATGAAATATACAGATATGAGGCTCATACATGCCTCATATCTGTATATTGGTGTAAATTGTTGACTCTCCCAAGGGACCCTGGCTTTCCCCTTGAGTTTTATACAACTGACTAGTTGTGATACATGATCAGTTGTAGGATTCTTTTCATGTTTTGATTCTCGGTTCACATGCAAACGTTGAAGGGAATCGGCAACCTCCGACAAGTTTTACAGCTCATAACTCGCCACTTTTTTTAAAAGAGTTTGGAAAAGGTAATTTTTTGGACTACAGCTCCCAGAAGTCCTCAGCTGGTGATTTCCAGAATCTCCTACACTGTCACTTTGTGGGTACAGTAGGCCCTTAGTATTCACTGGGATTTGGTTCCAGGATCTCCTGTGGATATCAAAATCTGTGGATGCCCTAGTAGCATTATATAAAATGGCATAGTAAAATGGTGTCCCTTATATAAAATGGCAAAGTCAAGGTTTGCTTTTTGGGATTAAAAGTAATAATTAAAAAAAATCAAGCTGTGGATGCTTGAAGCCGTGAATGCAGAATCTGGTTATGGAGGGCTGACTGTAATCCTTGTATACAGTGACCTCTGATGCTTTATGGTCACAGCTTTACAAATGGTGATGGGCCCTTTACTAGTGAAATATAGTGGATCCTTGGCATCTGTTGGGGTTTGGTTCCAAGAACCCCCCATGGATACCAAAATCCATGGATGCTCAATTCCCATTGTATTTAATGGCATAGTAAAATGGTGTCCTTTATATAAAATGGCAAAAATCAAGGTTTGCTTTTTGGAATTTCTAAAAATATTTTTCATTCCACGGATGCTCGGATCTGGATAAAAAATAATCTGGATGTGGGGGGGCTGACTGTAGAGGTAGAGCCAGCGTGGTGTAAGTGGTTTGAGCGTTGGCATATCACTCTGGAGACCTGCGTTCGAGTCCCTCAGCTCGGCCGTGAAACCCACTGGGTGACCTTGGGCAGGTCGCACACTCTCAGCCTCGGAGGAAGGCAATGGCAAATCTGTTGAACAAAACTTGCCAAGGAAACCCCACAATAGGGTCGCCTTAGGGTTGCCATAAGTTGGAAATGACTTGAAGGCACACAACAACAAGGCAACGCAAACAGCTTGTAGTTTGTGTGCAGGTCTGCCACTGCAAGACACGATGCCAAAATTGTTGCGTTAAACGGCTAAGATCCTATATCCCTTGTGCCCTTCCCCGATGGCTATTGAGCCCCATGGGGCATTGATGTGGCAGTTTAATGGCTGGAAGAGAGGAAGGCAAGAAGTAAAACCAAACATTGGGGATTCTGGGAGCTGTAATCCAGATACATATATTCCAAACTGGTCAAGGCTTGCTGTGACCATATGATTCTGTCCACTAGTATATCCACCCTGACTAAGTGTCCTCCCCAGGTATGTTTACCTGTCCCTCTTTGAGTTTGGGAACTGGTGGCCCTGCAAATATTGGTGAACTCCAGATCCCATCAGCCCCTGCCAGCTTAGTGAGGGATGATGGGAATAGTCATTGATATCTGGAGGTCTACCCATTTACTAGTCCTGTTTAAAGTGCCACTCAATGCTTATTCTGTTTGACTCCACCTTTTTGAAAAGTATTGATAGCTACCCATTTGGTCTTTATATAGCCATCTTATGGTGCTGCCTTTGTTATTTGAATGGCTGGTGTATTTTTCAGGGTTAAGTGTGGGTTTTTTTTGTATTTCTTTTGATTTCTCCTAGTGGTCTTTAGTGTTTAATTGGTTGACTGATTTCAGTTTTGATTGTCGTTGCTTTTATGGATTCTGTGAGTGGTCTCAATGGCCAGCACTGGTGGAAAGGCCAAGTAGGCTGCAAAAGAAATAAAAATAGCTGGTGGCCACTGGCATATTGAGACTAGTGTGATTTTTTAAAAATCAACTCTAGCCCTTCATATTCAAGGGAAAGAGATAGTAGCTGGATTATTAATGGTTTAATTCATCCAATGGCTCTTCCCACTTTCACTTATCACTTTCACTTATCGAGGAACCCAGTACCAAAGGCAAAAGGCACTTTCCAAGGGGCGATTCACACTTACTTTTTTGAACAAAGAGATTTTCATCTCCATGCTGATTCAGAATCGGTCCGGTGTTCTCTCTACATTTACCGCAATTGAATCTCTGTGCCATTTTAACCCTTTTTGTGTTCACGTTCTGCCACCGTCTCAGTTTAAAACGGAGGCACCTCTGTTTCCGGGAACGATGCAGCGCGATCTGAATCGATTTGGTAGCGCAGTCACACTACCGAAGATGTGAATTGTTGCAGCTCTTAAAAAACCAAAACCTGCTAAGGGGCCTGGTGCCAAATGCACCGGTTTAAGTGAGCTTTTTGTTTGCTTCCTTAAACAGCACTCATTGTAGTCAAAGCGAGTGTAAACCTCACAGAAAAATAAAACTGGTTTCAAAATGGTTTATTTCTATAGTGTGAATGGCCCCTAAATCTCACAATGGGTGCATAAATTTGATTCCGCTTTAATGCTGTAGCTCCTTTCTATGGAATCCTGGGATATATACTTTTACAAGGTCTTTAGCTTTCTCTGCCCAAGAGTTGTACTTAAAATTCTTTGTTAAGAGAACTCGCATGTCTCACCCAACTAAAAATTCCAGGATATTGTAAGATGTAGTCATGGCACTTAAATGTGGAATCACAGTGCTATAACTAGCTTGAAAGGGCTCCTGAGCTCAGTTTGAAGTATCTCACCAAACTACACATCCCAGGATTCGATAGGATAAAGTCATGGCAGATGAGGTGATAGCAAGTTTCCATCGTTGTGGATACACCATTGTGTGAACCTTCTTGATCTTGGAAACCAAAGTATCAGGGCTACTTTTTGAATCAATATGGGGAAGGTATCTCTGGTCCAATGGTAGTTAATTCAACTAAGGTGGCCAACTTGTTTTAGTGGTTCTGCTTTTGTAACAGCAGGTTGCTAGAAATTAGGGAGGAAGAAATAATCATCTTTTGGACTTCATCTCCCAGATTGCCCCAGCCAAGCATGGCCATGGTAATCTGGGAGTTGTAGTCCAGATAGTTACCTACCTGAAACCACCTATTCACTTCTTCCCTGTCAAACTCTCCTTAACGGCATAGGAGCAGGACCAGTTAAAATGTTGGCTCCCCTATGAAGAAGAGAGATGATGTTTTTACCATTGTTGAGCCCTTGTACACGTCCGTCTCCACTGTTTCTAAACCAGCCTCAAAACCGGGCTTGCAAAATATAGTGCTTTTTTTAAAATATACATCTGATCCGACCCCTTTTAGCTTTCTTTGAAGCTGGGAAGTTTGAATGTCACTTTGAAATATACTTTGCTTTGATTTCCCACTCCTTTGTCTCCTCTTTCGCACAGCTGTTGTGTTCGGAAAAGAAAGTCTCTCTTCTGTGTCTCTTTCGATTATGATATTTCGTTTTGTCTTTTGCCAAACCGTTGAGCTTTCTTTCTCGGTGCCATCTTAACTAACCAACCTCACCTGTGCTTGCCAGGTTATATAGCATTCACATTTTTAAGATCTATTTTTTATTTTCATTCGCTAACTAAACAGCAATGTGGTATAGTGGTTGGCGGGTTGGTTCGATTCCCAGCTTGGTTATAAAGCCCACCATTTAACTTTGGGCAAGTCACACACTCTCAGCCTCCGGGGAAAACAGTGGCAAACCTCTGAGTAAACCTTGCTGAGAAAAACCCACGATAGGTTTGCCGTAAATCGGAAACACCTTGAAGACACAGCACGCAGAGTAGCGATTTTAGTTTACATTTGGAGAAACAGGAAAGCAAAGTGTTACTTTCAAAACCTTGTAACCCTAGTGTTTCCAAATGTTTTCTGTAACTATGAAGATTTTCTATACCTTGGGTCTGTCATTAAAAAAGGGACTAGTAAAAAACAAACACCAGAAGATGAAGAACTGGAAGGGCAGCTATGAATAAACTGGGTGAGATTCTCAAGTGTAAAGATAGATCCTTGAATTCCAAAAACAATAATGCCTGGTAAAGTAGAAAGCAGTAAGAAAAATGTAAAATCACAACACAGGCCAATGCATTCAATTCAAGGAAGCCTTCGCCTTCGCTTGGAGTTTGCAAGACCTGAGCAATACTGTTAAGAAGAGGGACTCTTGGACTCATCTATGAGTCAAAGCCAACTTGGTGGCACCAAACAACAACAATATCCTATTGAGAATCTGCTTTTAGGGGGCTTGTACTGTAATGCAGAGGCTGATGGTAGATGGATAAAAGCATAAAAAGTGACAAAAATGCCGTCCAAAGCAAACATGCAAATACAAAATGGCTTGCAAGTGATCTGTAGAGAGAAAATAGGTCAAATTAAAAAGCCTGGCAGAAGGCGGCGGGAAGGAAAGGAGAGATCTTTGTCGAGCACCAAAATTACATCAAAGAAAGTGCCTATTTTTATTCCAGTGATCTTATTCCCAAAGATTTTTAGTGTGCCGCAGAAGTATTCAAAGATAAAAACTTAAGATCTTTGAAACAAACTGCATTTGATGTTATAGATCCAGGAGTAGCCGTGTTGGCTGTGTAGCAAAGTATAACAGCATCCAAAATCCACAAAACAGATACTTGTTTTTTGGGGCCATAAGTCAAAGCCAACTTGATGGCAGTTAAGAGCAACTCTTGTCTGGATCTCAGACTTTGACAATCCAACTTTGCAGGCTCTGTGAAAGTTCACCGGATGCAGTGGGCAGACAGAATGGTTTCTTTAGTGCTTTCTTCCTTTTTGGGACTGACTCACATCCTCTCCCCATTCCTTTGTGTTCAGATCTAGCTAAGGCTCTGATAAACCTTATGGTGCAAATTTGGCTAACATGCCAGCAAGGGATGAGATCAAGCCAGGTCAGGAAGGAACCAAACACATTCCCAGTTTGAGGTTTCAAGTCTGGGGGTGGAAAGGTAGAGAGAAAAGCTGTCAGCATTAAAGACCTTTTAAAAGAGCCGTTCACAATGGACGCCCTTTGGGAGACAGAAGGGATTGAAAGCAACATTGCAGAAGGGTTCCTCCACCTTTTATTTTTGTTTTAAGCCTATGGGTTTATTTCTGTAATGTGTGTCCTTAAAACCAAGCCCGTTTCACAAGTGATGTTTCTGTCTTCTTTTTTTAAGGAACAGATTTTAAGAGAATCCCTTGTGAATGCTTAAAAAAAAAATAGCCTCTCCTAGCCGGGGCATGCTTATGGTACAGTCAGCCCTCTGTATCCATGGTTTAAAAAACCATGGATACAGAGGGCTGACTGTACCATAAGCATGCCCCGGCTAGGAGAGGCATCCATGGCTTGAAAATATTAGAAATATATACACTCCAAATAACAAACCTTGATTTTGCCATGACACCATTTTATTATGCCATTGTACAGTTGGCCCTCCTTATCCATGGATTTTTTATCCATGGATTCAAGCACCCACGGCTTGAAAATACTAAAAAAAAAAAAAAAAAAAAAAAAGGTATAAGATCCAAATAGCAAATCTTGATTTTTCCATTTTATATAAGGGACACCATTTTGCTATGTCATTACATTTAATGGGACATGGATTTTGTTATCCACCGGATCCTGGAACCAAACCCCAGCGGATACCAAGGATCCACTGTATTTACTGGGACTTGAGCATCCATGGATTTTGTTATCCAAGGGAAATCCTGGATACCAAGGCCCACTGTATTTCCATTCCTGACTTCAGAAACAAATGTGCAGCTAGGCTCACTTCCTTGAACACTGCTTTGCACATTGCGGCACAATGGGATCCAGTTTGAGCTCTCCTCTGTTCACACAGTGGCTTTGATTCTGTGGATCCATGGAGGAGAGGAAAATGGCACTTGGCACTTGGGGCTGGACTGGATAGCCTCCTGCTTCCCCACTGCCCTGTGATGATTCTGTGACTCTTACTTCCTTTGGGAAATGCAGTTTTACATACATGCACAGGTGCATCTCCCCACTGCCAGCTGCCTGCTTTGCACAATTGCAAGGATTAACCTCTGACATAGGGGTGGGGAGAGAGGGAGATAGAGACAGAAAGAGAGAAAGAAAGAGACCAGAAAAGGAGAGGGAACATTAGATGCACGCGCCGGAGAGGCAGTAAGAACCGTGCGGCTTCTTAGGAGAAACACACCAGGAGAGGACAGGATCCAGACCACCCTGGAAGGGTAAGAATGTTGCATGCAGCTGCCTTCCTTAAAGGAAGTTTGGTGGAAAATACTGATGGGAAAAATATTCAGTTGCAGCAAGATGTTTGAAAGGGTCATATAGGGTAAAGCGGCGTTCCTTGAGCTACATTGACTTGCCTGCTCCGTACAAATGCTTGGAATAGTTATTTTTCTGGGACACAACACTCAGAATCCTCCCGCCATCATGGCCAGTGGTTATGCTGGCTTGCAAATTCTGGATACTCTGGTCCAGGGCTGGAGAAGTCGGGGAGGCTGAAGAGCCCCATCTAGAAAACCTTGGAGGGTTGTACAGTTGACTCTGTGTATCCATGGATTTTTTTTATCCATGGATTCAAGCATCTCCAGCTTGAACATATTTAAAGCAAGAAATAAATTCCAAAAAGCAAACCTTGATGTTGCCGTTTTATACAAGGGACACCATTTTACTCTCTATTGTATTTAATGGGACTTGAGCATCTATGGATTTTGGTATCCATGAGGAACCAAAGAATGGGGGATAACAAGGGTCCACTGTACCTCCACATTGTATCTTCTACTGAAAAAATATCACTAAAAATCCTTAAAAATACCACCAAGAAAATCCCATGACAGGTTTGCTTTAGGGTCACCATGAGTCAGGAACAACTTGAAGGCACACAACAGCAACAACAAAGAAACCGGACTTGGAAACATTTGTTTTTGGGGGGCTACAACTCCCAGAAATTCCCAGCCAGCACTATTGGTGCGGTAGTCCACCACCCTTCAACCAACCAACCAACTAACCAACCCTGATCCTGCTTAGCCTCCAAGATCAGACAGGATCTGGTGTCTTTAGGGTATTTAGGACTATTGTAACAGTTTACTATCATGGAAAAAATGGTTCCTTGCCCAGGATAGAGTTTGAGCTGGGATAAAATGGCTTCCTGTGCATGTATATGTGTATATGTCAGAGAAGGGGAACATCACTTCCGAAGATGGCGAAGGAAAGGACAGGCAGCAGGATCAATGGCCTCAACTCTGCTGAGAGCACTTTGCTTGGTTCCTTGTCTTCTTGTGCTCTTTTCATTCAGTGTGGCCCTAATAAGAAGTTGGAACTTGACCAACAGGTGCCTGAGCATGTTAGTTTTCCTCTTCCCTCCCCATTGTTTTACCCTTTTATGTCATGTCTTTTGATGTTAGATAGGCGAGAACTGTCTTGGTTATGATGAGTTTTAGGTAAGCCTCTCTGGGGGCCTTTGGTCCAGAATTCACTGATACCATTTGAGCTCAACTATGCTCTAAACTGTCTCGAATTATAGGCTTTAGTTCTCAGCCTGAGTTGCAGAACATGCAAACACCGAGGAATGAATACCTAAAAGGTCTCATTGTAAGGACCTCTAGTGTTTCCATCAATTAATGCTTTATAAGCAGAATCCCCTCCCAACGTTGTATGACTGTACGCGTTGCTTTGAAGTCGCAGCTTTCACGGTCCTTGTTTCCTCCCTCATTTTGAGTCAAAAGAAACCCCTCTCCCCTAGCTGAAGTCCTCTGGGGCTGAAGTCGAATCTTATTCCTTTTTATGACTAAAACGACAACTGCTTCCCACTTGCCTGTTTTATCTTTGCAGCATATCTCAGCTGGTGGGGGAAAAATGACTCAGTTGGGATAAATGAACCACCAAGAAACCTGGCAGTCATTTGTTAGCTGGCGGGCCCTGAATTTCAAGTGTGTAGCTAGTCTTATGCCTATGGACGCTTTCTGGAGGCGATTTCTTGACACAGAGACGTGTATTCAGGGACTCTTCTGGCTGACTTGGGTAGGTAAGAATGACAAACTGAATGAGCATGACACTCATTTCTATCCTAGATATGTGTGTGTGTTTTAACCACCCTTGAGTTGGCCCCGACTCATGGCGACCCTGTGGATGATACATCTCCAATACCACCTATCCTTCATTGCTTTGCTTAGGTCCTGCAGATTTATGCCCATGGCCTCCCTGGTTGAGTCTATCCATCTGGCATGCAGTCCTCTCTTTCTACTATCTTCTACCTTTCCTAGCATTATTGTCTTTTCCAGTGAGTTGTGTCTTCTCTTGATGTGGCCAAAGCATGACAGCCTCAGTTTGGTCATCTTGGCTTCCAGGGAATCTTCAGGCTTGATCTGATCAAGGACCCATTTGTTTGACTTTTTGGCTTTCCATCGGATCCTCAGCACTCTTCTCCAGCCCCACATTCTCTCAAATGACTTAATTTTTTTTCTGTCAACTTTCTTCAGTGTCCAGTTTTCCTATTCATACGTGCTGATGGGGAATACAATGGCTTGGATGATTCTGACTTTAGTTCTCAGTTATATATCCTTATACTTTAGGATCTTATCTAGTTCTTTCATGGCTGCCTTTCCCCTTCCTAGTCTTCTTCTTATTTCTTGACTTCATTCTCCATTCTGATCAATGTTTGATCTAAGGTATGGGAATTCTTTAACTATTTTAATGTTCTTATTATCTAGGCTGAATTTGTGTAGATCCCCCATGGTCATTAGTGTTTTCTTTAGTTCAGCATTAAGCCTACCTTTGCACTTTCTTTTTTAACCTTCCTTAGTAATTGTTCCAAGTCTGTGATATTTTCTGTTAATAATATGGTGTCATCTGCATATCTTAGAATAGATTATTGATGTTTCTCCTATCTCCTTTTTCTGAGTCTAAACCTGCTCTTATGATATTTTCTGCATACAAGTTGAACAGGTCGGGGGATAAGATGCAGCCTTGCCTGACCCCTTTGCCAATTGGGAACCATTCTGATTTTCCAAATTCTGTTCTTAGAGTTGCTTCTTGTCCTAAGTAAAGATTTCTCACCAGGATTATCAAATGAAGTGGCACTCTCATGTCTTTGAGATCAAGATACACACACGTATATCTATATATTGCTTTTTCTTAAAATTTGTTTCTGCAGCAGAGTTCCACTATAGTCATCAACTTTAAAATTAAGAAATACAGTGGGCCCTTGGTAGCCTCTGTGGTTTGGTTCCAGGATTCCCCGTGGATACCAAAATCTGTGGATGCTAAAGTCCCATTAAATAAATCTAAAATCAGAGAAGAGAAAAAAACTTCCCTTCTTCAGACCATAGGACCACCTCAGCAAACTATGCTCCAACCTTTTTGAGAGCCAACCAGTGAAGCAAAGTGAGCCCACCGTATCCATGGATTTCTTTTATCCATAGATTCAAGCAGCCACAGTTTGATTTTTTTTTTAAAAAAAATGTATAAATTCTAAAAAGCAAACCTTCATTTCACCATTTTATATAAGGGTCACCATTTTACTAATAATAAAAAATAGTAAAATAAAAAAAAATACCGTAGTAAAATAGTAAAATGGTGACCCTTATATAAAATGGTGAAATGAAAGTTTGCTTTTTAGAATTTATACATTTTTTTATACAAGTTTGGAGCATAGTTTGCTCAGTTGGTCCTATGGTCTGAAGATGGGAAGTTTCCCCCTCTTCTCTGATTTTTTGCATTTCTGTTTCTTAACCAAAGAAGAAGGTCTCCTTGGGTGGATGGGGGAATAGAGAAGGCAAGAAGTGGCCGCTTCCCTCCCTCACGCCCCCGCCACACTTGTGCTCTGTGGTTTGGCGGGGGAGACAGGGATTACAGCAGGTGACTTGTGTGGGTAGCCAAGGAGTGACTTTGGCCCACGGCCGTCTAACCAGTGCTAAGCCTCAGCAGCTGCACATTGGAGCCAGGCACCCTGTCTCCAGCGATGGGTGGCAGCTCTCTGAGGCATCTCCTTGCAGCTGTGCTGCTTTCTGCGCTGCGAGAAGTTTCCGGGCATAAGGAAGGGATGCAGACTGACAGCAAGGCTGAGAGAGCTGGGCAGAAAGTTGGAGACTAATTGGAATGTGAGTAGATTTTCCCTTTGATGATCTCTCTCTGGTCCCATTGAGGATGGCAAGTCTGTGTCGGTGGTGTGCCTAGAGTGTGCAGCTCTGCCAGACATATTTCTTTGCCACCTTGTTCCCCTGTCTCTCTGCACACACCCTGCACACACCGCCTTTTGCCTTGATATTGGTCTCCCTTCTTATTTCACAGCGGCATCGGGATGAACAACTCCACCAACACAGGGCTTGGGGGCAGCTACTGCCGTATTAATGATCCTGTGCAGTTCATCCTGGTACCAGCCATCTACTGCCTGGTGTTGTGTGTGGGATTGCCGGGCAACGTGGCAGCCCTGCTTGTCTTCCTGCAGAGCGGACGGGTGCGGAAAGCCATCCGCATCTACCTCATCAACCTCACCTTGGCGGACATCTTCTTCAACCTCACTCTGCCTTTCTGGATCCCCTACTACTTGGCAGAGGGACACTGGGTTTTGCCTGAGGCCTTCTGCCGCTTGGCTGGGGCCACTTATTATTTGGCTACCTACAGTGCCATGGCCTTCATGACCCTCATTAGCTTGAACCGCTACTGCACAGTGGCCAAGCTGGAGCTGGCTTTGAACAAGCCCACAGGAGCATTGGTGGGGTGTACCTTGGCTTGGGGACTGTGTGTGGCTTGTGCCGTCCCCTCCTTGGCCACACAGCAGACCCACCAGGCCGAATCGGTCAGCACAAAATGCTTTGAGCAACACACGGAGCGGAGGAGCTATGCTTATGCCATGGTGGTTCTCTTTGCAGCCTCTTTCCTGGTGGTCTTAGGAGCCTATGTATCCATCTTGAGGTCCCTCTCGGTTGCCGCTGGCCCCTGTCGAGGTGGACACCGGCAGCGGGCACAGGTCATGGTGCTGGGCATGCTCCTGGTGTTTGTGGTCTGCGTGGCACCTTACCACCTTTCCCTGGTGCCTTGGGTAGCTGACCGGATGTCCACTTCGCTGTGCAGCCCTCCATCATTTCTGGACAACCTTCACATGCTCAGTGTGGCTCTCTTGAGTCTCAACAGCTGCATCGACCCACTCATCTACTGTTTCTCTATCAAGTGCTTCCGGACAGATCTGTGGTCGATAGTACAGAGGGTCACCCACTGCTGCCCATGCCCCTTAGGACCACCACAGCCACCCCCTCTACCACCACCATCAGAAAACAGATTCCCACCCAACATCAGGTCATCTTCCTTAACCTCCTCATAGCCTGGGCTTGGGGAAAGGATGTTTTGACTACCGATGGGATTTCCAGATCTCAGAACCTGGCCCTAGGTTTCTGGGCCTGGACCTTCTCTGGTTCTCAGGGTGAGGGGCAGGAATCTCAGGGCAAGAGCTTTGCCTTGAAAGCGGATGGGTACAAAGATATCCAGCCTAAAAAGGAAGCAAGTATTTGGTGGCCAACCAGCATTTTTTTAATGGAGCATGCCAAGTGCTACCTTTTGAAGCTTCAATCCAGAGAGCTCCACACTGCACTACCCAGGGTCTCACATTATATATAGACCCACTCTCTTTAGCTCTCCTCCTTCACACCATTTCTTCTATCTCTCATAACAAGGAAGGGAGTTCTATATGATTCTGTAGGTTACACCATGAAAGATCGGAAGGGCTTTGTTGGTGAGGAGATATCAAGTGATACTTCCAGCCCTTAAGTTATCCTTTACCCCACCCAGAGAAATGATACTAATGTCTAAAAGGTTTTATATCACCATTCCCAAAATAAATCTTTCTGTGCCTGAGCAGGACCTTCCAAACCCATTTTAGTTTTTTGCTTTGGGATGAAATTTGGTAGTGATTTAGTGGTACATGGAACCTCCTCCCTCCTCTTGAGAAGCTTAATAAAATGCCTTGAAATTCTTTCCTTAGCCGTTCCTCAAGGATGTTGCATCCGAACAGATTCCCAAATATTTGCCTTGTGTTAGGCAAAATGTGACAGCAACTTTGGGCTCGGCTTTCTGGGATGTAAAGAAATGGGAACATATCAACTTATTCCTAGGCTTGCCCTCCCACACCTCCTTGTCATACTTTATAAAGTCATGCAATTGCTCTAGGTCTTCATTTTGGATGTTTCGGTGTGTCTGTGTATGCATGAATGAATGCATGCATGAATGAATGAATGAATGAATGGGGTTGCTATGTTCATTTTTTGAAAATCCCCCAGGCTGGTAAAGTGCTGAGAAGCCAGGAACTTTCAAATTTCCATTCCTCAAGACTATTTGGGACCGCACCACAAGCAAGAGCTAGAAGCACTTTGGGAATCCTCTAGAAAAACCCTACATGGGGAAAATCACTCTTATTGTTGGAGAGGCATGTTCTCTCACCACTGGCCCAGGTCCAGTCTAGAGGAAAGGATCTGGAACTGATTCCTAGACCAGTAGTACTTTTTTAAAAACCTCCACAGTGGTCAGCAGGAGCATAGTGCAAGGAGTCCCTGGGGCCAAAAACACAAACGTGTGTGTGTGTGTGTGTGTCTCAAATGTGGCTGCTTATGCCATTTTGTCTGTTGGCGAGCCCTGATGCCGGGTCAGATAGCAGCAGAAGGTCATCACTAGCTGGATACCAGGTGCAATGCTCCTCCCTGTCCAATGGTAGCCATGCCAGGATCAGATATTTGAGTTTTGGCCTTGGGGGCTGCATGTGGTCCATGGGACACTTTGGGTTGCATGGAAGCAAAAAAGGTTACTTGACTCCCCATGGTGTTGTACAGAAGAGTAGTAAATCCCTGCTTAAGTTGCTTAGTGGGTGAAAGGACTGCTCCCTTCTCTCCCTTTTGCTAAGCTGAGTGCAAAATACTTTTGCACTTTGAATTCAGTTTGCAGCAATTGAGCTAAACTGAGGACAAAGGGGGGGGGAAGTGGGATCAGAAGAGAGAAACTGGGACATTTTAGAACCAGGTGATAAAGTGGGATGGTGGGGAACTAATTGGGACCACCAAATCAGGACAGTTGGAGGGTATGGTGGAGAAGGCTTGGAAGAAGACCTTTTGAGTGGAGAAGTCAGAGATTTCTTCTGTGTCCTCTTTGCTTGCCAGCAGAGGGCTGTGTTGCATTTCTTAATAAGGCATTGCTTGGCAGCCTTTAACTAGATGGGTGCTTAATGGAAACAGGAGCCAGTATAGTGAACATGAGATGGTTTAATGCAGGAGAAGCTCTGAGTTCCTTCCACAGAGCCAGAGGAGGAGAAAAAGGGGGAGGAGGTAGAGTAGAAGGTACCATGGCTGCTGAATATCTGGAGAATAAAGCAACCTTGAGAGCCAGCGTGGTGTAGTAGTTTGAGCGTTGGACTAGGACACTGGAGACCAGAGTTCGAATCCTTGCTCAGCCATGGAAACCCACTGGGTGACCTTGGGCAAGGCACACTTTCTCTGAGCCCTGGATGAAGGCAAAGACAAAGCCCCTTTGGACAGGTCTTGCCAAGGAAATCCCGTGATAGGTTTGCCTTGTTGTCGTTGGGTGCCTTCCAGTCATTTCCGAATTATGGCAAATTATGAGAGCCAGCGTGGCATAGTGGTTTGAGCACTGGACTCTGACTCTGGAGGCCAGGGTTCAATTTCCAACTTGGCCATGAAACCCACTGGGTGACCTTGGGCAACTCACACTCTCTCAGCCCCAGGGGAAGGCTGTGGCAAATCTCCTCTCAACATATCTTGCCAGGGAAACCCCATGATACGTTCACCTTAGGGTCGCCATAACTTGAAAATGACTTGAAGGCACACAGCACAAGGCGACCCTGTCCTGGGGTTTTCTTGGCAAGATTTGTTCAGAGGTGGTTTGCCCTTACCATCCTCTGAGGCTGAGAAGATGTGACTTGCCCAAGGTCACCTAGTGGGTTCCATGGCTGAGCAGGGAATTAAGATCAACATAAGTTGGAAATGAGGAAGGCACACAACAACAACAATGACAACAACAGTGATCTGTCTCCTACCATTATCATCCTATCCCTCCTACCCTACTAGACACATTTTTTAAGATGACTTTGATAGTGGGCTCCTTGGTATTCCTCTTGTTCACTCTTTTATCATTTGTTCTAAAATAAGTTTGGGGGACTTGTGTGTCTCCAGACATCACTTGACCCCACTCCCATCAGCCTTACCCAGCATGGTCAGTAGTCAGGCATGATGGGAGATGTAGTCCAACAACATTTGGAGTAGCTTCAGGATTCCCCCTCCAGTTGCAAAAAGAAAAAAAGAACAGAATGAGTCACCAGGACAAGGATGGGCAGAACTCCAGCTTACAGGATCTGCCGGTTTCTTCCTAGAACTCCAAGATTTAAGTTAGTTCCATTTAAATTTAATTGCTTATTTGTTTCAATTTTAATGCAATTTAAAATTAATGCAGTCATGTTTAATTCTGTTTTAATAGCGAATTTTGTCTTGTGTTTTAATCATAATATTTAATTTTTTTATAAAAAAGATAGTATTTCTGTGAGCTAATTTGCATCTCATTGTGAGTCCGATAAATAAACAGCTGAACCTGCTGACCACTCCAATTTTTCTTTATTTCAGAAGCTGAACTGAGGCAACATATTGCTGCTATTGCTAAAGGCCTGGGATTCAGAAATCCTTGGCGATCTCCTGCAGATCACCAAGACATCTATGTCTCAATAAATCCAGATCAATCAAGATCCACTTTGGTTTACAACTCCCAGCATCCCCAGACAGAGTTTCTTAACTCAGTTTTTCCCAAAGGCAACATCCCAAGGGCTGGACTACAACTCCCTCCATCCCCCACTAGCACACCAGCATCAGTGGGGATGATGAGGTTTGTATTCCAAGGCTGAGAGAAGGCTGTCCTTGCCCCTTCTCCTCAGAGCATGCTTTCAGGAGAGGCTTAGGGTGCATCCATACTGTAGAAATAATCCGGTTTGACACCACTTTAACTCCCATGGCTCAGTCCTATGGAATCCTGGGAATTGTAGTTTGTCATGGCACCAGAGCTCTCTGACAGAGAAGGCTAAATGTCTCACAAAACCACAGACCCCAGAAAGCCATAGCATTGAGCCATGGCAGTTAAAGCAGTGTCAAACTGCATTATTTCTACAGTGTGGATGCAGCCTTACTCATTGGACAGAGGCAAGGACCTCAAAGTTTGCCGACTGACACTTCCAGCCATAAAACAAACACAACATCCAGTCAAATTGCTTGTGCCAAGGAAGAAGATCATGTATCATAGATTAGATTTCCGTAGGGTGGTCAGCAGAAAGCGTGAATTCACTATTAGAAATTCAAATTTGGTGTCACTCAAGTTGTCGTCTTAGCTCTATAGTCTGAGAACTCTGCTATTGTTACCTTATTTGATAAAGGGAAAGTAGAATGAATTGTGCCTTTCTTTTTTAATTTCCTGAAGAAAAGGAATAGTATACTGGCTTTACTCTATTTATTTTAATATTTAATCATTTTTATATGCTATTCTTTTTGTACACAATCGTGAGCCACCAGATGGTTGGTATAAAAAGATTAATAATAATAATAATAATAATAATAATAATAGCATTAACCATTGAAGATACAAAGCAGATAAAATATCTTGCACTGGGCCCAATTGAAGGTGCTTTAGGAAACACGCACGCTTTTGAGTATCACAGAGCTCTGTGTCGGGGCTGTATAAAAACAAGGGGTGTCCAAGGAAGAATGTCACAGCTTCCAAATCTCACAGCTCATGGAAGACACCATCCAGGCAAGGGCATCGACGGATTTGGGTGGTTCCCTGACTATGAACAAAACAGCCTGCAATCCAGAAAGCATCTGGATAAAACTCCTTGTATCCAGAAAAGATCTTTAGAGTAGCCTTTACCGGACAGGCTGTTATTTTCTGTGTGTGGAGTTTTGTGTTTTTTGGATAGAAGACCGTGGAACGATACGAAGCAATATCATTGAGACCAAAGGTGGGAATGCTTGGAAAAATGGGACAGGGGTGTGTGGAGGGATGAGGGGAAAAGCCCTTTCCCACATGTTTCTTGGGAGAACAAGAGGAATGTGACCTTTCCATTGCTTCCCCAGACTTTCACATCTCTAGCTCAGAAAGTGGTCTACACAAAGGTCTGTAGATCCCAAGAACCACAATAAGTGTTCTCCATGTACTTCCATTTTGCATTGGTCTCAGTCCAATGGAAATGATAAGTCTGAAATGATGGGTCTCAGTCCAAGGGCTACTCCTATTTAGAGCAGGACCACTGATACTATGGGATTTACATGAGTGTAGACTTATCTTTTAACTAATTCGTTCAATGGGTCTGCTGTATTTAGAACTAGTATTTGTTTTTGGGTCACAGTAACTCTTGAGAGCCAGTGTGACGTAGTAGTCTGAGTGTTGGACTACAACGCTGGAGAGAAGGATTCAATTCTGAGCTCGGTCATGAAACTCAATGGGAAAGTCACACACTCTCAGCTTCAGGGGAAGGCAATGGCAAACCTCCTCTGAACAACTCTTGCCAAGAAAACTCCATGATAGGATTGCCTTAGGGTCGCCTTAAGTTGGAAATGACTTGAAGGCACACAACACACACACACAACCCTTATGCATTGCAAGCCAAGATGATGTAGTGGTTTGAGTGTTGGATTAAGACTCTGGGAGTTCAGGGTTCAAATCCTCACTGAGCTGTAGAAACCCATTGGTGGACCTTAGACAAGTTATAGTCTCTCAGCCTGAGAGGAAGGCAATGGCAATCTTTGCCTGAACATATCCCATAAATCAGAAGCCAAGAAAACCCATAAGTCATAAGTCAAGAGTAATAACAAGCCCTTATCCCACAGATGATACACTGAGCTTTTGGGACCACATTTCCCAAAATTCCTTTCCACGGACCCTGGCGGCTTAAGTTTCTGGGAGTTGAGGTTCATGTGGGCCAAAGATTTTCTATGCATGCCTTATCCTACACAATGCATGGCAAGACTCCTGCCTCCATGATGCTACATTATTGCAAATGTGACAACACAATGACATGAGGAAAGAAAGGAGGTTGGACTGGTCTCTTTCATACTACAGAATTATAGGTGTGCAATACCACTTTAACAATCATGGCTACATCCTAAGGAGTACTGGGATTTGTAGTTTCGTAAGGCACCAGAGCTCTCTGGCTGAGAATTCTAAAAAAACCCAACCCCTTCATAAAGTGGAGATTCCAGGATTCCATAAGATGGACCCATGACGGCTAAAGTGGTATCATAGTGCTATAAAATGGCAAAGTGAGAGACTTTGCCATTTTAAGAGGTTGCTCTGTGTTCTTTGTGAACTTTCCTTTGAAATGTTCTCAGTGGGTGTGTATAAACCATGGCTAAATAAGCTCCTTTCAAGAAATCTTGGGTTAACTCAAGCGTATTATGTGCCAAAGCACCTGCCTTGGATTGATGGCAGCTACTCCATCTCATTTTGCCAGCTATCTTCCCCTCCTGCAAGCCTGGCATTACCTATATCAGGATAGGAGCAGAGGAAAATTACCCCCTACCCTCAAGAATTACATTGCCAAAGTATAAATCATGGCTCCTAATCATGTTTCATAGAATCATAGAATCGTAGAGTTGGAAGAAACCTCAAGGGCCATCCAGTCCAACCCCATTCTGCCACGCAAGAACACACAATCAAAGCACCCCCGACAGATGGCCATCCAACCTGTTTAACAACCTCCAAAGAAGGAGACTCCACCAGACTCTGAGGGAGCGTCTTCCACTTTCGAACAGCTCTTACTGTCAGGAAGTTCTTCCTAACATTGATATGGAATCTCTCTTCCTGTAGTTTTAATCCATTGCTTTGTGTCCTACTCTCTGGAGCAGCAGAAAATAAGCTTGCTCCACCTTTAGTAAGAATGAGTTTTGACTGAGCCCTCATTGCATACTTGATGTGACAGCCAAGGATTGTGTTGACATCCCAGTTGGGCTCATTGCTGTTGGTTGTCCTGCACATGTTCATTTCCCTCGAATACATGGGACACACAAGACAACCTCACATGGCACCTTGGTCATTTCCTTGGGTATGGCAACAGAAGGGACCAGGGGCACGGGTTACTACCGGTGAGCTTCCTGACCAGAAATATAATTGGGTCCTCTGAACGTGGCAACCATCACCCTGTTGCCCATCGAGATTAAGGATCGGACAAGTGGATGGTGGATAGCTCCTATTGATTTGGAGGCCCTCAGTGCTCTGGAAGGGAGCGAACAACACTGTAACTTGCTAGTGCATATGAACTAGTTTAGAAATGAAAGGAGACCAAACAAAAAAATCAGCTACATGGGTCCCATCTCTTGACTCATTAGGATACAAACAGAAATGAAGGCAAGTTTATTTTTCCTCTGGTCCCATGTCACTGGGATGGTGATTCCTCTCCAGTGATTCCCAGACTTTGGTCATTCAGATCTTTTAGACTTCAACTACCAGAATTCTTGTACGGGGCTTCTGGGAGTCGAAGTTCAAAACACCCGGAGAACCAAAGTCTGGGAGCCACTGCTCTTTATGTTTTAATGCTCTTGGAGGAGTTCTCCAAGGTGCTGCATAAAAATAAAATAAATAAATTCACCCGGAGAACCAAAGTTTGGGAGTCACTGCTCTATATGTTTTAATGCTCTTGGAGGAGTTCTCCAAGGTGCTGCATAGAAATAAAATAAATAAATTCAGCACCCTGGACAGCTCTCAAAAGCTTTCTAATTAGATTTAATGCCCTACTGAACCAGGATACACCAGTTGATGGGAAGAATGAGCAATGCCTTTGTGTCATGCACATGCAACAGAGAAGCAAAAAAAGGCTCCTTCCAAGTGTCTCCTGCTCTCAAAGTTGGCCCAAGATATTTTGCTACCTGAGGTCAAAGGCAACATTTCCTGTGGGGAACTCTTTTCGGTTCCAGGGGCTGATCATTCCTCCTTCCAGGCATGGAACTACACTACATTGGTTGGTGTTGGGGACTGGGCTCTGTCCTTCCAAGCACCACAATGCTAAGGACCCTTTCATATGGCACAATTATAATACTATGATTCCACTTTAATGGTGACAACAACTTCTCAAGGGATCCTGGTCTTTGCAGTTTTGGAAGGGGCATTTAGCGTTCTCATCCAGAGAGCTCTAGTGCCTCATCAAACCACAAATCCTGAGATTCCATAGGATGCAGCCATGGCAGTTACAAAGAAATCATAGTGCTATAATTGTGTAGTATGAAAAGGTTGCAGTATTTTTTCCCTGCAGAAAAAGACATGAAGTGTAGGTTGCTTTCCCTTTGGACAATGAGGAGTGTGGAACGGAATTGGGCATACTGCCTTGGGGATTCTGGGAGTTGTAATTCCCCCAAAGTAGCATTAATAAGCTCTATATGTTCTTTACACATTTGGAAATGGCAAATTCATGCTGGCTGGGGGATTTCAGACAGCTGCTTCCACCAAATTTACCCTTAGTTGACTTGCATTGAATGTTGTATGTTTTTAAATGGTTTTATATTTTTGTTGTTGTCTAAAAAATTGTATATATTTTTAAAAAAAACATCTTTTATGAGCTGCCTTGGATCCAATTTAGGAGAAAGGCAACATATAAATAAATAAATAAATTGCATTTGGCCACCCGCCTCCAGGTTGTATCATTTAAAAAGTCACATTAAAAGCAACAAAAATCAGTGCTGTATCATGGTGAGTCCAATTCTGCAGCAACAAAAACCCAGTTTATTTCCATTTGTTGACAATCACATCATCCTGTTTTTCATTCTGTGTGGAAATCAAGATGACAAGAAAGGAATTCCTGTGCGGTCTCCCCTCCAGTCGCTAAACAGACTCAACTCAGCTTAGCTTCAAGAGGTAGAGGACTCAAGTGACTTCAGATAATGACTCACAATGACCTGCAGAAAGGATCAGAGCTTTGGGAATGTTACTTTTGGGGACTACGTCTTCTGGAATCCCCCAGCCAACATGGCTAGTGGGGATTCTGGGAACTGTAGTCCCCCAAAAGTACTTGTTTCCAAAGCTCAGAATATAATGCATTAAGACACATCTCTGGAAGATGAGTTGAATGTCTTCAGATGCTGGGGTCTGGTAGTGATGAAAGCAGGGCAGGGGATGGGATGGTGTCTAATACCAATAGCTTGACTCCAAAAAGGTTTACTCAGTCACCCTGCTGCATAAGCTTATAAAGCCCTACATAGCTCAGGTCCAGGTTATTCGAAGGACCGTATTCCCCTTTATGAACCTGCTCTTGTTTTGAGATCTTCTGGGGAGGATCCACTCTCTGTCCCTTCAACTGCAAAAGTACATTTGGTGGGAACACGGTGCAGGGCCTTCTTGGTGGCTGCCCCAGGATCTGGAACTCCCTTCCCAGAAGAGTTACCCTCTTTACTATCTTTCCACAGCAGGTAAGAAAACCCTTTTTTATTCCAGCATGCCTTTGAGAACTGATTTTTCAAGGGAAACTGGCCTTGTATAACACTCTGGACTCTGACTTGTTGCTCTTCTTGTTTTAATTTAACTGGTATCAAACTTTACGGTTACATTGCTCTTAACTTTTTGTACGCTGTGAATTTTTTAAACTATGTTTTAAACTGTTGGGAGCTGCCTTGAGTCCCAAAGTGGGGAAAAGGCAGGATATAAATAAATGCACTAATCATATTCATAATGATTAATAAATAACCATCGCTGGGATTTCAGTTTGTCATCCACACACATGTTTGAAACTATCTTCACAGTCATGAGGACTAGAAAGCTGCCCCTTAAAAGAGAAAGTGAGGGAAGACAGTACTAATTCCTGTTGAAAATTATCACATTTTCCTCTGTCCTTCTTTTCGTACTCACCACCCTGCATTCCTCAGATTCTTAGCTCGTATTTGCTCAATGCTGGGGAAAAATTCTTTCTTTGACTACAACTGCAAGAATTCTTCAGCCAGTTTGGACACTGGATGTGTCAGCTTTGGCATTCTGGGAATTGTAGTCCAAAAGAAGAGTATTTCCCAGTTCTTGTTTTACCCTTCAGTTTGTCATATAGTCACACACTTTCAGACCATGATGACCAGAAAGTTACTATTTAAAATGGAAATAGCGAACAAAAAGGTGCCAATTTCTGTTCACAGGTATCACATTTTTTCCTGCCCTTCCTTGGATTCCTGTCATTTCATTGTTGAGTATATTACAAAAACAACAACAACAACAACACCCTGCTTTGCCTAGTCTGTCTTTTGCATTCAACACCAGTTTCTAAGCTGAGTAAACAAGGGGAACAAGAAATCATAAGAAGAGCGTTGTTGGATCAAACAAAAAACCTACTGAATTCATTATTCCATTCCTCTACTTGCCGGGTCTGTAAGGACATATAGCACCATCTGACTTGAATTTTCCTTAGCAACTGGTATTGAGAAACATACTGGCTCAGAAGGAGATAGGAGGGTATGAAACGATTGTCATTTGTGTGCTGACTTTAGGGCTTAAGAAGATTAGAAAACTCCAAGCTATTTCACATTGGTCTTTTAAAAACTTTCTGAGCTTTGATCTGAATTCAGCATTCCTTCCCGTGAACTCCTCCAGCATTCTGATCCAAACCTTGTCCTTTAGATCTCAAGAAAATGGAGTGGCATGGAAGCCTATCCTCTTTTAAGATTGTTCCTGAGCATGGAGAGGTTCCTTTTTTGAACTACAATTACTGGGAAAGCTGGCTGGGGTTAGTCTTCAAGTTACAGTTCAACAAAAGAACATCTCCAGGCTCTGAGCTTTCCTTATTCTATCCAATGTATTAAGACACAGCAGAAAGTCAAATGGAAGCAACAAAGTCCATCAGTCACCGGTCTCATCAGGCCAATAGCTCTATACTCTCAGTAGAAAAACAGGCAAAGCAATCCCTTTCCTTCCACATCTTCCACCCCAAAACTTGAATCAGATTTGGAAGAATGTCACAGAGCTGGTAGTTGTAGCTGGCTCTTTTGGTCAACCCTTTTAAAATTCCCAACAATCAACTCAAGATTCACTCTCTCGTAGTGGCAGTTGGTGGCATCCAGGTGAGTGTGGCAATGAATCCACTTCAGGATTTAATCTAAAATTTAAAGAAGCTATCCAAGGTTCTGAACATATTTTGGGGATAGGAGTCAAGTAATTTAGACAGTGCTTTTCAGTTTTGGAACTAAGAGTACAGATATGGAAGCCACCAGTTGCCCTGTGGTCATGTTGGAGCTTTGGAAAACACCGCGGTTTCCCTGACTTTACTTGCTCCAAGGCAAAGTTAACAGAGATAAACCATGATATTTCCGCTAAACCAGCTGTGTGTGTGGGGACAGCAGTGGCTTTGGGGTGAATTTTTTTTTAAATAAGTCCTCAGATCTTTCTGCTTGCAATGGTTTCTGACTTGTTGAAAGAGGCTCAGACAAATCTAATGTATGCTGATTTTGTAACTTCCTACCAGGGATGGGAAACTTAGTCAGTTTCACTCTCTCTCTCTCTACTATCTGGACTATCTAGAACAGTCTTCCCCAAATCAGTCTTGTCTAGATGTGTTGGGCTACAATTCCCCTAATCCTTCCTGGGGATGAGGAAGGCTGATCTATTCTAATGGCTTAATACAACCTGATTCAAAACTTAAAAGATATGTGCCAACAATTCAGAGTAGTGGAATCAATGAGAGCATATGTGACACATTGAAAAATATTGGAGTATGACAGGGGAATCCCAAATTCAAAGCCTTACTCAGTCATAAGCCTCGGTGGATGGCCATCAGCAACTTATTGTAGCCAAGTCCAATCCTACATAGGGAAATTGATGTTGCCTTACATTGTGTAAGGATATTGGTGCATCCACCTTAGTATTGCCAACTTGGTTAGGAGTAGCTCTCTAGGATTTCAGGGAGGCTTCTTTCTGGCCTTACTTGGAGATCACTGGTGGTTCCCTTCCCAAGAACTAACCCTCCTCAGCTTCTGAAACCAGACAAGATTTGATGTGTTCAGGGTGTTCAAAGGACTGGATCAAATGAATCCTGTTGGCGCTCATGCCATCACAGGAATGTTGCAGAAGGAGGTAATCTGGACTTCCTTGTGCCAAGTGTGGAAGGGGAGCTATAGTTTCCAGGGTGTAATTCCCTATCCTTACCATTGGCCACCACCAATGAGGGAGCATCCACTGTGTAGTTCCATATTGCAAGAACCAGCTGTCATGCTACAAAAATATCCTCAGTCTTTTAAATTCCAGGATTTCTTTACCAGGACACTCCATCAGCTGAGATGCTAAGAACCTATGTCCTTTATAATCACTGTTGCATGTTTTTAATTGCATTGTCCTTTTAATTTGTAAGCTGCTTTGTGTCCCAATTTTTGGAAAAAGTGGCATATAAATAAACATAAACAGAATAATAATAAATAATTATAATCCAATTCTCAACAGGGGAGGGTAAAATGTATGCTGCCTCTTTCTTCATGCAGGTTTTAAATACGAAAGAAATATAAGAAATATATAGCAGTTCTTTTCATCTTCCTTTCCAAACTGTGTCCCTACCTGGGAATTCTGAAACTCCTTGATGAGTAGATCAATAAAGGCAGATGTGCTTCCCTGAATGAAAACTTGGCCTTGCTTTAGGTCAGTTGCCCCACTACCTCCTGAAGCTGGGGATCTCCAGACATATTGGACTACAACTCACATCAGCTCAAGCCATGCTTGGAGACAATAGAACTTGCAACTCAACACATCTGGAGAGAACCATCTTAGAAAAGGGGCCTGTTCTAGGAAATATGGTCTAACAGTGAAGGGTGGCCAGTGTTTGTGAATAAAATGCACACTTTGGACCATTTCCCAGCAGCATTTGGAATGGTCAGGGGTACCATGGTGGAAAGGTCAGTATGGACTCATGTTCCCTGAAAGTAGGATGTTGTAAAAAAAACAACACTGCTCTGAGTTAAATGTGTCAGGCCATCCCCTTAGCTTTTCCCCTTATGATTGTGTCACCTAGATCCTTTAATGCAGGGATAGACAACCTTTCCCCTTTAAGGGCCGAGGGACTTCAGCTCCAGAATCCCAGGAGCTATTGGCCAACATGGGACTATTGGCCAACATAGCTGAGGCTTCTGGGAGCTGAAGTCCCTCGGCCCTTAAAGGGGAGAGGTTGCCTACCCCTGCTTTAATCCTTTATCATCATCATCACCACCACCACCATCATCCCTCTGTTCTGAGTTTCTGTAGCTTTCTTCCCATCTTCCTCCATGTTGGGTTAGACCTGAACACAGCATTCAGCATGCTAATGAACAAAGCATAGTGACGACCCTTCTGAGGCTCTTGCTACGTGAACATTAAAGTGGGCCCACAACATCAATGGGTTATCAATCCATGGCTTGAACCATCTGTGGATCACCAAGCCCCATATAATTCAATGGTGATGTGTGCACACTGATGTGCTGATGTGGATGTATGCATATCACCACCCATTGAATAATATGGGGTGCATCCATCTGCTTTTCCCCCATCCACTGTGGCACCTAGAACTGAAGCCCAAGGATGGGAAGGGTCCACTGTACCTCAAAGCTGAAGAAGTTATCCATGCACTATTGAGTGACAACAGGTGGCTTCCATGTTGGTGAAGGCTGTGAATCTGTTCTAGGTTTTCATCCAAATAATACAGGAGGTATCGAAGGTACTGAATCTGATTTAGGTTTTGTGTTCAGCACCTGGAATAGCTCTTTGAAAGTTCAAATTGAAACCAAGATGGGATTCACCACCTTGACAGGGAAAGCACCAGCTGTTAGAGCTCACCCACCACTCCTTAACAAACCAGGGCTCAAGGGCCCAAAATCCACTCCAAGAAGCCAATCTGTCAACTTCACCACAACAGAGGCAGCCATGCTTATCAACCCATAGCCCTCGGCCTGCTAGCCTTTTGGGACTGAGAGGTATAGTGCTAGCTGCCCATCACCCTACTCAAACCATTTGAGTATCTCTGTGTGAGTCTGCATGTGGTGATCTTGGTATGTTTTGTGCGTGTAGGGGTGTGGGGAATTGGCCTGCTGACCTGGCAAGGGGTAGGTTGGGGGTCTCCTGAGGAGACGAGAAGGCTCTCGCCATCAGAAACACAGCTGTGGTCTTGGGCAGTGTCTGCCCTTTTCGCTTATATTTATAGAAGTACATATACATAATATATTTATATATAAATATTGATGGGCCTAGAACCCATGGATGCGGGAGGTGGGGGGCGCAGGGATGGGGAGTTATTGATGAGGGGGCCCCGAGCCTGCAGGACAGTGAGAAAAGCTCATGGAAAGGGCTTCAAGGGGAGAGGAGGCAGGGAAGAGGGGAGAACCGCTCATCAACAGAGCTGGGGCCAAAGGTTATAAGAAGAAGAGAGGCAGAGGAAAGGAAGGAGAAGAACGGATTGACTGGACTGGGAGGGAGTGATTTGGCAAAGGCCAATCCTCTCCAAATCCTGCTCAAAGTGATACGCGAGGGAACCAGAACTCCGCTTTTCATGTCTGTCTGGCATCAAGTCCATGGATTGCAGGAGTTTTAAAAAAGATTATTCTTCTTATTTTTTCTTTCTAAAGAGACTGTGGCAAGGCCTAGCTTTGCCCTCCTTGGAGAGGTGGTGGAACGCACAGACCGTGCATCACAGTGTGTGCTGAGCATTTGGCCTGTGTAGGAATCGGTCAGAAAAGCCGCTCCCCTAGACCCTTCACAGTCTGGTCTGGGCTTCTGGGATGTAGATCTCAATGCTGTCCGCGCTCTCCGTGGCTGAGCTCTGGCGGAAAGAGGCGGCACGCTTGGCTGCCAAGAGCCTCTTGCGGGCCTCCTGCCTTTGCCGGTCAACGGAGTCCAAGGATCGGTCCTTCACCGGGTGGAGCCGGGAGCGCGGTGGCTTCTTTGGTATTGGTGGAGGCACCTTCTTTTCCTCCTGGCAAAAGGAAGAGAGAGAGCATTAGGAGGAATGGAAGGCCATTGGGGAAGAGAAGGGAGAAGGGAGGTGAAGATCTTGCTGGTCTGGGTACCTGGGGGAAGGAAAATATAGGCTCCATTTGAGAACATACCCTAATTTCTTCTCCCTTGCCAAGTTGAGAGCTAAGTACTGAATCACCTTCTCCATCCTTCTCTTTCCCATCAGAAAGTGACACCAGCAGTGACCTCTCCTGATAGTTATTGGAAAGTGGGAGGATGTGGAATTGCATGTGTAGAACATGTAAAATCTTAGGTACAGAATTACATGACAATTGCACTTTAGTAATTGCAACAATGCATCCCTGAATGCGCATACAAGTGTGAAATCCACCATTGCAATGCTCAGTGCATATCTGCATGTGCAATTGGCAATGGTCAGAACACAAATAATCTCCAGATGGGTCAAGGAAAGTGCTATGAAAATATAAAGATACAAAAAATATATTTGTGCAATAATCAAGACTGTTTATTGTGGAATCTGTTGTTCTAATTTGTCCTTGTATACCCCATTGTGTATAGCGTGTCTCTTTTGAGACACCCAATTGGTCATTTTGCGGTTTCATAAGTAGTCTTGATTATTGCACAAATTCATTTTTTGTATCTTTATATTTTCATAGCACTTTCCTTGATCCATTTGGAGGTTATTGTGTTCTGACAGTAGAGGGGTGAGTGCTGGGGTTTTCCCCTGATCGTTGTTCATTTGCAACAGCACCACATGTGCAACTCTGCTTCTGCAGTCTTCAACTAAATGTTGACTTCCACATTGGACAAAAAGTCCAGCTGCTTCTGTAGGGAAAGATGCACATGTGTAGTATAAAACTGGAAAGGACAGGAGCAAAAGTTGGGACTTTTCAATCAGTCTGGATGCAACCTGAGAATGGCTGTGTGTTGATGTATCCACTCATGGATCAAGGCTTCACCGAGAACACAGCTGTGCCAACCAAAGACACTGACTCCAGTCCAGAGGACACAATCCCTAGTACAAATTAAAAAGCCTGTGTGTGGGTGCATGCCTACCAGCATTTTCAGAGGCAGAAGCTAGAAGCGTTGCAACAGAAACAAGATGCAAAAAAACCCAACCAAAACCCCTAACGGAAATAGCTTTTCAGTCAGGATCTGAACAGCTCTTTCAGGGAGCAGCTGTAAGAGCTTTGCTGTTCTAACTGGGGAAAAAAATAATGAAAAAGAACACAGATTTGTTAAAAATGCCCAATTATTTTGCCTTGGCCAGCAGTGCAGTTCTCGAGTTGGGGAGGGAGGAGGGGAGAGGGAAAGGAGATAACAGCTGTGATTGTCTCTCATTCTTTCTGAATCCCTTATTTCTCTTTTATATCTTCAGATCTTGAAGACCAACTGAGTGAAGGAAAATAGAGCAGCAGATTCAGCTGCAACCAACCAGTATTTGTTGACACTGGCTGGGTTTCTGGGTCAGACAGCTGGATCATGCTATCCTTTCAGTTTCCCATAATGCCCCAGACCTAGCCCCTTCATAAAGCATTGTGGGGAAAATTTTAAATGCTTAACTAGGCTCAACTAATGCTGTGATGTTGTGGGTGCTGACCCAGTCATCTGTGGACTTTAAGAACTGAGCAAACTTCATGTTGACATCTTCAATGGAGAGCAGGAGGAGGTCCCAGAGTGGGTTCTCTCAGCCTGGGTTAAGATGGTGCTTAAAAGTCTCTGAAGAAAGCAAGGTATTTGGAGGCAATCCTTTAGTTCATTGGTTCCCATCCTTCAGTCCTCCAGATGTTTTGGACTTCAGCTCCCAGAAGCCCCAGCCAGCTTGGCCAAGAGTCAAGAATTATGGGAACTGAAGTCCAAAACATGGGGAGGAGGGGAAGGATGAGAACCAATGATTTAGCTGAAAGAGAGCTTTCAGTCAATATTGTCTCCATCTTTGTCTTTTTAAATGTTGCTGCTTGTATTGTTGTGATGACAATATTGGGAGTTTGCATCACAGAACAGGGAGAAATTACTTTTTTGGACTACAACTGAGAGTTGTAGTCCAAAAAAGTAATTTCTCCCTGTTCTGTAAGAGTTGTAGTCCAAAAAGTAATAGTCCCAGTCTCTATGCATTAAAGAAAATATTACCATATTCATTTCATTGAAGAAGACAGTTAAACATGGTGAAGAATTTGGTTGGCTGGGAAATGAAAATTTAATGATTTTAATATTTTTATTAAAATTTCCCAGATGCACAAGCCTTGGCCATGCAGCCAGCTGCTCCCCACCCCTGGTTCTATGATTCATCCCTTTTCTCTCTTACCTTGGGCTCAATGGGTTTCCACCCATTGGCTTTGAGCTGGTGAAGTTCAGCAAACTTCATGCTGACATCCTCAATGGAGAGCTGCAGGAGGTCCCAGAATCCAGCCAGGTCCTGGAAAGTGGGCATGGGGAAAGCATTCGGATCCTGACAAGGGAGAGAAGAAAAGGAATGGGATGTTAAGTTACCTTTACGTAGGGGTCACAGACAGGTGCAGCCAGTGTCATTTGGGTATTGATAGACAAGAAGATGCAATAGCTTCTCGTATGGATCTACACTAGAATGAACCATGTTTCATTCCCTGGATAACCTCTGAAGCCTCCCAACCTATAGCTAGCTATTCCATGCCTTGTAGGGAGCAGGCAGGATTGGAGAAGCAACTGGCTATATCCCTGTAGCCAGATGTGAAACTATTGCATCAGTGCTGACATCCTCTAGGGTCCTCTGAAGGTCTTAGCACTGCTGTAATCATTTCATGTCTGGCTACAGGGACACAGCCAGATGTTTTTCTGATCCTGTCTGCTCTCCATGAGGCATGGAATGGCCATGCTGGGGTGGGGAGGGGGGATTCAGAGGATGCACAGTAAATGGGAGATGGAGGCCTTGGATTTTGTGGAGGATGGAAAGGAATATCAGCCTCTGCAGCAGCCAAAAAAGGACATACAGAAGTGGAAAGGAAACTTATGTGTGTGGGTATGCCACTAACAAGATGCCAGCCTAAGTATGCACAAAGAAATCCTCTTACCATATTCTGCTGACAGAGACGATAAAACTGCTGGAATTTCTGGTTCATCAAGAGCTGGGCACTGCCCACTGCGCTGCGGATCTTCTCAAGGACTGGGAAGATGGACAGAGAATATGAGAAGGTCAGTGGTAAAGTGGCCTTTTTTGAAAATGACTTCAAGGCATGGCCAACAATGGAGCATCTTCATCAGTTCTTCAAGTCTGAGAGCCAAACTAGGAGTACTGCTAAAGATCTCTTTCCTTTTACATGTGCACTTAAAAAGGAAACTCCCCACAAATATTATTTATCTCTTTTATTTACACCTCATCCTTTGATTAAAAAAACCCAAGATGATTAACAGACTCTGGAAGCCCAATGCCACACACAAATCCCATTAAGAACAATAATTTTATGTGTAATAGGCTACTGCGGTTGATGATACAGAAAACCACGAAGAGACTGAGGAGAATGAACTGACAAATCAATAAGACATTCACATCTCTTTCTCCTGAATAAAGTTATCCATCAGGACAAAACAGGCTGCTTCACCACTGTCTCTAGGCCTGAATCCAGACTGAAATGAGCCTAGAAAATCTTTTCCATCTAGGAACACCTGTACCTTGTGGGACATCACCTTCTCAATTGCCTTGCTCAGGAATGGGAATTTGCAACTGGGAGGTGATGATCTTACATTTCTGGGTCTAAGGGAGGGATGCATTTGCAAAATACAGTAGGTGTCTTTAAAGTTAGGACCAAAACTCAAGCAGATTCCCACTCCACTGACACAGAAGCCATCAGCTGCATTGTCCACAGACTGGCTTTGAGAAGGAAGATGGCAGCTACAGATGAGGTCCCACCAGCCCAACGCTCTGTCCAAAATGGGAGACAGCGAGAGAAAGAGACACAAAGACAGAGAAGTTGAGACAAACACTCACTCTCTTCTGGTAGGTCATAATCTTCTGCCTCCAGCTCCATCTGCTGGCACCAGCTTTCCATCTTCTCCACCTCTGCCTGCAAAAGCTTGATGAACCACTCTCCATCCCGGTGGCAAGGCGACGCTCGGCCAGAATCCGGCAGGCTGCGTGAGCCCCGATCCATCCAGGAATCCTGGCGGGGTACTTCCATGGTGTCGTACTGCATCTGGTAGTCTTCCCGGTAGGCCCATTGGCCTTGTGTGTGCACTGTCTTGTAGACCGAGTATTGCCGCGTGGACTCAGGCTCCGAGGAATGGCGCTGGAAGGAGCGTCCAAACTGCAAGGCCTTGTCTTCAGTGGCTACGGCCAGCCCTGCCAGTCCTTCCAGCTCCAGGTCAGCCTGCACACCAGCTGTAACACTGTTGGACCGTTTGAACCGAGCACGCCTGGAGCAAGGAGGAGAGAGGGTTAGGATACCTTCTAAGCTGTGTAGTATGAACCCATTGTATAGAAAGAAAGGATGTAAATCTTCATACATTTAATTCTTGTAGGCAAGAATGATGAGAGCCAGCATGGTGTAGTGGTTTGGGTGTTGGACTATGACTTTGGAGACCAGGGTTTGAATTCCTGCTCAGTCATGGAAGCCCACTGGGCAACCTTGGGCAAGTTACACTTTTCTCAGAGGAAGGCAAAGGCAGGCCTCCTCTGAACAAAACTGTGTTGCACGTTGTGGTTGTGCATCCTACATTTTGCATTGTGGTTATATGTTGCATATTGTGATTGTGCATACTATACCTTAGAGAGCCAGCATGGTGTAGTGGTTTGAGTGACGGATTATGACTCTGGAGATCAGGGTTCGATTCCCTGCTCAAGCATAAAACCCCACATTGGGCAAATTACACTCTCTCAGCCTCAGAGAATGACAATGGCAAACCATCTATGAAGAACCTTGCCAAGAAAACCCTATGACAGGTTTGCCTTAGAGTTGCTATAAGTAAAAAATGACTTGGAAGCATACAATAGCAAAGCCTATACTTTGTATTGTAGTTGTACATTTTAACCATTGCACATGGTTGTGCATCTTATACTTTGCACTTAATTTTTGCATTGTGTATTGTGCATTGTGCAATTAACAGGTGGTGTGCAATGTTGCTATTCTGCATGGCGGTTTGCGTAGCTTATCTCTGCATGCAAGCATTTATGTATATTGAGCCGATGTTGGATTGAAGCCTCTGTGTGTGTGTGTGTGTGTATTTGCCAGCACTGCAGTGGAGGAAGGACAGCCTAGACCTTTCTCCCTGCAAGCTGCAGGGACCCCTCCCCACCATACTCATATATAATGCTGATTTTATTAATTTATTAGTACCCTGCCTTTCTTCCAACACATGGAAGTCAAGGAGGCTGGATGATTTAACTAATGCACTATGTAGATGGGCTCTCAGTATTCAGAGGGAAGATGCCAAAAGGGACTAACAAGGTTTAATTTGTAGAGGAGGTGGGGCTTAGCCCTGAAATGCTTTTTGAAAATGAATCAAAATGTATGGCTGGGCTCTGGCCCTCTCCCATAACCAAGAGCCTGCAAGGGGAATGAGGAATGAGTGTGGCCCCTTTGAGGTTACTGGACTGTAACTCCCATCAAATCCTCCCCATTGGTGACCCTGGCTAAGCTTGATGGGAGTTGGAGGTCTAATGGCACACGTTCCACACGCCTGGTCTACATGGATAAGATTTGGAGGCAGGAGGCTCGGCACGTGCAGTATGCTAGCTTTAGGCATGCATCTCTCTTGGAATCACTAGGGACAAGTGTGTGTGTGTGTGTGTGAGAGAGAGAGAGAGAGAGTGAGCATGGGAAAAGTCAGACAAGCAGCCAGTGAGCAGTGGCATCCCTGAATTCCTTTTTGTGAAAATGCCGGCTCCCTTCCTCCCTCCTGTTCCCTGGTCCGTTTCTATAGCAACCAGCAATGGATGGATGCTGAAGGACCAAAAAGAGAGAAGGGAAGGGGAAGAGAAAGAGAGATTGAGAGAGAAGAGAAGGAGAAGAAGAAGAGAGGACAAGCCTTGAATGAAGAAATGGGACATTCAGGGTGGAGGTCCCATCATGTCCACTGTGATTCATGTGGCCATGAAGTGAACTGCAGGGAAGTCAAGTTGTGTGTGTGTGTGTGTCTGTTGTTCACTGGAGATCTCCCAAATAATTTCAGATGGATGGGCCTAACACACACACACACACACACACACGTATGCACAGGGGTTGGCTTTCTTTAGGAGGACTAGGATGCTGTCTTATCCTGATCCCTGGTGGCACAGTGGTTAAATGCCTTCACTGCAGCCACTCACTCACAAACCACAAAGTTGTGGGTTCAATACCAGCCAGGGGCTCAGGGTTGACTCAGCCTTGCATCCTCCCAAGATCGCTAAAATGAGTCCCCAGCTTGTTGGGGACAATTGGCTTACACATTGTAAACCACTTAGGGAGTGCTTCAGTGCACTGATAAGCGGTATAGAAATGAACTTGCTATTGCTATTGCTATCTTTGGTCCATCTAGTTCAGTCCTGCCCCATGGATCTTTTGATATGCAAAGGATGGGCCATAACACTAAGCTATGGCCCAAACAGCCACTTGCAAACTGTCTAGCAATGCATCACTCTCCTCCACACTTGAGAAGGACAAAGTGACAGCATTTTACAGATGGTTTTCATATGCTCACCTACATTTCAGAGACTCCCAGGGGCAGTATGGACTTCCAAAATGCCTCCAAAACTCCAGACCCAGAAGTGGCTGGAAGTCCAGCGCAAGTGTTGAAAAATGGGTGTATTTTTTAAAAAGTTAAACAGTGTGTACAAAATGATTTGAGCTGCAACCTATTTAGAAAGTGAATTGTTGCTCCTGGAGGGCCCCAGAAAATCCTCTGCTCTTTTATTAAGCCAAAATAAGTTCAGTCTAAAGAGTAATAAGGATTTGATGGCTGCAGATATGGCCTGGAGGGCACCCTTGCTAGAGAAATAATTGCTGTGATTTAAATAAAAATACCACATCTCTCACTGTGATGGGAAGGCTGTGACCAAATGATCTGTGTCCCTATGCACTGATGGGCAACCTCAAAGTCCCCACATTCCTTTTCTAAGGTTATTTTGGATGGGATATCTGGCTCAGCTTACTAAAGTGGGGTCAAGGGAGAAGGACTGTGTTGCTGAAGCCTTTTAGAAGTTCCCCTCTGCAATCTTTGCTCAATGAGTATTTTCAGTCAACATGGCCCACACTCTTCCAACCACATCTCTGCAACTATAAAAATTGGAATAAACTTCCTACCTCCCCGAACATGGGATCTGGGAGGCTGAGGAAGCTGACTTCTCCAGCTACTTTTATGTTCTGTAGGTTATATTTTCTTAAACTTGTGAGAATCATTACAAGCTCTGAGCTTTGAAAACAAGGCAGTGCTTCATACTTAAAATTCACTTTGGTTTTCCTTGGGAACACAGAGTACACACATAATTTCCTAAGCAAATGGCCTCAGGGGTGCCCAGACTCTTCTTTGTTGGAAGTTTTGAAGCAGAATTTAGATGGGCATCTCCCAGGGGTGGTTTTATTAGTGAATTTCTGCATTGGCAGGGAGTAGGATATCCTCAAAGGACCTTCCAACTCTATGATTCTATGATTGCTTGGCCATCTATTCTAGCACAGAATAGATATTTCTCTTGTTTTGTAAGCCAGTGAGGTTGCTTCCAGATGCTGCTGGTCAAAAGAGGTTGGCCATGATCCTAGAGCAGCTACAGCCAGCCCTCTGCATTTATGGATCCTTTATTTACAAATGCAACCATTCGCAGCTTGAAAATATTTTTAAAAAAATATAAATTCCAAAAAGCAGACCTTGATTTTGCCATTTTATATAAGGGATACCATTTTACTATACCATTGTATTTAATGGGACTTGAGCATCCACAAATTTTGGTATCCACAGGAGTCCTGGAACCAAACCCCAGCAGATACCAAGGCTCTGCTGTATTTTACTATGCAACTACCTTAGTAATGTAGCTAAGTAGCATCACTTGGCTGGACCTTCTCCCCAATCTGGACTTAATGGGTGGCAGCTGCTCTGAGCAATTGAGTTATGTTCTCCTGTTGATCAGGACACAATAGACTGACATTTCCACCTTCCTCTCATGAGCAATTTCCAATGCGACAGTTAGAAGCAGAATCCCTATTGCAATTCCTTCTTGCACTGAGATTGCTCGCAGGTGCATGGTAGAAACATCAGTCTGCTGTGTCCCAGTTCACAAGAGAACAGACCCTTGTTGCTCACAGTGGCTGCTGACCTGTAAGTCTAGACTGGTGGACTTTCATGATCCCCACATATTCCCAACACTATTGAATACATTGGGATTGTGAGTAAGAACCAGTCACAAACATTCGCAAGGAGATCTTGTAGCACCTTTGAGCCTAACTATGCAGAAGAAGTTATAGCGTAAGCTTTTGTATTGTCTGCTTCCTTTGGGTTAGGCATTTGTTACTGCAATTGTGAATTCCAGCCATTGTGTAACTATTCCACCTCATCCTCCTTAATAGATTTTTTTTTTGAAGGGAGGATTGCAAAGAACAAGGAAACAAGCCACGAGAAGACATCGGAGAGTTACAGTGGAGGATGTCATTCTAGACCATGCATAAAATTCCCTGAATGAGACACAGTGCTTGCTGTCTTATCTGCAGGAACCCAGGGACAATCCAGCTGTGGTTAGCAGCCAACATCAATGGCTCCATGAATCTTTCTTTCTTTAATGGATTTTAGTAGGCTTGCGCTGGGAATATTGATTTGGGGAGAAAGAGGCATTAGTGGAAGCTTTTGCTCAATGACAACTGAGCAGATGCAACAGCGGATGCTCTGGAGGACTGATGGGAATTGAGAGCCAAGCAGCAAGAGGGATGTTTAACCAGACATACCTTTTATCTTCTTCCACTTGCACTCCGATGGAGTGGACCTCTCGGTGGCTTCTGCTTTCTGTGTCAGAATCGGAGATGGTTTCCACCTTTGCAGGATGGGAAGGAGAAAGAAAAGGGAAGAAGCAAAGAGAGGGAAAAGATAAGTTGATAAGTGGAAAAGGAAGGAAGGAAGGAAGGAAGGAAGGAAGGAAGGAAGGAAGGAAGGAAGGGAAGGAAAGATATGTACAAAATGCACTGCAGAAATAATCCAATTTGAGACTGTCTTAACTAGGGAATCCTGAACATTGTAGTTTATTGTGGCACCAGAGCTCTCTGTTAGAGAAGGCTCAATGTCTCACAAGCTAGAATTCCCAGAATTCCTTAGCACTGAGCCAGGGCAGTCAAAGCGATCTCAAACTAGATTATTTCTGCAGTGTGTTTTAGACCATAATAGTACAGTTGGCCCTCTGTATCCACTGATTCTTTATCCATGGATTCAACCATTCATGGATTTAAAGTATTTTTTTTCCCTCAAAAAGCAAAGCTTGACTTTTCCATTTTATACAAGGGACACCATTTTACTTACTGTGCCATTATATATAATTGGACTTGCACATCCACAGATTTTGGTATCCATGGAGGGTCTTTCCCTGGACATGTCCTACATTTCAATCTTCTGTCCAAGTGGAATTCCAAAATGTCCTCCATTTTGAGCATGACTAAGAAGCATGCATTTACATTTAGTTGAGTGTTTTTAGCTTTTATTTGGTCATGTCCTACATTTTTCTTGATTGTTCTACATTTTACGGCACCTTGTCTTCCTTTGCAGTTAGGATATCTGGTTACCCTGCCTAGAAGTGGATACCAAGGACCCACTGTAGGCCAGCTTGAGTCCCAGTGTTGGAGAAAAGTGAGATTAATAATAATAATAATAATAATAATAAATAATTGCTGAAATCCTGCATTCTAATCTATGTTTTGTAAATGTATGAATCTGTTGTTATGTTGCAGAAATAGAACTAAACTCTTTTAGTGAATTGTGAAGATGCAGAGATCTGGACAAGAGTGCTTCAATGTGCTCTGGGCCCTTCTGATGCGCATTCAGTCCTTCTGATAGAATTGAAAGATACAGCTGTGTTCCCATTGTGCTCTAACCAGTGTCCTGATATGCATCTGGGAGCACTTCAATGTGCATCAATGCCCATTGAGCATCTGTGGTCCATCAGTTACTCCACTGGCTTCTGTTGCACATGGATAGCCATATTTTATTAATGTCATGGCATTCCCTAGGTAAATACGGAGACTGCAAAACTATTCAGTTCAATCTTGTACATATGTCAATTAGGAAGAGGTAAGTCACAAGCAATAATGCCAGACAAAAATAATAAAAATAAAAGAAAGGAAGGTTTGGATGGATAAAGAAGTAATATCAAGATGGTAGTGGATTGATGAGTCGAACCAAAAAGGAAAGAGGAGTGAAGAAAGGGAAACTGATAAGTAGAGGAAGAAAGGGGAGATAAGTGAAACAATAAACAGAAATAATCAAAAGGTATCAAGGGGAAAATATGGAAAGGAGAGAGGGAGAGAGAGAAAGAATGAGAATGAGAATGAAAGATAAGTATAAAGGCAAAACCACACAAAGAGTGGAACGATAAAGGAATGAATGAATGAAAAAAGGTGGGTAGATCAATAGCTGAAAAGGAATAATGAAAGCGAGGGAAGATAAATTTGGAAAGGCCAGGGGAAAAATGTGCAAGTTCAGAAAAGAGAAAAGAAGAATCAAAAAGAAGGAAATAACAGAAGGAGACAGATAGGTTAGTGGAAGAGAATAATGCACCGAGAAAGGAAGAGGAAAAGGGGGAAAGAGACTGATGACTAGAAGAAAGAATAAAAGGAGGGAAAGGAGGACAAAGGAAGAAGGATGGATAGGTCAGACAAGGAATGGTATTTAAGGAGAAGAAAGAGGGGAGAGAAGAAAGATTCATAGGTAGGAGGGATAGAGGGAGGGTGAGAGGAAGGAGAGGGGAAAGCACTCTCTCTCAAAACAGGAGAGCACATTGCACATTCCCAGCACCAGATGCAAAAGGAAATCCAGATAAACTATAGGAGTGGAAAGCAGAGATCAAGTGCTATGGTATGCCAGCTGTTTCTTTCATTCCCTTTTCCGGAGGGATACCTAGCTGATTTCCAAGGCCTTATCGGCCAGACACTCTTGCAAGCTGTATGGAAGGAAGGAGAAAGCCTGACCCGAAGCCCAGGACAGAGGCTTACAAAATAATGGGCCCTCTCTTGTGAATTAACTCCGTGGAAAAATCCACTGCAGCAGCAAAGAGCCAGACTATGATTGAAACTCACTGGGTGACCTTGGGTTGGTCACCATCTCTCAGCCAAATGTATCTCACAGGTCTGTTGTGAGATTAAAGTGGGGCACCATACAACCTAGTGCAAAAATACATTTATGTTTGCCTTCTCTGACCTGATGCTCTCTAGATATGTTGGAGCATAACTCCTCTTACCTTAGGCTTTCCCAGTCTAGTATACACTAGATTTCCTGGACTATAACTCTCACTACCTCAGCATCCTCTAAAACAATGCCTTCTAGAGATGGTGCACTACAACTCACATCATCTCCTGCCCTCAAGAGCCCAACACCCTCCAAATGCATTGGACTGGAGTTCCTATCAACACAGCCTTCCCTCAACTGAATACCCTCTAAATGCATTGATCCCAAACTCCCATTATCCCCAGCACCCCAAGCACTGTCAGCCCCAGGACCCAAACCCAATGTTCTCCAGCTGTATTGAACTACAACATCTATTGTCCCCATCTAGCATGGCACCAGGTTGGGAAGTCTGTTCTAGAGCAACCTTTTCTTGTTTCCTAACTGCCCCCCCCCCCATCAAACATACTCTATCCTGCAAAAACAGAAATACTAGCATCATAAAGCAATGTCACCCTTCAACACACAGCATGCGTATTTGCTTCTTTGGCATAAACACACTTCATTTGCATGTGTTATTTTTAAATGGTTATTTATTTCTGGGGTGGGGATAACAAACTGTCACAGTGGCAGGACACAGGCAAACCAGAGGGACAATAGATGCATCTCAGCTGCAGACCCTGAGTGCCGGCAGCAAAGGAAACCAGATCCATTGTGCAGAAAACAGAAACAGCTTCCCTGTTTTTCTCTCCTCCTTTGAAGCTCCTTGGACAGACATTTCTGAAACATTTTTTTTTTTTTACAAAAATTACACTTTCCATCTCCAAGGCAGGTGAGGAATGTACTTTTTCTTACAGGCATCTGTAAGCAGGCATATGGTTCCAGGCTGGCCCTACCATAGACTAGAGCAGTGTTTCCTAAACTTTGCAGATGTTTTGGATTTCAACTCCCAGAAGCCTTAGCCAGCTTGGCCAGCAGTCAGGAATTTTGGGAGTTGAAGTCCAAAACATCTGGAGGACAAATGTTTGGGAACCACTGCACTAGTGACTAGAGTGAAGTGTCCGCTCAGCCGGCAGATGCTGGAAAGGAGTAATGGCAGTTTTGGAGCTGGTCCTACTGGACAGCATGGGTCCTCTCTCTGTCCGACGATCAAAATCCAAAGGGATCTTCTAGCCCGTTTGAGACTAACTGTATGAAAGAAATTGTAGCATAAGCTTTTGTAGGCTTGGTCTACTTCCTCGGATGCATGGACTGAACTGGTGCCCAAGAAGGGTATATTTTATATATGAGACTTTATCATGAGTCTGTATGAATAGCCATAGAAATGCAAAACTTCTGGGTATGGTGAATTTAACAATGGTCATTGAGGGACAAAGGCAGGAGGAAAGATGTTGCCTAAGGCCAGGGTATTTGGATGACCGTATGAATGGTGGTAACCAGAAAGGAGAAATGAGAAACTGGTTAAGAGTATCCTCAGGAGGCTTTCCGTCTGCCTTTGTCTTGACTTGAAGGCACTCAACAACAACAACTGACTTAAGGTAGAATTTCAACATTACCCCAATTCCAGAATTAAGTTATTCATTGATATGTAGAGAGATCTTGTAGCACCTTTGAGACTAACTGAAAGAAAGAAGCTGGCAGCATGAGCTTTCGGAGACTCAAGTCTCCTTCCTCAGATGCATTTGTCATTCATTTCAAGTTATTTATTAATTAAATGAGAGAAAACTCTAGAGACACAACCCCTTTTTATGACAGTTCAGTAAATTCCAGCGTTAATAGTTTTATATCTTTATTTATATATCTCAGCTACCTAATATACACACACAGGTTGAGTCTCCCTTATCTGAAATTCCAAAATCTGAAAAACTCCCAAATCCAGAATTGTCTACATGGGTGGCTAAAAGAGTGATACCTTTGCTTTCTGGTGGTTCAGTGTATACAAACTTTGTTTCATGCACAAAATTATTTTAAAAATATGTATAAAATTACCTTCAGGCTATGCGTATCAGGTGTATATGAAGCATAAATGAATTTTATGTTTGGACTTGGGTCTCATCTCCAAGATATCTCATTATGTATATGTAAATATTCCAAAATCCATAAATAAATAAATAAAAACTAAAAAAATATATATGCAAAATCCCAAACACTCCTGGTCCCAAGCATTAAGGATAAGGGAGACTCAATGTGTGTGTGTGTATTCTTTCCATTCAGGTGATATTCCTCTGTTTTATATTAGGCATAAGGGCTCCTTATTTCCCTCAGGAAAATACATCTTGAAGTTCTTAACCATGCACGAATCAGTAGTAAAGTAATAAATCAGTAATAATCATGGATGGCATTTTTCAGCTTCATGCTGGAAGGTTTTTAGTTCAGGCATTTAACTTAAATTTATATGGTAATCTTATGTAAATTTAATTGTTAAAGCCTCCTCCTTATAAAGTAAATGCAGTGGAATTAGGATTTTTAAGTTGATGGGCCAGAATCCTGCATGTCCTTTCATGCAATGTAAATTTGTCTGTGACAGTCATCATGGTATAGTGGTTTCAGCGTTGGACTATGACTCTGGAGACAAGGGTTCGAATCCCAGCTCTGCCATGTAAAAGCCTACTGGGTGACTCTGGGCAAGTCACACTCTCTCAGTCTCAGAGGATGGCAATGGCAAATCCTCTCTGAAGAAACTTGCCAAGATAACTCCATGATAGGGTTGCCTTAGGGTTCATGTTATGGTTTACATTATGGTCAATTTAAGTCAGAAATGAAGCATTTTGGGGCAAGCATTGGGGTGGGGCTTCAGAGCCCTCCAAAACCCTCAAAGCAATATTTGGTCCTGTTTACACCAATATATGTTTCATCTGCTACATTTCTACATGTCAGGCTTCTGTGAAGGCTACAAAACAGGGCTTGCAAAATGAAAAACACAGCATCAGAAAAGCCAAAGCAAGGTGTTTTAGACTGGGAGGCGGTGGAGGCCACACAGCTATTTCAGTGCTGTCGGATTGCACCTCCCATCATCCCTAGCCAGTGCTGCCAATGGAGAGGGCTGGAAGGCCACCAGTTTGCCTATCCTGGTCAGAAGACAGCTTTTGATTAGCCAATGTCAATAAGAGGAGACTGGAGCTGGGACCATAAACAGGGCACTTCAGGCACCATGGATACCAGTTTGAGGCACCAGTTTCTTCTGTAGAACATGACACTTCATGGTTCTCATTTGGCAAAATGCTAGTTGGAGCTTAATTGATTCATTTTGCATCACCTTGGAGTGATTCTTGAAGAGCCGTAGGCCCCCTCCTTCAACATTTTTGACCTTGTCAAACAAGCAACTGGGGACCATGAAGTTGGATCAGACACTTCTTTTCCGCTAGCTTGCCCCTTTGGCTGAACCGCTCCGATACACTTGTCTGAACTTCGTTTAACCTCTCTCAGTAACACCTGGGCTGATTCTAACTGACAAGGGACTGGCCTGCTCACGAAGCATGGCAAGTGGAGGAAATGCTAATTTAGGAGACGAATAAAAATTAAAACCAGCAAAACCCCAAACACTGATGCTACGTTTCTTATCCAAGTAGCTGTTCTGAACAGGTTCTTCATCTGGGGTTGGAAGATCCTTTGCTTGTTCTAAACACAAGAGAATGCCACGAAACAGCCAGACTTTACAATTCTGGGTGGAGATGGCCTCAGGTTAGGCCTTCAAGGTTTTTGCTGTTGCCAGCCTGAACTAACAAAAATGTTGTGACTCTATACTCTATGTTTAACAGGTCAGAGGTGCTACCTTTTGAAAAAGGCACTCTACCCAACTTACAGGGTTGGCCTGGGGGTGGAATCGAGGCATGGTATCAGGGCGCTCCCTTGGCATTGCGTGCAGACACGCTACACCAAAGGAGCGCAGAAAAGCCACCACCGTGGCAGCAAGAGTGCCAGCTCTTTTTGGAGTGGCAAAGTGCCGGATCGGGGTTGCGGTATGCAGTTGCCATGGCCCTGATCTGGTGCTCCCAGGGGCAGCATGGAGCCACCCCTTAGGGGCCATTTGTAGAGCCCCCTAGTGATGTATTCAAGTCTTTTAGTCCAAGTCTCAAGTCTCTACCTTCAAGTCTCAAGTCCTTGCAAGATACTTTCAAGTCAAGTCCCAAGTCAAATCTGAAGTCTGGGAGTGAACTTTTAACAGAAGAAAAAGGGGCAGGGTGAGATTCTCAGAGGGAACAGCAAGTGGGTTAGGCAATGGGCTTGAGGCAGGGGTTGAGATCTGCTTGGCAGCCTGTCCGCACAGCACATCAGAGGAGCCTTCTAAAGCTTTTCAAAAGATCCTTCTGCCTTAAGCCTATTGCTTAATGCATTTGCTGTTCTCTTCTAAGAAATGTACCCTGCACTTTGGGGGCAGATCTAACCTGTTGCTCGAAGTGAATGTCACCAGCAAGTCAGACACTAAAAATATACAAGTCATAAGTCAAGTCAGTATGTCATTTTTGCCAAGTCCAAGTCAAGTCATTGAAGCGACTTGAGTTCAACTTAAGTCCGAGTCAATTGACTCAAGTCTACATCACTAACTCAATTTTTTCTATCATCAGAAGGTTGGAAGTAATGAAGATGAAGACTGGACAACCACACACCCTTCAATGGTCCTGATTTGGCAGGGATAGTCCCAGTTAATTCTCTGCCATCTCATTTTTCAGTTTCTTTGTCTTCTTCCCACTTCCCCCCTTTGCTGTCAGCTTATGTCAATTGCTGCAAACTGAGTTCAATGTGCAAAATAGTATGCACTCAGTTGACTCAGCAGGGGAGAGAGGAGAGGAATAGGCCTTTTTCAGTAGGCTCAGGCAAAAGCAAACTGTTGTATCCTCTCCTAGCTTGCCTATTCTTCATTAATAACTTTTGTGACCTTTAACATACGCTGATGTTGCTTGGCCACACATGTCCCTGTTTTCATCTGTTCAGTGTTGGAAGGTTAAATGGGGAGGGGAACCTCTGGCCTGTGTGTTTAATCTGTTCCAATCTGTCCTGTTCACCTGCCTCCCTTTAAAAAGCTGAAGAGATGGTGTGAGTGTGGTGAGGCTCAGTGGGAGAAGGATAGGCCCCAATTTATTAAAAAAATAAATTAAATTTTAAATTTATTTTTAAAATATGTTTTTATTTCTTTTTTTAAATGTTTGATTAATTTTAAAAATTTCCTCTAAAAACAACAACATCTTACCAATTTTTTCCTTTAACCATGTGAAACTATGTACATGTAAATACGTTTAGGCTGTGCGTATGATGTTATAATTTAAAGATATTTTAATTTTGCTAGTTCTTTATGTCACAACTCTTGCCATTACATTCAGTGATAGGTGGGAATTATTATTTATGAGTAGCATTAGCAAAAATAACATGACTAAAGGCTTCTGTATGGTGTGGTATGGGAGGAGGTCAATGGGATGTGTGTGACACCGACTCTAGTGACACCACTGACTTAGCTTCGAGGCCATCCTGAACCTACCTGAACTCCGATTGATGGACGCCATTTCCTCTGACGGGCCAGACTGCGCAGCTCTTCCCTCCCTGGAATCGTCCTGATGATAAGGGTAGACGGTTTGGGAGCAGTCCTGGGTTGGATGGAAGGCAAATCCAGGGACATGGCAGTGATCTTGGTGCTTTCCAAACTCTCTGTGGAGTTGCAGCGCTTGGTGGCCTCTTTGGACCAGGATGATGGGCTCCGGCTGACCTCTCGGGGCAGGAAGCTGTCATGGGTGGACTCACTGCTGCTTTGCGTTGTGACGGAAATGAGGGGCTTGGCTTTGATTCCTGAAGGGAGGGCTGGCGGAGCTTTCCTGTAAGTAAAGGCTGCAAGGAGATGAGGCAGGTGGAGGGAGAAGAAAAAGGAAGGGAAGCAAAGGGAAAGAAATCAGTTGTACAAGAAAAAGAAAAAGGCAAGTACCCATTGGACTGAACCTGTGAAACAACACCACTACACCCGGTGTCCAGAAGAGTCACATTTTAGACTCTCATTCCCAGAATCATGCTGGGTGGGAGATTCTGGGAGTTGTAGTTTCCAAACAGAGTATTCCAGTGCCTGGCTGGCTTTGGAAATATTTTGCATGGGCAACTTATTGACAGTTTTGGACCAGGAGCAGTACTGCCTCTAGGTTATGGAGGGCCCTCAATGGTCCTTCTCTTCTCACCTGCTGCTCCTTCTCTTCCTCAGCATTGTTACCACCTGCTCACTTACTGGGCAGACAGGCTATGAGTAGCCAGGAGTTGGCATCAACTGCTCTTTCCTCCTACCTACCATTGTTGTCTAGGTCACAGCTAAAGCCAGGTAAGCAAGCTGGTGAGGAGGAGAACTAGGCTCTTGTTGGTGAGTCCTCTATGAAGAGCATGGGTCCTCAGCAGGCATTCAACCATGGTGACCCTTTATGCTAGCCTTGATAAGCAGGGAGAAGATTCTAGGCAACTTGGACAGCCTATTTCCCCCCCTGGTACAAACACAACCATCATGGTGAAGTGGTTTGGATGTTGAACCAGGACTCTGTGAGACCAGGGTTTGCATTCCCACTCAGGGTTTGCATCCCTACTTCAACCAACCAACCAACCAACCTGGTTTAAACCAAAGTTTAAACCAAGCTGATTTAAAGCAGTCAACCCTGTTTTAGAGCCTAGGAACAGCCACTGAGGAACTCACAGGTGCTTGGCTTGAGGATGCTGCTGGTGAGGGGCTGGCCAGGCTGGTGGGTAGTGGTTGCCATTGTGAAGAGAGAGAGGCAATCGTCATCTTGGGAACAGCCAGCTTGGATGGCCCTCAGGTAGCTATGGCTGCGCATGCGGAAGCACCCGGGCAGGTCCAGGGCCTCCACAGCCTGGGATTCCACCTCTCCAAAAACAGATTCACACACGGCCTCAAACTGGTGGTTCAATTCGTCATTAATCTGGGGGGAAGAGGAGAGGAAAATGGAGGGATGAAGCAGGTGGGGTTGAGCAGGGACTTGACCTAGGCCCATCAGGAACAGGCATCATTTCAGACTTTACATGACAACAAACCCAGGTATATTGCCATGGGGATACCCAATGGAAAGCCATGCCTAATCTCAGCTCTATATCTCTTATGTTGGGGACCTAGCTTGGCACTAGGGCTCCACTGGCAATAAGTAGAAACGGAGCCCCCAAACATGGTTGCCACCACCATTTTGTCTATCATGGCAGGAATTGGGGTAGGTCCTTTGAAGGCAGGAACCCCACCATTGGTTGGAGGTCCAGGAGCAATGCCCCTCCCATTCCAATGGTACATAGGCTCCTACTGTATGCATTTCTAAACATCCATGTTTGGAAATATTCTTCAGCAAAGGAACATGATGTGACACAAGCAGAGTGAGGGGACCAGATCATCTTGGGCAGCACAGATGCTGGCTGGCGCAAAAGCACCCTCTCTTTCAGCCTCTCTCTTGGAGGACCAAGTGGGTTGTAACACACCATACATCCTGCCCCCTCCCAAAACTAACCTCTGATAGGATATGCTATCTTAATGCGAGTGCTGAAGGAGAAGAGTGAAAAGTGGGTTGTCTCATTTCATTATTTCATTATTTATTAACAGAAATATTTTTATCCTACTCTGTATCACAAGATCTCTGAGCAGCATACAAATAAAATTTAGACCTATCTAGGGACCATATGAAATAAAGATAAATCAATTTAAACAATTTTTAACTATTTCAGACAAATGGAAAGAGTTTTTGGGCAAAATGAGTTGCACTCCTCAAAGGTTTCCATAAAAAAAGACATGTTTTATTTTGACACTAGAATGAAGCCAGTGTTGGCATCAATCTGGCTTTGATAACATTATATTCTAATACTATAAGTTGTTCAATTATATTTTCACAGGATAATTTATTGTGTTTCTTTGTGTACTTTTTAAAAAAAAATGCTGGGAGATGGTTTGGGCCACAGAACTGAGAGAAAGATTGAATATACATCAAATCAATACAATCTTCCAATGTTTTTCATAGGTTCTTCTAAAAAAATTAGTCATCCGTGAATGCTCTTAACTTATGTTTGATTCTTTTTATTTTTTAGGTCCTTGTATTAGTTCTTCCTCTCTAATCTTCCTCTTAATGATTTCTAGAACTGTCATAAATAATAACGGGAACAGCGGGCAGCCTTGCTGAGTTCCTCTCATGATTTCACATGGTTTTGTTTTCTCCACAATAATTAAAATAATTAAAAAACACTCTGTGTTTCATGTATTGATTTGATTCAATTTGTGAAATTTTGTCCTACTTCCATTTCCATTTCCCAACATGAATTGCCAATTTACATTGTCAGATGACTTTTTGGCATCCAGAAACACAAGTGCAAGTTTCTTTTCTGGGGTTCTTGTCATAATGTTCTGTCATGTCTAATACTCTTCTAATGTTTTGTCTCATTAGTCTTTTTGGGAGGAATCTACTCTATTGTGTTTCTTTGCATATATTTTTTAAAAATGCTGGGGGCTGGTTTAGGACACAGAACTTGGATATGCATCAGATAAATAGAGTAAAGAGGCAATCAGGCATGAGCATAGGTTACCAGCAAAAGCAAGATATAGGCAAGGCAGGCACAACCCACACATCATGGAGGTGGTATGAGCTGGCCATGCACTAGGACAAAGAGTCGCAGCCAAGAAGCTCCTGTCCCAGTGCAATATCTGAATGCATACAGCCATTCTGAGCAGTGACCAAAGCCAGACGCAGAGGGCATGCACCACATCACTGTGCAGAGAGAGCAAGTTCTTGCATTGCATCACATCCCTGCAGCCTAAGTGTGCCTTTTCAGTTTGGTAGCAGAAGTCAGGGCTGCATGCCACTCTTCACCCTTCCTGAGCTTTATGGGTGCAATAGCTGCAGTATATGCCTTTCCAAGCTCCTCGAAGCAGGAGGAGAAAATTTTTTTTTTTTGGGAGGGGAGTCTGGGGCATTCCTAGAGGAATGGAGGAGAATCTGCAGCTTTTGCTTCCCAATGCAGTATCAGCAAATTCTCTACAAATACAAAGCTTGGGGGGGGGGGATCACTTTTGTGGACTTTAACCCCAGAATCCCCTGGTCAGCATGGCTTCTGATGATGTTGACTGGGGCAATCTGGGAGATAAAGTAAAAAAAAAAAAAAAAGGAAAGTTTCCAGGCTCTGCATAAACAATATGTTTTAGGGACAAAGCAAAGGTCATAAAATAGAAAAAGGACTATCGCTGGAATGTTTTGTCCTTCCCATTTTACCCACCCCAAAGTCTCCCTCTCTCTCCCCATGATCCCATCATAGAAAATATATATCCTTAACTAGGGATTTAGGGGGACTCTCTACACTTCATTTTCTGACCACATTTTGGTGGTAAAGGTGTTCACGTTGAGTCTCCCTTATCTGGAATTCTGAAATCTGAAATATTCCAAAAACCAAAACTTTTTTTTCATGAGAGGTTGAGATAGTGACACCTCTGTTTTCTGATGGTTAAATGTACACAAACGGTGTTTCATGCACAAAGTTATTAAAAATATTGTATAACAAATAACCTTCAGGCTATGTCTATGAAACGTAAATGAATTTTATGTTTAGACTTATGCAAATATAAGTATTCCAAATTCCAAAAAAAGTTCTTGGTCTTGGTGCCAAGCATTTTGGACAAGGGAGACTCAACCTGTATACAACATAATTTTGATCAATGTTGTTTTCCACTCTTGCTTTCTCCTTCCTTGACTCAGTTTCCTTTTGATAACCCAAGAGCTAAAGACCAAAGCACCTCACCTGCCCGGTGGTGAAGGAACGTCCATACCCTTGTCCCCGTGGCCGGATTCGGGGTGACGTGCAGCAGCTGGGACAGTTACAGATATATGAGTCAGAATAGTGTCTACTTGCAAACCTAATGAGAGACATGGGGAAGAAAGGTTTCTGAACCAAGCCCAAAGCATGACATGAGCAGAACATATGGAAATGACTCTGGGCTGGCTTCCATGGTCTTTAGGAACATCAGAAGAGCTGTACTGGAGCAGACCAAAGGCCTGTCTATTCCAACATTCTGTTTCCTGTGCAGCGATCAATCACACGACCATGGAAATCCCACAAGCAGGACATGAGTGTAACACCTAGTTCCCCTGCAAATGTATGCCCTCCAAGGTTTAACAGATGAAAACTGGGACATGCCTGACCAAGCTGTGTCAGAGTGTGGTCAAGAATTATTTATGATTTAATGGCTTCATCCTAGAGAATCCTGGCATTTCTGAGACACCAGCACTCTTTGGCTGAGAAGGCTCTTTACCTTTACCTTGTAAAACTACTAAACCCAGCATTCCTTTGATGGAACTACAGCACTTAAAGCACTTATTTCTATGGTGTAGAATAGATTAACCATCAGTGTCTAGAAAGTAATTCTGGTGACTGTAATTCCCAGAATCCCCCTGATCATGCTGGCTTGGGGATTTTGGGATCTATAGTTGACTAGAATCCTCCAGTTTCAATCTCTGGCCTCTCTTGCAACTCATGTCAAGGCAGAACACCCTTCTTACAGACTCCCACCCACTTAAAAATGGTGGTTAATTTTTGACATGTAGCCTGAGAGTTTTTCCTGTTATGTTGAAATGTATGTGGAATCATTAGCTCTCTTATTATTTCCTTACTTGGTTCTGGCCTGATCTACACTGGAGGAGCGGCGGTACCCATCACGCCGGGTCACCCCCTTGGAAGACACCTTGGTGCTGGCATCAGAATCACCACTGTCATCATCTCCCATGGCCTTGATGTAACTTCCACTCCGCATCCGCCGACATGGGATCTCCCCATCCTTCCCAGATGCTGGGTATCCTCCCCAGTCATCTTGGGGCACCTGAAGGAAGAAGAAACTTTGGGTCATATTTAGAATCCTAGAATCTTAGAGTAATTCTCTAATCTAATCTAATCTAATCTAAGCCTCTGCCATGCAGGAAAATGCAACTAAGGCATTCCTGAAAGATGTCCATCCAGCCTATGTTTAAAGATCTCCAAAGAAGAAGAAATCCACCATCCTCTAAGGCAGTCTAAGAGCTCTTATGGTTATGAGCTTCTTCCTCATGTTTAGATCCAATCTCTTTTCTTGTAATTTGGATACATTGGTTCCTTTTCTAGTCTCTGGAGCAACAGAAAATAAGCTTGCTCCATCTTCTACATACATCTTTCAGGAATGCTTCTAACAACTAAAGCAATCCTGAAAGATGTCCATCCAGCCTCTGTTTAAATATATCCAAAGAAGGAGCGTCCACCATCTACTGAGGCAGTCAAAGAGCTTTTACAGTTAAGAGTTTCCCTCTGAGGTTTAGATGGAATCTCTTTTTCTTGTTATTTGAATCTATTGGTTCCTGTTCTTGTCTCCAGAACAGCAGAAAATAAGCTTGCTCCACCTTCTACATATCCTTGGGTTTTTAACCCAAAGTTTAAAAGAAATATCAAAGCTCCCTCAGACAGAAGGATTCAGACTGGATTATAGAAAATTTTTGGCCATGGTGCTTGGGGGACTCTGAAATTTGTAGTGGGAAAAAAAAGGAAATTCAAATCTTGGCTTGGCCATGGAAACCCAGTGGATGACAGCCTCAGCCGCAGAGGAAGGCAATGGCAAACCTCCTCTGAAAAAAATCTGGCAAGAAAATCCCATGATAGGTTCACCTTTCAGTCACCAAAAGTCAGAAATAACTTGAAGGGACACAACAATAACAAATATTACATGGAACTAAAAGGAGGGCTCAACAATCTCCATTTCCCATTTTCTGAATCTTTTGTCTTGTAACCTCTTATGGAACATAGTTAATTCTGGCAAGATGACATCTTCACACAATTTATTCCCTCCACACCAAACAGGTATGACCTCCCTTTTTTCACTTTGACATTTCCATTCCAGGGATTGAATGTATTCATTATTTCACAAAGCTTTTGCATGTCATCATACACTTCAAGCAATTGTATCTTGGGGCAAACAGTTTGTGATACAGGCAGGGTTGGAAAACAACAGTTTTTTAAAATTAAAAAATGAACAATCCCCAAACCCTGTTTTTTTTGGAGGGGGGTTAAACTTTTTTTTTTTGGCTGAAACCAGTTTTTTTGCATTAATATGTAGGACTCCACCAATATAGGTCTAAATCATAAAATTAAGGAGCAAAATGCCGTTCAGATGTTATGGCCAATAACTTGAATAATAATTGTTCTTTAAAATGTGCTCTTATGAAGCAAGTTTTTTTGGTTGAACGTGTTAATCTGAAGGATTTGTTTCTGAATGGCATTTCTTGCACTATAAAATAAAGTGATTAAAAAGAAGCAACTGACACTGGAGACTGGTCTAACAATTAACAACCTCCAATACACTATTAAAGTTAAAATTTTAAAATTCAAACAGTCATTGTTGATCCAGCAATAGGGTTGGAAAATAGTATTAATAGCCAGACCATGTATCTATCTACCTATCTATCTATCTATCTATCTATCTATCTATCTATCTAATTAATTAAAAAAAAAAGGAGTGTTTTTTTTAAATAGCCATTTGGTTTAAACCAATGTTGTTTAAATCATGGCCAACCCTGGTTACAGTATAATTATTATACAGCAGAATAATTATTATACAGTTGTTCCTCTGGATTCGCTGACTTCCCATTCGCAGTTTTGAATTTCCGCAGATGGGAAGCCCGGAGGGACAAAATGGTATGCACATGGGCCCACGTGTAGGGCTGTGCGACCATTAAAAACAACGGGGCTCTAATATTTGCAGTTTTTCCGATTTGCATGGGGGGGAGGAGTCTGGAACAGATCCCCTGCAAGTCGGAAGGGATGACTGTATATACAAAAAAAGATTTAAAGCATGCATGATTTAAAGCAGTGGTGGTGGTGACTGGAATAAACTATGGATACAATACTTCTGGACTATTTATCATGCACTCTCCCCTGCAAGACTGTTATTGGTTACTGTGCAAAACAAGCTGGGTACAATATAGATACCTCCTCCGTTGTTTAATAGCAAATTTCAGGATGGGACGAGTTTAAATTATGGTAACAATTTGGGGAAAAGGGTTAGCGCTTTCCTCTCTGATGGACCCAGATTCAAACATGAGGAGATGCCATGATGCAGGTGAGGCAAGGGGCTTCCAGTGAATCCACTTGGGGGGTGGGTGGCTCTGATCTAAAGGAGCTATCCAAGGTGCTGAATACTATCCTCAAGATAGGTAATAAACCCCACAACGTATTCACTATACCCTTGATAGGGAAGTTTCCAATTGCTCCTGCTGGGATGAAACTCCTGCTTCATGTTGAGCACATAATCCAAATGTTATTTCCATATAGTCTCAAAATAGCCAATTTACCACAATCTTCTGCCCAGCTGACTGTAGCATTCTTGGGCAAGAGGCAAGGAAAGCTGGACTGCTCAGTCCTCAGAAAGCAGGAAAGGTGCCGTGTTCCACACCCACAAACCCAACCAACCTGACCTGGAAGGAGTTGGTTTCTATAGGAAGCTTCAATCCTGCCCTCACCCCTTCAGTTCCAAACTTCTCAAGATATTCCTTGGATGCCCTTGCCTTCCCCCACCCTCCCTAGGTACAGAAACAGGGCTGTTTCTAAGGACCATCCATCACGACATCTCGGCATCCCCACCTCACAGCTCCCCCGGCAAGGGAGCCCTGTCCAAATCCCACCCATGCCGGGAACACGGGAACAGGCTGGTTGACATCAGCTTGCCCCTGATGACGCCCTTACCAGGTTCCGGTGATGGGCTGGCATCCCTTGGGCGATCAAGAGGAGAGCAAAATAGATGGACGGGAGCAAGAGGCTTGAACAGACACTGCTGCTTCTGCTTCTGCTCTGATTGTTTGATCCTCTTCTCAAAGAAAACATCAAGGGGTGTTGCTCATTCTTGTCTCACCCCTCTCAGGTCCTAGCTGTGCTGGGGCTGAGATGAGGGCTGAGATGGGGAGGATTTTAAACTGGGACTGGATTGGTGGAACGCGTCCATGCCATCTGCACCCCCTCCTGTCCCCCAGTCCGGATGGGCAATCAAACTACATGTCATTCAACCTCTCCTTCCCCCGGGAAAAACAGAGATTGAGAGAAAGAGAAGAGTTAATTAGCTTTTAATTGGAAATGGACGACCCCAGCATGGAGCTGGCTCACTAGATGAGGCCCTTCAAGGGTTAAGGGGCTGTAGATCAGATTGGGGGCATCAGAGTGGGTATCTTTGGAATCTGGCGGAGGGATACCCATGCTAGCAGCTGGGTGGGCTGCAACATCACATCCAGGCTGGAGGAGAAGGGACCTTCATAGGTGGGGCTTGGCCACGTGCCATGTGCTGTTGGGAGAACCATGTCCAATCTGTGTCGCCCCAAGCTTGGTGCACATCCTCCAGTTAACTGGAGCCTTAAATTGACGGCTCGAGGGAGGTAGTTGGCCATATTGAACTGGATCCCTCCCTCCTCTTCCAGTGTCAGGAGAGCCCCCGTGAAGGATGGGGAGAAATGGAGCACAGAAACTAGTTCAGGCTCATATTAAATGAGAGATGGTTGTCTGTGACCCTTTGAAGTGTTTTGCCTCTAATTCCCATCCAGCCCCACATGGCGAGGTCAATGGTAAGAGACTGGGGGACATGTAATTGAAAAAACAACAACATCTGAATGGCTAAATTGTGGCTCTGCTCCAGCATTAAGCAAAATTCCAGATATTGGGTCTTTTCCCTTTACAATTATAGCATTATGATTTCATTTTAGCTGCCAAGGTTCTATTCCAGTGATGGCGAACCTTTTAGAGACCGAGTGCCCAAACTGCAACTGAAAACCCACTTATTTATTGCAAAGTGCTGTGTCCCTCTGGCTTTCTAGTAGAGAACTCTAGCGAACTCTGTGCCTGTGCCCACAGAGAGGGCTCTGAGTGCCACCTTTGGCACCCCTGCCATAGCTTCACCACCACTGTTCTATTCTTTGCAGTTTCAGAAGGGATATATTGAGTCTTTGGTATCTAGTGGGGTTTGGTTCTAGAACTTGTATGGATACCAAAATCAATGGATGCTCAAGTCTCATTATATACAGTGGTGTAGGAAAATGGTGTCCCTTGTATAAAATCACAAAATCAAGCTTTGCTTTCTGGATTTTTTTTTTGGGGGGAGATATTCTCAAGCTGTGGATGGTTGACTCCATCGATGCAGAATCCATGGATAGGGAGGGCCAACTGTATTTAGAATTCTGAACCAGTTCTAGTGTGTTGGTCCTCAAACTTTGGTTCCTCCCCTCCCAGACTTTTGGGATTGGCCATGCTGGATGGGAGTCCTGGGAGATGGTCCAAAAACTTTAGCAGACCAAAGACTGAGAAGCAATGCTTCTAAGATATTTTAATATCTTATCAAACTTCAAAACTCCAGGGTTCCAAAGAATGCAGCCATGGTTATAAAAGAGGAATCATAGTATTACAATTCTGGAGTATAGAAGTCCTCTTCTCTTTCTGTCTGTGTTCATACAAACCATGCCTGAAGAAACAATGACCCACTGAAACAAATGCAACCCAGATATTATGTGCTGTTGGATGCCTGACCACCTCCCGCACCCTGTTTTTGCACACAAGAAAGCCAAGGACAGTTGCTGTATTAATCTTGGAGGTCCATGTTGTACTGGTTTAATTTTTTTTAAATATTTCATTCGATAGCAACTGTTGTTTTGAATGGAAAGATGCAGATATATGGAGGAGACATATTAGAATGGAGGACAGGCTGTATTCACAGAAGGACACCTAAATCTGGTCATCATTTTGGGATGTTTGCCACTTGGTCTTTTGTAATTCATAGAGATCACAGGTATGTGTGGATGTGAATGGAACAGTTTTCTGAACTATGAGTTACAAAGGCTGCTGCCGTACTGCAGAATTAATGCAATCTGTCACCATTTTAAATGTTATGGCTCCATCCTACAGAATCTTGGGATATGTAGTTTGGTGGAGCACCAGAGCTCTCTGAAAGAGAAGGCCTTATATACCACAAAACTACAAACCCATAGCACTGAGCCATGGCAGTTAAAGCAGTGTCAAACTGCATTAATTCTGCAGTGTAGATGCAACCAAAGTGATGAAACCCTGCCAATTATATTTCCCTTCCTCTCTGCTTTCCAGAAGTAGTTCCGTGCTCTAAGCCAACACAGAAGTTGCATAGTAACCCTGCAGCCAGCCAATTTATTTTGGCAGATGAAACAGAAAAGCCCCACAAGCACCTCTCACTTTCCTTAGCAGTAAAAGCTCAATAATGACAAATTAAATCACTAACAATTTCCTCCCTTTTCATAAAAAGGAGGAAGGGAGGGAGAGGTGAGGGGGAAAATGTAGTAACAGCTTTAAGACTAAATGGTTTTTATTTTTGCAAGAGCTTTCATAGATATATAGACAGACTTCTTCAGATGCAATACAGAGATGCAGTACTGCAGCATTTTCCCCTTCCCTCTTTTTTATGTTGCAAGAAATGAACATAGCTTCTTCTTTGAAAACTCCCTTTTCAATATACCTCCAACTTTCTGGCTTGGATGGCCCCACACTGTCTAATAATAGGGTTGTTGAGCGTGGATTTAAAGTGGGGATTTAAACCTGGATGCTTTGAGAGTTCCTGCATGGCAGGGGGTTGGATTGGATGGCTGTTGTGGTCTCTTACAACTCTATGATTCTATGATCCCCCTACCCAAGTCTCACACCACTACACCACACTGCCACTTGCTTCCTAATACTTGTCAGCCTAACTGAAGATGGCTCAGCTGATCTGTGTGGCATCATCACAGTGACAGTTGTGAGCAAGGGCAAAACAAAGAGCATGATGATAAGTTAATCAGAGAATTGGTCTAGGTCCCCATGTGTTTTTCCCCATGCATCTCATGCTGCTTGGAGGACCCAAGAGTCACAGAGTTATAGAATCATAGAGCTGGAAGAGACCACAAGGGCCATCCAGTCTAACCCCTTGACATGCAGGAAGGCACAATCAAAGCACTCCTGAGAGATGGCCATCCATTGTCTGTTTAATAACCCGCAAAGAAGGGGATTCCACCATTCCTCAAGGCAGCATCTTCCACTGTTGAACATCTCTTGCCACCAAAAAGTTCTTCCTAATGTTTAGGGGGAATATCTTGCCGAGCCTTGCTACCCTTTGGGGTACAGTCTTATCCTTGGCATTCTGTGAAATGGACACATTTGCAGAAACCCAAGGGTGAAGCCACCATTTGGAAAACAATTGGTTGCCTCCAATTCATCAAACCTCAAGCAAGGATGATCCTACAATTTGTTTAAATCACTAAACACTAACAATATTATTCCTAAGTGGTGATGAATGGCTCTCATTATTTTAATTTGTCACCAGTCATTTCTAGTAGTTTTAAAAATGATTTTTGGAAAAGTTGACAAATTAATGAATGTATTAGCAAATTGATTTTTGTAGAAGTTTCTTAATTGTTTGATGTCAACCAAGTCTGAGCACTAAAGTTAGAATCGTTCAGTCCATTGTATTCCCCATCACCACGTATGGATGTGAGAGCTGGACAGTGAAGAAGGTGGATAGGAGGAAAATCAACTCATTGGAGATGTGGTGCTGGAGAAGAGTGCTGAGGATCCCATGGACAGTGAAAAAGACAAACAAATGGGTCCTTGAACAGATCAAGCCTGAAATATCCCTGGAAGCCAAGATGATCAAACTGAGGCTGTCGTAGTTTGGCCACATCATGAGAAGGCATGAATCATTAGAAAAGACAATAATCGGAAAAGTAGAAGATAGTAAAAAGAGAGGAAGACCACATCCAGGTGGATGGATTTGATCAGGGAGGTCATGGGCCTGAATTTGTAGGACCTAAGCAAAGGAGTGAAGGATGAGGAGGCTTGGAGATGTCTCATCCAGAGGCTTGCCATGAGTTGAGGTCGACCCGAGGGCAGTTAACAACAAAGCATTTAAACCAATATTATTATATTTTGTCTATAATCTTGAGTGGCAGGGTGGGATATAAACGTTTTAATTCATCCACAATGGAAATCCTTTTTCACTCATCACTAATTTCTTGCTTGCTGGTTGGGAAAGGAGAATCCCTTGTCCTTCTCGGACAGTGCAGGAAGAGGCAAATCTTTTGGTCTTGGTCTTGCTATCTGGGGGATTCTGGGACATTCCCAGCTCCTGACCTTAGATCACTGGAGAGACACATCACCTCTATTCCACCTGACTCACATTTGTGCTAAATGGTGTGCAGGCAAGAAGGAGCCCCACTTGACAGGCAACTCAGGTATCTACTCAGCTCTGCAAAGCTTATTTCTCAATCACAGCTCATCAAGTGACAGCCGAGATGATGCATCCCGGATCCTTCCCAAGGGGAGAAGATGCTGATGGAAGGAGTTGTTGTTCCCCACCCCACTCCCATTTTCCAGGATTTAAAAAAACAAAACATGCTGTTAATGTTTTGAAAGGAAACAAACCAGGAAAGGTCAGGGAGGGAAGCCGCTGCTCTTGCTGCTGGATTCATTCATGCCTCTGCCTTACAGGTGTGGGTTTGCGACAATGTGGGGGATGCCCCGATGATGCAGGCTCTAGCAAAGGCAGGCCAGGGACCTCTGCAAAAGGCTGTGACATGCATGTTAAAGAGGAAGCCCAGAGTAAAAGAGGCGGGTGCAGGCCAAGGGCAGAGGAAAATGAACTGAATCACTTGAGAAAACCGACTTCTCAACAAGGCAGAAATGCCAAGTGATGGAGAGACGATGGGGCACCCACTCTTTGTGATCCAGGCCTAATGGTGGGTGAAGGATAAAAGCAGATGGAGAGAATTTGGCAAGCAAGAGGAAAAGCTGAACTGTTGCCAGCATTTGGAGTTGGGGGAGTAGGAGGGTTTTTTTTTTTTTGGACTGCAACTTCCAGAATCCCCTAGCCAGCAATTGGGGCTCTGGAAGTTATAGTCCAAAAAAGGAATTTCTCCAGACCCTCCTCATTGCAAATTAACAAGGTACATGCAATTAATTTCTTCTTCCGGTAACCAAGCTATTACTAATTCAAAGATATAGCTGTGTTAGTCTATAGAATCAGCATGTAGAGTGATCTTGTAGCGCCTCTGAGACTCACTGAAAGAAAGAAGTTGGCAGCAAGAGCTTTCATAGACTGAAGTCTACTTCCTCAGATGCATGTAATAGAGTCTATTGCTGTTGTTGTCTTGTACATTAAAGTTCATTCTGACTAATGGTGACCCTAAGGCCTTTGACAAAGTCCCCTATGATATCCTTGCAAACAAACCCATAAAATGTAGGATATACATTGCAACTGTTAGGTAGATTTGTAATTGGTTGACCCAAAGGTCAAACCCAAAGGATGCTCAGTAATGGCACCTCTTCATCCTGGAAAGAAGTGCCACAAGGTTCTGTCCTGGGCCCAGTGCTATTCAACATCTTTATCAATGACTTGGATGAAAGAATAGAGGGCATGCTTATCAACTTTGCAGATGATATCAAATTAGGAAGGGGAGCTAATACCCCAGAGGACTGGATCAGAATTCAAAATGACCTTAACAGATTAAAAAGCTGGGTGAAAACTAACAAAATGGATTTCAACAGGGAGAAATGTAAGGTTAGGATAAAAAAAAAAAATGCACAGATATAGTATGGGGGACATCTGGCTTGACAAACACATGTAAAAGGGATCTAGGAGTCCTAGTAGACTACAAGTTGAACATGAGTCAACAGTGTGATGTGGCAGCTAAAAAAGCCAATGCGATTCTAGGCTGCATCAATAGCAGTATAGTGCCTAGACTGAGGGGGTTAGACTGGATGGCCCTTCCTACTCTATGATTCTAAGGTGAATCTAGCACAGGGTTTTCTTGGCAAGCTTTATTCAGAAGGGGTTTGCCTTTGCCTTTGCAAAGGATGAAATTCCCCTTCTGCAGCTGCTGATTTCCTCCTGAATTATTTGTGGGTTTGCCAGTGCTCTTGCACACTTATGTAACAGCCCCATTCTCATCATGCCAGGAACCTCTGCCTGATCTCCCTCCTTGCCATACCCTACACACTTTCCAAAGGCTCTTTTCTGTTTGCTGCATGCAGTATTCATACACTTGGCAATAGCCTCTCCCACAATGATGTTGGAGCAAGAGTCACATTGATGTACATATCACAAGAATTTCCTTTTATCTTTTTTCTTTCTTTTCTTGAAAGAAGGCAATCATGTTCCAGAGTAGCACTGGCTAGCAAAGCAGCTGTGTAGGTCAATGAAAAAAATAAATAACATTTCTTAATGTTGGTGTTAAAGGATCTATCCAAGGGTCTCTTCTGCCAAACTAGATCTGAGATGCATGGGACCCATTGGCTGCACCACTCCAAACCCTGCTTTGAAGAACTCCTTAACAAGTAAGTACAAAGCTTTGCTTGTCCCACCAAAAAAGAGAGCATCATAATTTATTACTGTTGTTGTTGTGCCCCTTCAAGTCATTTTCAATTTATGGAGACAGTAAGGAGATCATTCCGAAATTGGACAATGTCCTTTGGGCCAGTGGCTGTTGGAGGCTTCCATGTCAGGGTGTTGGTGAATCCACTTGAGTCCAAACTTTAGAGCAGTGGTCCCCAAACTTTGGTCCTCCAGATGTTCTGGACATCAGCTCCCATAATTCCTGACTGTTGGCCAAGCTGGCTGGGGCTTCAGGGAACTGAAGTCCAAAAATACCTGGAGAACCAATGCTTTAGAAGGCACCTCCTAAGTAGGGTCAGCACCTGGGATGATGGCTTTAAAGAGGAGTCTAAAACCTTCAGTGGATTCACTGCTTCACGGACCTCCCTACAACTGTCTCTGTCTTGGACTAAATATACCTCCCCATTTCTATTCAACCCCGGTCCACAATTTAGCTGTAACCTCCCCAGTCTCCATGGGCCTCCAGCCTTGACTGAGCACCTTCGAGAACTTGGATAACGTTTCTTCTTTTGGACTGCAATTCCCAGAATGCTTCCTAATGTATTCCGGGAACTGTAGTCCAAGAACATTGAGAGACACTCTTCCACACTCTACCTCTCCTCTCCAGCTATACCTGTGTCTCCATTCTGCATATTTAGGACATGGCTTGCAGGGGACCTGAGCAAAGAGAAAGGTTTTGTCTCCTTCTGCAAGCCAAGAATCCTTATGCAGCCACTCACCCCCGTTCTTGTTTTGTTCTGTTTCTTTCCTCATTAGTGTATGAGGAACCATTGATCGGACCTACATGCAAAAGAGAGAGAGAGACAGAAGCAAGGTGGTTTTTCTTAAGGGTTTGTTTGGGCATTATTAGCCATGAGCCATAGGGCAGCATGGAAGCACTTCAAGACCTTGGCAATTGAATCTAATTTTTGGCGCTTTAGAAATCTTGGTCCTTTTCAGTGAGAGACAGCTGCCTTGATCTTGTACCTGCTTTGTGTTTTTTTTTTTTTTTTGCAAGGAGAGGCTATTATAGCCTTGACATTTCTCTAATCATTCACATCAAGGTGCAGTGCCAAGATGCATTCTGGGAAAGTGACAGGGAGCAAAGGGAGAACAGTGAAAATGGCCAAAGGAGGAGGCAGCTTTCTGAATCAGCAGGAGGGAAGCTTAAGTTTTGGAACAGAGAGTTACCAAGGAGCACTTGAAAAGAACCTCAGTCCCCGAAGGCCATGATATTTATTGGGCAGAGAGACACTTGTCCCAGCTTGGCCAGAAAGCTGAATACGGCTTCTCAGTTTCACTCCGCATCTTCCTGCGTGGCATGCCCAGCCAATAGCATACCCCACCAACATTTTGCAGACGAAAACTGGGACACATGTGGCCCAAAAGCTTCAAAGTGTGGTCAAAATGACAAAAGTTATTAATGAGGAAAAACAGACAAGCTAGGGGAGGTTGCAGCAATTTGCTTTTGTTTGAGCCTACTGGGAAAACAAGATTCTTTTTTCCTCCCCACTGAGTTAACTAAGTACAAACTACTTTTGCACTTTGAATTAAGTTTGCAGCAATTACAAGAAAAAAGATTCCACCTCAACATTAGGAAGAAGTTCTTTACTGTAAGACCTGGCTGACAGTGGAAGAGTCTGCCTTGGCAGGTGGTGGATTCTCCTTTGGAGATCTTTAGCAGAGATCTTTCAGGAGATGGAAATCTTTCAGGAGGGCTGTAGTTGTGTATTCCTGTATGGCAGAATGGGGTTGGATGTGTCATTGTTGTGTGTCACCAAATCATTTTTGACTTATGGTGACCCTACAGTGACTCTATCATGGGATTTTCTTGGCAAGATTTGTTCAGAGGGGGTTGGCCTTTGCCTCTTGGAGTCTTAGGCCCACACGAAAACCACTATACCACTATACCACGCTGGCCCTTTAGTACTTCACGAAAGTACTAAATTCCAGAATTTCACAGATACCGTCATGACAGTTAAAGTGGAATCACAGCTCCCAGAACTGTACAGTTTGAAAGGGCCCTAAAGCTACCCACCTCCTTACCTGAAGATAATGATAGGACCGTTCCTTGGCTTTCGCCTCTTGGAGCATCAACGGTTTCTCTGGGCCACCTCCTGAGCTGGGATAGGCCTCTCGTGCTTGGCTGACCGTCATGGTGTGCCAGGAACTCCTCTTGAGAGTCTGGCCATCCAGGGACATGGACATCCCAGCGCAGGCCAAACATTTCCCTTCCCCCCCTCCACTCTTCAGACTCTTCAGGGTCAAGTCTCTGAAGGCACTTTCCGGAGCATCCACGCAGAACTGGGTGGACTGGTCTACAGCATGTTGTCTCCCAGACACCATGTAACTGCTGTCACTGTCTAGGTTATCGTCTGAACTCCACCAACCCATCATCTTGTTCCGGTGGCGGGAGGAAGAAGAGGAGGAATCCAGCTTGCGGTCTTTGCTTTTGCTGCGTTTGCCGTGGCGTGACTGGCGATGGTGATGGGGAGGGTGGTGGTATCCGGCCTCGCCTCCCCGGCCTTCCATCTTGGTGCCGTTGTACTCCCGTTTGGAGGGGGCTTCTAGGGAGTGGGACTTGGCAAAGAGCTTCTGGACTGAGTGGACAAGATGCCGGATGCGGCTGGGGCTCTCGCTGCGGGGCTGCTCGGTGCTGCTGGCCCGCTGGTACTGCAGGGTATGGAAGCCGTCGTGATGGAGCGGCAGTTGCTGCTTCTCGAACTGGTCAAGGAGGGTTGGGGGCAGCCGGTTGATCTTGCTGGAAGGGTGAGCGGCCGCCATGCACTCGTCACAGGAGTCGTACGGCTGAGGGGCGTGGTGCATCCTAGGGAAGGTGCTGCTGCTGCTACTGGCAGCTGAGGGGGGCTCCGTTAGGCTGAGGGGGGCTTCGGCAGAACTCCGGGATGGGCAGTAGTGGTCCAAAGAACAAGGCTCACTGGGACTAAGGAGGTATGGCTGGCGGGATTCCTGGCTATGGTGGACGTATTCCATCTGTTGGTCGCAGGCCTCCGGGACGCAGCGGCAAGGGTGTTCACGTGACTGGCTGCGTTCGCCATGGTAGCTCTTCATCGTGTCATAACTGAGCGTGCCACCTGCTCATCTTGCCATCCAGGGGTGAAGGTGGCAGCTGTAGGAGAACACGCAACACCTGAAAAAGGATACCACCAAAACCAAATGATGTTATAATATCAAGGGAGATATTGTGATGTTACTACAGCTCACAGTGGACTTTGCTGACTTAGGAGTCATTCAGATTTTTTTTTTTAGCACGACTATGCAAATAATCTCACTCATTCCAGGTTTGTTGTTCACACTATGGAACAGCATCTTTAGGCATGTCTTTGAGTTCTGTTGCTCACATGTGTCAGCACTCCAATAAAGATGGAGTCAATAAAGTGAATGTATTCAAAGCACATTCAAGGCATGCAGAGTTTTATCTCAGTTTATCCCGGGTCTATTCACATCAGTTATTCACACAGCTGAGAATGTAAATCTTTTAGAAAAACTTGGAACATCCCCCTGAGATCAATTATCCCAGGTTAAGTGGGATTTTTGGCAGCCATCCCCCCCAATAAACTTAATCACATGCATTTGAAATGCCTGTGAACAACACAGGCCGCATTCCCACTAGGATTTAACCTGAATTGCTGATTGGGATATATGTCCGTTTTCCCCACTTGAAACCAGTTCGGTTCCTACTGTGCTCAGTTTAAATCGCGCCGAAGTGAGGCAAATGCAAAAGAACTGACACTAGTTTTTGGGCAGTTCTTTGAAAAGATCCAGATCTGATCTGTGTTCAACAAGTGGGAACGACGGGTCGGATTTGGATCCAGGGGCTGCGCCTGCTCTTGCCAGCTTCTTTCAGCCATCCCCTTTTCTATTTATTGTTGTTGTGTGCCTTCAAGTTCTAGCAAGGTCCTCTTCCTTTTCGTGGCAGGCTTTCTCCTCAAGTGTGAATGACAAAGGGGATTAAAAGGGGAGTAAATGGCCCCGGAGAGATTCAATCACAAAACAACCTGGTTTCCACACCTGCTTATTTTGTAGTGGGAATGAGCCCAAAGATTCAACCCAGATTCTACCTGGATTATTTTCACTGCCTGAATAACCCCTTAGCTTTTGGAAATGGATGCAATGCTCTAGTGGAGAGTCACCCACAGGATTCCAGCCACAGTTGAAAGCCCCCCAAAGTAATTGCTATGGAACTTCTATCAAACATAAAAAGGTCCTCATGGTGTGGCACACACTTCCACACACCTCCATGCCACCACTCTCTGAAGATGCCAGCCACAGATGCATGAAAACATTCTTTTAGAATGTGGCCTCACAACCCGAAAAACCCACAAAAACCTAAGGAGCTTCTTTGTCCAAGGTTTTCTTAACTGAGGTATGCCTGTACATCTTTTAGCCTCTGAAAGGGGCAGGAAGAAACCATTTCAGTTGACCAAAAGTTGATTTCTAGCAAGCTGTTAAACTGTTCAGGAGCACACATACCGGTAAATCACATAAAATTGAAATTGTTGCAAAATTGAAAGACTGCTATAAAGTAAAAATAATTATACTGAAAATCTTTCCTGAAAATGGAAAAAAAGCCACTGGCATAATTAGATCTTATGTTTAAGGGATGCACTGGGAGAACTACAGTAGCACTGGTTAGCAAACATAAAGATTTTGCCAAAATAAATGTCCTTTCCCTTAGTTCTTTTATCTTCTGTTGTACATGCTTTGGAAAGTAAGCTCCTTGGGACAGAGACTTGCTCTCTTATGCATTGCAAGGCATGAGGTATGGTGTGATACAAATGGAGAAACGGAGAAGAAACGTAGCAGGGTGTATATCCATCATGTTGGGACCTAGCTATTTCTGTGCTTAATTCCCCATCTCCCTTTGTGTGTCATGTCTTATTTAAACCATAAACCTGAGGACAGAAACTACCAAATGAGCTACTTGCAAGTGAATCTAGGAGTCTTTCTGGCTAAAGGGAAGGATAGAAATACTAAAAATAAAACAAGATATAATTAAAGGAAATGGCAACCAGTATTTGGGAGATAATGAAGACAGAAAGGGCCTCATTGAGGCATGCATAGTCTGTACTTGAAGAATATATACCCAGGTTGTAGAAATCTAGAAAAAAAAAACTTTTTTCCATGCTGGATAGGGGACTATGGAGGTTGAAGTCCAAAAAGTAACCCTTTCAACTTTGCATTGTCTTGAGATGTGAACCAGGTTGTACAGTGGAAGCTAGTTGCTCTGATGTCAGTCAGTGGGGCAGTGAGTAATATTTTAGTCCAAACTTTTAAACTGACCAAAATGCTAAACTACACTCCAACAGTCTTAGCATTTTGGATAGCTCCTTTAACATTCAGGATTAAACTCAGAATGGATTTACACCCCCAGAAATTGGAGCCACAATGGCCAAAAATGTACAACTGAACATGCAAGGGAACTTACACAAGTGTAACTTACACACCAACAGGATTCCTGCCATGGGCCTCAATCTAACTTCCCCATATATATGTGCATGTGCCTTCCAAGACGCCTGTTGACTTAATTGAATTTCATAGGATTTTCTTAGACAAGGGGTCCTCAGGGGTGGTCTTGCCAATTCCTTCCTCTGAAATATTGCCTACAGCACCTTGTGTTCATTGCCAGTCTGCCATCCAAGTACTAACCAGGGCTGGCCCTGCTTAGCTTCCAAGATCAGACAGAATCTGTGCCCTCTAGGTATTATGCAGCATAAATACCTGCATGAGTACACACATCATAACAACACTAAACAAATCCCATGCAGAATAGTAACATTGAGCAACACAGGTTATTGACTGGCTGCCATTGCACAATTCATAATACACTCTGCACAACCACAAAACAAAGTATAGGATGCACAACCAAAATGCATAATCACAAAGCAAAGTATAGGATGTACAACCGAAATGCAAGGTATAGGATGCACAACCCACAATGCAAAGTACAGGATGCACAGCTGCAGTGAGTAATCACAATGCAAAGTATAGGATGCACAACCAAAATGCAAAGTATAGGATGCACAACCACAAGACAAAATATAGGATGCACAACTACAGTGTGTAATCACAACGCGAAGTACAGGCTGCAGAATCAAAAAGCAAAGCATAGGATGCACAACCACAATATGCAACTTGCAAAAACAAGGCACAGAGGAACATGCTGTCTGTGCAACTCCACTTTTGCTGCTGTCAGCAGAATACATTTGCTGTGCAATGGAGACTTTCTGGGCCTGCATGCCTAGTGTGACTTATGTGTGTGTATGTCCCTAAGTGAATTCTAGCCCTTATGTTTCAGCTCAGACCTTAGCCATGCTAGTCATGAATCAGAGACCTGTAGTTGTGACATTTCCTCCCATGATCCAATTGTAGGGCAGCTGCTGAGCTGAAACGAAATTGCCTTCAAGCCCCAGTTAAAAGTTTCCACTTTTATCATTTCATTTTTTCCTCTTAAAATGTATGTGTGCATGGGGTGGATGGATTCATTTTTAGCCACTCATAAAAAATGCAAGAAGGAAAGAATGAATGAACCAAAAAAGAAAGAAAGAAAGAAAGAAAGAAAGAAAGAAAGAAAGAAGAGACCAGAGGAAAGGAAGCTGGAAAATAAAAAGGGGTGGGGGAAGCCTTTGGTCTAGAGGAAAAGCCACAAGGTCACTCCATTCTCAGAGTAGATTTATGGGGGCTTCACTCATCCAGGCTCTTGCAAGTCACAAATCATACTTCAATTATTCATTACATATAAAACTGCAGCGTTAAAAATAGGAGGGGAGGAGCAGCAGCTGCTGTCTTGACATCGACAAGGGAATGGCCTTGTCAGTTAAACCATGATGGGCTGTAGGTAGATATATTAACCAAGGGCTGCATCTACGCTGCAGAATTAATGCAGTTTGACACCACTTTCAAGGAATTGTGAACAAAGGAGCCACACCAGGAGCTGAAGAGCCTCACAGCTATATCGGTGTGAAACCCACTGCAAGTTGGATAGACCTTTCAGTCTTCTGCCTTGGGTTCCCAAGGATCTTCCAGTCCGCCGGGTGACGGGGAGACATTTTCTCGGCTTCTCTGTATCCCATGCTGCCTCTGCTTTCACTTCTTTCCTTTCAAGGTCCAAGGGGACTTTCCACAGCTGTTTATGAAGTCCCCTCCCTGCCGCTATGTCAGAGCCAGTCCTGTTGCTGCATTTCAAATCAGCTATATGTGCAACAGCTGCTGTGCAAGGGATTTATTTTAACCTCATTAGGACCCTTCAAAAAGCCATCTTCCAGGGAGGAAATAACTGATTCTCCTGTGTAGCTTGACTAATTAACAGGCGTCATTAGCAATCTTGTTAGCATATTTTAAGCGAGGGCGCCATAGGAATTTGGGAAGGTAAAATGTACCAGAGTGAAAGCAGGTATCTGCAGAAGCCTTCACTTCCAGACCAAAGTAGGGTCTGTACGCATGAGCCAAAAGGCCTGTGTACCCCCTCGTCTTTGCATCATCATGTACAAATGATGGAAGCCAATAGCCCTGGGCTGGGATCGGCCATTCCGGACACCAATCCTGTGGTCCTGGACTGATCCTAGCCCAAAGGAAAAAAAAAACATTAGATGTTTGCCATGAGTTTCTTAGGAACTCTGTTGCAACAGCGGGCAGACTGGATGGCCCTAGTGCCCCATACTTGCTGCTACCATAGTGTCTTCTCTGAAGGCATGTACGGATGATGTAGGCTAATAGCCTTGGGTTGGGATCGGCAGTCCGGATGCCAATTCAGTGGTCTTGGACTTATCCCAGCCCAAAGGGGTCTTAGCATGGGACAAAACCACTGGATGTTTCCCATGGATTTTCTTGGGAACTCTGTGGTTTCAGCTGGCAAACTGGACAGCCCTTGTGCCCCATACCTGATGCTGCCATGGCATCTTCTTTGAAGGCCTTTCTTACAGCTTGTGATGTTGGATGGGGTACTTGGTCATATGAGTATCACCAGACACCCTGTTTCCACCCATATGGGCTGCGACAGGAACCTTCAGAGAAGATGCGATGGTGGTGGCAAGTAAGTGGTATATGGTGGCAGTGGCTCAATGGCATGGCAGTGGGTGAATGTATAAACCCATCACCACACTGGCCTGGGTTGGAATCAGGGGCAGGATACCACTGGCTTGGCCCATGGTATCCTGCCCATCTTCTCAGACCCATAGTGTTCTGATTAGGACTGAATGGAGGGAGAAAATTCTCAGGTTGTGAATTTGGGCCCTGAAGAACCAGAAGAAGGAAAGTCTGAGAAGGCCATAATAAAACTACAGAGCATGAGTGAGAATCACTGAGCTCACCAGATGTGGTTGGACTGCAAATCCCAATATCCTTAACCAACATAACCAATGGGGGGGGGAATGCTGGGAGTCCGGACACATCTTGATGGCTGTACAGTTCCCACCTCTGCCACGTGGGTATTTATTATGTATGTTATTTATTTCATTTCTATGCCGCTTATCTCCGAGAAAGGGACGCAAGGTGGCTCATGGATAAGATTGTTTAAAAAATGTTATAATAAAAATTGAAAAATCAATACAAATAATCTAGCTAAAAATGGTATAAAATGACATAAAACATACAAAAGTTAAAAGACACAACTACAGCACATGCTTGAACCATAACAGCCTCTTGCTGTTTGACTTTCACATACTGTGCAAGTTTTCCTTGTTTTTTTAGTACCTGAGGAGCTGATCTCAAAGGAGAGGAAAGCATGTTGAACAAAAATCTTTGTCAGAATCAATCCATTTTCTTTCACCCAGCCTTTGGAGAGCATTGAAAGGGCTGTGAAAACCTTTGTGCTGTGATCCCTGGTTGACTTGGACCTCTGCATGACAATTGTCCTCATTTATAGTGAAGTCACCAAGAGCAAACATCATTTATAGTGAAGTCACTAAGAGCAAACAGAGTAGGTTTAGTGTGCATATGTTTCTCCCCAAATCATAAAGTAAATGATGCATGCAGATGTGCAAGTGGGATGCCAGCTTCTTTGTTTCATTCCATTGGTAGATGCCTTGAAGCCACATGTAGCTACAAGAACCAGTGCAGAAATCAGATGGCATGCCTTTGTGTCGGTGATATCCATAACAATGAGCAGTGAGGCCAAGTATTTGCAGATTGAAACATTTGGCCTTCTCTGTCAGAGAGCTCTGGTGCAAACTACAAATCCCAGGATTTCATAGCATTGAGCCATGGCAGTTAAAGTGGTGTCAAACTGGATTATCTCTGCAGTATGGATGCAGCCTTTGTTTTCAAGTGGATTGTTGTTTAATGCATTTTAAATGTTTGTATTACAGATTAAGTGATAGTATTTCAATGTACAGTGTAAGCCAGTTTGGGTCCCATACAAGACAAAAGTGGGATATAAATTAAACAAATAAAGTGATAAATAAAATTTGTTGTTGTTGCAGGTCTCATATATGAGATCTCTTTCCTGGGCAAATATTATGATGGATTGCATGTAATGCAGTGGGAGCCAGTCTGGTATAGTGATTTGAGTGTTGAACTATGGCTCTGAAGACCAGGGTTTGAATCTCCACTTGGCCATGGAAACCCATTGGGTGACCTTGGGCAAGTCACATTCTCTCAGCCTCAAAGAAAGACAAAGGCAACCCACTCTTGAACAAATCTTGCCAAGAAAACCCCATGACAAATTTGTTTTAGGGTCACCATAAGTCAGAAATGACTTGAAGACACACGACACATTGCATGCCAACTGTGGCATATTGAAATCCAGTATTGCAGGATATCACATAAAGAAGACAAATAGCAGCTATCTGAATATTTGGAGAATATCTGACATGAACCCTTTTAGAGGAACTTTTTAAAGGGGAAAGTATTTCAGCTCTATCAATAATATATGCATCTGGCCACAGCTCACTCATCATGCTTCCTTCCTATTTTAGGTACAAAGAATCTCAGGGGCTTTTTGTGTGTTTGATGGATCTCTCATTTGTAGAAGAAAGGAGGCTTCTGATTGTTGCAAGGAAGGAAGTTCTCCAGCCTCTGGGAGAGCCTATTACTAGTCCTGGCTAGTGTAAAGCCATTGAATCAGTTGGATTTACCTATGTGTTGACTCACCATTCAACTATTGATAGAATGGGTCTACTGTAGACTAAGCCATAGGACTCTAACCTTGGTTTTCCATTGTATGCTCTTTAGGGCTCAATAAATGCCAAGTGTTATGTTATAACCCTGCTAATGCTTATGTTATTTGGGCTAAATGGAAGGTACAAGATCCACCCATTGGCATGAAATAAATTACAATACACACACACACACACAGACCTACATGCACACCCCACGCTAATGGAAGAGCTTTAATCTTGCAGTCGCTGTGGCCGTTCCAGTCATTTTGTGTTTTTATTTTAAAAAGTCATAACAGCTCACCAAGCCTGTCATTACGTGGGGAGTCTGGCACTGCGCTGGCAAATTAGACAGAACAAACAAAGTCAGTCCCAGCGAGGGCGAGGGAGCTTTATTATTTCCTCATACAGAAGTTGGCACTCAACTGGCAGCACCCCCAAAGACTTGGAGCGTATTGGATACGCCTATTTGGGTCAGAAGAAACACGAGCGCCAGATCTAGGATTTAGGATCATCCGCTCTCCTGGGAAAGGCCTCTGTGATTTCTATTGTCTGAGCATTCACTGGCGTCATGAAACCTAGCCTTCTCCCATGCAAAATGGTGGCACTACAATGGGCCCTTGGTATCTGCTGGGGTTTGGTTCCAGGACCCCCTGTGGATACCAAAACTCATGGATGTTCAAGTCCCATCACATACAATGGCCTAGTAAAATGGTGTCCCCTATATAAAATGGCAAAATCAAGCTTTGCTTTTTGGAATTTATATAGTTTAAAATATTTTCAAGCTGTGGATGCTTGAATCTGTGGATAATAAATCCATGGATATGGAGGGCTAACTGTATTTAGGTTTTTTTGGTCCTGGGAAATGCCTGGGATGATCACCATCTGGAGCAGGCCTTATCACCATTCCTACTGATGGCATAGGAACCATCAGCTGCCCCAATGGGGCCAGAACAGAACTTATCTAAAAGTTGATTTCCTAAGTTCCCATCCACTCAAGGGGGTCTGCTTGAGTTAGGACTAACAGCAGTTCTACAACTTCTTGGGGTGCATCTACATGGTAGAAATTATGCAGTTTGACACCATTTTAAGTGGTGTCATGCCATCCTATGGAATTCTGGGATTTGTAAGGTTTTTAGCCTTCTTTGCCAAGAGTGCTGGTGCCTCAGAAATCTACAGATCCCAATCTTCTGTAGGATGGAGCCATGGCAGTTAAAGTGGTGTCAAACTGTATTATTTGTACATGCCTAGCCTCTAGTTGAGATTCACAGCCAGATTTTGGCCTCAGGAACATTCAGTGGTGTCGTGTTTAGGAAATATGATCAAGTAGATAGTTGTTGTTGTTGTCATTGTTATATTTATTTGTACCCTGCCTTTCTCCCAAAACTGAGACTCAAAGCAGCTTACAATTGAAGAAAGAACAGTACAGCTAAAGCATGCAAACAGTGAACATTAAAATGGAATTAAATTTGTTGCTAGTCATTTCTGGCTTACGGAGACCCTATCATGGGGTTTTCTTGGCAAGATCGTTCAGAGGGGTTTTGGCCCTTGCCTTACTTTGAGGCTGAGAAAGTGTGACCTGCCCAAGGTCCTCTAGTGGGTTTCCATGTCTAAGCAGGGTTCTGAAGCCTGGTCTCTAGTACCCTAGTCCAACACTCAAACCGTTACACTGCGCTCTTCACAGTTTTAAACTATTCAACTATTCACAGTTTTAAAACAATGTAAAAATACCGTTAAAAAGTTAATAAGCAATTTAAAACAATTTTGGCTCAGTTGTGCAATCTGACTGGATGCCCACCCACTGAAGATTTCTAGATCATTTTTTAAAACCACCAAAGATTCTTTCATTTCAACCTGAGGAGCAAACACTCTTTGCCTCTTCAAAGTCAAGTTGGACTGGATGCACTAAGAAAGGAGCGGACACAGTTTTCATTCCCTAGTTGGCTGAAGACCTCACCCTCCTTGATTTAGTTGACTGCGCCTCTGCTTTGCCTCTGCTGTGACACATTCTTCTTAAAGCTTTTGGGGGGGAGAGTATAAGAGAAATTTACAGTACTCCCAAATGTCAGATACCCACAGAAGCCTTTCTGTTTTTACTTAGTGCACCAGTAAAACAATCAATATTTTAAAACCCCATGAAAAATTCATTTCCCTCCTTCGTGGTGCTGGCAAGACTTCTAACAACCGGAGAGAGGGGAAAAGACAACAATCAACCCACACCTTAAAGTTAAGACTGACTCAAGTGTGGCAGATTTCTCCCCTCTTTCTCCAAGATCAGGGGCAGGAATTGTGTGGTCCTCGAGTTGATGTTGCATGACTCCTGGCAGCCCTAGCTTGCATAGTCGATGGTGAGAGATGCTGGGAGTTGCAATTCAACAGCAGTAGGAGGTCTACAGGGTTCCCATTCCACTTTGGAAGACCCATGGAGGGCTTAGTTCACCGTTGGCTTTCACTCTGATGCCCTTTCGGACTATAAGACTGGATGTGGAACTCTGCTATGGCTCCTCTGTCGCCTCCCCCAGGCTTCCCTGTTGCACAGTGATGGTGCCCCCCAGCAATTCTGTTGTTGGTGGAGAGGGGGAGGATTATGGCCCCATAGCCAGATGCAGACAAAAGACATCTTTTGCTGAGATCTGCTGTGGTCCTCCTGCAGGAGCTTGGATCGTTGTGGAGAGAGAAAGGGAATACCAACCTCTGCAACATCCCCCTACTTGAAGTGAACTTATGGTTATGTATGTGACTAATGGAGATATCCTGGCATAGTGGTTTGAGTGCTGGACTAAGACTCTGGAGACCAGGATCCAATTCTCAGCTTGGCTTTGAAACCCACTAGGTGACTTTGGGCAAGCCACATTCTCTCAGCTTCAGAGGAAACCTCCTCTGAACAAATCTTGCCGAGAAAACTCCATCATAGACTTGCCTTCGGATCACCATAAATCGGAAATGACTTGAAGGTGCACAGCAACAACGTCTCTAATAGGATTCTGGCCTGAGCTCTTCTTTTTTTTCATACTGCAAACATACAAGCAGACTTTGGGCATGTATATATGCGCCAATTACACTGGTTTCCCCCTGCCCTCACTGTGACCAGTTTATATGATGCAGGGTCAAATCCCCAATTTGAGTGTGGACTGTCTTTACAAGTGTAGGGCACATCCACACCAAATCCATCCTACCCCTGCCTAGATTGGTTTTTAAAAAACCTCACCATTTACTCTGAATTTTGCAGCAATGCTTGGCAGCTGTTTACACACTTGTCCCACTGTGCCACCTGGCACTTCCACCACTGGCACAAGGTCACAACAAAATGCCCAGCCATGTGATCGATGCTGGGTGCCTTGTTTCTGACCTCAGAGGGAGTGACTTGCACCAACAGTGCCTCCAATAGGCAGCAGAGCAGGGATGTGTAGGAGATACCTGGTGTTGCTATAGAGTGCAGAGGTATCAGGAATGGTGGTGGTGGGAAATTCAGGGCAGTTCCAGGGCTAGAAAACTCCAGAAGCAGCCCAGAATATTCTGGCTGGTGTAGATGAGCCCTTTGTTTTCTTAAACCTAATAAGTGGACAGCACCTAGCTTTGCAGATCCTTTATAAATGCCAGATCTTGTGATGTTTCCTTTGTCCTCTATTTAATGGTCTCCTCCTTTATTCTGCATGCAATGCTTCTGTTCTTGACTTTGTGCCTTCTGTTCTTCCGCTTCACGGAAAGAGAGACTATGGTCCCTTCTCTCACAGGTACACTTGTCAGGTGATTCCAGGGCTAGGGAAGGACAGGGGATGCCAGATAGATTAATAAACCTGTCCTGATGGTTGAACAGTCCCTAACACTCTGCCTGCATGGAGAGTTCCCTCTGGAAAAACATGATCGAATTGGAGGTCATCTTGGACACAATTTCATTTCTTATGCACTCCTTGTCGAAGGGACTCCATCTGTCTCTTACCTCTCCCAAAAGCAGACTGACCTAGATCAGCTCCATGGCAAATTAAAGGACAAATTTACAAGAAAATATTTGTGTATGGTCGCATGCAGGCATAGAGAGCTATTATGGTGTAATGGTTTGAGTGCTGGAGTAGGACCTGGGAGACCTTGAGCCCTTTCACACCACACGGTTATAGCACTATAATTCCATTTCAACTGCCACGGCAGCATCATCCTGGGGTTTGTAGTTTGGTGAAGCACTAGAGCTCTCTAGCCAAGAATTCTAAATAACTCTCTTTAAATTGCAAACCTCAGGATCCCATAGAATGGAATCCTGGCAGTTAAAGTGGCTTTGTTGCATTATAAATGTGTAGTGTGAAAAGGCTCACTGACATGGAAGCCCTCAAACCTCCCTTGGCAACTTATATTTTTTCCTTATCCAGTAGGCAAGGCTTTTGATCCTATAGTCACACTGCCTCTTTCCTGAAAGTTTATGTGTGGTCTAAGAGTGGTTGACAGGCAACTTGAAGTCGTGTATTCACCCCCCCCCACCTTTTCAAGGGAACTTGCCAGATTCTGTAGGCATTGGCCAAGATGTAACTGGACACTGGTAAAACAGAAAGGCTTACTAGTGTAGTAATGTGGGATTGATGTTCTCTGCCATTGTGCATGTGAAGGGGTTTAAGGCTGCAAAACCAGCCTTGGGGGAGCCATATGTCCATCCCTGACTTAAACAATTTAGGGATTGAGAAGGAGGAGGAGAGAAACAGAGTCAGCAACTAGTTTGTAGTTACAGTAAAAATAAATAAATCATGGCCTAGATCCTGCATCATGCTTACATAATGTAAATCTGCACCTGTGTAGTTATGTGGTGGTTGCCTTACACAACCCTTCTATTGAATGTCAACACTGTGAAACCTGTTGTGTGTCTGCCCATGTGTCTGCTTCTTGTCCCATCATGCAATGAGGCTTTCTTGTCCCATCATACAAAAGGTTTTTTTCTGTAACCCCACTGAACCCAGTGGTACATTGAAGGCACAGACAGTAACATACCTTCCAAGAATGTGCAGCCGTATGGATGGAATACCATTGGTTAGACCCAACTAGTGTCAGCCCATTGAATCAATTGCTGAATGGTGAGCCAACCCCTAGGTAAACCCTGTTGCTTCAATGGCTCTAATGTTGTTGGGACCAGCAACTAAATTGAGGCTCCAGTGAAATGGTTACACTTGTGGAACTCCACTTGCACAACCAAGAACACAATACACCCATTGCACAAAGTACAATGTGTGAGGAAACATTCACAGGTGTGTGACACTAACAGGTTTTGTTGAATGTTTGCAATTACTAGAGCTAAGTCCCAACTATGCACAACTGTTGTGTATGAGAATATTTTTGGCACTGCCATTACTCCTGCAACATTTTTGGTGCTTGCAAAATAAGTAAGTTTACATATTTATTTCCATTGCTTTCCCTTGCCTTCAGTGATGTCATCAGTGACTGAACTTTGACTATGTAGCATTTATCCTAGATATTGCATGATTAAGAAGGATCAGTCATATAACTCTACTAGAAAGAAAAAAAGGCAAGAGATGAAATGTTGCAATTGAGAAGTGTTTTTTTTTAAAGGTGAACATTTGCATAACCTACATTCCCCCTGGCTGGAAAAATCTATCATGAAAAATGTGCTATTTTCTCCAAGAAAAACTGGAGAACACTTCAGGCAGTTCTAGAATTAATCGGATCTCCTGCTTCTTTCTCCTGATAAGCATCATATGCAGATCATTAAAAAAATTAATTAAAAAAATCACTTTAATGATGCTGTCTCTTTATTCCCCCCCCCCTTTGAACATCTAAACCCAAATAAGAGATCTGTGTGACTCACAAGCTTGTTTCCAACACTTCAAACACAAGTTCATTAAAACAAAAGAGAGCTGGACTCATTCATTATGTGTTTCTTGTTTTGTGGCACATCACGATGCAGCTACTAAGGCTCAAGGGAAATAAAGAAAGCAATAGCCCAGCCTGGATCACTTCCATCCCTTCACCATGCCAGTACCAACATCGGGAACAGCTGTTTCCAAAGAAGACAACACAATGCAATATGAGAAGATTCCTCTCCTTCGTATCTGTCTCACCATAGCCCGAGCCCCGCGGCTCTTCATATTTCAAGATAATTAAAGCTTAGTATACAGATTCCCCAGATGGGACAACATTGGACAGATCCAGACAAAAATAATTTTGTATCCAAAGCATGGGGGGGGGGGGGCAAGCAGCAGCAGTGAGTTGAATCAAGCTAATGGTTCCAGGCAAAGAGACTGGGAAAGGATGTCTGTGAAAGAGGAACTAGAGTTTCTGAGCCAAAATGGAACTTGTTAAGCGCAAAGACCCAACACAACAGCAAGATCATCAAGTCTTAATATTGTGCTGTCGAGCGCAGGAGTAATTACCACGGCTGGGAACTGGGGCCCCACATAATGATCGGCCCAGGATAACACAGTAGCGGATAATTGCTGTTACAAATAACTGCACCCCCCCATCCATTGCCATCTCTGCTTATGTAGAGAGAAATTTACGGCTCCCTCTAGCACACCCTGCTGCTTTTGGGGACCTTGAAGGAGGGCAGCATAATGTTTGGCTTGGTGGGTGGATGGGCAGAGCTCTTGACTGATGACCACAGCAGTTTGGGGGCAAGGAGGAGATAGATAGTCCTTCCGCCAATGGCCCACAAGCATTAATTTCCCAGGGGCATGCTAGACCTGAACAGTGCCTGGCAGCAGGGGTGTTTTGCTCATTTGCTGGCACCCTGTGGTTCCATGGCTGTGCCTAACAGCACCCTGCTGGGTGAGCAATCAGATGGTACCTGAGGGAATGGAACTATCTTGGGATGCAGAGAGCCTAAGAGCAAGCCAGAGAATCCATTGCTTTCAGGGGAAGTTTTGAACTGGGAACAAGACAAGCAAAAATGCAACAGGGGAGGGGGAAAGTACCCTCTAACAACCCATGCTGCTTCCATCTTATCCAAGAAGAATAAGGTCTACCTCTCAATCTCAGTTAGGAAAAGTCGTCTTTTTGGATTGCAGCTCCCGGAATCCCCTGACAAGGTGTAAATTTATTAAGCTTTGTTATCAATGTCTGAGATTCTATATCAAGTAGGCAGAAAGTAACAGTGTGCCAATGGGGGTTCATGCCCTCCCCACGCCCTGGCATTAACTGGCTCAGCCAAGGGGGGCCGTGATTCAGATACTGGTGGATCCCATGCAATGGGGTGCTGACTCCACTACAAGTTTTAATCTAGAGTAGACTTTAAAGGAGCTCTCCAAGGTACAGAAATCTATTCCCCTCAAATAGGTTCAGCACCAGGATAGCTCCTTTGCAGTGATCCAAAACCTGGAGTGGATTGAATGCCACACTGACATGGGATCCACTAAAAGTCAGAGACACAGCTGTGTTAGTCTGGAATCTCAGTACACAAGGGGATCTTGGAGCAGCCTTGAGATTAACTGAGCAAAAGAAGTTGTAGCATAAACTGTAATAGACTTGTTCTACTTCCTACCTTGGCACCAGTTGGCTCCATCCATCTGATGAAGTAGACCAAGTCTACAAAAGCTTAATCTACAATTTTTTACACTCATCTAGTCTCATGGGAGCCAATAGGTGCACCTGGATGCATATCACAATGGCTAGTTTTGTCTGTAAGGGGAAAAGGAATTAAGGTGCTATCCTAGATGAAGCCAACATGGTGTAGTGGCTTGAACGTTGGACTATGACTCTGGACACCAGAGTTCAGAAGACTCTTGAAGACACACAGCAACAACCATGGAGTGTGTCCTCATTTTTCTTCCCTTCTCAGCCATGCCCACCCCAGCTGATTCTTCATCATCCGAGTAGCCTCTCCTTCCCTTCCTTAGCTGATAAGCAGTAGCCTCCTGGTGCTTGACGAAGGCCTTGAGGGAGGTTTTGGAAGGGACACAAAGGGCTAGAGTTTTGCCCCTTGCACTGCATTTGAAAGAAAATGTATGAATGCATAAGCCAATGTTACGTGCACATATGGCTCTTACAGGATTCCTAATAATGTTCAGAGGAGCACTTTATGCTACTCAGATGTTCTGTCTTCTTTATCCATGTTCCTCCAGCAACGAGTAACTTGCAGGACAAGCTCAAGACAATTTTGTGGCCTGAATCAAAAGACAAGATGGCACTTGCTCCTCTGGTTCATGTAGTGGAGTTGACTGGACTGACAATTGAATTTTGCTTCAACACCGGTAGTAGGTTCTTCAATGAACCAGAGGGCAGCAGACTAGTTTATGGGGTGCAAAGCAGGCTGCTACCTGAGGAGGTTGCCCTACTTTGCCTAAGAGTAAGGTTAGCCCTGGTAAGCAGAAAGTTTCAATGCATGCATTTACTTTATATGGCATCAGAGTATTCATCAAGCTCAATTCAGATGGTCAGGGGACTCAGGGAGCTGTACAGCAAAAAGGAGGATGCTTTCTAGGCTTTGGTTGACTGATTTGCAATGGCCCACTTGGCCAAAGCCTTTTTATTGGATGTAACGGGGACTGAATTGGGTCCTTTTTGCATGCCAAGTTTAGAATTTGCATTTTACCAACATGAATCTTTCTCCTAGACGCTAAAGACCAGAGCTGTCAATAAATTAGAATTATCTCAAATACTCTTCAGCATTTCTCAGAAGGCACCTGTATTGAGATTTTCATAGCAAGCCCATGAAATTTGGTGTAATCAGTTAATTAATCAGTGAACAGACATATTCAACTATTTTTTTTTTAACTCAAGAGCTCTCATAGTAATGAACTTGTAATTACATTTACGATATCCACCTATGAATATGTATTTGGAATGTATTCAGTGAGCTCGGAGTGGCATATATGACTGCCCCTCAATTTAGCCAAACAACAAACTTGTGAGGTAGGTCTGAGCGGGAGAGTGACTAGTCCACAATGGAGAAACATTGGCCATGGAAATCCATGGGGTAGCCATGTTGGCCATGCAGCAAAATGCAATAAAACCCCAAATCCATCAAACAGGGATACCTTTCTTGGCCAACCAAAATGCACAAAATACATCATGCAAGCTTTTGAAGCTTCACTGAGTTCTTTATCAGGCAAAGAAGAAAAGTGATGATGATAGCATCTCAGGTCTACAATGATTTGAAATCTGGTTTCCAAAGTCCTAGGCCAACACCCAAACCACTACACCACAATGAGTCCCAATATTTGGATCCTGACTCACAAATCAAAGACTAAGCCACCAACTTTGGTTCTTTTTAAAGAAAGTTAGGGGATATGTCATCCCAGGAAACAGAATAGTGTTTTGATCCGTCTCTTTTGTCTAACACAGTTTACCTAACACCTGTCAAAGATCTTTCCGCAGCCATTTATCTCACCTTCAGAACCAATAGCACTTCATTAACATCTTACTGGAAGCTACAGAATCAAACACTTTGAAGAAGAATTAAAAGCCTGCAATGTCAAATAAAAAGCTTTAGGCTGACAAATGAGAGCAGCATTGGAGTTAACTGAGCAACAGTCAAGTGTATCTGTGTCGCTTCCATTTCTGGAAAGTGTATAAAGGAGCACTGAGCACAAAGCGTTGGGAGATTTCAGTGATACTACAGATGGATGCACTTGTTGTTGTTGGCTGACCTTGAGTTGAGCTTGACTCATGGTGACCCTATGGATGAGATATCTCCAAATCTCTTTATCCTCAACATCTCTGCTCAGCTCTTGCAGGTCCAGACCCATGGCCTCATGTGGTCTCATTGATATTACAGGGTTGCAAATGGGCTTGTGTGTTTGGATCGCCTGTTCATCTATGATGACCCCATGAATTTTATAGGGTTTTCTTAAGCAAGGAATCCTCAGAGGTGGTTTTGCCCATTCCTTCCTCTGAGATATAGCTTACAGCACCTGGTATTTGTTGGTGGTTTCCCATCCAAGTACTGACTAGGGCTAACCCTGCTTAGTTCCAAGACCAGATGGGATCTGGTGCCTTTAGTACCCATGAATATACATGCACTGTAGTTCCATCCTTTGGAGTCCAGGGATTTGTAGTTTTACAAGGTCATTATTCTTCCCTGTCAATGAGTGGTACCTCATTGTTGTTGTTCTTGTGTGTCTTCAAGTCATTTCCAACTTATGGTGACTCTAAGGTGAACCTATCATGGGGTTTTCTTGGCAAGGTTTGTTCAGAGGAAATTTGACACTGAAGCTGAGAGAGTGTGACTCACCCAGTGGGTTTCATGGCCAAGCCAGGATTTGAACCCTGGTCTCCAGAGTTGTAGTCCAACACTCAAACCACTACGTGCCTCACAAAACTACAAATCCCAGGATTCTGTAGGATGGAGCCATAGCAGTTAACGTAGTGTCAAGCTGCATTATTCTATAGTGTAGATCCAACCTATGTTGTCCCCATTGTGCAATGGTAGAGCTGGCATGATGTTCATTTCAGGGCCATTCAAGGGGAAACTGAGGCACGAGGCAGATCAGAGCAAAAGAGAGGAGGCTTGGAGGAAAGAGATGACTACCTTGCCCATCAAAGCGGCCCTTAACCAATCCAAGAATCAGGCTTGTGGGTTAATACAGAAATCTCCGGCTCTCAGCTCTGGAAGGGAGGATTATAAGTTTCAGTTTAGTTGTGGAGCAACCCTGAGAATATTTCCAACAATAAAGCACAGCCACTCAGTCGGGAAGCCATAGAATCAAAATAATCGCAAAGTTACTACCCTATTAAAGCCGCATATTTAAATCCAATAAACCACTCTCCTTAGAAATGAGGATTTTAAACCTTTACTAAACATAAGATCTTTAAGTGACAGAGATGAGTAACTACAAGGGATGCAGGGGCTTATTGTTGCTACTCATGCTCCACTGGTGAGCAGTACTGAACCAGAATATCAGCGGCCGTCTGGCTTTTCTGTTTTTGTAGTCTATTTCCACAATCAGCCATTTGGCCAAGGCTCCATCTACACTGTAGAAATAAGGCACTTGGACACCACTTTAAGTGCTGTAGCTCCATCCTATGGAATCCTGGGATTTGTAGTTTCACAAGGTCTTTATCCTTCTCTGTCAAAGAGTGCTGGTGCCTTACAAAACTGCAAATCCCAGGATTCTGTAGGAAGGGGTCAAGGTAATTAAAGTGGCATCAAAGTGCATTATTTCTACAGTGTAGATACACCCTAAGTTTTGCTTTTGCCGTTCTCGGGATACTTCTCACCCATTTTTAAAAGGAGGGGTATAGGAGTTTGGGGAGCGATTTGCACCCTCAAGACTTCATCCTTCATGTGGTATTCATTTTCACAGCTTGGGAAAGTTACTTTTTTTGGCCTACAAAAAATATGTTTAATTAGATGACACTGGGGGGTTACATACTGCCAGAAATAGTGCAAATTGAGTCCACTTTTAGGGTTAGGGTTAGGGTTAGGGAATCATGGGAATTGTATTTTATTGTGGCACCAGAGCTCTCTGACAGAGAAGGCTCAATGTCTCAGAAAAATAACAATTCCCATGATTCCCTAGCACTAACCCTAACCCTAAAAATTGACTCAATTGGCACTATTTCTGGCAGTCTGCAACCCCCTTCTTTTAGTACCCTATTCAGTGACCGTAAAGGTTGTGCATTGTTCAGTATTTCATCTTTGTGTGTATGTGTGAAAACAATTTCTGCAATTTTCTCCCAGCTGTCAGGGAAAATGAATATTTCTGTGCAGTTTTGGGTATTCACACAAGACAAAGTGTTTCAAGAAAGGATTCTGTGCAGAAATATAGATTATTAATTTTTTTGTATGAAAATCTTGGATTTTTGTTTCCACACCAAAAACACTGTTTACGGAAAGACACTTTTTGATATAAAAGTGGTAGTTTTTGGGCACGTCTGTGTACAAAAAACACACCAAATTTCCACAACAGCCATTTGTGTTTTTGTAAACAGTATCCTAAATCCTGTTGGATTTACTCTCAACTAGAGTAGACCCAGTGAAACAACTATTGAATGGTAGGGCAATGCATAAATAAATCCCATTGATTCAGTGGATCTGCTCTAGCCAGGATTAAGAATAGGATTCAGGTCAGGTTTTCTTTTGCGTGTTTAAAATGTGGGTTTTGGGGGGCAAACTGCCACATCATTTCTAGAAACTCACTTTGTTCATGCTCCCTTGACTGCTATAAAACTGATATTCCAGTACTGGAAATACAACACATCCCTGCCTGTGATCTAGGGGACAGAAGATTTACCAATGCTTGCAGCATTTGAACGAGTGATATATTGACACAATTTATAATAATAATAATAATAATAATAATAATAATAATAATAATTTTACAAATGGCTTTGTGTTCGTCCACTTTTACTGAAGTTTGTGAGTAATGATTTTCCTTTCCTCTTCTCTTTACTCCTTATTGCTGTAACATAATACGTAAATGAGAGCCTTATAATGTAATTGGAGATTGCATAATAATAATAATAATAATAATAATATAAAACAAACAAACACCCCACACATTTTTTGGGTAAGAAAATCGTCGGCTTTAGATAACCCTCCACCAATTGTACACAAAAACTCCCATGTTTGTTTCTGTGCAGAATAATTTCCTGAAACTCTTTGGTTTGTGCAAATATTAGGTGAGACTTCATAACAGTTTTATAACTTCTTTGTTGTTCATTTTGACTGAGTTCCTGAGTGTCCAGAAACCCATTTTTTCCCAGTTAATCTTTTCTGTAAATTTTCATTTCAAGGCTGCACTCTTGTCCTGGGGATCCTGGGATTTGTAGTTTTAGAAGGTTCTTTACTTTTCTCTTCCAAACAGTGCTGGTGCCTCACAAAACTGCAAATTCCAGGATTCTGTAGGATGGAGCCATGGCAGTTAAAGTGGTGTCAAACTACATTATTTGTACAGTGTAGATGCCCCCTTATACATGCTGGCTACATGAATGATTGGCATGTGACTCCTTCAGGGGCCAGTAGAAGGTGTCACTAGTCGATGCAGGTAATTTAATTGTATTTTTTAAAATTTGTAAGCTGTTTTGTGTCCCATTTTTGGGGAAAAAGCAGGCTATAATAATAATAATAATAATAATAATAATAATAGGTAGTAGTAGTAGTAGTAGTAGTAATCATTCTTTCTGTTCACACAGCCCTTTAGCCTGTGGGAGGGTCATCTGATATCCTCCCTTATTTCTCCTCCAAAAAGAAAGATAGTAATGATGATGATGATGATGATGATGATGATGATAATAATAATAATAATAACTAGTAGTAGTAGTAATAGTAATCATTCTGTTCACACAACCCTTCAGCCTGTGGGAGGGTCATCTGATATCCTCCCTTATTTCCCCCCCCCCCAAAAAAAGAAAGAAAGATAGGAATGATGCTGCTGATAATAATAATAATAATAATAATAATAATAATAATAATAATAATAATAAAGTAGTAGTAGTAGTAGTAGTCATTCCCTTCACACAAGGGTCATCTGATATCCTCCCTTATTTCCTCTCCAAAAAGAAAGAGAGGGAATGCAACAGGACACCCTGAGAAACGTTCCAAAACCTGGTCCTGTTTTCCTTTCGCTCGCCATAGACTGCATAAAGAGCTGCTTGAACATATTCCTCATTTTAATTAAGACTTGTAAAACTTGATATATAACACATGGGCAATTGCTCATTTGCATTTGGCAACTGCCGATATTGCATGGCGAGCGAGCCAACATGGTGCAGTGGCTTGAGCATTATTTCTGCAGCATCAATGCAACTTCAGGTGAAGTGGGGCGGAGGATGCGGTCCTACGATGTACATGGAATGGAAGAGGGATGCCATCTTGTCAGTGCCTCGGGCAGCTGCCTTGCACTTGGCACCTGGCCTGGTGCTGCCAAAGCACCTGGTAGAGCCCCTGAGCTCTGCTGGTGCACAGCTCAAGCAGCTTGAATAGATTTTGCAAGGAAAAAAAAAGGGGGAGACTATCTCACACAGCTGTGGAGTTTCTAAAGCCCTAGTCTAACCCCCCCTCTACGAAGCGCAAACTGAATTTAGATTTATTGGATTGTTACGCCTCTGCCCCTGTCATTCCTTGTAAAGGGAAGTTATTTGTCGCAATTAAGAGGGAAATGACTTTCAGAACCGCAGGAGGTGGATTCTGAAAAAATGCTAGAAATGAGCAAAAAAACACCATGGGTTCCAGGTCCCTCCCCATGCAAGCCAGCTGCAAACAAGGAAAAAGGCTTGTGCTCCAGTGTCTTAACTAGACCGTAATCCTCTGCTGCACTGCATTCAGGCTCAGCAATACATTTTTGGGAAAATAGGAAGACTTTAAAATATGGTTGATGCTTAATTCAAAATGTGCCCGAGTTACACTTAGCCCTCCACATATGCAGCTTTGACCTTGGCGCCTTTGATTATTTGTGGATTTGAGTAATTTGCTCTCTCTAGGAATTTCTAGGTCCTCCAGTGTGACTCTGCCAGAAGTTGATCATAGAGACACACTGGAGGACTTAGAGAGTCCTAGAGAAAACAATTCTCTAGGCATTTGTAGGTCTTCCAGTGCAATTCTATGGTCAATGTCTACCGGATGTTGGCCATAGAGTTGTGCTGGGGAACCCACAGATTCCTAGTGAGGTGTTTCTCTCAGCTTTAAAAAAAGTTTTTTTTTTTAAATTTACAGTTTTTTCATTTTCGCCAAGGTCCTGTACCTCTAACTCCAGCAAATGTGAAGGTCCACTATATTTCCTAAAGCTTTGGAAATCTCTTATTTCCCACAGTTATCATACAGATTCAGAGAGCTGGGGGCTTCCTCCAAATAATGTTAGTGTCTTGGAGAGTGTATTTGAAGTTCAAACTAAAACCTGGGCGGATTTGCTACTCCATTGACATAGAAGCTCCATGTTGCTGCTTCATATTGAGACAGGTTCAGAACCCTGAGATCTTCCTCAGAGAAAAGAATGGGCATGCCTGGAATACTTTTTTAGAGCAGCCCCGTGGAGCAGTGGTTATAGTGGCATGCAAGCTGAAGTCCCCATTGGGCCATGAAACTCATTAGATCAGGGGTAGGCAACCTTTCTCCTTTAAGAGCCGAAGGACTTCAGCTCCCAGAAGCCTCAGCCATGTTGGCCAATAGTCCCATGTTGGCCAATAGCTCCTGGGATTCTGGGAGCTAAAGTCCCTCGGCCCTTAAAGGGGAAAGGTTGCCTACCCCTGCATTAGATCAATGGATCCCAACTTTTAGGCCCCCCTTTGTTTTGGACTTCAGATCCCTGAAGTCCCAGCCAACTTGGCCAACAGTCAGAGATTACGGGAGCTGAAGTCTAAAACATTTGGAGGATCAAAGACTGGGAACCACTATACTAGATAATTATGGACCCATCATTCTGCCTCAGCTGGATCTACCTCACAGGGCGGTTGTGAGGATAAAGTGAAGAAGACCAGAGCTATGTGTGCTGCATTGAGCTCACTGGAGGAAAGGAAGCCTATAAATGTAATGAACTGATAAACCAATCCATCGATCAATCGATCGATCAATCAATGAAATAATTGCAGCCTCCCCATACTCATAATAAATTCCACTCCTTGACTCTTGGTGTTAGCTTCAGATTATTATTTTATATTTTCACTTTGCTTAGGCTGGATGCTGCCACTTTGCAGTACAATATGTGTCCTTCATGGATGTCAAAGATGCAAGAGTTGTGTTATTTTAAGACAACAAAAGGAAAACTCTGTAGCTGTACAACAGGATTTTGTTGCTTTCAGATTTTTGGTAGCAGGGTTATCACTCTGGGAGGGGCATAGTGTTAATGGCTTGGTCAACTGCTTCTGTGGGTATTATTTTTTAGACAATTTTCCTTTTCTACCTGGCATAGCCTTCACCTAGTGGTGTCTAGATATGCTGGATGATAACTCTCATCTTGACCAGGCAGCATGGATTACTGCCTCTACTGTCTGGGGATAATGGGATCAGTGGTGGCTGATGGTTTCCATGTCCGTAGGGTGGAATTTTAAGGAGTCATTCAACCCACTTTGAGGATAAAGTTCAGCACCATGGATAGCTCCACTGAAGCTTGATCTAAAACAGGGGTAGGCAACCTTTCCCCTTTAAGGGCCGAGGGACTTCAGCTCCCAGAATCCCAGCAGCTATTGGCCAACATGGGACTATTGGCCAACATGGCTGAGGCTTCTGGGAGCTGAAGTCCCTCGGCCCTTAAAGGGGAAAGGTTGCCTACCCCTGATCTAAAACCTTGAATGCATTCATTGTCTCACTAGATGGGAGCTGTGGTCCAAAATAGTTGCTCTAGAGATGGCACCAGCAAAGCCATTGGAAAAGCTGGAGAAAAATGGTCTACAACAGCTTAGTTACCATGGACACACATCTTCAGGCTCTTAGCACATTTTCTGAAGAGTGAAAATCTTGTAACAGTTTTTAATACTCCCCTAACTCAAAAACAGAGATAAAATGGAGACAATGATTTGTCAGGGTTGGAAGAAAAATACATGCTCAGTACAGTTGGGGAAAAGGCTTGTTTCAGAGAGCTTTCTAGCCATATAGTTCAACTCAGCAGTCGGCAAACCTAGTTGGTATAAGAAGTTCTTAGGAAGAGTTCCACAGATATCTATACGAGGGTCCTTGGTATCTGCTGGGGTTTGGATCCAGGACTCTCCGTGGATCAACCAAAATCTGTGAATACTCCAGTCCCATTAAATACAATGCCACAGTAAGATGATGTGCCCTGTATAAAATGGCAAAATCAAGGTTTGTTTTTTGGAATCTATATATTTTAAAAATATTTTCAAACCGTGGATGCTTGAATCCATGGATTAAAAAAACTCCATGGACATGGAGGGCTGACTGTATTTGTTTGGATGGTGCATCTCAGGTCTAATCTGCACTGCAGAAACAATGCAGTTTGACACCACTTTAACTGTCATGGCTCAGTCTATGAAATACTGCGATTTGTACTTTTGAGAGGTACTTAGGGGCTCTACAGACAGCCCCTAAGGGACATGCCACCCCTGGGAACGCTGGATTTGGGCCATGGCAACCGCACGCCGTGGCCCTGATCCGGCACTTTGCCACTCCAAAAAGCCACCCTTGCCACCACGACAGCAGCTTTTCTGTGCTCCTTTGGCGCAGCGTGTCTAAATGCTACGCCAAGGGAGTGCCCTGACACCGCCCGCCATCTGTTTAGGTGGGCAGCATGAGGATGACGTGGGAGTGAAGTTGGGACGGCTGGCGTGCGGTCGCTACTCCCTGACTCCACTGCCAGGGCAGCCCTTTTGGCTGGTCTGTACTGGCCCTTAGACCTCTGTGTCAGAGAGTGCTGTTGCCACAACAAACTACAAACCCCAAGATTCCATAGCATGGAGCCCTGGCAGTTAGAGTGGTGTCAAACTGCATTATTTCTGCAGTGCAGACGCATCCTCAGCCACACTGTACAGGAAAAAAGGATGGCTACCTCCTTAGGTATGACTGTTGAATCATATCAGATATTTTAAGATGCGGTGGGGAAAGTATGCCTTGCAAGCTCCGTGTGGCTTCCATAGACACTCCAAAACAATGTTTGGATTTTTCCCCCAACAGAAACTGATGTGGACATTGACCTTCCAGAGTTGCTGTCACTTCCTGTTGAAAAAAAAGTCTCTTGGACCTCTTGAGAATAAAAATGGTGAAGTTGCTTCCCAGATCCCAAATCGCCTAGAGGGAATTGGGTCACTTCTGTGGACTTTCATTTTTATTCATATTTTGGTTTCAGGGAAGGTGAATGGTGGAAGGGTGGTCAACACCATGGAATCTCAGGAGCTCTCTGGCAGAGAAGGCCAAATATCTCACAAAACTACAGATCCCACAATTCCATAGCATTGAGTCCTAGCAGTTAAAGAAGTGTCAAACGGCATTGTTTTTGCAGTGCAGATGCAGCCTACGACTCTGAGAGACTAGGGTTCAAATCACTTTTCAACTGTGGGAACCCATGGGGTGGCCTTGGGCAAGTCACACTCTCTCAGCCTCAGAGGAAGGCCATGGCAACCCCCCTCTGAACAAACCTTACCAATTAAAACAAAGGATAGGTTTGCCTTGGCGTTGCCATAAGTCAGAAATGATGTGAAGGCAAACAACAACAACCTGTAATACAGTCTTACTCTTTTCTTACTGCCTTCCACTCAACCAAGCATTATCTAGTTTTGGTCTTAGGTTAAAACCCTAAAAATGGTTTTAGGGCAGAAAGGGCAGTGTTCACTTCATGCACCCAGCTCTCTACCTCGAGTAAAAAATAGACTCTTCTTTGCAAGAAAAACCAGCAAGAATTTAATATATTTTACCACTACTGAAGTAGGAAAAAAAGTGGAAAGATGTAATATCCCTCCATTCTTTTAAGCCATGTTATTAAGTGGGAAAAAAAGAATAATGGAATCATGCACTTTATTACATTACTAATTATGGTGTTGTCTTATTATGCCGCTCCAAGTACAAAAACATATTCTGTTTGAAAAGAAAACCAGGAGAATGGGTTCGGTGTTGAATCAGCTAATTCAGTACATAATTTGGTAGTAAGTAATTATTTGCTCAAAACTGGAATTAGCTGAAACAGGATGAAATCTCATTCTCTCTTTCTCTCTCTGTCTGGCAGCTCACACACCAGGAAAGTGAGAATGTAATTTGTTGAATGTATCAACTTGTTAAGTAAATACTATGCAAGCCAGGTGTAAAAGGAAATATATTCAGCAATGTAGCGGCAGAAGCAAATACACGCTAGGACTTGCAAGTGCATTACAGTCATGCCTTGCTTGAAGGCTCTTCATTTGCTAGTATGATGCATAGGTGCCATTTTGTTACCTATGCTCAGTTTGTGTACACCATTTGTTCACTTTGTGTCTCAGTATCATATTGTGGCAATTTATTAATTTTTAAATTTTCGCATATTTTTTTTAGGTCTGATTTTATTGCACACATAATAAATGCTAGTCTAAATAGGTTTGTAGGCTATTGTATGCACTGGCAAGTGGGGGAAAAAGGCCGTGATTCATTTTAAGATGATATTTACTCTATGGTGTTGGTCTGAAACCTAACCCACCATATTAGTGAGCTATGCCAGTATAAAGAGCAGTCTTATCTTATTATATAGAAGGAAGCAGCAGAGAAATAGTGGTATATATCCATCAGTTTGGGGGAAGGGATTCGATATTGTATGTTTATTTTTGTTCAGTAGTTTGATACCTGATGAATTGAGTCATAATGAGCGAAGACCTATATGAATTATACCTTGATCAACATCATGCCAGCCCTAAGGATATATATATATATTCACAAACGTTCATGAGCAAAGATGTATCAACACATCAGACTACCCGTTGGGGGGAAAAGTCAAATGCCATAAGAGTTTTTTAAAAATGCAGAAAAAATTGTGTGCACAAAAGGCTGATAATGCTGAAACATTTTAAACAGCCTAAGATCATTTTAAGGGACATAAAAATATGACACACCCTCCATTTAAAAAAACCCCAAAACATCCACACCCTTCTGCATGGTCATCACCAAATGCCAACAGATATATTTGTGTGTCAAAAATAGTGTACAAAATATATGCTTTTCTGAACAAAAACATGTATTTTTTGGGGGAGGGGGAGGGGAAAATAAACTTTTTTTTTTTTTTGCACAAATGAATTTTTCACTAAAAGTTCCAAAACTTGAAAAATTACCTAAATTGGCATACAGGCAGACAGACACAGAGAGGCACAGAGACACACTTCTTACAGTTTCATCCAGCAGGGCAGACAACTTCACATTCTTTGCTCTTGCATGCAACAAAAAAGGACAGTATTTACACCCTAAGCTCCCTGCTTTGCCAAACTATGCAGGGCACTGCCCAGTGTCTCAGCAATTCTACCGTGTCTCCTCTGACAGATGAAAATTTTCTGGCTCATTGGAGGAGATTATCTGTACGCTCTCTGCACTGCAAGGAAATGATCCCCAACCTTGTTTATCCTCAGACAAATGGGATCCTTTTGACATTTCGGCAAACAGAGTCCCCCAAGAGAGACTGAGAGAAACAAAAGGCCAACGAAACCTCTTGGTCTGCACTGTCACCTCTATCCCAGGGTCCCAACTTTGTGGGCAGAGGTGTGTTGCTTTAACCCATTATTGCCATTTCCCCTCCATTTTCCAAGATGGCATGAGTCCAGACTTCCTAAAATACTGTGGCTGAGATCCTATATCAAAAGCAGGCAGAGTGTAATACTCTTCCACCACCGTTCCATGTCTCTCCTTTGCTCCAGCAGCTGGCAAACCCTGGGCAAGGCCACTGCTGCTGCTTCCCAGTGAGATGGGAAAGGAGGGAAGGAATGACAAATCAATTCAGATGTTGAAGGCATGGCCACTCTTGGCTCCCAGGGGGAGGAAAAGGAGGATGCATTGCATCTGTGAGTGCACTCTTCTTTCTCTTCCCTTCTGAGCTGAGACCAGCTGCTTCTTCATTGTCTGAATTCATTCCCCAGTTCTTCACCCCCTTCCCACTGGTAAGGAGTCAGAGTCGGAGCAGGAGCAGGAAGAGATCTTGCTGGCCCTTGGTAGTTGCCAGTGGGGTGGGGGAAAGTTTCAGACAGAGCACATTGAGCTAGAGAATAACTCCTGGTGCACCATCCAAAAAGAGCCATATGTATGGATGCATAAGTTGCATTTGTGCATGCATATTTCAGAGGTTCCCCATGATAGGTTTGCCTTAGGGTCACCATAAGTTGGAAATGACTTCAAGGCACACAACAACAACAACAATTTCAGAGGAAGGAACTGGCAAAACCACCTCCAAGTATTCCATGTCTAAGACAACCCTGTGAAATTCATGACTTGAAGGCACATATACATGGACACCTGTCACTTATGGGACTCATTCCCAGGTTCTAGTTTCATGAGAGAAGGAGAACAGCTTCTTCCTATCTACTGTCTTCACGTCATGATCTTACTCACATGACGACACAGTGTTTGCGCTATACTACCCTTCTGCTGAACGCCAGCATAGTGCAACTGAACAAAGCAACTTACATATGTGTATGACACCAACAGGTTTCAGGCCATGTCACATCCTTTATTTGTTTATTTATTTATTGGAGTTAAGAAACCCTGAACCTCTTGAGTTTGAAGCTTTAAAAAGCCCCAGTTTTGGCCCCCAAATCCCTAAAAGCTGAAATGTTGATCAAGGCTGGAAGCCACAGGCTGAGATTGGGCCTTAAAAAGCAATTTCTACTACAGATACCTCAGTCCCAGACACTTTGCACGTGGTCAGAGAGAGTCTTTCTTCCTTTTACTGTCAAAGGACTGAGTGCTAAGGACAGAACAGGATTTAGAAGGTGAGGCTCAGAAGCAATGTATTAGGACCCTATGCTCTGCAGGAAAAAGCCCAGAAACTGCCATACCCAAGTCACACATATACAGAGAGAAAGAAATAGTGACCAGTGTGGCTGGCTTTCCCCTTGGCTGCTCTATATCCTATCCAGAATACTTTTCTTTCCTAGAAGCTGAATGTAAAATCTTTTACTATAAGCCTGCTGACAGCAGGATAAAGCAGTCTGGAAATTTGCTTAGTGCTACCCTGCGAAGTCTTTAAAACACACATATTGTTATCTCGCTGCTTGCTATGGTGACCTACATAGCAGCTACAGCTCACGCAAGAGTTTTCTTTCCTCTTCCCTGTACTGCACTGTGTTTGCTCCCTCCCATCTCTAGACTGGCAGATATTTTGCCTTGCAATAACCAAATCTCTCTCTCTCTCTCTCTCTCTCTCTCTCACACACACACAGAGTGGCTGAGAGCCAGATGCAGATGAAAAGGTTTGCAGGAGAACCAGCAGACCCAGTCCACTGGGTTTCTTCCAAAGGCAACAAGAGAGAAGCTCAGGGCTAGAATGACCTCTCCCATTAGTCCTCTTTCCTTATGTGTTCATTACCTGTGGTTCTCTCTCTCTCACTGACCCCACCGTTAACTCAATTTCATCACTGTGCAGGATATTCTATTTTCATCAGTGTCACTCAAATCAAAGGAAAAGAAAAACACCCACGGACTGATCGCTTTACCTACCAGTTTACTAATAGTGCCAAGAAAGACCAGCAAAGCCACATTATTTTTTCAACAGAGCTCTGGGAAAGTTACTTTTTGGGACGACAGCTCCCAGAATTCACCAGCCACCTTGGTTGCCCGTAGCCCCCATGAGATTGGAGCAGTGATTATGCTCTGGGTTTTAGACTCAGCTTTGATCTATCCATGTGACTGACTCTATCGTGTCCATCACTTTGAGATGTAGCTTTAAAGTTTGGACTAATATCCAGAAAGGATTCACCTTTCTGCTGCCATGGAAGCCATTAGCTGAACATTGACCATGTTAGGCAGAGGGATCTTGTAGCACCTTTGAGACTAGCTGAAAAAAAGAAGCTGGTAGCATTAGCTTTCGTAGACCTGAATCTACTTCCTCAGATGCATTGAAAGTGGATGCTCCAGGGACACATCTATATAAGCAGGCTGTGTGTGAGAATAGTGTCAGAAATGCAAAACGTGTGGTTATGGAGATGAGGTGACAATTTCAGTTTTAACAATGGTCACTAGGGGACAAGGCAGGAGGAAGGATATTATTCAAAGCCAAGATGAGTAGATATCAACATGAATGTTGGTGGGAGTATTGGAATGTAGAATGGGTGGAGTATTGGAATTCATATGCCAGACCCAACCTTACATAGCTTCTAAAATTCAGAGAAGATCAGGAGTGTTCAGGGCAGTGTGGTTGTACAAAGGCAAGAAAGATGGAGTAAATCTGATCAGGAAAGGCTATTGAGCATAGTACAACCCCCACCCAGTCACTTGGATCCATTCTGTCTTCACAGCCACATTTCCAGATGTAGTCCCACCATCTGTTGAGTGTTTGACTAGTTTGACTAGTTCAGAACTGAGAGCCAATTATTGCTCACTGAACTGGCTGGAACGGACAAACTTCATCTTAGCCTATTCAAAAGATGACTCAGGCAAAGGGAGGGTGCCAACTGCTATAAATAGAAATGGAAATGAAAGATTAAGAAGTCTCAAAGGACAATGATTGGTGGGAGCGTGACAAAGGCCAGTGAAGGAAGAATGCTTGAGGAGACCCTCCTAGGAAGGGGTGATGTTCACTCAGAGCAGCTTCTCCTCAACTCGACATCCTCCGTTTGTGTTGGAACACAACTCTCATCATCCCAAGAGACTAGTTGTTGAGGTTGTAGTGTGACACCAATGAAGGGTATGAAAAGGGATCTTGAAACACCTTTGAGACTACCTGAGTGAAATGTATTGTAACATAAACTTTGGTTGACTCAGTCTACTTTCTCAGATGCATCTGAGGAAGTAAACCAAGTCTATGAAAGCTTATCTTACAACATCATTGACTCAGTTAGTCTCAAAGGTGCTACAAAATCCCTTTACATACTGACATTCCAGACTAACACCACTATGTCTTTAAATTCTACCACCAATCATGGGTGTCAAGTTGGGGCGTCTGTCTGAGAAAGGGAACAAAAGTATTTGGAAAAGAATCAAGGAAGGAATGAAGCTAGCTGAAGTTCAGGAGAATCATACAATCCCTGAGGGATCCATGGCCAACAAAAACACCCAGAAGAACCAAAAGAACAGATTTGTGACAAAAGCAACTCAATCTGTGGCACATGGCTAGAGCTTGGCAATTTTTTGGGCTATAGCTAGGGATACCATAGAGCAATGAGAAGGTCTTAGAGAAAATCAAGCCTGGAGCCTTACTAGAAGTTGAAATGATCCCAAACTGAATGTGGCCTCTGGTTATCTCCTGGTTTTTCTTTCCTCAAAATTTTTTTGGTGTTTGGGGGCCCAAAGACCTTCCTTCACAAAACCCAATACTCCTAGAAGCCTTCAGGAATAGATACAATACTTCCCCCACCATTTTTTAAACCAGTGGCATGGGGGGGGGGATCTGGAATCATACGTGGGCCATGAAAAGTGGCCATGGGCCATATGTGGCCCACAGGCCATACCTCACCAGCCTCACCTGTAAGGGCCAATAAGGGACTCTTTCAAATGCAGCCCTCTTTAGCGGTTGTGTTAAGTTATCCATTCACCTCCTTTGGCTACTCCACGGCTGCTCTGGAGCATACATCTGTGACCTCTAAGTCAGGGTAAGCTATTAATAACTCTCCCGCCCAAGATTACATAAGTGACAATAGAAACCAACTGCCCAGGGAAGATCAGCTTCCTTGAAGGCAATGCATCTTATTAGGGAGGAAAGTCCCCAGCAAACCTTTGATTGCTCATTAGCAGAACATTTCCCTTTTAATTAATGAAGGTGGAGGTTGCCCTCTGAGCCTTCTGCCGTTCATAGGTTTGGGCCCCCTTGCAACACAATGGTAGATTATTTTTATGGGGTGGCATTGCCTAGAAATTAGCATGGACAACTTGTCAGGAATGATGGGAAATGCAATACTGCTACAGCTGGTATGCCAGGGGCTCTCCAGCTCTGCTATAAAGCATAAAAAGGGGAGAAACAGTGACTATGGAGTGGAGTGGCAGAAGAAATGAGGGCATTGCCCCCAAATGAGAATCTGCTTTCTTAGATTAAATGTTATTTCAGTCCCTAAATTTCTAACATTGCAGTAACTGAAAAAATCACTACAATCTTTAGAGATACAATTTAGGTTTCTGGAGAAAAGGGGCAGGCAAAGCGACCAAGGTATAACCTACACTGCAGAAAGAATGCAGTTTGACACCACTTTAACTGCCATGGCTCAGTGCTATCGAATCCTGTAATTTGTAGTACTGTGAGCTATTTAACTTTCTTTGCCAGAAAGCTCTGGTGTTGCAATAAACTAAAAATCCCAGAATTCCATAGGATGGAGCTATGACAGTAAAATCAGTGTGAAACTGCATTCTTTCTGCAGTACAGATTAGAGCCAAGAGTATGCAAATACACCAAATAGAAGAGTTCTAGTGGGAGTGATTTTCATTGTCTTACTTTCTCTGCATTGTTAGACATTCAGGAAAACTGACGAAAAATTTCATGGTATATGTATGGAATTGTTATGGGGTAGGGAATGCTCTTATTTTGCTCCCTTGCAGCTAGAGAGCTGCTTTAATGTTCATATTAAACCCTAGAATGGATCTACTGCCCTCCTGACATGGAGAGATTCTGCCAGTCAGAGCTGACTATACTGAGTTAGATGGACCAGTGACTTGACTCAGTACAAGGCGGCTTCTTATGTATTTGTGTTCCAACTTTTCCTCTGCTGCCTCTGGAGCCAGTTCCAGTCTCTTACTTGACTTATCCCAGTCTCAAGCTTCACTTTTTGATGGAGGAAGGAAGGATGGCTTGGAGGCATTGTTGCTTCAGGCGAGGGAAGCTCAGCAACAGTATCTTTGAGGGATGCAACATTTTTTGGAGGAGTTAACAACTTTGGTGGTTTTGGTGGGTTCAACACAGTGCTGATGTTCTTGCCTTAATGGAGCTCCTTTTGTGTTTTGCTGCAAAATTTAGGGGGGGAATGACACCGCTGTAACATCATGACGCCATATTATGGTGGCGAATCTTTTAAATTTTGGTATTAGATGGTTCAGAACTGCTGGGGAGGGTCTTAGGAGGCCAAAATTTCCCCACCTCAACTTAGCAGTCTACAAAATACATCTTACTGAAATTGTATGAAATGGACCTTACTGAAATTGCTTGCTTACAGTGCGCCTTCAAGTCATTTCTGACTTATGGAGACTGTAAGCTGAATCTTTTCTTGGCAAGATTTGTTCAGAGGGGATTTGCCATTGCCTTCCTCTGAGACTGAGAAAGTGTGACTTGCCCAAGGCCACCCAGTGGGTTTCCACAGCCTAGCAGACATTCAAACCCTGGTTTCCCATAGTTTGTCCAGCACACAAGCCACTATGCCATACTGGCTCTATATTGACACTGTCCCATGCTTAATTTTGGATTGTGTCAAGGGCTGTAGGAATCTGATAGTACTTGAACCCTTGTAGGTGACTGAAATCCCTCACAACACTGACCCACCATTCTTGGCTTTTTACAGCTCACTTCCGTACCAAGGCCGTCATTCTTCATCCCAGTTGACCGTCTGTTGACAAATCTGCCTTGCTTAGATGACAGAATGCGGCCAAGACAGCAAGGTCATTAAGCTGCAATAAGAGCGAGGAGGAACTCATCCGCACCAACCTCATTAGCATCAACTACGCTTTCCTCAGCACTTCCAGCTACCTTCAGAAAACCGACATGGCTTGTGGAGAGAGAACAGTCAGGTAGTGTGGAAAGCAACCACACATGTATAAGAAGTGTGAAAAGGTTGAAAACTGCTGGAGGAACATCTATAGGGATAGCATGGCTTTTTCTGGTGGTAACTAGCCAACCAATACTAGCTGTTGTAGGTTTTATTTCAGATGGAAACTGGCAAATCCATGTTTGACTATTCCTTCCCTAAGAGAACCCCGTGAAATTTATGGGGTCACCATAAATCAACAGGAAAGCTGAAGGCACATACACACCCAACTAGCCTGTGATATTCTTTGCTTGACTTATGAGACCTTGCCCTTCCTAGCTTTCTTCCCAGCCATTCTAATTTCTTAGCCTTCCCTCTCCTGCAATGTCTTTTAAGGAAAGGCTGTGGCTTAGTGGTAGAACATTTGCTTTTCATGCCACAACTTCCAGGCTCAATTCCTATCAACCCCAGGTCTATCCAGCAAAGATCTCTGAAGCTTTGGAGAGCCATTGCCTCACAGTAGAAAAGACTGAACTAAATGAAGGGGGGAACAAAGTATGGATTGTGAATTGCATACAACCTCTCCCCGATTTGTGAACTCTAGGGCCCACAGCAGTCAAAATTTTTCTTGCCCCCAAATGTCCTCTAGGAGTGTGCGGGTATTTTCTCCACATATCTGGCTGCTCCTGGGTGAGAAGAGTCCTTTAAAAACATACACACCCAGGAAGTGGACAGGACATGACTTCTGCTCACTTCTTGATGTTTAAAAGGCCTCTTCTGGCTCTAAAATGCTCCAGCCCCCCCCCCCCCCCCGTCAAAATGCTTTCCACCAGAGGTTATTGGGGGCAAACTTTTTGTGAGGAGGGGTTCAGTGGTGGGGTGTGTGGTCTTCTCAGGTGTACTGCGGAATTAATGTGCCCACTTTCATGCCACAGTTGCCCACTAATCGGTCCAATGGTCCCTTAAGTATAAGCCAGGGGTAAGTAACTGCACCAGTAGCGAGGATCAAATTTTGCTCCTGTGCATTTCCACCAATTTGGAAGTGATGTAATATCACTTCTGGTTTGGGTTTTGGCCAGATTTTTTATTCCTTTGGGGAGTTTTTTTTTGGGGGGGTAGTGGTGGTAGAAAAGAAATAAGCAAAACCACCATTTTTGAAGGTAGTTTTGTGCTGTGAAGTTTCCTGAAAAAAATCTGAGTGGCAGAGACTTGTGACTTTGGGGGGCATCCCAGGGGTTTGTTGGCTGCATGTGCTCCATGCCCCATACCTTCCCAACCTTGTTCAGAGAGTTCTGTATGTCTCTATTAGCCATGTTGGGGCATAGCTCAGCAGTGAGACAGCTCCTTAGCCTACAGAAGGTGCCATGATCCTGTCCTATTGACACAGAAACCAACCACCACCTTGTTGGGGAGAGGTTGGAGTAGAAGGCATTTGAGGTCGTTTTCAGCCAGAGTTGGGCAAAACTAGAACTCCCATAACCCCTGGCTGGAGGATTCTAGGATCTGTCATCTCCAAAGGGAACTTCTCTGAGCTCTGCCCCTTGCTCAGTCTATCTACAAGCTTGGCATCCCAGTCTAGCAAGAGCAGAATCCGCAGCACAATAACCGGCTTGAGAGGTATGGTCTCCTCCTCCTTGCTGCTCACCTGGTGGTGTCTTCCTTTCCAATAATGAGATCTGAGCCATTGGCTTCCTCTGATGTCAAATCTCCTATGCCTGGGAGGGACAGGTTTGATGTGCAAGGTATATAGTTAATTAAGCACCTGATTAAATTTGGCAGCAGCTGTTGGGGTCGATTGAGAAAGTGCGAGAAAGACCGTTACCTCTGCTGATGCAGCAGTTGAAGGAGCAGACTGCACCAGAGGGGGTGGCGGGGTGAAAGGGGGAGGAAGGAGAGGGGGCCCAAGAAATCCTACTATACAGCATTATTTCTTAATGACCCATTTGTCTTCTGGGCTCATTAACATTCCAGGAGAGATGAGAGTTGCCATAAAGAATGGCTAGGTATTATTTCCTGGAATGGTACGAAGGAATGCCATCTTCTTTTGCTGTTCTTTCTCTTCTCTCTGTTCCATTGCCCTTCCAATACATACTTTCCCTTGACAGCAGGTGCAGGCAAGATCTGGGGATCTGGGGGGAAATTTTCTGATCGCTAGACCCATTATAAGTCATGTAAGCTACACATATATTGTGTGTGGAGGGAGGAAGAGAGGGGCATTCATCCTGCAGGTGATGTTTGTGTCGTTGTGTGCCTTCAACTTGATTCTGACTTATGAAGATCCTAAGATGACAAGATCCTAAAGTGTAAGGATATACAACTGATCACTAAAGTTTGAACCATCCAGTCCATTGTATGCCCCATCACCATGTACAGATGCAAGAGCTGGACAGTGAAGAAAGTAGATAAATAGAAAATCAACCCTTTTGAGATGTGGTGCTAGAGAAGAGTGCTGAGGTTACAGTGGACAGCCAAAAAGACAAACAAATAGGCCCTTGAACAGATCAAGCCTGAACTCTCCCTAGAAGCCAAGATGATTAAATTGAGGCTGCATTACTTTGGTCACATCATGAGAAGGCATGACTCATTGGAAAAGACAATAATGCTAGGAAAGGTAGAAGGCAGCAGAAAAAGAGAAAGATCCCATGTCAGATGGCTAGACCCAATCAGAGAGTTCATGGGTCTGGATCTACAAGATCTAAGCAGAGCAGCTGAGGACTGGGAGTCTTGGAGATATCTCCTCCTCAGGGTCACCATGAGTTGGGTCGACTTGAGTGCGCATAACGACAACAAGGCGACCCTATCACAGGTTTACTTTGCAAGATTTTCTCAAAGATTTTAGCTTAAAATAGCTATCCTCAATGCTGAATCTCAAACCCGCAAAAATATCAGTGGGTTGGATACCTCTTTTAATGTTCACTGCCAGGAAAACCCTATGATAGGTTCATCTTAGGGTGGTCATAAGTAAAAATTACTTGGAGGCACACAACAACAACAAACACCTGGATGTGAAATGTGAAATGAGCATCTAGAAATACAATGCACAATGGCACTTTGTGTGCAATAGCACTCCATGCTCATTTCTGCTTCCACAACCTTCAACTGGATATAGATGCTCTACCATGTTTAACAGAAGTACAACCATATGCATAACAGAATTTATGCATGTGTAAATCAACAGGTGACTTGAAGGCATATACACACGCTCTGTTTTTGGAATGAAAGGATCTGGTTTAAGTAAATGAAAGTGACAACCTTCCCATAGGCCCACAACAATTAAAAGACAAGAAGACACACAAGATGATATAACTTAACAGAAGACACTAAAGAAGGTTAATTTCCCCATATCAAGGAACTGTGAATCCTCAAATACAGCTTCCCTCAAGTGAGTAAGAAGAAGAGAGGGCTCTGCATTGGTCATTTGGTGGCTTGACTCTCTGTTCATGTGCCATAGAGAGAAACAAAAATCACTGTTAATTCCATCCCCAAAGGAAAGGAAAAAAGGAGAGGGAAAAAAACTTGCCAGAGGTTCTGTAGGAGGGATGGTAGAGCACAGATTGGCTCCTGCATAGAGGTAAATACAACACAGCAGGCCCGATCAATGCAGCCGCTAAGAGCAGTGTCAAATATGAGCAAAGAGAGAGAGAGAGACTGAGTACTGTTGTTGCAAAGAGGTCAGGGAAGGAAGCAAAGTTTCAGGCAGGGAAGGACAAAAAGGAAAAGGAGAAAGAATTCAAACCAGCAAATGCCAACTTTTGCAGGCATTGCTGATCTTTATGCCATAGCACCATTTTGCCTGCTTTGGCTAGCACTATTACTACTACTAGTAACCACTATGACTTGTAGTTAGTACTATTATTTACTACTACTACTACTACAAGTCATATTTGGAATTGGTGGGGAACAGGGATTGCCTAAAAAAATTATGAAACAAATCCAATAAACTGATGAGAAATGATTTTACAAAATGGCTCCCTGCCCCATTTGGCATGGAATGTCACGTTGACTATATTAAGAAGGCTGCTCCAAGAACTGGCATCTCTTTGTAAGGGATTTTAACATCACCCTACTTGAAAAAATAAGTTGCTAGGGGAATGTTTGAGGGGTAATAAGGTGCAAAGGGGTAAGAGAATTGTCTAAGCAGGGATGGGGCTGCGATCTGCATGGAGCCCACAGGGCCACTTTGTGGCCTCAGGGCTCTCCAGGAATTCTTTCCAGGTTTTTTTGCAACCAAATGGCCTCTAGCATGGCATGGAAGCATTTTTGCCACACTCCCCCAGCCATTGTAGGTGTGTGTTGTTTGCCTTCAAGTTGTTTCTGAATTACAGTGCCCCTAAAGTGAACCTATCACAGGGTTTAAACCTGGCACCCTCTGCTTGCCAGGTCTGTGTTCTGCCCACTGTCCCGATGTCAGTAGAATTATGTTCCCATCAATACAACATTTCTCCTTACAGGATATCTTCACACAAGCTTTTCAAACAAAAGCCTGAGGAAACTTTCTTCTGGACCTGATCACAATGGAAGAACGTGACCCACATAGTGACTAGCAAAGACATGTCTTAGTCCTCACAAAAATGTGCCAATGTTTCTATCTGTAATTTTCTGCTCAACAGCTGAGGAGCATCTCTGAAAGAGCAGCAGCCTTCAAAAGGACAAGGTCGGTGCAGGTACAGAGAAACAGCAGTGAGTTCAGAAGCACATGGAGAATGGGGTTTGGGAAGAAAAAATAAATCTGGAGACAAAAGAAGAATGGTAGAAAAGAAACAGCCTGCGGAAGAAAAAGAGAGCACCAGGTGCCTATGGATTGATCTTTAATAGTTGAACAGCCAGCTGGAGATGAGGCAACAGAGAATTGGGCCACAGTGCCATTATGGTGCTTAATGGTTTCATTTCTGAACATACTGTAACTGGTAATCTCTGTGAGAGAACCTGGATAATCATTTCCCAAGAGTCAAGATCAGAAGTGGGCAACGTGTGGGCTATGGTTGTATGTGGCCCTTGGGATCCCAGTGTGGCCCCTGAAGTCCAATTTTTTTTGTTATCCCAGTTTTTGGGTGAGTTTGTGTCCTCAAGTGGTCCTCAAACACCTAAAACTGGCACAAATGTAGCATTTACCTCCTCTATCCTACAGGGGAGAAATGCAGGGAATTGGGGAGAAAATGGAAGTGGAAATGGAGAGGGATATGGGGTGGTGGTGGTGGTGGTGGTGGTGGCCTTGCCTGCTCTGGAGTTGCCCACCCTGCTCTACATTCATGGCTACGCTATGCTGGTTTCAACCCAATTGTAAATTCCATTGAATTAGTAGGATTTGCAGAAGTGTCAACCTTCCATGCAGCAACAGATTCATCTGGTCTACTCTTGTCAGGACTAGAAAATAAATTTAAGCCACTGGGGTTCATGGTTGGTTTGTGGATGATACAAGTTTTTTTTTTTTTTTACCCCAGGTTGACTTGATCTACAGCAAAACCTTTGACTGCATAGAGCATGAAAAGCTATGGATTGCTTTCAAAGACTACATGATAGTGCCACTACATTTGATAGTCCTGATGAGAAATCTGTGTCCAAAACAAGATGCTACTGTTTGAACAGAATATGGAGAAACAGAATGGTTCCCGATTGGCAAAGGGGTCAGGGCTGCATTCTATTCACCCTACTTGTTCAACTTGTACACAGAAAATATCATAAGAAGAATAGGGACTAGATTCAGAAGGAGAAGCGAAGATAAGAGGAAGGAATATCAACAGTCTCTAAGATATGCAGATGACTCCATACTACTATAGAAAACATAATAGACTTGAAACAATGACTAAGGAAGGTCAAATAATAAAGTGCAAAGGCAGGCTTACTGCTGAACATAAAGAAAATAAAAATAGTGACCAAGGAGGACCTACATAAATCTAACTGAGACAATGAAGAAGCTGACATAGTTAAAGATTCTCCATACCTTGGATCAAACATTGATCAGAATGGAGAGTGAAGTCAAGCAAAAAGAAGACTAAGACTGGGAAGGGCAGCTATGAAACAACTAAAGAGAAAAGAAATACAACTGAGCACTAAAGTTAGAATAATCCAAGCCATGGTATTCCCCATCACCATGTATGGATATGAGAGCTGGACAGTGAAGAAAGTAGACAGAAAGAAAATTAACTCATTGGAGATGTGGTGCTGGAGAAGAGTGCAAAGGATACCATGGATGGCCAGGAAGACAAACCAATGGGTTGTAGAACAGATCAAACCTAAGCTCTCTCTGGAGGCCAAGATGATCAAACTGAGGTTGTCATACTTTGCCACATCATGAGAAGGCATGATTCATGAGAAAATATAATAATTTTAGGAAGGCAGTAGAAAGAAAAGATCCCATGCCAGATGGCTAGACTCAATCAGGGAGGTCATGGGCTTGAATCTACAGGACCTAAGCAGAGCAGTGCAGCATAGAGGGGCTTGGAGATGTCTCATCCACAAGATCGCCATGAGTTTGGGTCAACTCAAGGGCAGTCAACAACAACCATTCATTACTGATATATCATACTAGATTCAAAGCTGATATACCATCATTAAAAAAACCCCACATAATTATTTATACCAAAATATTTGAATAACATTTCAGATGAATTCAAGGACAATGTAAGAAACAGATTTGAACTATTTAGTACAATTGACCAGGAATCTGAAGAACTGTGGACAGAAGTCAACAACATAATTAAGGATGAATGCAAAAAAACACTAACAGTGGCCAAAAAGAAAGAAAGAAACAATGGATGACAGATGAAACACTTCATGCAATAAAAGAAAGAAGAAAAGCAAAAGCAAAGGGAGATCAAAGATGATGGAAGCCAAGATGATCAAGTTGAGACTATTGTACTTTGGCCACATAATGAGAAGGCATGGATCACTAGAAAAAACAATAATGCCAGGAAAGGTAGAGGGTAGAAGAAAGAGAGGAAGATCACAAACCAGATGGATAGACTCGATCAGGGGGGTTATGGGCAAGGGCTTGCAGGATCTGAGCAAGGCAATGGAAGAGAGGGATTCTTGGAGATGTCTCATCCACAGGGTCGCCAGGAGTCAGAACCAACTTGAGGGCAGCTTACAACAACAACATACCATCTTGTTGACATGGAAGTCACCAGCTGCAAATGATGATACCAGCTCCCTCCATTGCCTCCCTCTCAGTCTGTGTGATTTGCCTTGTGCAGATGCTGCTTCTTCTTCTGTTTACTGTCTGGCCTCCCCCGCTTTCCCTATACCATGACCCAGCAGAGAGAAAGAGCCTCATATCCATCTTTCCTGGGATGCCTCTCCTTGCACAGCCTTTCCAATAAACCTCGGAGGTGTCACCCCCAGCTGCCTGTGTTGACAAACCTCTCTCCCCTGCCAGGCTCTGTCCATCATGTATGGAGCAGGAGATATCCCTCTCATCCCTCCCTCCCTGCCTGCTTTCCTCTTTCCTGGTCTCCTGAATTTGGGGAATCCCTGCACATTCATGCCACTTCCAGGATCTGCAAAATGCCGCAGCAAAAATGCACAGAGGAACAGATGGAACAGTCTTAGAATGAGAAGGATCATGGAGCTCAGTATATTGTCAGTAACAGAGGCAGAGAATCCATGTTCTACCAAAGAGGCTGGACTTCACTTCATACCATCTCTAGCCAGCTTGGCCAGTTGTTATGGACAATGGGAGCAACAATTTAATAATCTTTGGAGAGAGACATGCTGAGATCTTACATCTTGCCTGCATGGCATAAATCTACACTTATGGTTGCATCATGCCATGCTTTGGTTGAATACCAACAGTGTGCACTTGCAAGTGCCAGTGTATTTTTGTAATTCCAGGGAATAAATCACATCCTGACCAAGAATGTGCAACTGCATGGCTGGAATTCTGTTGGTTCGTCCCAACTAGAGCAGACCCATTCAATGAACTATTGATGGTGAGCCAACATAGGTAAACTCTATTAATTCAAAGGCTTTTCTCTAGTCAAGACCAATAATACTACTTAGGCCCATGTGAAATTGTTATATTTGTGGAACTTTACCTACACAACCATGAATCAAATACATCTATTGTACAAAGTCCAAAAAATAAAAATAAAATTGCATGTACAACTGAATTTGCACCTTTTTTTAAAAAACAGCAGCAGCAACAACAACACACAAACAGGATTTCAGCTTCAGGGTCCTCATCCATGCTCTCTCTCACTGGTACCAAGCTCCCAGAGTTTCAGATAGGGATCTTTCTCTGCCTGTACTGGACACACCAGGACTTGATCCTTGCATGTCCTGTTTGAAAAGCACATTGGGCCCTTGGTATCTAGAACCCACTGTGGATACCAAAAAACCCATGAATCCTTAAGTCCCATTATATACAACAACATAGTCAAATGGTATCCCTTATATGAAATGGCAAAATCTTTGCTTTTTGGATTATTTTCTGGAATATTTTCAAGCCATGGAAGGTGGAATTTGTGGGTGCTGAATCTATGGATACAGAGGGCCAACCGTATATGATCTATCACAGAGCTCCATACTCCGCTCCTCCAAATGGATGGTGATTTTTGAGAAGAAGATATAGAAGCTTACCCAAGAAAGCTTGGGCTGCAGCTTGGGAATCTACTGTGTGGAGCTGAGCTGTGCTTTGTAGCACAAGGAGCTACTGACTAGAATTGAGCTATGGTCTGTAATGTGGGAAGCTTTTGTGTGGCGCTGAGCTATGCTTTGCAGCCTGGGGAACTGTACCATGGAACTGAGCTCTAGTCTACTGTCTGGGAAGATGTTGCATGGGGCTGAGTTGTGCTTTGCAGCCTGGGGAGCTATTGCATGGAACTGAGTTCTAGTTTACATCTTGAAGAAATGCTGTGGGGAGCTAAGCTGTGCTTTGCAGACTGGGAAACTGTTAGATGGAGATAAGGACTTGCAACCATTTCCTTTTGGGGATAATAAATTTGGAATGGAGCTACATTTCAAATAGAGAAGCTACTTTATTGGTGTAACAAGTAATGATTTCTAGTTACTTTCAAAAATTATTTTTAAGAGCATTTCTGGAAGCATTGCCCTAGTTTTATGCCTTTCTCTTATCAATCCTAAGGGGATTTTCTCCAAATTTAATGGAAATAATGGAAATGTAAGGAGTTGAACAACAAGTAGCACATTGTGAAAACTGAAGAGCTACTCTTTAAAAGGAAACAAACAACTTGTAAAGCATGCCATTCAAAGGCCTCAAAAATAGCATTTCCAGGTTTTGGATCTCTGTCCTACAGGTGGCAGATTTTATTTATTAACATATTTCTATCCTGCCCTATATCTAAGAATCTCAGAACAGCATACAATAAAATCAGCTTGAACAGTTTAAAGCAATTTAAAACAGTAAGAGCAATATAGATAGACTGAAAACATATTAAACCGGCTGACACATTAAAGCAAAACCATTTATAACTAATGAAAACCATTTAAGACAATTTAAAACCATGCAACGTGCAGATGTGGACGAAATCAACTGGCCCCAAAGGCTCAGGAAGGACATGAAGCATGGCTCTCGCCTGATAGTCTGGCTGCCCATAGTTCCATTATCATTGGGGTACTGAATTTATTTCAGGTTGTGGTTGTTGAAGGACCTGTATGCATGTGGGAGATAATGCTTGGCACCTTGGGTAATTCAAGGTGGGCCAAAAAAAAAAAAAAAAAAAAAAAGGACATTTTCCTCCCACAAGAATGCTGCACCCTCATGAAATTTTCCTTCAGACCCCAAATTTCTAGCATTGGAGTAGTTTAAAATCTCAGGTGAGCATTTAGAAGCACAGTTTAAGCATCCCAGGAAAATGGGCAGGCAATGTGACCCAGGGAATGTGAACACAGCATCTGAAGAAAATGCAGGCCTGTGACTAACGTCATCATCCCCCCCCCCCCCCGTATTATTTTGAATGCCTTTGCCTGATGAAGAAGCCAGTGGAGCTTCGAAAGCTTGCAACATGTATTTTATGCATTTTGGTTGGCCCAATGAAGATATCACTGTTTTGTGGATTTTGAATGTTATTGTACTTTGCTATATGGCCAACACAGCTACTCTGGGATATGTAAATATAAGAGTTCTAGTTGTGATTGTTAGTGTCTCACTGTCTACGATGTTTGAAATTTGGGGATTGCAAGAAAATTTTATTTGGGAAGCAGAATTCTTATTGGAAGGCAGCACCCTCATCTTCCCCATGGCTATACCTCTGGATGGCTTCCTTAAAGTTCAAATTCAAACCCAGAACAGATTCACTGCCCCAACTGAAGGGAAGCTCTCAGATACTGCTGGAAGTGAAGCTCTTGCTAAACCAAGTGCTTTTTGTCATGGAGGAAGACTTCCAGCTGTCTGTTCTCCCTCCCTTTGGTGTGTGTGTGTGTGTATGTGTGTGTTTGCATAGCATGGTGGGATGTGAACATTGATTAGTTTTATGCTTCACAGACCCCCAGTCCTGCTCAATATCTCACTTTCATCTCAGTTCAAACATGCATTCTTTAGTGACCCAGAAATGTCTACTCAGCAATTCCAAAACACCCAGCGCCTTTATAGCACTGGGTGGTAAAGCTGGAGATGATGTGTTTCTGCTCAGATGGCATCTGTTTATGGGAACAGGGGGTGTATTTTGTCACTTTGGAGAGAAGGGATGCGCTTCCCTCCCCCACATATCCACACTCTCTGTAATGTGCAGCATCTCAAAGGGTAGGGCATCTTTCTTCCTGCTTCCAAAGAAGGACTGGGCCCAAATTGTCCAACAAACTTCCTGGCTGAGCTGGGCTTTGCACCTGGGTCTCTACCTGCAGACTGGCTTTAGAGGGTACAGTGGGCAGAACTTTGACTGCAAAGCCCAGTTAATGGGAGTTAGGCTGGTCCAGAAGCTTTGCTGGCAACTCTTTCTCATGTGCACAGAGTTGGGGGTGGTTTTGTTGAGGAGTGAGAGCAGCAGCAGGACAGAAGGCAAGGCTGTCCCATAACCTTGGAGACTGGTTACCAGAAGTCTTGGGCCGAGACCTGTCCACTTCAGAGTCTTAAAGTTTTCCCATTGCAAATGATACCTGCCATTGCATCACTAGAGGGAAGGGCAGGGATGGGCAGACTGGTGGTCAAGATGGGCAGACTGGTGGTCACCAGCTGCCTACATGAACATTCTCTTCCCTCTGGAGTCAGTGGAGGTAGAAGAGAACCTGTCATGTCTTATGTGGAGAGGAAGCCTCCTCTGATGAGAAAGGGAAAGAGAAGAGCCCAGATAACAGACTCCAGTTAGAACAGAGGTGGTTGGCATCCCTGCTTTGGAACCCAAACCTTGACCGTCTCATGTAGACCCAAGGAGTCAAAGATACTGCATCCTTCTGAATGATAGAATTTAAAGTAGCAAAAGAGCAGGAAATACTGTGGCACACTTTAAAAAGGAAAGGTCAAGCTAATTAGGCCAGCTGTATTGATTTGTCACTGGCTATTTTCCAGGCTGTCTCTTTGTTGCAAGACAACTGATCCACTATCTCTGCTGGGCATTGTGCTCCATTCCTTGCTCTCATTTCCTGACCTGCATCTTGCTCCCTGGACTATTCTCTTCAGCGACTTGCTGTCTGGCTTTGGGCCCTTCTCAAATTATTTTTTGTGGTCAGACCCTGGATTGCTTTGACTGCACTTCTGCTCTTACAAGCAGACTGCCTTTGGGTCTGGCCCATTCTGGCTTCGTTTCTCCATTGCTTAGAACTCAAGTTTGCAGCAATTGAAACAAGCTGAGGACAAAAGGGGGAAATGGGAAGAGAGAGAAACTGGGACATTTTAAAGACAGGTGAAAAAGTGGGATGACAGAAGATTAATTGGGACTGCCCCAGTCAAACTGGGGCAGTTGGGGGTTATGGATTTACCTATGTGTTGATTCACCATTCAATGATGGATTGAATTGTTGTGGACTCTTAGAAGGTATGCAACTCTTTCTCAGTGGCTTCAGCACATGTCTTTATTCCCTGGTACTGTAGAAGCAGCCTGTGTGCCTCGTCCATTGCACAATGGGGCAGATATACAATAAGTTGCCCAGTGTTGGTATTCAGCAGAAGAGTGGTTTAGAGAAACACCATGCAACTATGTTAGATTTATCGCAGCCAGTGTGTTTTATTGATTCCATTTTTTTTAAAAAAAGATAATTGCCTCATTTAAATATTTCAGTTCATAAGCCAGCTGTGTTCTTTTTTGTGGGGTTAGGGTTTAGTTTCCCCCTAAATGTCAAAAGAGAAAGAATAAAATGCATTAAAATAACAACCATAAAACAGCGATACCCTTATTGGACCAAGCAAAATGCACAGAATATATGATGCAAGCTTTTGAAGCTTCACTGGCTTCTTCATCAGGCAAAGTAGAAAAAAAAAGTCAGTAGAAAGAATTTTTTTTTTTATGCTGTTGGAGTCACAGACCTACACTGGGTAACTGTCCTACAAAGTATTACTGGAAATGGAACCTGTTGGTAGTTGTCCTCTCTGTAACATTTAGGAGCATCCCTTTTGTCCCAGGTGATCCCCAAAATTTGGTCGAATGCTTCACAGTCTGGGCCTCTTCCTATTTGTCTAAACTGCTCCAGCCTGGCTTACCTTCGCTTTGCATCTAATTAAGCCAATCAAATCTCAGCCAATTTGAATTGCAGCAAGGAAGTCTCTTTCTACATGCCCTGGGGAAGATGGAGGGAGTAGCATTTCTTTGGCTCTTGCCAGCTGTTGCACCATGTTTGCTTGGGAAGCTGGCCTCATCCTCAGCCCTGTTATTAGCATCTACTGCAGCCAAGTCCCCAGATACCTGCTCCCTGCGACATTGTTGTTACCAACTGGGGTACATCTCCATCTTTTGCAAATGGCACTCCTTGCATTAAAATAACATGTGCTATTAAGCCTGGTTATTGCTTAGGTCACCCAAATAAATTGCAAAAGGAGAGAAAGAAACAGCAGCTGAAGAAAGGGAAGTGGAACCAGGTTTGTGTGCCTGCGAGGAAATCGATAGGCCTCTATCATTGCCAGACAGTCATTGCTGCACTGAGGATTCATGAACGCAATAAAACTGCGGACAGGAAGCGGAGCTCCAGCCGGCAGTGTGAATTACAGAGTCATCTCCCTCACAGCCAAGCACACTCTCCGGGTTGTGACTTTCCTCTCATTGACTCTGGCAGGGGAAAAGAATGGCAGTAGGCAATCAGGGCTGCCAAGGCATTCCTTTTGTCTGGCATGAGAGTTCTTAACTGCCCTGCTGCCAGTGGCGGCTGGTGGCTCCTATGTTTGCAGGACAGTGAATCTGCACTGGGTTTTGGGCAGCTTCAAGGGAGCTATCCAAAGTGCTGGATGTATTTTACAGATAAGGTTTAGCACCTTGGATAGCACATTTCAAGAGGTTAGTAGGGAAGTGAATCACTCTGCATTTTTGGAGAGCTTTAGAGAGGCTAGTAGTCCAAGCCATTGTATTCCCCATCACCGTGTATGGATGTGAGAGCTGGACAGTGCTGATAGGAAGAAAAGCAACTCATTTGTGGTGCTGGAGAAGAGTGCTGAGGATACTGTGGCAGCCAAAACGACAGTGATCTTGAGCAGACCTGAACTCGCCCTGGAAGTCAAGATGATTAAACTGAGGCTGCCATATTTTGGCCACATTATGAGAGGAAAGGAATAATTAGAAAAGACAATGATGCTGGGAAAAGTGGAAAGAAGCGAAAGAGAGGAAACCCACAGGCCAGATGTTTAGACTTGATCTGGCAGCCTGAAGGACCTGAGTAGAACTGTTGAGGACAGGGGCTCTTGGAGATGCCTCATCCACAAGGTCTCCATGAGTCAAGGTCAACTCAAAGGCAGTTAACAACAACAATAACAGCAAACTCACAATATGTTGCTGCTGGGAAAATCTATTTTCTCCCCAACTGATGTGCAGATTGCCTCTAAAACAAGAGGGAACAGAGGCAGGGAGGTCATCCCAGCTGATCAAAACATTCCCAGTGCTCTGAGCCTATGAACCCTGGCTTTACTACTTTTAACAACTTGACCATCAAATATCATACAGCAGCATCATACTAAACTGAACTGAATCAAAGATTTTCTTCCCCTCTGCCTCTTAGTTTCCCTGCATGAACCATTGTCCTTGCCCTTGCCATCCTATGCCTCTCCCTTCCAAGAACAATGAGTGACTGCTGGGTGAGAGCAATTTGGAAAACAATAACAACTGCAGATCTGTCCAGAGAGGCCTATGGAAAGGCTGAAGCTGGTGGCTGTTAATTTCCCATCCATTAGGTTCACAGGAGGAGGGAAGGATGTACAGTTCACATTTTAAGCAAATCTGGGAAAGGGGACTAAGGGGGCAAAGAAGCAAACAAACAAAAGGCAACACACTGGATTTGGGGGTTTCTGGAGGAGAAAGCAGCAAAGAAAGAGATGCATTAGCATCAGAGCAGGGGAGCATATCTGAGTTTCAGCTGTCAATCCAGGAATGAAACTGGAGGAGAGGCAAAGCTCACCCCCTAATGGCCAATTCTGGAAGCACGTATTATCTGATAATATGGCACCAGACTTAAGAGTTGGCCACCTTTGCATGCCTACACTTGCTAATTGCTAGTTTGCATGTAACTCCATAGGAGTTTAGGAACAGTAGATATTTATAGTGAGCTCTTGTTTCCTAGTTTCCCCCCACCTCCCCCCTCACTCTCTTCCTGCATCCATTTTTCTTCTCCTTCTCTTTCCTCCATTAGATTATGTATTTGATTATGGATGAGCATGACCCAATGTGATGTAGTGGTTTGAACATTGGCTTACTACTCTGGAGACCAGGTTTGAGTCTCCACTTGGCCAAGGTCAACCAGTGGGTAAACCACATTCTCTGAGCCTCAGAGAATGGCAAAAGCAAACCACCTCTGAACCAATCTTGCCACCCCCCCCACCCCACAAGGCCCTCGATAGGTTTGCCTTAGGTTTGCCATAAGTTGGAAATGACTTGAAGGCACACAAGAGCAACAACTGTGAGTTAAGTTACTTTCCTAGGTTTTGCAAAGAAGACTAAAGCTTACTTCTTTTCTCTGCTGGACTGTGAATATGAGGTGGATGTGGGACTGCTTGTTGTTCAGCTTCTGCCTTGCCAATTTGACTACTCTGCTTGAGAGATCCTTGGCTGTCTCTTACATTTCTCAGTGCTAGAAACAGGTGTGTGTGTGTGTGTGTGTGTGTGAGTGCACATTAGCAGGAGTTTGGGGAAAGTGAAGCCCATGGCCTCTATGGTTCTACAAATTCCTTTTCCTGGTTCTTGCACTGCTCTAAATTTTATTTTTTGACACATTTTTTTTTCTCCCAGACAATGCCAAAACATTCCAAACAATGAAAAATGTTGTGTTCCTCTACCCATCCAGGAAATCCCCATTGTCCAAATTCCACTTCTTTGGTTGTATATTTGCACCAAACACTGGCTGGAAGTGATGCAACATCACTCTTGGTGTTCCTGGATGTGCAGATGCGGTTGTTGTTGTTGTTGTTGTTGTTGGTGTTAGGCAAGTGAACATTGGTTCATGCCCCTGCACAGTTGCCCACCCTGGTATATTCCAAAAATATGCAAAAGCACCAAAAATTGCAGAAGATGGGCACAGAATCACAGACTATGGTGGCTTGGTATGTGTATGTGTGTACTTAAAATACAAGTTCTTAGTCCTTATGATGGCAAAGAAATATCTGATGATGTGCAAGCAGCAACGCTTGCAAAAATGTGCAGACAGATTTTGCTGAACTGTTTGACCAAAGAGAAATGACTGAAGTAGGCTTTCAGTAGTTGAGGATGAAGCTCTGCCAAGCAGCTTGTCTGACTGTGAACTGATGAAAGTGCTGTCAATTGTGCAAAAGAGTTAAATGAAACTCAAGGAAGCAGGATATATTAGGGAAAAATGGAAGGAAGTGGTGCATATTTGGCCAATGTGTATAATTTATACAGGCTGTAGTGTGCAGATTTTCCAGAGCAGAAGTGGACTATTTTAGTGCAAAAGAAAGAGAGAGACCTTTCCAGAGCTGGAAAAAACAGCTGTCGTTCTACCTTTTTAAGACTACTACAGTTGTATTGTTTCAGATCAACTGCTTCCCTTCCACACCTCTTGAAAGTGCTTGTAATTTCCTAGTATCACTTATTTCATATTTTAAATTTTTCAACAAGTGTGGCTTTGTGATTTGAATGTGCTTTACTGTGTTAGGCTTTACTGTGTTAGGGTCAGTGAGAAGCAGTAATGTTGGCATTCTGTATGTCACCAACCCTAGCTTGTTGTCTTGCACTAAGAGGATATTTATATATAATAACATGAATTTAAAAACAGAAAAGCAGGTGTGGCTAGAATGGGGATGGGGATCACAACATGGCCTCTCAAGACGTTGTAATGCCTGAGGCAAAAGGACAAGATGCACTGCACTCCAAATTCTATACAGAGCTTGGAATAAGGACCTATTTTTTGACTTCTGCTCCCTGACTCTTCTGGCTACTGGCCATGCTAACTGGGGGATTTGGGGAGTTGTTGTCCCCCCCCCCCAAGATCTCATTCTGATTCAGCTGATAGGACTGGCAGCTAAATCTTGCTTCAGGTTGGAAAATGGGACTGGATTCTCCATTACATCTGAAGGTGGCAGGCTTGTTTATTGGGCTCAGAAAAAGCTGTATGGCAAACATCATGGCATCTTCCAGCACTTTGCCGTCATTCTTTGCCCCACATTACAGCATTACCATCCTAAGGCAACTGCTTTACTCTTCCTCATGGTAGGGGTGGCCATAGATAACAGCCCAGAGTAGGGATGTAAGTCTTCAGCGGCATTGTCCTTGCAGCCAAGGGCAAATCATTCCAATATTTTTCTCCCTGCTGTGTGAGCCAATGAAGATTTCTGTGTAGTATTCTCCTGGTATTTGCACCTTGTGAAGTGTTCTGGGTGGTTTTGCACAACAAAACATGCAGACTGGCATCCTGTTAGTGACTGATACGTGCGTATGTTCTGTTAAGCATTCTGCTCATGGATCCAGCCATCTCTCCCCTCCACCCAATTCTGTTAGCAGATTGGCTGAATGACTTCATCAAAATTGGTTTTGGCCTGGCCCTGCCTTACCAAAACCTCACCATGGCAGCTAGCCAGCAGGCCTTGTTCTCTGCTCTGCCAACAAGGCCTTTAATAGTAATAATGAACAAGTGAGTCAAAGGGCAGAGGGAGGCACACCGAACACGGCTTTGCTTGGGTTTGTAGAACAGGGCAGCTGAACCAACGGCAAGCTCTGATGTATGTAGGTTGGCCACGGGTCTTACTTTGCAGTTGACAGTCCTTTGTTGTCCAGTTCAGCATAAAAATACCCCCCCACAAGGGGACACAGGGGCCTTGGAGTTACCCATGGACAGCAGATATGGACTGCCATTATAGCTGCCAGATTAAAAGGTGGAAAGGGCTCCTATACCTTTCATAGATCTGCAGAAGAGCCATGACACTGTCTTTCCACAGTGATGGGATTGCATGCTCCTGTGAGGCAAGAGGCTATACTGATGGTAGAAGTGGTGCTAGTAGGGTCTTCCATGTCAGGCAGGCTTTTGCTGAAGAGAGAGAGAGAGGCTAAACAGACCCAGCTCCCTAAGTTGCTCCTCATAGGGAATGGTTTCAAGACCGTTCACCATTTTGGCTGCCCTCCTCTGGACATGCTTCAGCTTCTCAATATCCTTTTTGAATTGTAGTGCCCAGAACTGGACACAGAGACAGTATTATTCCAGGTGAGACCTGACCAAAACAGAATAGAGTGGCACTATTACTTCCCTTGATCTAGACACTATACTTCTATTGATGCAGCCTAGAATCACATTGGCTTTTTAAAGCTACTGCACCACACTTTTGACTCATGTTCAACTTATGGTCTACTAGGACTCCTTGAAGTCTTGTTAAACCAGGCGTCCCCGATCCTATGCATTTCATTTTTTTCTGCCTAAGTGCAGTACCTTACATTTCTCTATGTTGAAATTCATTTGGTTAGTTTTGTCCCAGCTTTCTAATCTATTCAGGTCATTTTGAATTTTGATCCTCTCCTTTGGGGGTATTAACTACTCCTCCTAATTTGGTGTCATCTGCAAATTTGATAACCATGCCCTCTATTCTTTCATCCAAATCATTCCTCCCTTGCCACCTGCCTCGCCATCCTCGACTCTTTCACTCCCAGCAGGAAGGCAAAGATCTCAGTCTGTCTCTTTTTTGCTTTCTGTAAGACTGATGCATAAAGGAAACTGTCTCTAAGTGTGTATTGGGGGTGGGTGGACAATCCTCCAGGAAGTCCACGTGTCTCTTGAGCAAGCCTCATTGAAAAGAAACCCCTGGTAGCATCACGCTCCACTGGCCAGTCGAAAATGGTGAGGAGGATGAACGTGGGCTGGAGAGCCCTTGGGCCTGGCAAGGCTGGTTTCAGCAGTAAGTACCGTCATGCCCTCCTACAGTGAGGGAGGCAGCTCAGCTGAGCAGAAAGGCAGGCTGGAAACCATCACAGCTGCAGCTGCCAGAGAGCACGACTTCCCATACAGTGTGCCTGAAGCATCTCTAGCAGAAGGCACCATCTCTCTTTATTCTTCCTTCCCTCCTTCTCGTTCGGAAATAATTATGGATACCCTGATCAGTCTAGCTCTCTATGGCTGGCACCCTGTTAGTAACATAATTTTCTCTACAGAAGTGGCTGGGCATTTTTCTCCTCTGTCCATACACTGTTGACTTTCAGAGAAGCAGAGCTATGCAGGCACTTTCATTGCCCATGTTGCACCATTGTGCATTGCAATACAAATGTGCCTTGTAGTCATGTGTTTCACACTTGTTTGCACATTCAGTTGTGAAGTGTTCCAATTCACTAATACGCCAGGGTCAAGTAGTACTATGGCTGGCATCCGGTTAGTGACATATACACAACTAAGTTGTGCTATGCATGCAGGGCAAATTATTTGCCAGAGCACAACAGCACACAGACTTGTGGAGACAGCAATGTTGCACATTGTGTTTATGCATGTATATTTGACAGTGTGGTCACACTTTGGGCATTGTAAGGACAACAAGTCATTGACATATGTTGTGTTCTGCATGGGGGGTTGTGTAGTGCGGGTGCAGTGTAGGCCCATGTACAGATAACTATGCTTTGCACTGAAGGGATGTTGGATTGCAACCTGTGGGTATAAAGTTACACTCCATATCAGGGTACAAGAAGTCATGTCACATCACCTCTGTCCACTTTTGGGGAAAATCCACACACCCCCCCCCCCCCAGTTGGAGGGTTCTGGGAGACAAGGAAAGACAAACTGCTTGCTTTCATTTGTATGTGATTTTGGGACGTTTTGCATGATTTGGAGGTGAAAATTCACCTAAAAATCACAGAGTCTTTTTGTGGGTTGCACAGTTGACTCTGAGGGACTGCCAAATGACCCCAGGGGCCACAAAAGTACAATTTTGGGCTGCATGAGGCCCTCAGGCTGCCCTTTGCCCACCCCTGATCCCTTGATTCTTTGCCTCAATCTTTAAATTTTGCTTTAAAACTGAAAAAGTCCCCCTTGCACCATGAAGATCCTCTCTCTCTCTCTCTCTCTCTCTCTCTCTCTGTGAGTGTGCAGTATTCTGTCATGTTCCCCATCCAGTTGTTTTACAAGTGGAAGAGGCTCCCTCCCAACTGGAAATGTCTGGAAGTCAGATCCAGTTTTGAGAAGTCTCCCACCCATAAGTGCAAAACAGTTGGGAGGGAGGGAAATCTCTTGAAATCACTCCATCATCCTAGAAAATGTAAGGGACCTTTTCTGGATTAAATTGCTTTAACAAAATTGGGGTGACTTTGCCCACTTCTGTTGTGTGGTACAGAATGTAGAAAGGACCAAGACACCCTGCCAGTCTTTTGCATTGGCCCTATGAGGTCACAGGTATTGAAGCATGTGTGAGTGGGTGTCTATGATTTTGTGTCTATGCATGTGAATGTGAGGAACAAGGAAGCCCCATGGACTGGTGACCTTGCCTCTCACCATTATGTGATCCCCAAAATTCTTCTTCTCAGTTTTGCTAAAATAATTTCCCTGCTGTTGCTGCACGTTTTCACCAAATTCCTTCATAACCATAAGGACTAGCAACTTGGAAATGAAATGTGTAAGTAGAAAGGTTTAGGATATTGTGTGTGGTTTTCTAAGGTTCCCCCTGCTTTCAGAGCCAGATCATGGGCTGATTTTCCCTAGGCCTACTCACACAGCCAGCATGGTACAGCGATTTGAGTGTTGGACTACAGTTCTGGAGAACAGGGTTTGATTCCCAGCTTGGCCATGAAACCCACTGGGTGACCCTGAGCAAGTCACATGCTCTCAGCCTCAAGGGAAGGCAGTGGCAAACCCCCTCTGAACAAATCTTGCCGAGAAAACCCCATGATCAGTTGCCTTTGGGTTACCATATGTCGGAAACAACTTATTGAAGGCACACAACTACAACAACAACAAACCCACAGGTCATGGTTCCACCTCTTTCCCATTGACAATTACCTCCCTTCCACTTCCTTTCATTTTCATCAAAGCAATATTAAAACCTTGGTTTCTCCTCTTCGCCCCCCACCGATCCCCAGGTCAGCTTTCATGTTTTCCCTTCAGGATGTGCAGCTCAATGTCTCCTTGTTTCTTATAAGAAAAGAGGCAAGGAAATTTAGTGCTGACATGTACTTAAAAAGGCGGCTATCTTCCCCCACCACAAGGCAGGATGCCTTAAGCCTGGCATTGTTCAAAAGTGCCTCTTGTTCGCTTTCTCTGTGACACTTGGTATAAAGCTGCCATCCAGAGAGTCTGCCATGGTAGTGGTGCTGATGGGGAGACGCACACCTCCGCCAGCTTATCACCTTCTGGTCATTTTCAGCACACTTGTGCTGATTCAGCCGAGTGGAAAACCTCAATCTTTTAAAGAAATTTTGTAGAAGAGGGAAATCCAAATATTCAATTAGGTCAGCTGCCTCTGAAAAAGGGGCCAGGCCTGGCTTTCCCTGTGTGGGCTTCCCTGGATGTGTTGGCCTCTACCTCCCATCATCCTCACCCAACATGGCATAGTGGGCTGAGCAATGGGATTTCTAGTCTGACATATCTAGAGCATGCCAGCGTTGGGGATAGGGGCTGACCTCTCACATCCAAGGATCCTGTTTTGAGACATTGGGAATTCAAATCTTGGTCTACAGAGTTGGAGTCTAATGCTCAAAGGGAGAATAGCTTTCTGATAACCTTGGCTTATGCCATATAGGGCTTATTAGGTCAAAACCAGCACTTTGAATTGGGCCTGGAAATGGGCCGATGGCCAATGGAGCTGTTGCAACAAGGAGCATAATCAAGAAGTATATGGGCAAGCGTGGTGTAGTGGTTTGAGCACTGGACTATATCAAAATTCAAATTCCAGTGCAAAGCCACTGGGTGACCTTGGGCAAGTCACACATTCTCGGCCTCAGAGGATGGCAATGGCAAACCTTTTCTGAGGAAACGTGTCAAGAAAACCCCATGATAGGGTCACCTTAGGGTCTCCATAAGTTGGTATTGACCTTCTCCCTTGCCACACCACACAGAACCCATAGTAATGTTTTTTATACTACTGTCACTCATAAATTATAATTCCCATAGGTTGCTGAATGTAATGGCAAGAGCTGTGACATAAACAATTATCGAAATTAAAAAACCTTTAAATTCATATGCACAGTCTAAATGTATTTACAGGTACATAGTTTCATCTGGTTAAAATCAAAATTTGGCAAAGTGTGACTTTTTAAATAAAAAATTTAAAAAATTCTTTAAAAATTTAAAATCTAAATCTAGATTTTAAAAAACTCTTCTTTCCCCTCGCATACCCTCTCTTCCATTCAGCTCCAGTGTTTTAGAAGGACACAGGTGAATGCCATAGTCCTTTTCTGCCAAAAGGCAAATGTTTGGGGAGCAGTGGTGTCACCTCCCTTTGGGTGTCACTTGGTGGGATCTGAACTCCCTGCACCCCCTTAGTGACACCACTTCTAGAGAGTACAGATCTGGTCATATCACTCTCCCAGCATGCAGATGAACGGCCAGTAAGCCTTTCCCATCCTGCCCAGGCATTCCACCCCAAAGTTGCTAATTGAATCCTGCTGTCTTCCCTGCCAGTGCCTTGCTTACTCCAGCTCCTTGACAAGCATGTATACCATGTTTTATTAAAGAGAATGTGGTATAATTAACAGGGAAGCATGCAGAATCCTTAATATGCTTTATCGTTCTGTGGCGGTTGCGATCCTCTCCCTCTTGCTTCCTTCTCCCCGGGTGAAAATTGCACAAAGGAAACAGGTGCGTACCAGCCTGATGGAGAAGAAGATCCAGGACTTGACAAGCAGGCTGGACTCCCTTCCTTTCCCCCCTCTTCAAAAATTATTACGAGTTGCTAGAGAAACCGCCAAGTGTGAAGGTTTTTCTGAATTGATGGCTTTAATTTGCAAAGCTGATGAACAGCTAAATATTTAAATACATAATTACAGCTCTTTGCTCTCACCCAATAAAAGGTAGAAGTGGGAGAGGAAAGGAAGGAAGGAAGGAAGGAAGGAAGGAAGGAAGGAAGGAAGGGAAGTAAAAGATTAACCCCAGCAAGGGCAAAATGGCAGAGAATGCAAATGTTTTGCTATATGGCAAAAACACGTCATTCTAGCAACATGCACCACAGATTTTAAGCTCTTTTAATAACTAGTCCCTAGTCACTTAGTGATTCCTGGCAACTGTAATTCCAGGTGGAGGACTAGAACTTGTGGGATAACAGGAACAGCTGCCTCCAATTTGTCACCCCCCCATTCTTAAGTGGCAAATTGGGACAGCCATTTGGGTTGGGACATTTGCTGCAACTGGAATAGCCAATGTCAGTGCCTCTCCTTGTCACTTCCATCAAGGCACTGATGTAACTTTCCTCTTTTGGTTCTGATTCAAGCATATCTCCTTTGAGAGAAGGCATCTTTGCTCTCTTCTGGAGAAGCCAGGTGCACATAGGGGTCCCTATATCTCTACTTTAGTTAGACTGAACTGTGATTCCTCTCTTCTTTCTTCACCAGGGCCACCAAGAGGAGGAGAAAACCAGTACATATTACTGGGGATAACACTTCTGAAGCTGGCATGGGGCCTGACGATGTTGCATTTGTTCTTTTATCTTTGGGGCAAATCCCAACTGTTTCAAGAGCAGGAAGAATGAACATCAGTCATGCTCACAACAGACTGACTCCTGAGCTTTTGGTGCACAACAAAATGGCCTCAAATTACACACCAAATGCTGCAGGGGGTCCACCTGTTGGAAGTGAAGCTGGGGCTCATTCTTCCTGTCCTCTGCTCTAGTAGCACATAAGTAGGGTGGCCACATTAAGCCTATTCTAGTTCCTGAGATTTCAGGGCCAAAACGGAAGATTTAGGGATGATTCCTTGTGATGTCCCAAGAAGCATTCCAGGGTGATGCCATTAAGCATGATAAATTAAGCTTCAATAAATTAAGTTACACCAAGAATGCCATTCAAATAAAAACACTAAGGCCCTATGTGCATGGGGCAGAATACCCTGGGGGCAGCCTGGAGTATTCTGTCCCTGGAGCTGGCTTTAGAGCTGCCCCAATGTCTCCTGTTACCTGGCATTCCCATTGCTATGCTGGACGGCTGTTTGCATACATGTCGTACTGTGCCACCTGCCATGGCATGTTGCTTGCCCTCAGATCAGAATGAGGTGCCCAGCATTGGTTACATGGCTGGGCACCTCATTTTGACCTTAGAGTGAGTTACTTGCTCTAGCAGCTAGGCGGCACAGAAGGATGTGTTTTAAACAGTCACCTGGTATGTCCAGGTCTTCCAGGAAGATCTGGAGCAAAAGGTGAGTTATTTTACTCCATTATAAGGGGGTATACCCTGGGTTTGGTGCTGAATGGGTTGGATGTCATTCAGACTGTTCACACCAGAACCAGGGTTTCAGCTGTGTATCGTCCAAATAGGAATACGCTAGAAGTGAGGGGCAATCTGTGTAGACAAGTCTGTGTAGACAAGACCTAGGGCATTTTTGAGCAGCTGAAAAAGTGGGATAACGGAGGTTTAATCAGGACTGTCCTTGCCAATTGGGACAGTTGGAGGGTTTGTGTGACACATGCATAGGGCTACATAAAATCACACACTCACACAGACACTGTACATCATAAAGCAAAGCTCTTGGGTAGCCTGGCATAAGAGATTGTGAAGCTTTCTGCTGGGAGTCAAGGTTGGCTAGATTGCTGCAGGACTTGCCATAATATTTTGGGAGGCAGCAGGATTCACTGGTCCACCCAGACTATTACAGAACCTGAAATAGTCCAGCGTTCCAGGTCTGAATGGGGAACCTCCAGATAACAGATCAGCCTCTCTCAGCTTTGTTTGCTTGGCAAGGGTTGGTATAAGGAGTCATTCAGACACAGTTGTAGGCAAATCCAGTGGAAGAGGCCATAAAGCAGGCCCTTTTGCAAGGGAAATGAGGGAGAAGCTTAAAAAATTAAATTCAGAGCAGGGATTAAGGCTCCCAGCTGGGGTTTTTGCAACTTCCAGGGAGGAGAGGAGTGGAGTGGAGTTGCTTAGCGACTGACAGTGGAGCCTCTCTGCCAAGCCCTTTTCATTTATAAGCAAAGAAGTTGAAGGGGAGATGGTGGCGGTGGTGGTGATGGTGGCGGTAGCCATGGGATGGGGTGGGGAGAAGAATGGTCTGGGGTTGCCACTTAAACACACACTCGCACAAGCATGGCAAGTGTGAAAGGGGTGAGAGCAGAAAGCTTTTGGCTTGAGGAGAGGTGAACTGGGTAGGAACTCCCTTGTTGCAACAGCTCCACTGGCTGCCAGTCTCTTTCCAGGCATAATGCAAAGTGCTGCATTTGAACAACACAGCTCTAGACTGCATCTACCCTGCAGAAGTAATGCAGTTTCACATCGTTTTAACCACCATGGCTCAATGCTATGGCATTCTGGGGTTTGTAGTTTTGTGAGCTAGCCTTCTCTGTCAGAGAGCTCTTGTGCCACAACAAACTACAGATCCCAGGATCCCACACCACTGTGTCCATGGCAGTTGATGTAGAATCAAATGGCATTAATCCTGCAGTGTGGCAGCAGCCCTATACAGCTCAGACCCGGGCTTTAAGATCTACGGGGAGACGCTTCTCCCTATCCATCATCTTTACAGGCACAGTTGGTGGGAACATGGGAAAAGGCTTCTTTGTGGCTGCTCCCACACTTTGGAATTCCCTCCCTAGGGAAGCTAGGATGGCTCCTTCTTTGTTGCCTTTTCAGTGGCAGGTTAGACCTTTCTGTTCCAGCAAGCTTTTGGAAATGGATTTTAACAAGAAAGGGGCTTTTTTTTTTTTTTTACAGTGCTGTACTGTTTTTAATCCTAGCTATAAATATCATTGTTTATAAATGGTTTTAATTCTGCTGTTATTTAATACTGTTTTAATTTTGCATGTTTTAAACTATATGTGGGCTTGTTGTTTTTTAATGTTTTCTCCCTTTTTTTTGTAAAGGTGCCCTGAGTCCTAGTCCAGAAGAAAGGTGGGATACAAATAAAGGGATGAGTTGAAGACTGTCTGGAACACTCCCCTGAGTTGCCAACTGACCTGCAGAAAAAAATCTGGGCTGGCCTGCTCCTGTGTCTTCAACAGTACCCTGTTCTGTAGGAAGCAACAATCAGTGCTTTTTACTACGATGGGAGAAACCCAACCACTTTTGGGACGTTATCACATGGGGCCTAAAGCAGAAAGAATCTTCACCCAATCCCGTCCCATAGCGGTTCTTTTTCCCGTGTGTTCACACGACGTCGCACGCAACCCCGTCCCAACCCCGTCCCAATGCTGCATCATCCCCGTTATTTTGAATGCTGGTTTCTTGGGGAATTGCAATTGTGCGACCGGAATGATACTGCAATGATGCTGCTTTCGCCGTATGTCTGATCACGAGATATGTATTGTGGAGCCCAGGCCCTGCGCAGGCTTCGGAAGGGGTGTGTGTCCCTTCCCAACCCAAGCCGAGAAAGAGAGCTGCTCGGAAGGGGTGTGTGTCCCTTCCCAACCCAAGCTGAGAAAGAGAGCCGCTCTGAGGACGTCTGTTCAGAGCGGCTCTCTCTTGGGAAGGGGTGTGCGTGCGTGTGTGACAGCCGGCTGTCACACACACACACACACACACACACACACCTTCCCAAGCCTGGAAGCCTGGTTGCTTTCCTTGGGACGAGGCCGGGCACGGACCCCGGCCTCACCCCAAAGAAAGCAACCAGGCTTCCCTTGGGACGAGGCCAGGGTCGGAGGACCAGGCTTCCAGGCTTGGAAAGGGGTGTGTGTGTGTGACAGCCGTGGCAAGTGACAGCCGCGGCTGTCCTGTTTCTGCGCATGTGCAAGAACATCCTTGCTGAGTTCTGGAGGAGATCTTCTCACTTGTGTGTGAACGGCAGATACAGTCCCCGGGAGCGTATCTATCGCGGTTTCATCAATTGCGCAATGATGCTAGTTGCGTCTGATAGCCATTTCCGTCTTGTGGGGTCTATACCGGTATAGTTCTGGATTGATTCCATACTGCTTTCTTGCCGCTTTGAGACCCGCGTGTGATAACGTCCTTGGTCCTGTTTGCATAGCAAGCTGGCATTTAAAGGCACAGATACAGGGGCTGTTTTAAAAGCTGGCAATCCCATCTGCATCTGGGAACTTGGGCCCTCTTTTTAGCCCAGTGCAGTTGGTGACATCTGAAATAATCCCTCTGCAATAATCCCTGAAAAGTGAAAAGTACCCTGAAGATGTGTAAAGCATGTGCCTTCAAGTCACTTGTAGCCTCTGATGGTTGCTGAAACAGTCCAAGTCAGGACCCTCTACCAAGATCTTGTCTGCAATGGTTGGGTTACTTGGGGCAGCCTGGAGTATCCTGGCTCCAGAGCCTCTCTGACCTGCCTCTGTTGCCTTGCCCTCCATCCTGACACAGGGCAGCTGTTCACACAGGCATCCCATTGTGCAACTGCTGCGGGGGCAAGTTACTTGCTTCTGATGTCAGAACAAGGTGCCCAGCCTTGCTTGCATGGCTGGGCACCTTGTTCTGACCCCAAACAAAGCAATTCATACTAGCGGTGGCTTTGCCAGGAAGCACAGAAAGACACCCATGCCAAGAGCTTCCCTGAATCAGAATCAAGAGCTCTGGATCTTGCAAAAGATCTGGAGCAGCTGGGGACTTTTTAAAATCTGCAGTAAGAGGGTTATAACCTGGGTTTGGTGCTGAATAGCCCAGATGTCATCTGCGATGTTCACATCAGACTTGGGGATTAGGCTCTGTGTCGTCTGGTCTCTCTGTTGAGAGGAACTGGGGAGCACAGTTTATTTGGCCTGTGCAGACAGGGCCTATTTCCTCCGTGTGTGTGTGTGTAACCTCCAGAAGGAGTCTTATACCCTTTTGCAAGTTCTCTCAGCATACCAGACCCCATGTTCACCGCAATGGTGGATATGACAAAAATGTATGCCATTTCCTAGTCTCTGTTTGTGGAGGAAGCTCTGTAAACAGCCAGCTGCATGGCCATATTGACGCATCGCCAAATAAATCAGAGGACAAAAGAGGATACTGATTTGCATCACATTTGCACATGCTAATTTATATGCACATTGAGAAATAATTGCCACATAGAAATACAATGCGTCTCAGTGCACATTGCACATGGGATTTCACATTTTGGGTTGCGTTTGCTTATTTTGCATTGCACAATGGGACCTCATCATTGACATGTATTGTACAATGTTTCTATTCTGTTTAGTAGTTGTGAAGGGTTGACCTAGTGCATCTCCAGATGTGGATATTTACTGCACGCTAAGGGGATATTGGATTGCAGACAGAATTTCATGGCTGCAGATACCCTAAAGGAACCAGATCTCATCTGGATCAGCTCTGGTTAGAACTTGGATGAGAGACAGTCAATGAATACCAGTTGCTGTAGGCAATATTTCAGAAGAATGAATTTAAAGAACCACCTCTGAAGATCGCCTGCCTAAGAAAACCCTCTGAAATTCATGGGATCTGCATAGGTTGACAGGTGACTTGAAGGGGCACACACAGTCTACCTATGTCCGATTATTCTATTGGGATTTTTAAATACCTCCACAGTGCAGCAAATTTGCTTTTGCCTATCATGGGGTTCACTGGCCATTGTATGACCTCCCCTTGTGTTCTGGTGGCCCAATTCCGGCCTCCTTTCTGTCGGCACTCACTACCAGGGCTTGCTAATAGAAGGCAGGATAATAAACCGTGGCTGCTAGGCCTGAATCCAGGTCAGGCTTTTCCTTTAAGGTGAGTTCAGGAGTGGAATACAGCTCAAGCTGAGCCAGTTCTTGAAATCTGTTTCCTGGCCTCCCCGCTGTCTCTAGGTAATGCAGCCCATATGGTCCCAGGGACGGCATCCAGGATCCAAGCCCGCGGCCACAAGGCAGAGCAAAGCGAGCTAGCAGGAAGGCAGCTATTAACCTGCCTATTCCTCACTGGGGCTGCTTTCTGAAACCAAATGACTCAATTCGACTTCCGGGTCCACTGCAGAGATGTTCTTCTCAAAGCTCCTCTGCATGGCTATGTTTTGTTTTGTTTCATTTTTGACAGGGCAGCGATGTGGCAGTTGATCCTTGGAGGCGTCCTGTCTGTTTTCAACAATGCTCTGATGTAACCAAAAAAGGCTAAGAGAGGGGGCCGTGAGTCAGCTCGCCCCTGCTTCAGAGATCACGTCTGCCATGAACGCAAAGGGTGGGTGGCCTTCAGCAAATCTTCCTAGCTCTCATTCTGACTCTCCCCATCTGCACCCAGGGCTCTGACAGCAGTACCTATTCTAACTTTTAAAAGATCACCCAAAGGGCAGAGACCTCCCTCCAAAATAAGTTCAGTGCTTGGGCTAGCTACTTTCAGGCTAAAGACCCAGAGCAGAGGTGTCGCCCTATGATGTGGAGGTCACTCTCTGCAATGGAATGGATGGTAGGGGAGATCCTGGTTCCCATGCTTGCTCAGCTCTTAAATTAATCAGAACTTGGAAAAAAGTTACTTTTAAAAGATTACACCCCACTGAAATGGAAGCCACCAACTGCCCCTCCCTACAACTGGATAGTATTTTGGGGAAGTTCTTGTTTGGACTACAATTTCCAGACCTGTCCAGCTACTTGTAATTCAAAGATGTCACTTTCCTAAGCTTTGACTATGGCCTAACCTATTTTTCCAGAGTAGTGATTTGAGAAGTGGGCTATGATTCTGGAGATCAGGGTTCGATTCCCAGCTTGGCTATAAAATCCACTTGGGCAAGTCACACTCTCTCAAACTCGGGAAGGCAATAGCAAACCTCCTCTGAACAAATATTGCCAAGAAAACTTCATGATAGGTTCACCTTAGGGGCACCACAACTTGGAAATCCCTTGAAGGCTCACAACAACAAAGCTATCTGATAGGGTTGTTTGGAAGATCAAATAGGTGCAGTGCTCCAGCCAGAGCTTGGGAAAAAGTTACTTTTTGTGGGGTATACTCCAATGACATGGAAACCACCAGCTGCCATGAGAACCTGCTTCCAATGCCTACTCAGCTATTAAATTCCCCAGGACAACTGGGTCCAGAGCATGGAAAAAGTTACTTTTCAGGATGACAGTTCCCAGAAGTCTGCAGTCAGTGATAGTGCATAAATAAGGTCCTTTACAAAGCTCTGACTGTGGCTTGGCCAGTCTTTCTTTGCCTTTGGAGGGCTCTTTGGAAAATGACACAGATCGAGGATGCTATCTTCTAAATGATGGCATGGGATAAAAGTGCAATAAACAGGCAAATGAATCTCTTCCATGTATGAAAAAGAAAGATAAGCATTTCAGATTTTTTTGAGTTTTGAGCCATCTCTGTGGTCTTAAATTCAAAGCCATTTCAGTGTCATGTTCATTTATCACAGTTTAGAGGAAACCATATACCGCACTAGCGTGTGTGTATGTGGGTTTGAAAACAAGCTGTGTGCATAAAAATGATTAATAACTGCTTGCTTCACATGTAAGGTTTTAGTACTCAGTCCAAAATGAACAAATCCACTTCTCCCTAAAGTTTAACAATCCCTCTCCAAGCAACACCTGCAAATCATGGTGGCATAGTTCAGGATTCTGCTGCCACACTGCAAAATTTATGCAATTTGACATTGTTTCAAGTGGCATGGCTCCATCCTATGGAATGCTGGAATTTGTAGTTTGTTACGGGGCCAGAGCTCTGTAACAGCAAAGGCTAAATATCTCAATAGCTTTGAATCCTATAATTCCATAGTATTGAGCCATGGCAGTTAAAGCAATGTCAAATTGCATTCTTCTGCAGTGTCGGTGCAGCCTAAAAACACAGTGTGGTGTGATGGTTAAACAGCTGGACTGAGATTTGAGAAATCCACATTTAAATCTCTGACCCCCATCTGAGCTGTGAAAATCTATGGGTGCCTTACCCATATTCTGGCCTACCTCACAGAGTTGTTATGAGGGTAGCATGGCGGGGTGTGTGTGTGTAGAGCCACTTGTATCACAGGAGGAAAGTCAGGATACAAACCCATAACAAATGAACGAACAAGTAAACTCATCATGAACACTTTTGATAACTACTGAAATATAGACTGCACTGGGTTAGTGGGAAGCAATGGTCTTGACATGTGCTTGTAAAAAGCAATGATTCATTCTTTGTCTGATGCACAAAATTGGTTGGTATGCGTGGGGTTTTTTTTTTTTTAAATGCCCCTCTGTTTTCATTTGGCATTGCAGAGTGGTCATTGTTCCCTTGATCTCTAGATTTTACCTCCCCCTTACCATCGGGTCTCATTGGGACTTCAAGATGTTCGTGGGTGCAAAAGGATGTTACTCACCCTTCCTGCTAACCTATCTTCTGCACTGAGGCAGCTTTTAGCTTCCATATCATCCCACCTGATCCAGGCTGCTCCAAGCCATTTTGCATGAAGGCTGTCCTTCACGTAAAGAAGGTTCCTGACTTTCAGTCCAAAACCAGACTGATGGTTTTAGGATAGAACAGTGGCTGAGATCATCTTGAGAACTTGTGTAGCATTAACACTATGTTGATGTAACTCCATGGGACTGTGAAGGGAATTGAGACATCTAGACTGGCAAAGGGTGGAACCTGGACTATCCCATTTCTAGGGGAAAATTTGCATGAGGAGGTCCAAGAGATCTCTTTACATGAGCCAAGAAAAAGACTGAGTATTTGCCTACCTGGTTGCCTGGTGCTTGCTTGGCTGGTTATACAATGTAAGTCACCAACAGGATTCCAGACAGTATTTGCACCATACCTAAGACCAACAGGTGAAACAGTGTGGTGTAGCGGTTCGAGTGTTGGGCTATGATTCTGGAGACTAAGGTTCAATTCCCAGCTTAGCCATGAAACCCACTGGATAACCCACTGGCAAGTCACATGCTCTCGGCCTCAAGGGAAGGAAATGTCAAACCTCCTCTGATTGGATCTTGCCAAGAAAATCCCATGATACATATAAATCCCATGATTTATAGAGTTGCCATAAATCAAAAATGACTTGAAGGCACACAACACACACAAGACCAATAGGCTGGTTTGTGTGGCAGAGGGTAGCTCACATGCCACACACACACACTCCTCTCCTCCAGAATTGTGAAGTGCCTGCCTTAGGTCTAATCTGCACTGCAGAAATAATGCAGTTTGACACCACTTTAACTGCCATGGCTCCATGCTGTGGAATTGTGTAGTTTGGTAAGACATTTAGCCTTCTTTTGTCAGAGAGCTCTGGTGCCACAACCTACTACAAATCCCAGCATTCCATAGCATGGAGCCAGGGCAGTTAAAGGGGTGTCAAACTGCATTATTTCTGCAGTGCAGATTAGACCTAGTCTATCTCTTGATGAGATGGGCATTGAAAACAATGATCACACAATTCTCTGCTTTGTAATCTCCTCCTCTTCCTCCTCTTTTCTTCGCCAAATAATTTGATTAAAATATTTCGTTAAAAACAAATCACTTAGTGCAACTAGGTGGGCAAAGCAGAGAATGTTTTAAGCCTTGGGGCAGATCATCTGTTCTACTTTCTCGCTTGGCTTGTGAGGGGTGGAGAGGGAACCCCCCCACATTTGCAGATGTGGAGCTCATCTGAAATATTAGAGTGGTCAGATGCAAATGCGGAGGTGCATGAACTGCAACGTCGGTCCCGGGAGCATTATGAGATGTGTGCCTTGTTTGCCTGGCTGACCCTTTCGACATGACATAGTGGAGCATCTGCTGTTACATTCCGGCTGCTTTGCCTCCCAAAGCTGTACGTGGGGAAATATTTTCCCTGCCTCGCTTCACATAGTCTCACCCTGACAAAGGCAGGGGCATCCCGGTGAGCAGGACAACAGATTCCACTATGCAGCTGCATCATGATGCTTCTCCCAGGTTCCCACTAAACTGGATGGGTAGGATGTGGGTGCAAATGAGATCCGCAGGTGGAGGCTGACATGCACAGCTACACCTGGATCAGGGAATAAAAGTTGCAAGGAGTACCTGCCCTGAATCCTATTGTTGGCTTCAACTGGAGCAGACTCATTGAGTCAACTGACAGATGGTGAATCGATGTGTAGTAAATCCCATTGATTCAATGGGTCTGTTCTAGTTGGGATTCAAAACAGGATTCTGGCTCATGTTCGATTGGGATGTTTATCGGTAAGTGCAATACAATGAGCATTACGCAGGAGAGCCAGTGTGGTATAATGGTGTGTGCGTTGGATTATGAAGATCAGCGTCTGAATCCCTGCTCAGCCATAGAAACCCACTGGGTGAGTGTGGGAAAGTCACATTCTCTCAGCCTCAGAGGACGGCCATAGCACACACATCTTCTGAACAGACCTTGGCAAGAAAACCCTATGGTTTCACCTGCAGAAACAATGCAGTTTGACAGCACTTTAATTGCTGTGGCTCCATGACATGGGTTTCTGGGATTTGTAGTTTGTCGTGGCACCAGAGCTCTCTAACAGAGGAGGCTAAATGTCTCACAATACTACAATTTCCAGAATTCCACAGCATTGAGCCATGGCAGTTAAAATGGTGTCAGGCTGGATTATTTCTGCATTGCGATTGCAGCCATAGACTCACTATATGGATTTTCCCAGCTCACAAACCCCTATTAAATGGCAAGCTGAGCTCTCTGGCCCTGAAATGCTTTTTACTCTATTCACAATTAAAACAGAGTTATATTAGGAGCATAGTGTTGATTTTTGCACTTGTGTAGTTCAGACCTATTGTAGCAGGCATCTAAAACCTCTTACTGCTATGAAGTAAAGAACGCTTAAGCCCTGTCTCTTGAATGAAAAGACTTGGTTGATGAAATTGACTTGGAATTTGAACACGGGCAAGAAATACAACAGAACAATATCTTGGCTCTTTGGCAATTTGGCACACCGAAGTAATGAATTTGGAGTCATGAAATTCCTGCATTCAGCTGCTGTCTGTGTGTCTGTGAATTTGGGCTGCCTTCCTCCCATCAGGAATTTCCCCGGGAGAAAAATGTGCAGCTTTTGGATTCAATTCTATGCAAAGGGAAGAGGCAGATGAATGGAGGTCTTATCTGAAACACATTCATTCTTGGGGTTTTGATTTAAGATACCTTGGGTACAAGCACAATGTAGAAATAATGCAAGTTGACCCCGTGTTAAGTGCTGTAGCTCCATCTGATGGAATGCTGGGATTTGTAGTTTTGCAAGGTCTTTTGCCTTCTCTGCCAAAGCTTGCTGGTTCCTCACAAAGCTACAAACCCCAGGGTTCCATAGGATGGAGTCATGGCAGTTGAAGTGGTGTCAAACTGCATTATATCTACAGTGTAGATGCACCTTTAAAGAACGAGCCAGCATGGCATAGTGGTTTGAGTGTTGGACCATGATTCTAGAGACCAGGGTTTGATTCCCAGCTCGGCCATGTAAACCCACGGGGTGACTTTGGACAAATCACATTCTCTCAGCTTCAGGGGAAAGCAATGGCAAACCTCCTCTAAACAACTCTTGCCAAGAAAACCCCATGATAGGTTTGGTTTAGGATTGCCATAAGTCGCAAACAACTTGAAGGCACACAACAACAACAGATGCACCTTGAATCAATTCAGTTCTCATGGGGCTGTTTTCCCATTCCACTCCACTTGTGTTTCCCCCACAAAGGTTTTTTTTTTCTGGGTAAAAAAATTATATTTGCAAAGTTGGGATTTCTGCCAAATCTTCTGACAGGTAGTCGCCATCCAGAATATCCTTAGATAACTGCAAATGGCATCTTGCAGATCTGAGGCGGCTACCATACTGTAGAATTGCACAGTTTGTTTGAACTGTCCTGGAGTCCTGGGATTTGTAGTTTGTTGTGGCACCAGACCTCCCTGATAGAGAAGGCTAAATATCTCACAAAATAGTATTTATTTATAGCACCCATTCCACTAAAGGGTGGAAAGTCAAACATTTGCAATCAAAAACGGACAATGAAACACAACACAATAAAATGCTAAAATACTAAAATAATATACTAATATGCTAAAAACTACTAATCCCAGAATTCCATAGCACTGAGCCATCACAGTTAATGCGATGTCAAACTACATTAATTCTGCAATGTGGTAGTAGCCTGACTGAATCACTGCAGATCCAGCAGGGCTTTTGTATCACCTCACCTTACCTCAAACGCCGAGTATTTCTGATCAAATCAGAAACCAAATATTACACATGGTTGTGCATTGCCCTCTTGACAAGGTGTATTACAACTCCCATCAGCCTGAGGCAGTGGCTGGGGATAGTGGGAGTGAAGTGTAGTGCATCAAGGGGATGCCAACTTGGGGGCAAGAAGGTATAGTACCATAAGCAGCCTTGGATACAATGTCTTCGATTAGGGGTGTCCCTCAAGATATTGTTGGGTTGCAAATCCCATCAATCCTAGGCAGCATGGGGCGAAATTGTGGGAGTTGTAGTCCAACAACATTTGCAAGTCGACATAAGTCAGACAAAGGTCTTTCCAAGATTCAAGTTTGCCAGCTATTCCTACCCGATCCTTTAGAAAGATTCTGTGGCTTTCGGCGCATGTTGCATTCACAGACAGGGACAACCTAAGAATTGCAAAAGAAAAGAAAGCCTGCAGGAGAGATTACATGAGTGAGCAGTTCCTGCTACCCAGGCTTAAAGATCAAAGAGGATTTACAGGGTCGTCGTACAAATTGATATTTAATTTTAGTTACAACATGGGTGTTGCTTGGAGTAGATGGCAGGCAGTGCAGGGAGGGCGAGAAGCTCAGTGTTTTAGATGCAAACAACTGGGCTCAACAAATTCAGAGGTACCTAGACTGGGCCAGAGAGTAACTTAATGTGATCAGTTCCTAAAGGGGCCTCCAAACAGCTATCAGCTGCAATTCAGTGCGGGACATAATCTGTGGTTTAGTGGTTTGAGCATTGGACTATGACTCTGGAGACCAGGATTTGACTCCCGACTCAGCCATGTCAACCCACTGAGTGACCTTGGGCAAGCCTCTCATCCTCAGAGGTTGGCAGCGGCAACCCCCCTCGGAAGAAACTTGCCAAGAAAATCCCATAATAGGATTGCCTTATGGTTGCCGTAAGTTGGAAACAACTTGAAGGCACACAGTAACAACAACAAAGTGGATTTACATCTGCAAGAAGTAGAACTGAGCAGTTTTGCAAATCCATATACAGCAAGGGGATGACGTGGAGTTACGATATAGTAAAGTGACCATTGCAGAAAGAGATCAATGTGCATTGGACAGTGGTGCACATCAGGAACTCCCAATGCACATTTGGACACTGGTCAGGGAGTGCTGATGTGCATTGGTAGAGCCAAATGCACACTGCAGTACTTTTGCTGCTGCCTTGATATTTCTCTTTGTGATTCATTAGGAAGACTCAGTAGCACCCCTGCTATGTAGCTAAGCATGCATAAAGTTAATCAATGTATACTGCAGAATAGAAGCTTAGGGGTCATCTGCACTGCAGAAATAATCCAATTTGGCCTCACTTTAACTGCCATGGCTCCATGCTCTGGGATTCTGGGATGTGTAGTTTTGTGAGAATCCATCACAGAGTTCTGGGGCCACAACAAGCTACAAATCACAGGATTCCATAGCATGGAACCATGGCAGTTAAAGCAGTGTCAACCTGGATTATTTCACCAGTGTGGATGCAGTCATGGTATACATTCCTTAAATAAACCACCAATGAAATTCTCCAATAACCAAAGGCACTACTCCTAGCTGCAGATTATGCAGCGAAAACAATAGTACATTGTTTTCTTGGGGCTTTTAAATTGTGAAACAAAGGCAGTTTAGGTGAGATGCGATGGAGGTTTACACAGACTGCGAAGAATGAGGATGGAAAATTCTTCTCTCCTTCTCAGGAGAATGTTACTTAAATTGACTCCCAGTCTACAGATGTGTGTGGCTTTCAATTGTCTTACACAGTTTTCCTTGGTTTTAGATGGCTTTATTTCCAGTTCTCAGACAGTGCGATATGTTTTTCATCTATTGAAATTACTCTTGCTGTTTTAAATTAAGATCTTGTTGCATGCTGTTCTGAGGACTTTGGCTACAGGGCAGGTTATAAACATTATAATAAATAAATAAAAGTTTATTAGGGTTGTAAACCTCTGTCACAGTCTAAGCTATTGGCCGTCCATATTAACAGATTCTTAATCCATAGATACAACCATCCACAGCTTGTAAATATTTTAAATGCACAGCTATAAATTCCAAAAAGCAAATCTTTGCCATTTTATGTAAGGGAAACCATTTTAACATGTCATTTTATATAATGGGACTTGAGCAACCACACATTTTGGTATCAATGGAGGGGCCTGGAAACAAATCCTAGCGGATACCAAGGGCCCACTGTAGAAGAGGTGCTAGGAAAACCTATTGTGAAGATGCATAGCAGAACACCAACAAGAGTGTCCTGATGCACTTTGGGCTCTACTGATGTGCATTGGCACTCCCTAGCTTGCGTCTCGATGTACAATGGGACTGATGTCCATTGCTTCTCTTGCACATCAATCCTGTTGTTCATTGGTCCCATTGTGCATTCGTCTTGATGTGCATCAGTTCTGTTGTGCTTCATTTCTGTTGTGCATCAATCACTTTGCCAGCTCCTCTATGTAATAATGTAACACCAGCCCCTTACTGGATATAGATATTATGGAAATGCCCAATTCTAATTCCCATAGATGTAACTTCACTTATGAAAGTATAAGTCCACAATAGGATTCTGGCCTCATTTATTACAGTAACACTGCACCAAAGTGTAGCGACTCTCAAAGGTACTAAGGGGGGAAGCAGATGGGAGCTTCCCGTGCGCCGCGGGACGGAGCACCGCTGGACCGCGGCAGCTGCACCGCGGCGCACCGTCGGCGACTCTAAAAGGAGCACCAAATTGGCGCTCCTTTTAGATTTCAGGGAAAGGGCGCCCTAAAAGTGGCGGGCGCACTTTCCCTGACTCAAACGCCGCGCCGCGTCCGGTCGCCGTGGCGTGAGGTCATCCTCGGAGCGCCGGCCGTGCGGAGGGCCGGCGACTCCGAGGGTGACCTCAGGAAGAGGAAGGGGCGCCGCTCGTGCGGCTGCCCCTCCTCTTCCCTGCCCGGAAGACGACTCTATTAGTCGTCTGCCGAGGCCCTAAGTTACAATTCTCAGGTACCCAAGCCAACATGGGTGACATGGGATTGATGGGTATTATAGTCCCATACTTTGGGAAGGTGCTAAATTAGGGAAGAAGAATGTTAGATCATCCAACAAAACAGACTGGCTGTACATTCAGAACAAATAAAAGGAAGCACTGCTTTACCCAATGAAGAATCAAGGCTGAATTCATTTCTGTGGAGCGTGCAAGGCTTTTAAAGGAAGGAAATAGACAAATTCATGGAAGAGGCATGTAGGAAGTCCCCTTATAATTCATCAGATGGTTTTATTCACCTATACCAGAATTATTTACTTTGGCAGCGCACTTCTGTGCTCTCTGAAACAAAGGTCATACACATTCACAGTTTGGAAAAATGAATCTCACAGTTGGCATGGTTTCTGGTCTTGCTTGCTGGTGGATTCTGGGAGCTGCAGTCCAAAAAATAACTTTTGTAAAGGTCTGTACCCATCTCCATGACTACCTAATACTTCTATTTGGGTATGCTAGAGACTGACTGTCAGGCCTTTACAATACAAAGCAGAATTATGAAAGACCCAGATGCTACCACAAGCTATGGTCTCTCTCGGAAGGGAAATGCTATTGATGGCTTTTGGTTCTGAGAATGAAGTGAAGCCTTCTTATGCAGCGGCAGTATACCACTGAATAACACCAGTTGCTGGTGAGCTGTGGGACAGGAAAATCTTCTTGCCCTCCTATCTTGCTGGCATCCTTCCCAGAGGGAAAACAAAATGCTAGCCTGCTTGGAATATTGGCCAGATCCAGGGAGAGTTCTTCTTATTGAAAGGCAGGGTAACTCTTTCAGGATAGGTGGTCCATAATACCAGAGTGTCTTGTCAAAAATCCATAATAAGCCTTTCCGGGTTTCCTGGAGCAGCCTTCTTAAATCTGGTGCTCTCAGGATGCAGTTGCATTACAATGGCCACTATCCCCAACCAACATGGCTGAGTGGGCATGATGGATTTTGTAGTACAACCCTCTCTGTGGAGCACTGCATTGGAAAAGGCTGCCCTAGAGTTTCCTGGAGTACAATTTGGAGGAAAGAAAGAAACTGCTAAAATAAATAAAATGGTATTTGGGTAGGAGATTATCAATGAGTACCAGATGCTGTAGGCTAGATTTATGAGGAACGGTCTTGTAAAACTCTGAGTATTCCTTGCCTAGGAAAACCCTATGAAAATGCATGTGGTCTCCCTAAGTCAACAGGCAACTTGAAGGCACACACACTCACAAGAATCACTTAATTTTGCTGGGCTGTTGCTATGGGTAAGCAGCTGTGATCTTTTGCAAAGTTTCCAGGGAGCATGCCTTGTTGCACTCAGTGTTAATTATTTCTGCTTAAGCATGGATGAAATCAGGTTCTCTTATTCATGACTTTCAGTGTACACTTTATCAAAGGCAAGGTAGGGGAATTGCTTCCCTCTGCACGTTGCTAGATTGCAGCTCCCATAATCCTTGTGTGTGTGAGGCTGATGGGAGTTGGGGAACAAGCACAGCCCACATGCCCAGAGGCCCACAGGTTTCCTGGCCCTGGCTAAGCATATTTCTCAGAGATTCAAGAATTGGGAAATTTGAGAAATTCAGTTTTGCAAATTCCATTAGAAACAGATCCATACCTTCCTACCTGATGTGCTCATTTGGACTTCATTACCCAACAGATCTGGCACTTCCTGAATGTTTTTATGTGCCTTTAAATCCATGCCAATTTATAGTGACCCTATCCTAGGGTTATCCTGGCAAGATTTCTTTGGAGGAAGTTTGCCATTGTCTTCCTCTAAGGCTGAGAGCCCAGGGTTCAAATCCCTGCTCGGCCATGGAAACCTAGTGGGTGATGTTGAACAAGTCACACTCTCAGACTCAGAGGAAGGCAAAAAGAAAACTCTTTCTGAACAGATCTTGCCAGGGAAATCCCTTGATAGGTTTGCCTTAGGGTTGCTGAGTAATACTCAGAGAAAGGAACTGGCAAAACCATTCTGAGTGTTCCTTGCCTAAGACAACTCTATGAAATTCATTAGGTCACTAAGTTGACAAGTGAGTTGAAGATACAGACATATATATAGAGGTGGTTGGTGGCTTCCACTTCCATGGGACTGTACAAGATGAAGCTAAGCCTACAGCACACAGTCTTCCCTGATGATCTCCCATCCAAGTGCTAACCAGGCCTGACCCTGCTTAGCTTCCAAGACCAGACAGGATCTGATGCCATCAGGGCATATCACCACTACTGGCTCACAGTTGATTATGTATAACATTTTTACAAAAATTAAAACCATAATAGCAACACTCTTGCTCTGCATGCTAAAATGGATTCCAAATATATTCAGTCTGTCTGGCTAATCAACAAAGCACGGATTTAAATGCACATTAAAAAGTTTCATTGATTCACTTTCCTATTAAATCTGTTTGAATGTGCAGCCCTTAATGCTGCCCCCCCTCCGAAGCCAGCATCCTTTGCATTGGCTTTTGCTCTTTGCACATCCTTCTCTTATAAAAAAACGGATGGGCAATTACCGTCACTGGAGGTCTTTGCGCTTGCCTTTCTTTGCGAAGGCCTTCTGCTCATTATTTGCCAGGGCCTCTCCCGATCACACTCTTGCTAAGTCTCAGGGATGAGAATCCAGCTAATGAGATGTGTGCAAATATTATACTTCCTCTGCTTTGCTCGGTTCTCGCCTTCCCCAGCCCAGGAGGAGTTTCATCTGCAGGAAGAAAGTGAGAAATAAATACATATGTGTGTGTGTCTGTTTGCACAGTTGGCATGGAAGGAGAGGGAAGAACAGCTGAGGTGAAAGCTGGACTTGAGGCAAAAGTGAGGAGGAGATTAGAGGGAAGACATTGGCCCTGAACCTGCAGCAGGGTTACAGATCTCCAGATGTGGAATTGTGCCTCGATTGGACTATGCAGGCCTTCTGCTGAATGGCAACACTGTGTGACTTAATGCACAACTGAGCATGCAACTGAATGCAAAACTGAGACTGGATGCAGAACTTGAGTTGCACAATAAGACTCCACATCAGATCAAAATGTTCAGCTGAACAGTTTTGCAATATCCATATTCAGCAAGGGGCTGCTGTGACATTTCTATGCAGGGGAGTCAGTGAAGTGATCAATGCAAATCAGAAATGATGTACATCCAGCATTTCTGATGCCCATCTGGACAACAGCTAGGGACTGCCACTGTGTATTGGTAGATCCCAATGTACATTGGGCACTCTTGACAATATCCTAATACAGGGGTAGGCAACCTTTCCCCTTTAAGGGCCGAGGGACTTCAGCTCCCAGAAGCCTCAGCCATGTTGGCCAATAGTCCCATGTTGGCCAATAGCTCCTGGGTTTCTGGGAGCTGAAGTCCCTCGGCCCTTAAAGGGGAAAGGTTGCCTACCCCTGTTCTAATACATATCTTTGCAATTCGCTAGCAGGGTTCTGTAGAACCTCTACTATGTAGCTAAATATGTGTAAAGTTACACAACGTAGACAGTGCTATAGAATCATGGCCATTACAGTGGGCCCTCCACATTTGCTGTGGTTAGGGGCACAGGATCCCCATAAAAGTGGAAAAACTACAATTAAAACCCCCACACTACTTTTAAAAAAACCTGAGAGGACAGGGTAGGTCACAAACCTTCCTGATTGACTAGAAACCATCTCTCATAAATTACCTACTATCCACCCCTCCCTCCCTCCATCCCTCCAAAATATTTAATTATTTTCAATATAAGCTCTGCATCTACTTGGTATCCAGGCAATCAAAATAGTTCACCTTAGCATTAAAATCTGGGGCTTGTTTAAATTCTTCAAATATACTATATTTGCATATTTAACTCATTTGCATATTTTATTTCCTTTTCAAATTATTCCTGCATATTTCCCCCTGGATTTTCTCAGCACAGGGAAAGGGAAGACACTTGACAGCCTTGCTCTTCACCAGCCACTAGGAATTTGCTCCCAAGGATTGACTACACATTGCCCACACAGTTACAAGCAACGCTCCTCAGCCACAGGTGCTGGACTTGCCCTCTTTTTGAAAAATGAAAATGGAAATCCTCAGGAAATTATATTTTATTTTACTTATTGAATTTATATCCTGCCTTTCTCCCAAGATGAGATTTAAAGAAATTATATTTAGCTTTGATTCCCACCCCTTCACCCCATTTGGCTCTTGCAATAAATCATCTCATTCACACAGCAAAGATTTGCTTTACTTAGAAAAATGTGTGTGTATGTATGGTTGAACGCAAAATCAGGATTGGGGGCCATAAGCGGCCTGAAGGCTACAGTTTACCCACCCCAGCTGAAATGCATGTGCCCAGGAACCAAAAAGGAATCACCCTAGTAGCCTATATTACAACTCATTCATTTTTACAGTACAACTGCTGATCTAAACTTGAAAAACAGGGTGGGAATGAGGTGGCCCTCCAGATGTGATGGGACTGCAACTCCCAGAACCCTTCTACACTGGCTACACTGGCTAGGGCTAATGGAAGTTGCATTCCAATGCCAGCTGGAGAAATGCATGATCCAAAACCTCTCCTCTGCCTCCTCCTTCCTTTTGTTATTCTCATCTTCTTGGGCGTCCTCAAGGCAAGGTAGAGACACAGTGACCACTTATGCATGGTTGTAAAAAGGACAAAAAGATGACACAGATTTGTTTGAAATTTGCATGGGATGATTTATATTTGTATGCATGCAAATTTGGAAACAGTGACTGCAAAATGGAAATGTCATTCCTCTCATCCTAGTGCAGAAGATGGTGACTGAATAATCTTGTCTGTACCTGTGGCCCAGTTTACAGACCAGGTTGCCAAGTGTTGATGGGTGACTTTAAGGCCTCTTCTCCCTCTTCTTAGGGTCCTTTAGCTTTAAACCAGATGTAGCCTAGACAGACATTCAAACAGAACAAGGATGGGGAACCTGTGGCCCAGAGGCCAGATGTGGGCCACAACAGTTCCTCATTATGATCCATCATCTTTTCTTACTTTATCTTTGATCAGTGATCCAAAATTGAGACTGTTTAAAGCCCAAGAAATGGACTCTGTTGTGCAGCCTAGGATGCTACAAGAAGAGAAATTCCACCTAAATATTAGGAAGAACTTCCTGAGAGTAAGGCTGTTTGACAGTGGAACATGCTGCCTCGGAGTGTGGTGGAATTTCCTTCTCTGGAGGTTTTTAAACAGAAGTTGGATGGCTTCTTTTCGGAGTACTTTTATGTGTATTCCTGCATGGCAGGATGTGGTTGGTCTAGATGGTCCTTGGGGTCTCTTCCAACTCTGTGATTCTGTGAACTGTGTCTTCCAGTGAAAGGAAATGCCTTAAGGGCTCAGGATGAACAGTAAAGTGACTGTCATTGCTGCCCCCTTGAATCTTCCCCCAAAGGCAGCTGCCTCTCTTCCCCTCATGGCAAAGCTGACCCTCTTTCCTACACTGACTCCATTGCTATGGATTTATGGAATAACCTAATAAGTGTTCTGGAGGAGGGGAGCAGCAAGCATGAGATACACATATGCAATTTGTTGCCATTGCTGGATGGCTGTAAAGCCTTCTCTATCTGAACTCCGATCTTTGGCAAAGAAGCCAGCGCAAACAGCTGAGCCGGTTGGAAGTCAGGCCAGCTGGCAAGGCATACAGAGCCGGCTATGGAGACAGCTGTCTCTCGTCCAAGAATGACTTCTCCCCCATTACTCATTCATTAACCTCTTCAGTGCTTTGGCTTTGGCTCAGCCTACTGTCAGCTTGTCCTCCTGATGCAAGCAGATGAGCTAGCAGGGATCTGGATGGTCAGAGTCACTGCATTTAAGGGCAGCCAGCTCTTATAGGGTTGGGTGCTAGAGAAGAGGTGGGCCTTGTACAAGGAGAAACTAAAGAGCCAGGAACAGACACCTGGATTGCTGATTATTATTTATTAATTATAAATGGAGACAGGCGGTGTTACATCTGAATTTTAAAGGGGTGGTCCAAAGTGCTGGACATAAAGTATAAATTCAGCACCTTGGACAACTCCTTTACATTTGCAGCTGAAAGCTAGAATCTGTAAGCCATCAACTACTATTGGTCACATGGAAGGGCAACCATAATATCATAGAGTTGAAAGGGGCCTTATGTGCCATTGGGACCAACTCCTTACTCAGTGCAGGAACTCAAGTTAGAGCATCCCCAGAAGGCTGTTCTCCAACTTCTTTTTAAAGATGTCCAGAGAAAGAAACCCCATCACATCTCTGATTTCTTTACTGAATTGCTGTTACCATCATGAATATTCAATCAAAACCTACCCTCCTGTAACTTAAACCCATTAGACATGGCCCTACCCTTTGGGGAAGCAGAGAATAAACTTGTACCGTCCTTTCTGGGACAGCCCTTGAAATATTTAGAGAGTACAGTCATGCCACCTCTCAGTCTTCTCTTCTTCAGGCTGAACATGCCCAGTTCCTTCAACCTTTACTCCTATGCTTTGTTCCATCTTCCCATGGCCAAGGAAGAATGACCTTGGGGCAAGAGGACAGTCTCAGCTTTTAAGCAAACGGCCTCCAAATGCAAAGGTGGAAATGGCTGTGGGATGGTGGGGATTGAAGCCATGAGAGAGAAGTGGAGGTGAATGATGAATGAATGACTAAGAGGCTGGTGCTATTGTCTGGAAAGTAGGTCAAGAATCTTTCACACAGAGAAAGATTTTATGTTTTTTAATACAGCAAGTGTTTGGCCTTTGCTGACTGAGGAGGTAGCAGAGCAAGACACATTCATCATCATCCCCAAAGCCCTTCCCAACATCTTTCTCCAGGTTGTGTCAGCTGGGCCAGCTGGACTGTTGAAGTGGGACTGGCCTTTGAGGCCTCTGCACAACATGTGAGACTTTCTCCCTTCTTCAAGTGCCACTCCAAGCTTTGCTAGCTCTGTACTACTTTTCAATGGAAATAAAAAGCATCCTCATCATTCTTTTCTTCTCACCCTTGCAATAACCCTGAGACAGGGAAGAACGGATGGTGATGGAGTCATACTGTCTACCCAGAGCATTTGACTGGTTGAACCAGGCAGGGTAAGACTGAAGACTTTGCAGGGCTCTGGAATGAAATGAATGAAGAGGCACCTGGAGTAAAAAAAAGTAACTTGTTCTGGTCCATTAGGGGCCAGAACTCCAGATGGACCTGACCCAGACTGAAATCCCAATTATTATGAGGGGGGAAATGAGGATAAACTGCAGATCATGTCTGAGGATGACTTTATAGACTTTATATTCTTTTATTTATGTGTCTACTGTTCATATCTTATTGTGAACTTTTTTGGGGGCCCTACTTGGAACAGTGTTGTGTTGTAGTTGTGTGCCTTCATGTTGTTTTTCACCTATTATGACTCTAAGGTGACCATATCATGGGGTTTTCTTGGCAACACATGTTTATAGGGGGGTTGCCTTTACCTTCTTCTGAGACTGAGACAGTATGACTTGCTCAATGTCAACCAGTGGGTTTCCATGGCTGAGTGAGGATTCAAACTCTATCCTCCAGAGTTGTGGTCCAATGTTCAAATCATTACATCACACTGGCTCTATAAAAGCAGTGTTAGAGCCATCACAAACAGCATTTTGGTTGGCCCTCCTGACCCTAGTCTAAGACTCTTCTCTGGAATGGAGAGAGTATGGTTACACAGTTAAACTGGGACTGTGTGAGATTGACAAGAGATTAATCAACATGGTCTACTACATCAAGAACAATTATGGACAACTTCCTTGTCCATAGGCAGGAAGAAAGGATGTGAACAAAGCAAGACACCATGAGTCAAGGGGAGCAGGTACTTTTTCTGCTTCAGAGAAGACCTGTAGGCCCCTGAGTAAGTGTCTAGTTCACCCACAGCCACACTTTTGATGCAATTTTGAGAGTACATATTAGAGTGCAAAACATTCCAGAACATATTAGTCCAAAATATATGGCACTAGAGTCTGAGGAAATGGAAGAAGCTTCTAGATGTCTATATCACAAATATTCCATAGATCAGTCTGACAATTTTCCTTGTGAAATGTTGTACTGGGAAGGGATGAGGTACCATCTTCAAGTTTACTTTTGGAAAATAATATTAATTCTTCCACTTATATGAAAAAGGATCTTGTAGCACCTTTGATACTAACTGTGCAAAAGAAGGTGTGGCATAAGCTACAACCTCAGAAGAAAACCAAGTCTACAAACTTTTATGCTACAACTTCTTTTGTAGAGTTAGGGCCTCTGCAGACGGCACTTTGCGCCGTCTTGGAGGCAGGGAAGAGGAGGGGCAGCCACACGCCACACGCCAGGCACCCCAACCCCATACCAAAGACATTACGGCACAGTGTTTTAATGCGCTGTGCTGGAAGAGGCACAGAAGAGCCGCGCGGCAGCTCTTGATGCATCCCTTCTGCCGGCTCTGAAAGGACCGGCATTTTAGCGCTCCTTTCAGGGCTGGCCGAAGGGAGGATTGGGGCCGAGGCGTGGGGCAGCCTTGGCTCCAATCCTCCACTTCCCAGGGCGGCCCATGACCAGCCGTCTGCACCCCCCTCCCAGTCGCGAAGGTGCTACAAGATCCCTTTGCATACTGATATTCCAGACTAACATTGCTATGTCTCTGAAGTCTTCCTCCACTTATATTACATGAAACAACTGCAATTCATTTTCACTGAAGTGTACATTGCCCTAGAGATTTATGAGTCTGTGTGCAAGATACCAGTAACTGTGACAGTAGTTGAAAGAAGTTTCAGCAAACTAGCACTCATCAAAACAACAAAGAGCCAAAAACAGTTAAGCCATCTTGTCTATTGAATTTGAACTTGCAAGAGAAATTGACTGGGTTGGGGATTATTCATGATTTTGCAATGGAAAAAAATGCCAGAAACATACAAAGCTTTGAAGTTAATTGGCCTAATACTTTCAGCCATGCTTGTGAATGGGAATAAAAATATTCAAGACTTTGACAGGATTTGAAGTGCATGTGTGTACAGATAATGAACATGCCATTGCTAAAATGTAGAAATTTAAAATGGAAGAAGAACAAGTTGAAGAATGTATGATGAAACAGGTAAATAATTTTGGTTATAATATACAATGGGAAAATAGTTAGGAGTAATAAAAGGTTTTAGTCCATCTGAAATGGCCGTGCTTGTGAAACTCTGGCTATGGTTATGCAACTACGAACAGAATACATTCATAGCACAGTGCCAAAAATGTACAACCACATGCATGAGAGAAATTGTATATGGTTATGACACTAGCAGGATCCCAGCCAAAGTATTCTTGAATGGTTCTTGTTGTAATGGCACATATATTAGGGTGCCTTAATCTTGCATGAGGAATTAAGAACCATTCAGTTTACAAAAGTCTTGTTGGCAGTGGGAAGATGAACAGCTTAAATTGGTTTCTTGAGAAATATTGAGCCAACTGCCCACAATTTTTGGACTCTCCTTGGAGGGGTGTGTGTCTATGGCAACGGTCAGGATGAGTGCTTGGACTTGGAGATGTAACACTATGCCACTGCCTACACACAAAGTCTGTTGCATCTAGAACACAACACCTACGAGGCAACATGAACACAGGCACATGGGATCCTCTCATGTAACCTACGCCTGGCAACAGAGCTATTAAGATGCTAGAATGACATGCAAGTCTTCTGCAAAGAGGAGTCTTGTTTGCCAGATTTAAGTTGGAACTAAAGTTGGAGCAGAATGGGGAGCTTCTTTCCTCACCACTGTCCTGAATCCATTGCCCTGTGAGCAGGAAGATGAGAGAGACATGGCTGCATAGGCTCAGCCTGCTACTTCCCATCTGCTGGGACAATATTGCTCTTTCACTCAGAGAGTGATTTTCAAGGAAGGAAGGAAAAAAGGAAAGGGAAAGGAAGGAAGGAAGGAAGGAAGGAAGGAAGGAAGGAAGGAAGGAGGAAGGGAAGAAGACCTGGGATTGTGTTTGTTTTCTTCTTCACTCTCTTGAGAATTCAAAGTGTGGGAGGGTGAAAGGAAGTGGGATGAAGTGGATATAGTAAGACAGCTGTTACATAGAGACAGAAGCAAAGGAGTCCAGAGAAAGGTTGTGAGTAATGGAAATCCTTGATTATTGGCTTCTTTCTTTCTTTCTTTCTAGTTTTGTTCATTTGTTTCACCTTCAGTTCCACCCCAAACGATCTCTACTCTTTAACCTCCATGGGCCAGATGTGTCCCTAGGACCATTTTTGTGATCTCCAAGTCCCAAATCAATGGCACTTTTTGCTTTTGGAAGCTTTTAGAAGCAATGATCTTGTCATAAGTCAGGGTGCAGCACCCCATTGTATCCTCTCTTGTCCTCTTAAGAGATTTTATTTTTCAAAACCAGAAGGGCATTTCCAACAAGGTTCAGTTTGGGTTCAGGTGGGGTTGGGGGTTGATGGGGCCCATGGTGAGTCTTGGGGCTGAAAACCAACACCCAAGACCTCACCTGGGCCTTTTAACTCAGGTGACAATCCTGTGAGTAGCGTCAACATGACGGAATTGGTGAAAATGGCTGTGATCCCATATATCAGTAGTATTCACTCTTTGGTCCTCCAGACCTTTTGGACATCAGCTGTCAGAAACCCTGAGCCTTGACCAAGCTGGCTGGGCTTCAGGGAGGACAAAGTTTGAGACCCACTGCCATATACAAATACGTACAGGAAGCTGACTTATGTTAGGGATGGGTTTTTGTCAAGTCAACCCAGTCTAGTTTGCTGTAGCTGGCAAGAAACATCAGGCCAAGGAAGACTTTTCTGAGGACTAACACCTAAATTCTTCAAGTCTAGATGCCACCAACTAGAACTGAGACTTTCTGTGTACCAATAATGTGCTTCACCACTAAGGAATAATCAGAGATTGGAAAAGTACTATGAGCCCTCCATATTCACTATGGTTAGGAGCAAAGGACCCCTGTGAAAGTGGAAAAACACACAAATAAAACAACAACAACTTTTTGTAACCTAAGAGGACACGTCTCTATGAATCCAGTGAAATTCTATGGTCAATATCAACCATATCAATATCAACCAATATCAATATCAACTGGACGTTGACCATAGAATCACACTCGAGGACCTACAAATGCCTTGAGAAGTGTTTTCTCTAGGAATCTCTTGGTCCTCCAATGTGATTCTATGATCAGCTTCCAGCAGAGTCACACTGGAGGATGTAGAGCAGGGGTAGGCAACCTTTTCCCTTTAAGGGCCGAGGGAGTTCAGCTCCCAGAAGCCTCAGCCATGTTGGCCAATAGTCCCATGTTGGCCAATAGCTCCTGGGATTCTGGGAGCTGAAGTCCCTCGGCTCTTAAAGGGGAAAGGTTGCCTACCCCTGATGTAGAGATTCCTAGAGAGAGAATATTGATCAAATCAGTGAATAATCAAATGCGCAAAAGCCAAAGTTGCAAAGGGCCAACTGTACATCTTTGTCAGACTACAACTCCCAGGACAGGGACAGGGTAGGACAGCAGCAGGAAGACCTGTTGAGAAGGGTAGATACCAATGCTAGGTGGGCTAAACAGTGACTGCTGATGGCTTCCATGTCAGTAGGGTGGGAAATCCATTCCAAATGTTAGTCTAAACTTTGTTTGAGCTATCCAAGTGTTGAATCTTATCCACAAATGGATCCAGCACCACAAGCAGTTCCTTTAAAATTAGAACTAAAACCTGGATTGGACATACCAACTCACTGGCATGGAAGTCACTATCTATGACTGATGTGAGGAGAAGCCCCAAAGTGGTGGATGGGACCAGCCCTTTTCTCTTTCTCATTCTGCTGTGCCAGTTCTCTCCCTTCCTCTCTCTTTCTTTCTGATTTCTCTTTCCTTCTCTCCTTCTCTCACTCTCTCTCACTCCTCCCCATCAAGTGGACTGCTGGAGAGGAACAGATTGTTCTTGCCAGAGGTCTGACCTGATTGTTTGCAAATGGCTTTTGAAATTTGACTGAAGGCTGCCTGTTCTCTTCAGCCTGGGGTAGGGTACACCAAGCAAGCAATCTGTAACCTGTAATTCAGCGCCTGGAAGTGATGTATTAAAAGTAGGGACATGAAAATCTCTCAATAATTATTTTGCTCTGTCCTCTTGGAAATCCCACCTGCATTTGCTTCCTGTTTATGTTCTGTATTTTGTATAAATGCATGTTTTTCGCATTTGCTCACTGCTTTGGATGCTAATTTCCACAATTTGCTCAAATTGTACACACTGATTAAAATGTGTTTCTGTGTATTTTATAGTTCTACCCTGTGGGTGGCTTAATGCATCTAGACATTCCTTACAGAAAAATGCTGGACGTTTTTATCCAGTGTGGAATGGCTGCCTTCAGCTCAAACTTACAGAAGTGGAGTTGTGTACACAGTGTCCTTGCCCATGTGTGAGTATTGTGCATGGATACACATTGGACATGGATATGTCTTGCCTATGGCACATGGAATTGTGTGTGGCTTTGGTTGTTCATTTGGTGACTTGGTTCAGTTGTGCAATGTTGCCATTCCACACACTAGCATCCTGTTAGCAACATATGCATGCATCAGTTGCACTCTGCATGAAGGACAAATTGTTCATCATAGTGCAACAGACCTATTCTGCTCATAGTACTGAAAGTGGAATTGCCCATAGAACAACTTTGTGCATTGAAGTTGCACATTTAGATTATGAATTGCAGTAGTGCAGATTGCACAACAACAATCAGTCATTCACATATCTTATGTAAAGTTGCTGTTTTATATGGAGATTACATACGGCTGGCATAATGTATCTCTGCATGCAGGTATTTACACTATGTTAAAGGGATGTTGGATTACAGTAAAGTTTTGTGTAGCACAATTACTGAATAACTCTACATGTGGGAATTTATGCTATAAAACCCTGATGTAGGATCTCAAAGTATGCGTGTAAAAATCTATTCAATTTATATCCTGCCTTTTCCCCAGTACAGAAGCCAAGGTGGCTGACAATATAAAACTAAATAAAGCTAAAAGATATGACACAAACGTTAAAACCAGATTAAACAGACAACCTAACTAACACATTTACATGTGCATCTGAAAATATTCACATTGTTTTCTGAGTGCTTGATTTCTCAGAAACATCCTGTGAGCCTCACAAACAGGAAAGTGCTCAGGGTGAGGTGTGCATTGTTTCACAACAGGTCTCAAGGGACATACAAATGCTACTTTCATCAAGATTGTCATGTCCAGGAAAATTTCATTCTATCCTGACTTACATGTAATGTTGATTGTTGTTATTGCTTTAATAACAAGGGCAAGCACTTGTTCCTTTCAGATGTTTTAATAAATTGGAGGCAAACATTAGGAGGGGATACCTGGAAGGCTGTGTGTGTGTGTGTGTGTGTGTGTACAGAGAAGTGGTACTTTTGGATAACTCTCTGTTCATCTGAGGTCATTTTTGGTGGCTTTGTTTTTTTAAAAGTTATGTTGACACTAACATATTAATACCACATGACATAGCTCATAGCTAGCAAGTAATGTGTCACTCAGAAAAATAGCCTCACATTTTGTTAGTTCTGACTAGAGGAGAGCCATTGAAACAATGGGATTTATCCATGCCCTGACTCAACATTAAATAATAAATTTAATGGGTCTAGGATTCCCTATGGAATTTCAGCTACAGGTTGAGTCTTCATTATCCAGATTTCTGAAATCCAAAATACTCCAAAACCCAAAACCTTTCCCCATGGGCCACTGAGACAGTGGCACCTTTGCCTTATGATAGTTCGGTGTACACAAACTTTGTTTCATGCACAATATTATTTTAAAATATTGTATAAAAACCTTCAGGATATGTGTATAAGGTGTATATGAAACATAAATGCACTTCATGTTTAGGCTTGGGTACCATCTGCATTATGTATATGCAAATATTCCAAAATAAAATAAAAATAAATCCAAAATCCGAAACACTTCTGGTCCCAAACATTTCAGATAAGGGAGACTCAACCTGTAAAAAATATCACACCATTCATTATTTATTTTAATTATTGCAAGCTTTTCTCTGCTCCTTTTCATGTTGTGGGCAAGAATCCCACATTGAAGCGTGTTTAAAGTAAGACCATCATTGGCAAGATAATGGAGATTTTGGCTCACCTCTCTTCCACCCAAGAGAGCAGAGTTATTGCCTCTAAGATATTTCACAGCTCTGCAGAGGACAGGAGTGACCTGGAAAGAGGCCAAAGTCTAAGACTCAGATTTCTGGTTTATTGTGTGGATGTGAGCAGCAGATGGAGAAGGATCTTGGGCCCTGTTGTGTTGTGATGAAAGTAGATCTCATCACTTAGAAGGGAGCATAAGATAGAGCAGAAAGTGGGAATTGACTGGAGAAGAAGCAAGAAGTAATTTTGGCTGTGGTCCCTAGTCCCTGGCAGTTGTCCACTCTGATCTATTGCTTTCACTTGGATTCTGCATTGAACTAACGTCACTGGATATAGTCCCTGATGTAAGAATCCCTTCCTCCATGTAGAGATTTGCTGACATTTATGTAGACAAGAATTAGTCATCTCAGGATACCAACCTTGAGACGACGACCTCTGAAATCCTAAATGTGTCCAAACAAGCCTCTGGTTGCCTAACCTAGTCTGACCTTAGACTTCCCTTTTGTTCGAAGAACTCAGATCAAATCAGTGCTGTCATTTTGAATCACAGCCATGCTGCTTTTGAAAAAGCAGAACCAGGGAGGGGAGAAGCGTTTCTGACTCAACATTGTTTCAAAACATTGTTGGGAGCGTACAAGGCTAGAAGCGGGAATCCACAGTTTGGTATCCAGTTGGAGTGATTCTTCAAATGGTAAGGTGTTGCCAAGCAATGGAGTAGTTCCACCTACCAAGAGTAGCTATTCGCTCTCCTTAGCAGGGAGAGCCCAGATACCTACCAAGTAGCCACATGAAAAAGGCTGCTTCAGCTGGCAAAATTTGGAGGTACGAATGAAGGCTGCATCTGCACTGCAGAAATAATGCAGTTTGAAACCACTTGAACTGCTATGGCTCAGTGCTATGGAATCTTGGGATCTCCAGTTTTTCATGGCACCAGAACTGTCTGACAGAGAAGGTTAAATATCTCACAAAACTACAAATCCCATGATCCCATGGTATTGAGCCATGGCAGTTTAAGTGGTGTCAACCTTATGCAGTGCAGATGCAGTTGAAGCTAGGGGCTGAGATCTGATTGATGCGGTGACGTTTCTTGAAGTCTGTTTGGAAAGTTAGCATGGTGTAGGACATTGGGGAGCAAAGTGCAGCTCTGGGGCCACATGTTGCTCTCAAAGCTGTTTTTGTGGTCCTCAACTTTTCCAGATTCCCTACGCTGTCCCTTGCCAGGCCTCCTCTCTAGTGGTTAATTGTCTCTCCCAGAAACCTTCAGGAGTGGCCAGTGTGCCACTATGGTCAACTGGTTTGAGCGCTGGACTATAATTCTGGAGACCAGGGTTCAAATCCTCACTTGGCCACAAAATCCATTGGGTGACCTTGGGCAACTCACATGTTTTTAGCCTCAGGGGAAGACAATGGCAAACCTCATCTAAACAAATCTTGCCAATAAAACCCCATGATAGGTCACCATAAGGCCACCATAAGTCGGAATGGCTTGAAGGCACATAACAACAACAACAAAGTTGGCTTTTTTTGGCAGTCTGTGGAGTACCCTGAATACCACAGAGACAGAAAATTGGCCCCCAAATCCACCATCGGTACATGGGTTAGAATATTGGGACAGGACTGTGGAGAGACCCAGGTTTAAACTGTGCTATAAAGCTCACAGAATGAGCTTGGCACTAGTCATTGTATCTTGATGTAACTTAGCTCACAAGGTTCTGGTGAGGATTAAAAATGGGAAGGGAGACCATGAATGGTGCCTTGAGCTCTTTGGAGGAAAAGCTGGATAAAAACAATAAGAAGTGAGAGAAATTAAAAAGAAAGCATTAGCCCCAGGAGATCAGGGGAGAGGGACACATTCACCATTCTCCTTTTGGTATTAAAGTATCTTGGGCTGACAGTGTCAGAAGAAGGGGCTTCCAAAAGCTTCCTGTTTGGGCCTAGGATTTGGCCTGGGCATTGACATTTTTCAGGGTGTTTGGTGTCCTCTCATTTTCAGCTTAAGGCTTGCCAGTTGCTTCCCTGCACCAATTCCTTTTATGCACATACACCTGTGCATGGTATGGATAAAGAAGACATTGGCTAGAATCCTGTAAGTGACATTGGTCACATGCACATACATCCTGTTTTGGATGGAGTACAAGGTTACTATTCACTAACCCCTTGGGCAAGATCCTATTTCAGGAGATGTCCTGTAAGGCTGTGCATAGATGGAACTATGAGAATATCTCCTCTTTACCTTGCTAACCACTTTTCAGCTGCTGAACCCTCTCCCCAGTACAGACATTTACTGGCTTAGATGGCTGTGGGACTTCCCAGGGGGTCCCCTAGAGATCATGGAAGTTGACATCTTCACTGTGTACCTGACAACAGGAACATAGCTGGACACTTCTTTGTGGCTATCCTGCTCTCCACCAGTCAAATAGTTATATTGGGGAACAGGGAGCTAAAATTCTACTGATTGGGAGAGGGAAGTTTGGGGTGGAAAAAAGATGTTTTTTTGGAGGGGAAGGAGTTGGTTGTTGCATGGTTGGAGAGGATTCCAACCTCCACAATGACCCCAAAAATGAATTATGTAGAAAAAATCTAGATGTATGTCTGTATAACTCACTAATTGGATGTCAGTTCCTTGTCCTCCCCTCGGCATGTCCTAAGTCCTGAAAGGTAGCTTTTAAATAGTCATGGGGGGAAGATGATCAAGTGGTGAGGACTGTCTCTCTTCCCTGCTGCAGTCTTCCAGAGAGATGGGGGAGGAAGAGAAACAAGGTCACTTGTGGAAGTTGAGGGGTAGGAGATGCAGGATGCCCATTTTCCACAGGTGCTTAATGAAACTTTGGAATTCATTGTCAAACAGTACAGTGATGGCAACCAATCTGGGTGGCTTTAAAAGGGGATTGGGGAGATTCATGGAGGATAGAGCCATCTGCCAATGGCTGCTAGTCAAGGTGGCCATATGACATTTCCAGGATCAGAGGAAGCTGATCCCGATGTATCAGTTGCTGGGGAATATGTGACAGAAGAAGTGGTTGAGCTTCTGAACTGCTGTGGAGCTTCCCATGGGCAACTGGTTGGCTACTGTGTGAACAGAACATCAGACTAGCTAGGCCTTCAATCTGATCCAGCAGGGCCATGCTTACATGTTGACGTTTTCCACACACCTGCCCTGTGACTCATGGCTCCCAGCTCTTGGCACTGTCTCAAAATCTGTCTACAGCTCAGCTTTGGCACATGCCAGATACAATGAATGGAGGATGGAACACATCTCTTTTGCTCAGCTGTTTCCAGCCTGGTTTCCTCCATTTCTGAAATTATGCAGAAAAGTCAAGCACTTGGGCTAGCTCAACAATCCTTCTGCTGATGAAGCCAAAGGCTTAAAGTACTCATGCATCTGGTTGCCAAGAATTATTTTTAATTCTCTGCTTCTCCCCCAACTCCCTGAGGGTTTGCTGGATGATCAATGGGCAGCGCATTAAATAACACCTCTCTTGCCTCCTCCTGCAACTTGTTCCCAGCTGCAGCTCACGTATTCCTGGTGATTAAACTAAGAAGCTTTAATTTTGAACTGGTGACTGCACACCTTTTACTCTGCGGTTAGCCACACCTCTGGCAGAGGCTGGTGTGTGCTCTCCTTTTCTGTGATTTTCGAGCCTCCTCTTTCTAGGAAAAGGAAATCTGAATGCACAAACTCTCTGAAATCCCAACACACCTTGTTGCTTGCTGTGATGGTACTATTGGGAAATTTTGGGCTCTCTGCCAGCATGTCAAATCAAGCAGAAAGAAATCTTGGTACATGAAGTCTGCTGTTCAGGTTTCCCAAGGTGGACAATAAACAACAGGTATCAGAGAATGTGTGTCTGTATAAATGGTGGATGTTAGGCCTGGGATGAATGTTTGGCCCAGCCAAAATTCTACTGATTGGGAGAAGGAAGTTTGGGGTGGAAAAAAACAACCTTGTTTGAACTACATGTTCCAGAATCCTCTAACAGCATGGCCTTTGGGAAGGTGAAGGGCAAAGACCCTTCTAAAGATTGGGCAAGGTGTACCTGAGAGTTTTGGGTAAGTGGACTTACTATCATACAAGATAACCTTCTTAAACTACATTTGCAGACTTAAATACTCTGGAGGATGGTAGGTGATGCTGTGCCATTGTGCCCAGCATCACTGGACGAGGTGGAGAAGATGAATGCAGTTTTAAAGCATCTAGCAGTGAGGCTGCCAAGCTGTGAGTTGACTTTGAAATTAAGTTAGAAAGGAAAAATGAGGAGAGGAAGGAATGAAGGGAAGGAGGGAGGGAGGGGGAAATCAACAAAAGAAAGAACAAAGGAACACTATCCATGCCACCAGGTGGGTTTCATGTGGATTAAGAGTGGTGTGGTCCATGGCCCCAGACTCTTCTGACACCCCTTCACAAGACCTCAGATTCCTAAGCCCACAATTCCCTCCCATGCATTCCTGTTTTTTTGAAGTCTGACCTCCCAGATCACCCAGCTTGGAATATTTTCTGATTATTGGACCACTGGTTATGCCTTCTGGCATCTGGCAGTTTACACACCCTGATTATCTCCCCTCACTCTTTACAACGTGATCTCCATTATCTGTGCACCCTTTGACTACTGCCTCTAGAATTTGACCCATGCCTTCTTGGACAGTTGGGTTCACCTCTGGCTCCTTGGTGTTACAGTGCTTGCCCTAATGGACTCTGAGACTTGAGCCCTTAGGCACTCACCTCCTGCTGAATCCTGATAGCATCTCAGAAATGTAGAATGCTAAATCCTAGTAGAACCCCAGAGTCAAAGAACTTTGGTGCAGGAAAATGATTTTATATACACACTGTGACAGACAGGTAGACATATAAGTAGACAGACTTTTATTTATATCAGCTACTAGACCAGATAGAGGAATCATGTATCTTATGGGCCACATGTGGCCTAAGGTTAGCCCTCTCTCTTCCTCTGTTTTATCTTTTGTGCAAAAATGAGGGGTGCTGTTTCTGGTGGCCTCCAGGAACATCAATCCCCTTCTACAGTGAGGGGTGGATCTTTGCACATTATTCAATCTAAAATCTGTTTTTAAATGGGAAGCTCCCCCACCTCAACTGGAAGTGCCTTTCAAGTCACTTTGGGTTAAAGTGGAGGGTCTGCCTCAGTCCTGCATTAAACACAACAGAGTAAAAATAATAAACTCTTTAAATTAAGGATAAAGGAGAGGTCATGTTGAAGATCTGTTGCCGAACTGTCCTTTTAAAACAAATCTTTCAAACCACCACATGGGAAAATAAAGTCTAATTTTGCCTGGCACAGTAGTATTGAAGAAGAATGGTTTTTCTCATGCTATATATATATATATATATATATATTTGGGAGGGAGTCTAAAAAAACAAATAGCCTTATCAAGGCTTTCTCTGTGTATGTGCATGTGAGAGAGAGAGAGAGAGGCAGAGAGAGAAAGAGAAGCAAGCATGATACTGCTAGCAGTAATGTTTCTTTTGCAAAGTGGTTAAGGGAGCAATTTTTATCTGAAAAATGACATGGAGGAAAGGGGTAAATTGCCTACCCCCTACTACTACTTTCCTGGCCAAAATTAGTCATCCCCACCCCCTTGCTGTCATAAAGCTAAAAATAAAGACATGGAATTATCTGGAGATTCCAGCACAGTTTTCCTGTGTTGTGCCAGTTTGGGCCCTAACCAGATAGTCTGTTCAGCACCCTGGACAGCTGCAAGGCAACCTAACTCTCCTAGTGCAAGGCTGTTTGTCAAACTCAAGGCCATGGTTGATGGGGACATGGACAAATGGAGTGAAAAGCAAGCAAATGGACACCCAGAGACTAAGCATCTCTAAAAAGGCAATATGTCAGTTCAATGTACGGAATGCATTCTATGGCAACAACAAAGGGGACACATTTCCTGTCATTAGCATTGTGCTGAATTGTGGAGTGGGGTGTGATTTTCACTGTCTCAAATGCAACTGATCTCTGTTGATGTCATACATCTGTGGGCTGTCAAGTGAATAGGATGCCAGGGCTCATGTACTTTTCATAGTTGTGCAGAAGACGGAATTTCAGCAGGTTGAGCTTGAGTGACATTAAGGGGGACAGGAGCCCTGTCCTGCTATTGACCTGGCAACCCTACATACACTTGTCTGAATTCCATTCCACATGTGGTTGTACTTTGGTGACTAATATATCCAGTTCATGGCTGCATAAATAGAGTTTTGCAAGCATAACCATTTCACATTGGCCTAATCATATTGTCAGTCCTGATTCTATTAGAACAATTGGATTGAACTATGCATCAATAGAAGTATAGTGTCTAGATCAAGAGAAGTAATAGTGCCACTCTATTCTGCTTTGGTCAGGCCTCACCTGGAATACTGTGTCCAGTTCTGGGCACCACAATTCAAAAAGGATGTTGAAAAACTGGAGCGTGTCCAAAGGAGGGCAACTAAAATGGTGAAGGGTCTGGAAACCAAGCCCTATGAGGAACGACTTAGGGAGCTGGGGATGTTTAGCCTGGAGAAGAGAAGGTTAAGAGGTGATATGATAGCCTTGTTTAAATATTTAAAGGGATATCATACTGAGGAGGGAACAAATTTGTTTTCTGCTGCTCCAGAAACTAGGACCCTGAACAATGGGTGCAAGCTCCAGGAAAAGAGATTCCACCTCAATGTTAGGAGGAACTTCCTGACAGAAGGGCTGTTTGACAGTGGAACACACTCCCTCAGAGATTGTGGTGGAGTCTCCTTCCTTGGAAGTCTTTAAGCAGAGGCTGGATGGCCACCTGTCAGGGATGCTTTGATTGGGAGTTCCTGCATGGCAGGGGGTTGGACTGGATGGCCCTGTGGTCTCTTCCAACTCTATGATTCTATGATTCTATGATTTTAACTCATCATTCAGCAGTTGATTCAAGAGGCCTACTCCAGCTGGCCTAACCAACAGCATTCCAGCCATGCAATTCAGGATATACGGATGGAGGCTATTTGTCGTGACCTTCAATAAAGCCCTTCATTCCTTGGGATTGCAGATACAGCCATTGTGCACATCCCCCCATCACACAATGGAAGAATGGTGTACCTTGTGCAACTACATGAGTATAGATTTACACTCTACAAGCATGAGGTAGATCACAGCCTGAGACTGATGCACAAACCAGCTGAACTACAGCAGAGGCAACATCTATACAAAACGTAGGCCTATGGCTCCAACATCAAAACTTTTTTTCTTCCTCCTGGATGGTATTTTAACATTTTTTGCTTGATGAAGAAGTCAGCAGAAAGCTTGCATTGTGTGTTTTGTGTATTTTGGATGGCCAATAAAGATATCACTCCTTTGTGGATTTTATATTTTGTTTTATTTTAACGTGAGAAGTGTTTGGGCACCCAATGAGATAGGCAGCAATCTTCCATAGCTGAAAACTGAGCCAGCATTAATGACTGTTATTGGTTCTTCCTAAGATTCCCAGAAACCAGGGTTTAACCCGCTTCTCAATTATGAAAATCTATCAGGCGACCTTGGGCAAGTCACATTCTCTGACTCTCAGGGGAAGGCAATGGCAAATCCTTTCTGAATTAATCTTGCAAGAAAACCTCATGATATGTTCACTTTGGAGCACTGTTAGAAGGAAATAACTTGAAGGCACACAACAACAGCAGTGTAATGATTCTCCAACCAACTCTGGACATTACGGCTAGCTGTAAAATAAAATAAGATGTAAAGCAGCTGTGGCTACATTGAGATGCATATTTGGAGATATGAAATATTGCTGAAGGGGGGGGGGGAGGAGAGAATCATTTTGCAGGAGCGAAGTATGACAAATATCTTTCCATTTTGACTCTACCGGTAGTAAGTGTGATGAGTTTGCAGGCAGAACACAAGTTTGGAAGAAACCTTCCTTTCCTCGGTCTAAACCCAAAGCAGCCAACTTAGCAAAAGGGTGATGTGATATGCAAGCAATGGCAGTGGATGGAGGAATCAAATTGGAGGATTTATTTCCATTATTGAGTCTTCTAATTCAATTTTAACTGGCTTCAAATATTCATGAGGGATGCTGACTTTGTTAAGTTTGATTAGTTCCGTTCCTAACAAAGCAGATGAATGAGTTTGATTAGGTCTGCGATTTTGATCAGTGGGCCTGTAAAATCCAAGGTTGTTAAGATTCATGCTGTGTGAAGGGGTGACTGATAGGGTTACAGGAGGAGTGCATCTCTCTCTCTCTCTCTCCATGTTTGTGTGTATTTGGGGAGAGAAAAAAATTAGATCATGGACTGGCAGCTACTGGCTACAATGTCAGAAGAATAGTGAATATATCTGTTTTTTTTTGTTTTGTTTTTTTTAGCCAGGCTAAAACAACAGTGCTGTAAAGGAGTGAGGGCATACAGGGCTGATGCACTCAGACCTCTTGATGAGAAGGGCTGTTGATGGGATCTGTCACCACCTCCTTCCCAACCATGGCTTTCCCTACTTCCTCTGAGCTCACCTGTAACCTTCACAGTATATAGGCAGGACAAAGGGTTTTGCTGGATTTTATAGCTTATATATAGCTGTAAGTCATCCCTGTTACTCATTTTAGTCTTAGTCTTGAATGAAGAATTAAGAGCCATTAGGTTTACAGAAGAATGCTTAGGTGGAAACAAAAACTACTAGTATTGTTCTGTTGCTATGAATCAATATAGCTACTTGCATTTCTGGACTGTCCAAGTAGAATGTAACAGTAAGATCTGTTAGCATAAGCACTTCAAAATTCAACATGACCCCATTGAGAGGATGATTATTATATTCAAAGTTATCTACTGTATTCTATTCCTAACCCATTCTGCACATGCTCACAGGCTCTCCTCAGTCTACTGCAACTTCTTACCTTTGAAAGCTGATATTAGAGTGTAGAGGGAGGTCATGGCTACCATGTTAGTGGGACAATGAATCTGCTCTGGATTTCTGTCTGAATTCTAAGGGAACTATCTTAGGTGATGAACCTTTGAAGAACAGGTTTCAGCACCTCGGACAGCACATTTTCACATTTCAATTGAAATCTGGGATTGATTCACCATCCTGGTGGACATGGAAGCCATCATCACAAACTAACCCCAGGACATTTCAAAGCACTAGTTCTAAGGAAAAGAGAAATAAGGGTATGGAAATAAGGGCAGGAAAAGCACTCATGCCATATCCAAAGATGCACCCAAGGAAATATGGAGAGTATGCTCTTCTCTTATAGTCAGCAAATGGCACTGGGACAATTCTTAAGTCAGAATTGATTGAATGGGTTGGTGTACTGTACTTGGGATTTACAGTGGAATATAGGGCAAGATGAGCTCACAATTTCATCTCCATGGTGCAAGACAAGAGAGGTGTATCCAACATTAGAGACCACCATCTCTTCCTCCTAACAAAGAGATTTCCCCTAAACATCACAAAGAACTTCCTGACAACAAATAAGAGTGAGGGAACAAAACATACAAGTCACTAATAATACCCTTCCACAAACTGGGATGTCCTTGAAGAGGAGGTATTGTACACAACTGTCTATGAATGGAGAACTAAACATTGTAGAATTTGGATTCTGCCTGAATGAGCCATCATTTGGATCTGTATTATGTCCTATTTGAAAATGTTAACAAATTGGTTATTTTGGATGTTTATATATTGAAATGGTTTTTTTTTTAATTCTTGCTACCTACTCTTCTCTCCTACCCACTGGTAGGTGGTACACTTTGGGAGAGGGGAAAGGAATGGAAGAGATTGGTGGCATTAGCTTTGCCACTAAGCCTTGTTGAGATTTACAGTCTGCCAGGTCTGTGCAGGATGCCACCCTTTGGCTGAAAATGTGTGGATATTCTACACCAGCAGTTGCACATTTTCCAGGATCCCATTGTATTGAGAGGTGAGGGAAGGCACACAAAATATGCTGGATCCAAGCCTCCTATTTGTCTTCCTTTCTTCATGGCTGCTACACCTGCTGCCTTCCTCCCCTGCCGCCACTAATGCTACTGCCAGCACATTATGTTGGCATAGAGCATCAACAGGATTCCACGCCTTGATCCCTCAAGTCTTCCATTCTCCCAGTTCCTATTAGTGTTAGATGCTCCAGCAAGCAGCTAATGATCAGTTCCATTTCGTATTTCCCCTCCAAGACCAGAGGTCACCTCTTGATGTCTCACTCGGAGCACTGGGCTGGAATTGGCTCCTTTCCCAAGGGAGATTTCATTCACTGGGGAAGGTAAGGTGGCTTAACTTCAAATGGAGATCCTGGTGTTTGCTTGGGCTGTTCTCAGGCTGAAGTCACATTAGGAATTCTCTGCTTGCCTTGTGGACAGCCAGTGCTGAGGCAAAAGCATGAGCGATGCTATTGTGCTTTGGGAAGGAGACAGAATTTCATGTAACTTTTCATTTCCTCAAGCTGTTCCTTTACTATCTTCACAATTTTGGGGGTCAATGAAGTGCAAAGACACAATTTTGTCCTGATTTTGCTCTGATGGTCTCAATTACTCTGAATTCTGGTTTTCTCTCCTCGACCTGCATGTTCCTAATGTCAATCAGCTTCCCCTCCATAGAATACACTGTACCCATCCCAAAACATCTGATCAAATTCTCTTTCAGTTTCTTCTTTTGGGAGAATGGGGGAAATCAAAGTGTTGGTTTTGATCTACAATGCCCCATGGTAAGAACGTGTGCATATCATTCTTCAAAGTTTGAATAAACTGTTTTCCTACAACTTCCAAATTCCAACCAAATAATTTTTCAAAATCTCTGCCATTTTTTAACAAAAGGATGTGGTACAATGTCTCTTTTTGGATAACACATTCTAAGAAAGATTAATGTTGCCAGCAAATTGGACTAGGTCCAAAGAGAATCACAAAGATAATCAGAAGGTATGAGAAGCAATGTGAGAGCCAGTGTGATGTAAGGGTTTGAGTGTTGGACTAGGACTCTTGGAAACAAGAATTTTAATCACCACTCAGCCATTGAACTCCACTGGATAACCTTGGGCACATTCTCTCAACCTTAAAAGGCAAGGACAGATCTCCTCTAAATAAATCTTGCCAAGAAACCCTCACAATAGTTTCCCATAAATCAGACTTGAGGCACATAGCAACAAGGACTACATTGATGAGCAAATCTTAGGAAGAATAACCTAATGGACAAGCTATGTTTAGCCTGGAGAAGAAAAGTCTGAGGCTCCCATATCAGTGAGGTATATCTCACTGATGGTTATCTCTTTTTAAGTCCTAACTAAAGCTAGGAATGGATTCCCTGATCCACTGACATGGAAGAAACTTGTATAAACTGCCCAGCAGGTTCACCTGCAGGATGAAAAGACTGAGGTGGGACCTTGCCTCTTTTCTAGATTACCCATCTGACTGTGATTTGCCACTAGGGCAGAGATTGGACATTTGTAACACATGTCTAGATGGGGACTAACTCATGTCAGGCTCAGAGAGGCAATGGCAGCCTTTGTGAAACAGGAGCCTCAGTACCTTCACCTTTCCCATTCTTAATCAGCCTTTTGAAAGATGCTTGTTCACTCCCTCCCTCTCTGCTAATCCGCTCAGCCTTTATCCCCATCACTCCTATTCACAAGGAAAGAGCCTGGGAGTTCTTTACAGGGCAGGGATCACACACGTCGAATTACCAATTGTCAGCTTAGTGGGACAAGTGAATCCTCGAGAAGTGCGCCAGGATCTGTTTCTACGCACACACACACATGCATTGGCTGGCATCCTGTCAGTGCCATGTATATGTGTAAGTGTGGCTTGTGTGTGCATATGTTTCTTTTTGGAAGGGTGCAGGGGACCACTGTGCTTGCACTCCATCCCAAAACCTCTCCCACTCCAGGAGCTATCGAAGCCCAGGGGGTTGCTGCTTTTGCTTCTTATCAGTAAGGATGGAGAAGAGGAAGCAATTCCGATCACGAAGCCAAGACTACTTGAGGCTCCTGGGGAAGAAAAAGAAGGACGCACTTCATCTATGAGTGCGTCCTTGTTTCTTCTTCCACTGGAGCCAACCAACGATGGCTGCTACTTCACAATGACAGTTGGGAGTGGGTACATGTAGGCCACATATGAGCCACCTCAAATTAAACAATGACTTCCGAAAGTGGCAAATGGGGCAGAGATTTGGATGCCAAGTCCTACCTATCCACCCACCAATTTCATCTCACTATAACAATAGCATGCCACTAGGGCCTGAATAGCGCAAAGGCATCAGATCCCATCTGATCTTGGAAGTAAGCAGAATCAGCTCTGGTTAATACTTGGATGGGAGACTGCTAATCAAAACCAAGTAGGCTGTATTTCAGAGGAAAGAACTGGCATAGCCACCTCTGGGTATTCCTTGCCTAAGAAAACCCTAAAGAATTCATGAAACTGCCATGAATTGACAGGCAGCTTGAAGCCACACATACAGACACATTCTGAGAAATCTGGAATTTCTCCATTAAAGGGTCCAGTTTATTTTCTGGGATGCAACACATGATGGGCTTTAAGGAGCTGTCATTTGTCCTGAAATCATTGAGGATGGATAGTCCTTGAACAGTGGTTTGCAGGTTCACTTCAACTACTTATTTGCTCTTCTCTCTCTCACCCTCTCTCTTTCGTTCCCCCTCTCTCTTATGGATTTAACTGAGGAGAGATGTTAATGTGACCAGGAAGAGCTGCTTCCCTGTGGCATGGCAAACGCATCACAGAAGCTCAACGTTCTCAATGCATTGTGCAAGTTGTGCTGCTGAGTCACGCGTATGGATTACATTATGGGATAGAGGACAATGCTGGCATTGTAGCCACACAAAGCCAGCTAAGATGACTTCAGGCAAAGACAACATTACACAGGGCCCTGAGAGGAATACCTTTGGTGTCTCCTCCCTGATGGATCTAAAAGTGCCTGTTTGCCAATTCCTGTGCCATCTCTCTCAGGGAAATTGAATCTAATCTGTGCTTTGGGGGAGAGCAGAACATCAAAGTAGATCTCCTCTTTTGAGTGAGATCTAGATACATGCTAGGGATGTAAATCCTCACTAAGTTTCTTCCTGAAGGAAGCAATGAGCAATAGCAACAATTTTCTTCCCACTTGCCCTTGTGGTAACTCTGAAAAGGTGGGGCCATTGGTGCAAAGGGCCTTGTGCTAAGTGCAATGATATTGCTAGATACCAACAAATATGTTTGGCCTTCTGTGGTGACATCTAGCTGTGGCTTGAAAAAATAATGACCTAAATCCAATTGTTGGTCTGGGTCTGAATTGAAAGAATTTCCTATATGTTGACTCATCACTCAAAAATTGATTACATGTGTCTTCTCTATTTGGGACTAACCAATGGGACCCCAGGAAATAATGATCCCAAATCTGAATTTAGCAATGGCTGTCTCCCAGTAATACTGGCCTGGCTGTGACAAAATTTCCTAGTTCTTTCCCTCCATTCCTCTTCCTCCTTCTCCCCCACCAACTCCTTCTCTTCCCATTCTTCTTCCTTCTTCATCCTTCCATCCTTTCTTTTCTTTCTCCCCCTCTTTCCATTCTTCTTCTCCTCCCCCTCCTCCTACTTCCTCCTTCCCCTTCCCCTTCCCCTTCCCCTACCACTCTTCTCCTTCTCCTTCTTTCCTCCTCCTCCTCCTCCTCCTCCTCCTCCTCCTCCTCCTCCTCCTCCTCCTCCTCCTCCTCTTTTCTCTTCCCATTCCTCTTCCTATTCTTCTCCTCCCTCCCTCCCTCCCTCCCTCCCTCCCTCCCTCCCTCCCCCTCTTTCCTCTTCCTCTTCCTCCTCCTCCCCCCCTTCCCCCTTCTCTTATTCTTCTTTTACCCTCCTCATCCTCCTTCCCTGACCAAGCCAAATAATTTTAGGTCTGTTTATGGATGGGCAACTGTGGAAGGCTAGAGGGTTGTCTTAACTTTCCAGGAGAACGTGGATGGCTGCATCACTCACCACACCTGCTCCTACAACAAAACAAAACTATTTTTGCCCCCAAATACCCAGTAGGGGACATGGGGGCATGTTTTGAGAACTTGGAAAATATTGTTTTGACCCTTGGGGGAGGGGGGTCTGAGGTGTTCCAAATGTGATGGAAATGCCCTCAGCACCCACTAGAGATAATTATGACTCTGCCCCCCCCCCCATATGCAACATAAAGACCCCTGGAGGCCCCATGTGGCCTGTGGGCTGCACTTTCCCAACCCCTGTTGTAGACAGATCTTTTTACAGATATTGATTTCACAGATGTGACCACTAAACTTACTATGTTTCATATTGGATCTACACTGCATATTTATAGCACTTTGATCCCACTTCAACTGCCATGGCTCCACCCTTGGGTTTATAGTTTGGAGAAGTATCTAGAATTTGTTTCTAGGTAGCTCTAGTGGCGAACTTCAGGGGAGTGTAGTAGAGGTCTCCAGCAGATAATTCAAAGAACCTCACCAAACCACATACCACATGATTCTGTTGGATAGAACCAGAGAAAGTGCTATCAAAATATGCTCTAGAACAGGGGTAGGCAACCTAAGGCCCGGGGGCCGGATGCGGCCCGCCAAGGCCTTTGGACCGGCCCCAGGCCAGTCCTGCCGCCGCCGCTGCCGCCGCCAACCATGATATTGATTATTGTTGTTATTACTTGTTGTTGGGATTTTCTTGGCAAAATCTCCACAGGGGTTTTGCCATGGCTTTTCTGGGGCTGAAAGAGTGTGCATGCATATATATTTTTAATTTTTATTTTTTTAAACCTTTTTTTTAAAAAAATATTTTTATTTATTTAATTGTTTATTTTTGGTGCTTCGGCCCCCCAGTTGTCTGAGGGACAGCAACCCGGCCCCCGGCTCAAAAAGGTTGCCTACCCCTGCTCTAGAAGGTAAATAGGAGAAAAGGAAGTAAGGACAGCAGGCTGGAGATTTTGCAAATGTTCGATTCCACTCTTAAAATGGAGCTTTGATCAAAACTTTCCGTCCCCCCCCCCCTTTATTTGTAACATGGTGTCATAAATATATCTAGGCTGGCTTATTATAGAGTCTGGATGCATTCCTTAGTCTCCATAAATATATCAGCTGCTTCAGTTTACCTAATTTAATGAGACAGGAGCATGATAAGGTGATGTCAAAACGGAAGGCGATGATTGCAAAGTACTTCCCCGTTTATCCATGCCCCTGCCCCACTCTTGCTAAAAGCTTGTCCTGCTCTTTTCCTGACCCTGTTTTCCATAAATTCTACAGGTGTTGGCTTCCATTCCAAGCAAAAAAGTATACTGGTGTGTGTGTGTGTTTATACATTAGGGGTGAGAATTGTGTTACCGTTAGCTGTTATTGAAGTATGACTCCTAGTAGCCCTCAACAACATCACCAATAGTCAGGAATGCTAGGGGTTGCATGGAAGGTCACACAATTCCCTCCCTTAAACTACATGGCCCTAATATATATGGAAATGAAGAGACAGGCAGATACACATAGGTTGACATCCTATGATACACATAGAGAGCCCTGGTGGCACAGTGGTTGAATGTTGGTTACTGCAGCCACAACGTTGTGAGTTCAATCCCAGAGGGCTCCAGGTTGACTCGGCTCTCCATTTTTTCATAGGTCGGTAAAATGAGTACCCAACTTGTTGAGGGGCAAATGGCTAACATATTGTGAACTGCTTAGAGATTGCTGAGTTCACTATGAAGCAGTACAGAAATGCAAATGCTATTGCTATGGCTATGAATGACATTTACAAAGTCCATCTTATGCTTGTGTGTGTATGCTTTAGTCCTTGCAGATCTCCCTCTGCAATGTTCCAAGCCCCCACCCAAGGTACTGTTATAGGATCCCCCCCGTGGCCATTCTTTTACTGGTGGAGAGTGGGAAGGACTGGAGGAGACTCTGGCTATGTCCTTACAGCTTAACTTAGACAAATAGCATTGGACTCAGATCTCCCGAGGACCGTAGTGGATCTTGGCAGAAAATGTTCTTGCTTTGTGTCTGGCTATGGGAACATAGCCAAATGCTTCTCAATTCCTCGCCTCCACCAGCAATGAAATGGCCATATGGGAGAGACAATTGCTGCACAATTTTCAGTCCTTGGGGTGTTGGTAGCAGAGACATCCCATATACAAAACTCTTACACTACACTCGACCATGTAGGATTGCAACCGCATTCATGCAGCGTCCCTGGTGTTTTGAATCAGCAAATGGGCACACCCATTAACTATTTAGTTGCTTTCCTGTTTGACTAACAAGGTGGGACACACACATGCACACACACATTTTGTCTGCAACATATTTCATGCTGTGATAGGCATATAGGGCAAAGGCAGTTTTATCTCTGCTTTGCCTCATTAAAACTCAACGAGCTCAGCAGAGCCTCTGAAGCAGAGAGACAGAGCCTAGCCAACTTGCGTCGTCACAGATAAAAGGGTTCCCTTGCTTCTTCTTTCCCTCCTGCCATGGCTTCGAGCGAAAGGATGCAAAGTCGGCCGGGGTGGGTGGGTAAGAGAGGGTAGCACACAGTGAGATTCTGAGGCATGCAGCCTGGTTTGGTGAGGGTTGCATTTATGGTTCACGTACTTTTGGTAGTCTGTGCATTGGCAGCTATATCTACACAAAAGAGCCTTGGTTGGCCAAAAGGAAGGAAGAATCAATATGTTTTGGTTTCTCTTGGGGCTAAATGACATGCTTCCATTAAATATAAGTAGTATGTAGTTTAGGATCCTTTTCTGTTTTATTTTCTAAAGAAGTGCACATGACCCCAACTAAGACAGGAATCAGCAAGTTTAAGTCTCTGTAGGTCATTCAGATGTTGTTTTTAGCGCAACTATGCGAATAATCTCACTCATGCATTCCGTGTACATTCTTCACACTATGGAACTGCATCTATTTGCATCTCTGCAAGTTTTACTGCTCACACGTACCAGCACTTGAATAAAGATGGAGTAGATGATGCAAATGTACTTGAAGCACATTCAAGGTATACAGAGTTTTAGTTCGGTTTATCCTGGGTCTATTCACATTGGTTATTCACGCAGCTGATGATGTAATCTTTTAGGAAAACTCAGAAAACCACCTTGACATTGATTATCCAGGGTTAAATGGTTTTTTTGGCAGCCCCTCCAAATTTAATTGGATGCATTTGAAATGCATGTGAATAACAAAGATTCAACCTAGATTCTTCCTGGATTCTTTTCACCATCTGAATAACGCCTAAGTTGGTTCAAGTGCAAGTCTGCAGTCTCCTCTCCAACCATCTCTTTTTTTTCCAGCAGAGTCAATGAGAATTTATTTTCTCGTACCAGAGGAAGGATGGAGTAATGGTGATTTCCATTTCCCCTCCTTACTTACACACTGTCACAGACAAAGACACACTCTCCAGCTGGCATGGGCCCATCCTGAGTCTTATTCAGCTAAGATGTCTCAGGCGGCTTATATGGGAAGAAGCTTCCCTACAGTCAAAACACACATTGAGTCACCCATGTCTTTGTACAGCCTTGCTTCTCCTGATCAGATTTTCCACCTGCATGGCAGCATCAGCATTACAGCTCAGCTCCGGCACAAGGACAGGAAATCAATGCTCAACCTGGGGACGATCTGCACAGATAACCTGGAGGGGCCATTGAGAGATGAGATGGGGAGCTATCCTATCCTAGAGTAAAATCTTTTGCCCCTAATATTGTCTCTTCTGAGGTCTTAGGCCAAACTTTCCCCTGTTACCTGCTGCTTGATTCTTTGAGTTTCAGATACCATGGACTGAACTGGACACCATTTGCATTCAGTGCAGGTGATCCACCCTGATCTGTGGTCTCTCTCAATGGAATACTGTTGGAATCTCATGCATAAGTAAGTTCCCCTGCAGAACATCTGCATTCAGTTCAACGTCACAGAGGCAAAACGGTGCATGTAGTGCCATTATGCAAGTCAATGCACATGGACTTTGGGTTCCACATTCAGTTGCTGTTGCTGTCGTTCATGAAGAAACTAATGAATACTCTCAGGATGCTTCTGGATGTCCAGTTCTTAGCACTATCACTCAAAAAATACTACAAAATTGTTCTTTCTCTGCTCCTGAACATGCAGAAAAGAGAAGTGGAAGGTTGTTCACACCAATTACTTTATGTACCATTTGTACCTACCAGCCTCCAACATTTCACAGATGAAAACTAAGGAGAACTGTAAATGCTCCCAGGATACTTCCTACTGCAGTTCCTACTAAGACCAAAAGATTGTTATTCTGTGTTTTCAAGTTCTTTCCAACTTACGGCAACCCTAAGAAGAATCTATCATAGGGTTTTCTTGGCAAGATTTGTTCACAGGAAGTTTGTCATTGTCTTTCCCCTGAGGCTGAGAGTGTGTGACTTGTCTAGTGGGTTTCATGGTTGAGTGGGGAATCAAACCCTGGTCTCCAGTGGTGTAGTACAACACTCAAACCACTACATCACAATTCACAATTCACTCACTGCTGTACAATCCCATGATTATGAACATAGTAGGTAATGTGCCACCTGGAGAGTATATATCTCTGTGTGTAAACAAAGAAGAAACATGGAAATCACCATTGCTCCCTCTGCTTCCCCTGATACAGGAGAAATCATTCTCATGTTCTTACAGGTAACAATACTCATTACTAACCCAGGTTAAGCAAAGAGTGATTAGACTTACTTTTCTTGTAATGTGCAATTGACAGCCTTTGGGGTGATGTAAGGATAAATAAGTCTTGGGATATGAGGCACTCTGTTTCTATGGTAATAGATGTCATATAAACACCACTGCTTGATATATCCCCACTGTCTCCTTTTTCTAGCATTCCTATTAGGCGCATATAGAAGTGCCATAGATACTCATAGATCATCTTCTGCATGCCTATTGCATCCAGACACAGAGTGGGCTTGAAAAAAACATATTGTGTGTGTGTGTGTGTGTATGTGAGAGAGAGAGAAAGAGAGAAAGATTGGAAGGGTAAGGGGAAGAGAGAAAAGTGGAAAGCTATTCATGCAGATTATCTTATCTAGACTACCAGGGAACATATTTTTAACCACCATCATCCAACATTTTACTGATGAAAGCTAAGGAGGTTTATGGATGCTCTCAGATGCTTCTGGGTATATAGTAGCTAGCAATACTGATCAAATGAAATTGCAAAACTATTCTTTCTTTTCTTCTTTCTCTTTCTCTGTCTGTCTGTCTCTCTCTCTCTGTGTGAGAGAGAAAGCAGGTAGCAGAGGAGGAGTAAGGTCCAAAACACATTGCAGAAATAATCTAGTTTGAGACCACTTTAACTGCCCTGGCTCAGTGCTAGGGAACCCTAGGAATTGCAGTTTTGTGAGACATTTAGCCTTCTCTGTCAGAGACCTCTGGGGCCACAATAAACTACAGTTCCCAGAATCCCCTACCATTGAGCTTTCGCAGTTAGTGGTCTCAAACTGGATTATTTCTGCAGCTTGTTTACAACCAAAGAGAGAGAAGTGGAAGGTTGTTCTTGCAAATCATCTTATCTAGAACAGAAGGGGGCACATTTTTATTTACCACCCTGCAACATTTCACAGATGATGAAAACTGAGGAAACTCATGAAGACTCTCAGGACACTTCTGGATGTACAGTTCCTAGCACTGCCACTCAAAAGTTACTCCAAAATTATTCTTTCTCTCCTCAATGAGCAGAAAAGAGAAGTGGAAGGTTGTTCATACATATCTTATTGCGACTATCAGGGGATACATTTGTACTTACCAGCCCCCAACATTTCACAGATTAAAACTAAGGAGAGCAATGAACGCTCCCAGGATGCTTCCAGATGTATAGCTCCCACCACCAATCTTTGAAGATACAACAAAACTATTGTCTTTTCTCCTTAATGGATGTGTATGTGTATGTGTATACACTGATAGAAAAAAACACCACCAATTGGTAGTTGTAGTGGGAAAATAGAAAGGTTTACAAATGGTGCATGGTGTCATCTATAGACAACTCTGCCCAGCATAAAATGAATGAGGCAGAATAACTCCACAGTAAAACCCCATGGGTTTGGGGGGAGATCATGTTACATGGTCATCTTGTATTAACAGATGCAACAACAAGGGAAATGGCATGCTTGGGGTTAATAAAATAAAAGTATAAATTTCAAAATTAATACAGTTAATCATAATAGAGAGTACAATGCCCCCAATTACACACAGACGCCTGTGACATGAGATGGAATGCTGCTGAATACATTTATCTCTTAATGAAATAAATAGATTAATTTTTAACAAACAGGGTGATCCTCTAAGTAATAAACCTCATCATCTGATAATGAATTGCAGTCTTGGTCAATTCCGCCCCATCTAGTAAATTTGGGATGCATAGCAGAAGAGGGAGTTTTCCTTTGGATGGAAACAGGAGCGACGTAAAGCGTTATGAACTCAGTCTTTCCAGGGAGCTTGCACTCGTGTGTTGCACTGACTTGACAGGTGCTTATGGCATGCAACATATTGATCACAGCTTTCAAGTTAAATCTAGGCCACACACACACATATACATGCCAGGGATGGGGAAAATCTTTTAATTCTTCTTGGATTTTAATGTCACACTTTCAAACCAATTATCAAAGCTGAAACTCATCTATCCTGCAGAATTAACCCTTTCCCATATTTTTTCACCAGGGAGTTTTCCAGTCTAAAGAAATGCAGACACAACTATGTATACCAGGGAAGGCATATGAGAGAGAGCAGGTACATATGAGTGAAAAAAAAATGCAGGCTGTTAAGAAAGTTGCTTGCAAAATGTTTGTCCTAGGCAAAGACAGGGGGAGATGTGTTTCCACACAAAAAGGATGGAAATGTTCATGTGAACTTAAAAAAAAAAAAATCTCAAAATTCTGGAGAAACTGTACTTAAAACTGAAAAAGGAAGAGAAACTAAACTGGGATAGAGATTTGTTCATCTCTAGATAACCAGTGTGGTGTAGTGGCTTGAGCGTTGGACTATGACTCTGGAGAGCAAGTTTGAATCAGTGCTGGGTCATGAAAACCCACTGGGCTACCTTGGGCAAGTCACAGTCTCTCAGCCTCAGAGGAAGGCAATGGCAACACTCCTTTGAAGAAACTTGCCTAGAAAACCCTGTGATAGGTTCACCTTAGGGTCACCATAAGTTGGAAACAACTTGAAGGCAAACAACACAACAAACCCACGGATATGGCCTAAATACTCTAAAGGGGCCAAGAGAAACCATTCTGCAAGGAGGTTCAAGAAACCACCTTCCACAATGTTGGAAAAAGTACCTAAACTGGTTTAACTCATGGCAACTAAGAGGTGTCCGGCTTTGGTCTGCCATCTGAGGATGACCCTAAGTAAGGAGATAGTCATCACTAGATGACACACACTGGCCAGAGCTACTAGGAATATAATACCAGTGTGAAATAGTTGCAAAGTGCTTCAGTGGAAGGACTGCCCTCATTGATGAAATCACAGGTCTTCAGGATATTCCAGATATATTCAAACTAAGTTCATCTGCACCCGTTTGCTCAACCGATTCTGATTCCTGGGCTTTTACTGAGTATGGAACCATGTCATGGTCCGGGGAAAAGAAACGAGGGAAGTGTACCAAGTGAGAATGAAATCTAGGATGGCGAATCAATTTAATTCAGGACAGATTGCAGTTCAAAATGGCTTCATTACACAATATCTGTCACAAACTGTTTGAAAGAAACCAACACAGCTAGACCAGACCAGAAACACATGCTGAAACATCCCACTCATTAAAAGGAAGTGCGCTTTCGCACAATGCTTTACAGCTTGTGGAATTAATTGCCACAAGATGTGACAAATACACAGATTTTGCTCAGGATTATATAAATTCACAGGAGACAGATCTATCAAAGACTACTGGCCAGTGTAGTATGTAAAGGGTTCTGTGCCTTTTGAGGCATTATACAGGTTGAGTCTCCCTTATCCAGAATACTTGGGACCAGAAGTGTTTGGGATTGTGGAATATTTCTTTTTGCATTTTGGAATATTTGCATATACATAATGAGAGAGAGAGAGAGAGAGAGAGTGCGCCAGTGTGCCAAATTCTGGGATTTGTAGTTTGATGGGCCACCTGAGCTCTCTGACAGAGAAGATTAATTATCTCACAAAACTACAAATCTCAGAATTTCATAGCATTGAGCCAAGGCAAATAAAGTGGTGCCAAACTGCATTATTCCTGCAATGCAGATTAGATCCATGACACACATTCTGGCAATACCTTTAGCTAGCCAAACCAAATCATTTTTGAGTCTTTTGTTTGGCCTAATAAAAGTATTCATTGTTGCTAGTGTTGTGCGCTATGATCATTTTTGTCTTATGGAAACCTTAAGCGATCATGGTTTATTTTCAACCTTAAGCGATCATAATGAAGTGATTGTTATTTTCTTAGCAAGATTTATTCAGAGGGGGATTGTCATTGCCTTCATCTGAAACTGAGAGAGTACGATTTGCCCAAGGTCATCTAATGGGTTTCTATGGTTAAATGGGGATTTGAACTCTGATCTCTCAGAGTCCTAGTCCAACACTCAAACCACTATATCACACCGTCTCTCCGTAAAGGTATCCCCACCATATGCTTGTTAGCTTTCCTGGTCCACCATTTTGACAATGGAATTATCCAAAGAGAGGCAAGTGAGCAGAAATCTGTGTGCATGAGATGGGGAATGGAAGGGAAATTTAATCTGGAAGAAGGAATGACTAATGGTCACTAGTGGCTCCCACTATGAAAGCTCATGCTGCCAACTTCTTTCTTTAGTTAGTCTCAACGGTGCTGCAAAATCTCTCTAAAAATTGTCCCCATGTCAGTCTGTGTGTCTTTGCACATGTGCGTGAGAATTGCCTTTGGGTGTCGGTTGGAACTTGCATTGTCCAAGGTGCTGAACACTTCTCTCCAAATCAATGCAGCCCCAAAATCTAGAGTACTTTCACAGCCCCACTGATAGCCAGAAAGTCAGCAGCCACTATGACTGCCTGGCTGATACCCTGAACGGTCTCCCTCCTCAATGCAGCATCATAATTCATGTCTCCCATCCGTCCCCATTTAAATGTACTTCATCTGCTTGTTTAACAGTCTGAAGCTCATTCTCCCTCGTCTGTAACAAACAAAATGTCAAGCGGCTGCACCTGGGAACTCCCCCACCCTGGCCTTGTGCCCAGTGGTAAACATGGCCCCCAGAAGGTTCCCTCGGCTGAAGTGACTCCAGCTAAAGACATCTCAATTCTGCCCTTTACATTCGAGGAGATGGTGGTGACCTACAAATGTCAGGCTGATGGGTTAATTAATTTCCTGACTCCATATCAGATGGAAGAAGACATCACCTGAGATTCCTAATTGAGCAGATTATTTCGGTGGCCAGCTTTAGATAATTAGTTAACATTGTCCCATAGTTCTCCATTACATTTCATTAAAAAAAAACCCACACCAACGTTAAAAAGGAAAGCAGAAGAGGATCAGAGTTGGAAATGTCACTGCATGGGAGAAAGCAGATTGAGACAAGATGGGAGATGAGGTTCACCAAGGTGGAAGTTTGAATCCACAATGGGGACATACTCAGAAATACTGGGGAAAGATTCATCATCCATGGTGGCTGCCTTCAGAATCAGATTTGGGACCTCTTTTTTGTCTTTAGACACAGAACGCAACACTTTGGCCCACCAAAATCTTTTCACTTCAGCTACCACGACCCTCGGTCTCCTTGGCTAATGGTCTCCAGAATCGTTGTCCAATACTCAAACAACAACTGGAACACTGAAGAAGGAGAAAAGACACTACTCTGTCGCACTCCCCTGAACTACAGCTCTCAAGCAGAGAATTCTAAAGACATCCCCAAACTATAATGCTTTCATGGCTAAGTAGGGATTTGAATCCTGGTCTCCAGAGTCATTGGCCAATACTCAAACAACTATGCCACAATGGCTCTCAGTATGGAAAGATTATATATTGAGAGCCAGTGTGGCATAGTTGTTTGAGTATTGGACAATGACTCTGGAGAACAGGGTTCGAATCCCTACTTAGCCATGAAACCCACTGGGTGACCTTGCACAAGTCACATGCTCTCAGCCCCAGGGGAAGGCAAAAACAATCCTTCTCTTAACAAATCTTGCCAAGAATCTGGAAACATGCAACAATTAATTTTGAATTTTATTGTATTCTATGTATTTTATATTGCTGTAACCCGCCCGGATTCCTTGTGATTGGGTGGGCTATAAATAAATAATTTATTATTGTTGTTGCTGTTGTTGTTGTTATATTATAAGAAAACCCCATGATAGGATTGCCTTAGGGTTGTCATAAGTTGGAAATGACTTGAAGGCACACAACAACAACAGCAACAGGATTCCATGAGATGGAACCATGACAAATTAAAGTGCTATCAATACACACTCTGTCTTCTTGGGTTGCTTGCTAGATCCCTCATGCAGTCCTAAGTAAACTTCTCAGCAAGGAAGAGCCAAAATTGTATACAGGTTTCTTTGTTGTTGTGTTGAAGTAGCTTCTGACTTATGGTGACCCTAAGGCAAGCCTACCACAGGGTTTTCTTGGCAAAATTTGTTTAAAGAGGGTTTACTTTTACCTTCCTATAAGGTTTGGAGAGTATGACTTGCCCAAGATCATCCAGTGGGTCTTCAAGTGGAAATTCAAATTCTGTTCTTCAGTGTCCTAGTCCAACGCTTAATCAGTTACATCACTCTTGGGAGAATATCCCACCTGCCAACATTTCAGTAAACTTGGGAGGAGATCTACAACACATTTATAGCACTTTGATACCATTTGAATTGCCATGGTCTCATTCTGTGGAATCTTGGGATTTGTAGTTGGGTGAGGTACATAGAAATCTTTATTACAGAGCAGGATTCCTCTGAACTACAACACTTTAGCAGAGAATTTGAACTACTTAAAGATGCCATAGGATGGCTCCATGATGATTAAAATGGTACGAAAGTGATAGACCGAGAGACAGGAGTGGGAATGAACAAATGCATGCACACATGCGCACATATGCATTTGGAGCTGAACTCATTAGCACAGAGAAAAGTGACAAGAGGATAAAACAGTGAGAAAAATAAGCAACAACAATATCAGAGGAACATTTTTCCATTTTTGGGGGAACCCATTACCTTCAGCCCCCACTTCAAAGGAATTGTCAGGATGTGAAAGATAAAAGCCAGCGCAAGATAACACAACAGAAGGCAGATTTCAGGGACCACTTAGACATCACTGGGTGATCATGCCAGAGGAGCTCGATCAGGTGGTTGGTTTCTTTTGTGTGGGCTTTATAAATTTTAATTTGAAGACAAGCCTTCTTTTCTCTTTTTGAATAATTGCTTAAAGGGCTCCTATTAAACAGAACAGAGGGATTCAGATTCCCCCCCCTCCAGTGCCCTCATTATCCAAGGGGCAGCAATGTTCCCTCTGAATGCCTCCATCCAACATGCAGCAATGCTTGTGATCAGGATTAAAAAACCCCAAAGAGAAGGAAGAAAACCAGAATGTTAAAGGAGCAGCCGCTTCAGCTGGAGAAATGCCCTGTTAATGTGTCCCTCTCTCTGTATAAACCAGTATAAGCCAATATACAGTCGTCCCTCCATTCTCGTGGACCTGAGGTCCGCGGTTTTGAATATTCAGAGGGGCGACCTCCATTAAAATCAAAGCCCTATGGGGATTGAATATTGGCGAATCTCCATTTTCACAAGGGGCGGCGAAACAGATCCCCCACAAAAATGGAGGGCCAACTGTATGTTGTTATTGTATGCTTTTAATTCGTTTCCAACTTATAGTGACCCTAAGGCGAACCTATCATGGGGTTTTCTTGGCCAGTTTCTTCAGAGGGGGGTTGCCATTGCCATCTTCTGAGACTGAGAATGTGTGACTTGCCTAGGGTCATCCAGTGGGTTTCCATGGCTGAACCCTAGTCTTCAGAGTCATAGCTCAAACCACCAAACCATGTTGGCTTTCTAGTTCCTTGGAACTACTAGGAACTGGCATATGGAAACCATTATTCAAGCCAAGATATAAGCCAGTGTATAAGCCAGTATAAACTGGCACATATTTTTGACTTGAATAATATTTTCCATAAGCCAGTTTCTAGTGGTTCCAGAGAACTAAACCTAGGAAGGGATAGAGGCATGGGGAAATTACGTGTCTGGGTTACAAATGCTAGATCTCCCCCTCAAAGTCAATATATGTCAAATAACCCTGTCCTGTGTGACTTAAAAGTAGCTACCTGCCCTAAGCAAAAGGGATGTAACTCTTTGCTAATTTTTTCTCTTGAAGGAAGCAATTTTTTTAATTTTTTTTAGAATTTTTCGTCCCACTGCAAGAAAGTGTTTGAAAAATTCAGGATTTATTCTGCACAAAAGCCACACTTTTGGTGCTGAAAACAGCAGTTTCTGCGCAGAAAACAGTAGTGTCTGCACAGAAAACAGCAATGTTTGTGTAGTGAAAATGCTGTTTTCTACTCGAAACATCACATAAAAATTTTGCACAGAATGCTCTGCCCTGCGAAAATTCACATCAGTCTGCAGTTTCTTCTCATCGGTTTCCTAACATCTGAGAAACACATTTTGTTTGACTATTCCTCCAATATTTTTGAATATTTCTTCCATCCCCATTCAAAGGTAGTAAGTAAGATGTATTATTTTATTAAAACATTTATACCTTACCCTGTGGAATCTGAGGACAGCTTACAAGTAAAATCAGTGGCCAGAATCCTATTGGTTGCTTTCAACTAGAGTAGACTTGATTTATTATCTGTTGAAATAATTTGTCAGCTGTTGAGCCAACCCACAAGTAAAGCCCACTGATGCAATGGGTCTTCTCAAATTAGCGACTAATAGGATTTAGGTCAATATAAACAGTTTAAACCAACTCCAGGCTGAAAATGACAAAGGAAGAGTTTAAAGAGGCTGAAAACACAGTAAGCTATTAGGTTAGAACAGCTGAAAAAGGTTTAAACAGTCAAAACCATGGACATCGACATTTGAAAAATAAATTAGGCCCCAAAAGGCTTTAATAAAAAACAGTGTTTTGACTTGGAGCTATAAAAAAGTCAACATCAGCACTAATTGGAACTCCAGTTTAACTGTCAGTCCAGCGTGGAATCCATACTGCAGAGATAATCCAGGTTGACACCACTTTAATTACCTTGGCTCCATGCTATGGAATTCTGGGATTTGTCATTTTGTGAGCTATTTAACCTTCTCTGTCTGAGGGCTCAGGTGCCACAACAAGCTATAAATCCCAGGATTCCATAGGATTTAGCCACGACGGTTAAAGTAGTGTCAACCTGGATTATTTCTGCAGTACGGATGCAGCCCAGGTTGCTTCTGTATGTGGGTTGGTAGAAGAGGTGATGGAGATAAAGTGCCACCTTATTTCTTGCCTTTGGCCACCAACTTTCTTGGGCTAGCCCTACTACCATGGCTAACCAACACAGATCTGAATATGGCTGGGGGGAAAATGGCTCAGGAAAGATTGCATGAAAATTTTGCACAGGGACTGATGCCTGTGTCAACCTCTCTATTCCTTCCTCCCTGCTTTAAACTCTACAGGTGCATTCTCCTCATTCCTCTCTCTCAGCTCAATTGGAGGGTGGAAGCAGAGGAGAGAAAGATGGATGAGCTTCCATCCCAAAGGAATCCCCTTTGGACTTCTCCTGTGTGTAGAGAAGAAGACATGTCCTGCAAACAGACAGAGTAGCCAGAGCTGGGCTCATTCTTTAAGAGGCATTGGGAAACCCCCATCTCTCGAACACACTCCCCCTCTGCTTCTCTCTCTCACACCCACATAACGCTCCTTCTCTCACACACCCAAGCACACTCACCCTTACAAACTCACAACTCTCTTTCTCTCCTCCCTCCAAACACTCACTCATTCACTATCTCATGGACTTTGAGTGTTGGACTCCGACTCTGGAGGCCAGGCTTCCATTCCCAGCTTGGCCATGAAACCCATTGGTTGACCTTGGGCAAGTCACGCTCTCTCAACCTCAGGAGAAGGCAATGGCAAACCTCCTCTGAACAAATCTTGCCAAAAAAACCCCTATGGGTTGCCGTAATTTGGAAACGACTTGAAGGCACACAACAACAACAACACAAACACATACTTACACAAGCACTCTGGCATAATTCTCTCTCTCTTTGTCTCCGTCTCACACATACTGAAACACACTCACAACTCTGTTTCTTACTAAGACACCCCCCTCCCTCGTTCTTCCATACACAAACACAGACTCACACACACAAGCACTCATAACTTTCTCACTCTCTCTCTGACATGAACATTCTTTCTCACATCATGTCTTCCTTAGTTTCCATGCTACATACTAATACTTATTCATATGGTTCTCCACTCACCCATAACATTGAGCCATGGCAGTTAAAGTGGTATGAAACTGAATTATTTCTGCAGTGTGGATGCAGCCTTACACACATTTCTAACTCTCTCTCTCTCTCACACACACACATTCATTTTTTCATGTACAGACATACACACCAGCTCTCACATCACACATACACACTCATTACTCATTTGCTCACAAGTACCTACAGGCTGTTCTCTTCTGGGACAGGTCAGAAAATCTGACCCAAAACATTTATTAACATCAATGGCTATTGCACACCTTTGCAATTCAGTAAAGGGGTTTCTCTGTGTCTCTGTGATGTTACGTAACACAACAGGTCATCTAGGATCCTGGCAATAATGAAAAATAAATTTAACATCATCACCAAAAGATGCCTTGCATTAAATCACATTATGGTTTTGAAAGGCAGTGCATGTGTGTGTGTGTGTGTGTGGCACTATGCCTTGTTTTAATGCAAAGTTCCTGGGGGCTTCCAGACATTTTGGGGGTGGAAGATGAGAAGTGTAGTCATTGGGGGGCTGTTTTGACCTCAGAGCAACTGAGGGGGGATGCCTGCAGGGACTACGTGGGAAGGCAGCTGCCTGTCGACATTGTGTTTTACTCCAGGTTTTCTGGAAAATCCAGAGCAAAAGACAAGTCTTTTCAATGCAGGACAAGGGGTAGAAACCCTGAACTGGGTTGTGAAAACAGCCTGGACCCAATTCTGGGTTTGGGGCCTGCATAAAGTAAACAGCATGCAGTGAGAACAGGGGGAATTTGAGGTTTATAAAACATGTAGACAAGCCTTAGGATACTGGGGGACTAGGGTTTGAATCTCCAGTCAAACATGGAAACCCACCTTGGGCAGGTCACATTCTCTCAGCCTTGGAAGAAGGCCATGGCAACCCACCTCTGAAGAAATCTTGCCAAGAAAACCCCATGATAAGGTGGCCATAAGAGTCAGAAATTACTTGAAGGCACATAAGAACAACAATCCTTCCTTCCTTCCTTCCTTCCTTCCTTCCTTCCTTCCTTCCTTCCTTCCTTCCATCTTCTCCATACTTTGCTCTCAAACACGCAAAGAGACACAGGCACATAGAGTTACAGATCTGGTGGCCTTCCCCCATCAAGTAACCTGGCCCTGCCTCATCTCTTTCTTTTACAAGCATCCAGAGAGCCACAAACAATGGCTCATCCAGCTACACATGCTGTGGGAGCAGACGCAAGCTCTTCCACTGAAAAAACTCCTCCACAGATTTCCACCCACACAGCCCGACTGGCTGGCTATCCTCTGAAAAAGGGCAATTCTCTCTCTCTCCCCCCCCCTCACACACAAAGACCTACACCAGCCAAGAGACAGTTATCAACTAGAGCTGCCTGCCCACACAACGAGAGATACTACCTCAGAGATATATACACCCATAATCCAAATTTCTTTCTCCGGCACACACTCCCATAGAAGGAAAATGCTGTCTCCAAATGCACACTAGTGAACAATACTGGAAAGATATGATCTTTTCATATCATTTCTCTGCATCTCCAGGTATATCCACAGTGCAGAATTAAAGCAGTTTGACACCACTTTAACTGCCACGACTTGTTCTACGGAATCCTTGGATTCATAGTTTGGTGAGGTATTCAGCCTGGTCTGTCGGAGAGCTCTGGTGCCTCATTGTGCCTTCAAGTTGTTTCTGACTTAGGGTGACCATAAAGCAAAGCCATCAAGAGGTTTTCTTGGCAAGGTTTGTGCAAAGGAAGTTTGCCATTGTCAACCTCTGAGGCAGAGAGAGTGTGACTCATCCAGGGTCTCTCAGTTGGTTTCATGGCTAAGCTGGGAGCCAAACCCTGGTCTCTAGAGTTGTAGTCCAACACTCAAACCACTATGCCATGCTGGTTCCCCAACAACAAATCCCAGGAGTCTAAAGGATAGAGCCATGGCAGTTAAAATGGTGTTGGACTGCTTTAATTCTGCCATGCAGATACACCTTGAGATTCCCAGTGGCAAAATTTAAATTCTAGCTAGGACTTTGCAGGAAGAGAACATACGTAACTGGGGAGGATGTTCCTACTACAGCCAACATGGTGTAGTGGTTTGAGCATTGAACTATGATCAGAATTTGATTCCCTGCTCAGCTGCGGAAACACATTGGATGACCTTCGGCAAGTCACACATCTCAGCCCCAGAAAACCCCATGATAGGTTGATCTTAGGGTTGCCATAAGTTGGAATGACTTGAAGGCATGAAACAACAAATATTCCTACTGCATTTAACTGGATGGCATGCCGACTGGCACAATATCATTATTGTTGTAAACATGTGGTAAGCAAACTAACCTAAACATGCTCAATTGATTTTGGCAGCTAAGTCAGGTCAGGCTTGGTTCATACTTAGATGGGAGATCCATCAGGGAATGTCTGGGACCAAAGGCCCAAGCACCCTAAAGGCACCAGAACCCATCTGATCTTGGAAGCTAAGCAGGGTCACTTTGGTTAGTATGTGGATGGGAGACCAATGAATAGCAGGTGCTGCAAGCTATATTTCAGAGGAAGGAACTGGCAAAACCACCTCTGAGTATTCCTTGTCTAAGAAAACCCTATGAAATCCATGGGGTTGCCACAAGTCAAATGTGACTTAAAGGTACATAAACATACACACAGAGATAGGGTTAGGTCAAAATATTGCCTGAAACCCTGAGTAGACATTGTTGCTAATCAGAGTTGACAGTTTTGGACAAATAGTCTCATTCAGGATCAGGCATCAAGCTACACTCCTATGAATATCCCACCAGATTTTAATACTACTCCATTGCTGAAACTGAGAGATGCTGACAGCTATCGACAAATTTCACGATGGCTGTTGATGGTTGTTTTATTGTGGCTGCTCTTAGACGATTTTAATTATGTTAGTGACAATTAATTCACACATTTTCAGATAAAGTTTGCAATGGCAAGGAGGGCATTTTAATCATCGAGGAACCAAGTGTTAATTGATAAGTCTGCAGGGTGCAACTTGCCTTTCTTCTGAGGCCATTTTGGTATTGGTGTTTTCTCCAGGTAATAGAGAATGGATTATACATATTAAAGGCAACCATTGTTTTTTTTTTAATTGCCAGTTAATTCCCCCCTTCCTTCAAAAGGCACCTTGATCCTCATGTTGGGAATATGAAAATGTATGGAAATCAAATCAATGTATCAATGATTCATTGATCAAAAGCAGAGATTGGGAACCTTTGACCTTATGGAGAATACAGCCCTCAGGGGGTTCTCCATCTGATCAGTAAAATTCTTCTGTGGCTATTTCCAATTCGTGGTTGGAAAAGTCTGGAAATAGGTTATTAATTTAAAATCTAAAAAAAAAAAAAAAATTACATGAGAGTGAGCTCTGGTTTCTAGATCCAAAAGCTGATGCTTGGAATCTGGTTATCTGCAGGGAATGAACAGTTTTGTAGACTAGGAAGCTGCTGAATGCAATGAGTTTTGGTTTGCAGACCAAGAAGATGTTGCATGGAAATGAGCTCTGGTTTGCTAACAGGGAAGCTGTTCCATGGAAGTGAACACTGGTTTGCCATCTGGGTAGCTTTTATATGGAAATGAGCTTTGGTTTGCAGATCAGGAAGGCATTGCATGGTTTGCAGATCATGAGAAGTTCTTGTATGGACAAGAGCTCTGGTTTCGCTGCCTTAAAAAGCTACAGATACACTTAGCCATTGGCAAACCAGTGAGCAGTCTGTTCAAATGTGCTTCAACTCTGATGGTTTCAGTAGGTGGAACATCTACCAGTCTTCTCCTTCTCAGCTCCAGGTCTTCCCAGCTGCAGCTACAACCAGAGGATAAGAATCCTCAGCTAATTTACAGGGCTCAGGTACAGATTATTGCAGTAAAACATGGGGCATTCTATTGAAATAGTCAAGTATTATAAAGTATTACGTTCTGGAGTAAATAAGGGCATTGACAAAGTGGGGTTTTATTTGCTCAGTTCCTCTGGCTGATTTTGTAAGAGCCATTCTCTTCACTGTCTTTGTGTGTGTGTTTTATGTGTGCATGTGTGTGCAGTGTGTTCTTTTCTGCCAGCCAGCTAAGTGGGCTCCTGTGTACTTTAATCACCGAACAACTGCCAGCTTCAGCAATTCAGCTAAGGTTCCAGAAGATTAGTGTGGCTGTCCCTGAGCCAATGAGAGCCTTCCTGGCATTTAACTAATTCAGGCTCTGCTATCGGAACAGAGTTGGCACTTAGAGAGGAGAAGCCGAGCGATCAGGAGAGAAATCCAGGGGTTATCATCTTCAAGGAATTAGCCCAAAAAGCTCCAGGAGGGCAACTCTCTGCAAAAGGCAGCAGATCCAACTCATGGCTGCCTTTTTCTTGAGCTGTGAACCAATCATTCCTCCCTGCCCTCTTTCTACACTGCCCTCTTAGTGGGAGGGAGAGCAAAAAATGAAATAAATACAGCTCTTCAGAATATTTCTCCACCAAATACAGACCTAAGGCTTATCTGTTTGTCTCTCTGCCTGGAGATCTCTATCTATCGACTGATTGATCGAGATCAATTCTGATCTATCAACCTGGCACCACTGAACTTGGTAGGCAAATGGTGTGAAATTTAAATGACAAAGAATTTACATGGATGCATAGCTGATAAATTGCACATGGGCAGCCTGTGGGCTATTTGTGTGGACCCTGGAGACCTTTGTTGAGGTTCTCCATTGAAGAGATGGAGTGAAACATTATGTTCATGGAGTTATGCTGAGCTTAGAAGTGGATGTGAAACCATATGAGCATGCACACCTATGCACAATGCAGTCTGCTCATGCAGTTATATAATGCACAGCTGCATGTATGATTTGCAGTGGTACTTTGTGGACTTCCATGTTGCATAATGCAATGGCACCACATGTTCAACTCTGCTTTTGCAACCTTGAAATGAATGCACCTATTCCATATCAGAAAAACCTGTCCAGATCCTTTCACAGGGGAGCTAACATATGTGTAGGACACCAACAGGATTCTGGGCCTTGTGTTCTGTCTTCACAGGGCTATAGCTGTCTGGGGATCATATGAAGGGCAATTGTACTGGCAGAGATGGTGCACAAGGAAGGTGGTTCTGGTTTTCCATCATGCCTATTTAAATCATGCTCTTGACAAACAACTATCATTCTAACCATGCCTCTTCCCTGTTTAAATGCCACACTTTTTACTTTGCTTCCAGCTAGTTGGCACTGGCAATGAAGAGTGAAGCAACCTCAGCTATTTGGCAAATTGTCAGGAGCATGATGGTTCTGGTGAATTGGTGTACACTCGGATGACGCTCCCTCCTGCAATATCTTCCCTAACACAGCTGGATTCCCCCACAAAAAAATCTGTCCAACAACCAATGGCAGCTGGTAGGGTCTATTTTAGTGAGGCAGCAAATCCAGGTTTTAACTTGAACTTTAACAAAGCTGTCGTTTCTGAACCTCATTAGGCAATATGGTTCAGTACCATGGACAGCACATTGAAAGTGGAGTAGATCCACTGTCCTACAGACATGGAAGTCACCAACCATCACTGCAAAAACCATTACCCCTGTGTCATCCCCATTCAACATCTTGGAGAGGGGATCTGTGGATGGCAGAATATTGGAAAATTCGGCTTCCAAGGCAGGCTGTGCACTAGGCCTCTGAGCCTCCCAAGCAACCCACAGATTTCCCACATGGATTTTCCTTGATTTTCTACCCCACTCTTACTCCAAGGAATTTAGAATAGCATGCACACACACACAATCTAGCATTATTTAGAGCAGTGTAGCAGTTCCACATGCGGAACTATGCTTCACTGAATTATTTGTCATCTCCTGAACCTACTGTAGAGCATTTGAAGCACTCTCTCCCAGCTACAGTTAGCGCTCTGTGTACACAGATTCTTTATCCATGGATTCAAGCATCCATGGCTTGAAATTATTTTAAAACATATACATTCCAAAAAGCTAACCTTAATTTCGCCATTTTATATAATGACACTATTATGGGACTTAAGCATCCACAGATTTTGACATCCACAGGGGTGGGTTGGGGTCTTGGAACAAACCTCAGCAGATGCCAAAGGATCACTGTATTCCATGATAAGAGAAGCATCTGGCTACATTTCTGTATCCAGTTTCAAAGTGATTACATTTTCTGAGGTCCAGGAGCATCCTCTCCAGGTCTCAGTATATGGTGTAATTTTAAGTGAATTATAGGTTTTGGAGAATGTTGTTACTTCAGACATTTCAGAAGAATACACACTGTACAGTCATATAAATTTGATACCTTTCGAATTGCCATGGCTCCATCCTATGGAATCTCAGGAAGGGTAGTTTTGTGATATATTTAGCATTCTCTGCTCAACCTCCCTAGTGCAGTGGTTTGGTCTCAGCCATTGGTCTCCCAGATATTATGGACTTCAACTGTCACAAACCCTTATCATAGACCATTTGGGCTGGTTGTTCTGGGACCAGATGTCCAAAACACCTGGAGGCCTCAAGATTGGGAAGCATTGCTCCAGTGAATGCCCCTGAATTACAGTGCTAGAACTCTGTATCAGAGAGAATTCGGAATATCTCACCAATCTGCAAATCCTAGGAATCCAAAGGGCAGAACCCATGACAGTTTGTGTATCAAAGTTTGTGTGGTGTAGGAACACTCTCAGTTGTCACAGATGTGAGCCTTTTGGTATACATTAAATTTGAACAGTAACATTTCTCTTTGCTCTTCCAATGAATTGGTCAAGTTCATAGTGTATGATCCAGCTAGGGATGTGAAAACATCAGTCACTGTCCATTCCAGATGGGGGAGACAGAGCAAAAAGAATCCAGCTGTTTCCCAGTTGACAGAGGCATACTTCACACCCTTTAAGTATTCTATTGACAGCGTTTTGTGTGACTATGATAGCTAACCAAATGGGAAACAAAGTGTTTTGTGGTGTGAGAAGATCTGGTGCGTTGCAATCTTGACATATGTTGACACATTCACAAGACTGGTTTAACACATGCTGGGTGAGTCAATATTGATTGTTAGTGTAGGAAAACTCCATGTTGATTCCAATTTTTTTAAAAATAAATAAACACACAAGCACAATTGCATGAATGCACCTCTTTGGAATCTTTGGCAATTCAATCCAACTCACCATCTTTATATCATATTTATAAACCACTAGGATGAAAGTGGATTGGAAAGGGGAATTATACATGTGTTAATGTACCTTCAAATTGACTCAGACCTTCCCCTCTAATCCTTGGCAAGATTTCTTCATAGAAGGTTTGCCCTTGCCTTGCTCTAAGGCTGAGAAAAGATGACTTGCTCATGGTCACTCAAGCTTTCGACGGCTGAACATAGCTGCTCTCTGGAGTCTTAATCCAATGTTCAAACCACTATACCACTCATGAGAAAACAGTCATCCCCACTCCCCCCCACACAAAGGGGTCAATACAATATGAATATTACTCCACACACAAAAAATCCCTGCTTCTCTGCTCACAGAAATCTAACATGTCATGGAGAAGGCTAGGCTAGAAGAAGAGCACCAAAAAGTTACCTTTTGAATGACAAGTCCCAGAATCACTGAACAATGTTGATGCTGTGGCTAAGGCTATAGACCAAAACACTCTCAAACTTTGCATATAAATTTCCCCCCTGATACGCTAGCTTTCTACATTGAAGGGTTTCTCTTTGTGTGTCTCCGTCTCCCTTATGTATTTATTTTTGATGTGGAGGAAAATCCCATCATATGAGTCCAATGCCTGCAGCCTGAAGTGATACAGAGGATTTGATTATTCACTGATTTAATTGATATATTCTCTATAGGAATCTCTCTAGGTCCTCCAGAGTGACTCTGCTGGATGTTGACCATAGAGTAGCAATGGAGGACCTAGCAATTCCAAGAGAAAACACTTCTCTAGGTATTTATACATCCTCCAGTACACTTCTATGGCTAACATCCAGCAGATGTTGACCATAGAGTTGCACTAGAGGACCTAGAATTTCCTAGATAGGGGCTCTTTCCAGTAAAAAAAAAAAAAAAGGTTTTTATTTGAGGTTTTTCCATTTTTGGGGGTCTTGTGTCCCTAACCCCAGCAAATATGGAGGGCCCAGTTTAATGATATTATTTTGTTCTGCTTTCAGTTATGCCTTACCTGAATTGTCATGTTGAGTTCTAGGCACTATAGAGTTGGAAGACAAGTATGGCTAGGGGCCTGGAGTTGGGAGACAAAAGTCCGATCAGGAAAGGTAGAAGGTGTTGAGTATATTTAACATGGAGAGGAGATTATTAAAAGGGAATATGATAACCATCTTCAAACATTTGAGGGGCTGTCACATAGTTGGAAAAGCAAATTCCTTTCCTGTTTGCTTCAGAGAATACTTGAGCTACAAGTACATGGCTGGTGCCAGCAGTTGCTAGTCTGGGTAAATACAGTTGGCCCTTCATATCTATGGGTTCCTTATCCATGGATTCAACCATCTACAGCATGAAAATATTTTAAAAATATATAAATTCCAAAAAGCAAACCTTGATGTTGCCATTTTATATAAGGGATACCATTTGAGTACACCATTGTATTCAATGGACTTGAGCATCCATGGATTTTGGTATCCATGGGGGATCCTAGAACCAAATCCCTCCAGATACCAAGGACCCACGGTAATATGAAGGAAACCACTACATTTGGACTGATGGTAGGGCTGGCCCAGCTGATTCAAAGTGGCCAAGTGATTCAAAGAAAAATAGATCAACTTTCTCAATTTTTTTTAAAAAAGAGTTAATTCACAGGCCTACGTTTCTCAGATCTCAGGACCTGGTCCCTGTTCTCCACTTCTCAGGGCAAAGGAGAGGAATCTCAGTGTGAGAGCATTATCTTGGAAATTTCTCTCAGTTTGCAGCATTTGAAGTATGTGGAGGACAAAAGGGGGAAAGTGGGAGGATGAGAGAGAAACTAGGACATTTTAAAAGGAGTTGAAAAAGCAGAAAGACAGAGGATGAATTAGAATTGTCCCTGCCAAACTAAGACAGTTGGCAAGCACAGAGGTCCCTCCGCATTGACTGGGATTAGAGGTGAAGGACTCCTGTGAATGTGGAAAAACCGCAAATAATAAAACACTATTCTTTTTATAGTTTTTTGTGGTTTTTTTGGGCTGTGTGGCCATGTTCTAGAAGACTTTCTTCCTGACATTTCGCCAGCATCTCTTCTAGAACATGGCCACACAGCCCAAAAAACTCACAAAAAACTATGGATGCCGGCCATGAAAGCCTACGACTTCGCTATTCTTTTTACCTAGGAGAACACCTCTATAGGCATCTCCAGGTCCTCCAGTGCAACTCTGTGATCAACATCTGCCAGAGGTTGCTCACAGAGTCATGCTGGAGGACCTACAAATGCCTAGAGAAGTGGTTTCTGAAGGAACGTCTAGTTTCTCCCACACAACTCTATTGTCAAATTCTGGAGGACCTAGAGATTTCCATAGAGAACATATTAATCAAAACCACAAATAATAAAATCCGCAAAAATCAAAGCCACAGATGTGGAGGGCCAACTGTATATGAATTCCCATGGCTGTGCTCACATTTTATTTCATAAGCCTTCATAGGCTTTGGTCGAGAACCATCTCCCAGGACTGCTTTATGAGAAGCTAAAGAGAGAAGACCCTCTTTTCTCTCCCTTCCCCTTCTCATCTTTCCTGGTTTTACTTTTTACCAAAGGGATGCTCAAGGGACCTTTTAGATCCAGCAATTAAAGGGTTTTTAATTGATTCATCATCTTCCTTCCAACCAATTCATGGGTCAATTCAGTTTTAATCAATGACCACATTAGCAAAACTACAAGATAAGCTTCTTGAGAGACGGAAAGAGTGGAGGGCAGGGGAGACACTATGAGATAACTTACGACTGAATAAACCAAGGCTGCAACTCCTTATTAGAAGGAAAGGACATCTTCAATGTTTTCTTTTAAATTCCCAATTACAGTAAGACACTGGCACCAAAATAAGCTCCAAACTGAATAGTGTGCCCTTCATTTGCAGCCTTCTTGATTACAATTTGCTTTTCCACTGATGAAAATTGGCTGCCACTGATTAATCGACAAAGGATTTAATCAAATGATCACACAGGAACACTAGTGTGAGTGGGGAGAGTTTTGCTCCAGATATTTCATAGCCTGAAGCAAAAGACATACTAGCTCCTCTCATTCTTTCTCCTCCTTCTGGAGTTCCTAGAAGCCATAGCCTAGGCTATCCAGATCTTTGGGCCTGGACACTCTCCCAGGGTACTTGGGAAGAGAGGGAGGAATCATAGAGTGAGAGTGCTGTCTTGAAAAATGAGCTTATTTTTCTAATCTGTTAGAGGTAGAAATAATGCAGTTTGACACCATGTTTACTGCCATGGCTCCATCCCACAGAATCCTGGGATTTGTCATTTGATGAGACACCAGCACTCCTTGGCAGAGAAGGCTAAAGATCTTGTGTAAAACTACGAATCTCAGGATCCCATAGGTTGAAGCTACAGCACTTAAAGTGGCATCAAACTACATTATTTCTACAGTGTAGATGCACTCCTGGCTTGCATGCTTGAGTAGCTTATTCCACACCATACTCTCCAACATCTGACAGGTGAAAACTAGGACATGCAAGGCCAAGCAACACTGGGTTGTGTTCAAGATGGCACAGGTTATTAATGAGGAAGCAGGCCAAATATTTTGGATTCCATTCTCCCAAAGCTCCACCTAAATCAAGTCAAAGAGTAGAATCCATTACATGATGAAATGCTTCTGAATAATTGGGAAAGTTCAATAGCGTTTGAGGAGTTGTACTCTAAATAATGTAGAAGGCCACATTTCCAACGCCAACATTTCAGAAATGAAAATCAGGACACATGTGACCAAGCAGCATGAGAATGTGGTCAAGATGGCAAAAGTTAATGGTGAGGAAGAGCACACAAGCTAGGAGAGGCTGCAGCAGTTTGCTTTTGCCTGAGCCTACTGGGAAGGGCAAGTTTCTCCCCCCCTTCCTTTCCTTTCTATCCTTAACTGAGTGAAAACTACTTTCACACTGACTGACTCAGTTTGCAGCAATTGAAGTAAGCTGAATATGAAGGGGGGAAGTGGGAGAGGGAAGTACAAATTGTAGCCCAAACTCTCAGGAATAGTATAAGGAAAACTAAAGCTCAACATGAGCTGAGACTGGCTTGGAAAGCAGGGAGCAATAAAAAAAAGGGGTTTTCCAGATACATTTGAGGCAAGAAAATTACCAAAGAGGCAGTGGGGCTGCTGTTCCACAAGGATGGTAAAAAAATGTTAACAGATCACATTGAAAAGGTCGATCTACTCAATACCTATTTTCCTTTAGTTTTCTCCCCCAAAAAGAGAACTGTGTGCTTCCATGCAGCAGGAGAGACCTTGGCAAGGGATCTGGATTGCAAATCAAAATTAATAGGGAGTTAGTCAGGAATCACCTAGCTAAATTAAACATGTTTAAATCTGTAGGGTCACAAGCTTTGCCCCCAAAATCTCAGGGCCTGGGATAATTCTGACCTAGCAAATTTACCTCCAATACTTTGCTGCAAACTCCCAGCTACCACGGGCTGAGGGAACCACGAATTAGAACTATGTCCCCCTGCAAATGAAAATTTCCTTCAGTCCACCAATTTCCAGCATTGCAGGGAGTGAGACATGGAAAAGCATTCACACCTAGAACTCTTCTATTTGCTGTGCTGACATTCGCTGGGTCGCTTTGCCCCCTTCTTTCCTTTGGACACCTGAAGTCTATTTCAAAATACTCAGCCGAAGCTTTCACTTACTGCAATGCTAGAAATTCGGGGAGCAAAAGTAAATTTCTTGTAAGGGGCAGGATTTTTAATTGACGGAGCAGTGCCTACATTTTGTCCCTATTCCCCTCGATAGCTACACTCGTGGCTGAGCTTCATCTTCATCTTGAAGTCATACCTTTTGCCCAAGTGATCCACCACTGGCAACTGCCATGTTAATCCATGCCTGGCAAATCTGTCCAAACCTTCAGGACAGAGAAGGGCACTGCCACATGGCACAAGGACAAGAGGCCTGTGAAATGAGCGGCACCAATTTGGACCAGTTATGGATTTAGCAACAATGAGGCTGACTCTGAGGAGGTTAATGATGGAACGATCTTTATCATCTGGCCTTCTCCCACCCTTCCCTTGAAAACTCCCCTCGTCAAAAATCTTGTATGGTGCCTAATGAAATCAGTCACATCATTTCAACTCCTTTTCGCTCTCTTCTCTCTCCTTTCCCCGCCATGCCAGCCTTCTGCATGCACGCATGCGACGGCTAATGCTGAACCAAAGAACTGCTCCTGATGTGATTTTTAATCAGCCTTCAATTCATATCTTTCCGTCCCGTTTAGCTGGGATGGCTCGAGAGGTGCTTTGTTTCACGGTTGCCCAAGCTTCGGAGCCAGTCGATCTCATTATCCCTTTGAAATGCTCCTTGTTGCTCATGCAAATGTTTTTGTTTTGTTTTTTGAATGTGCTGGGAAATTAATAATATCCTAGCGCGCTCGGGAGAAACAATGGAAGCCGCCTCGAACAGCTGAGCGGGGGAAATGGAGAAACCCTCATCAGCAAAGCGGGGGCTGGAAATCATTCCGATAGAGAGGTCATGGCGGTGGAGACGTTCGGGGCTTGGGTGGTTGTGAGGACGTGTGGTCCAGCTTAGGCAGAGACGGTATGGAACTAGTCGGAAGGAGGATCAGAGATAGAGAGGTAAGATGTGCAAAGGTGGAATAATCAGAGTCAGGCTGGAGTTGAGGTAAAGGGAAGGCTGATTCAACTCCAGACATTTTGCTGCCTCAGGCAAAGAACTAGGGCCAAAACCTGACATTACAGTCTACATTTTGTAACTTTACAAATCCATAGCTACTCTGCAGAAACACAAGAGAGTGAGTTGTGAAGATGTGCAACCTGGGCACTGGTAAGAATGCTCCAACATGTGCCAGGCACTCCCGATGTGTATTGAGCACTTCTGTTTCACTCTGCCACTTCCTAACCAGTGCCTACATGTACTTTGGTGCCCAATACACATTGGTCAGGATACATCAGTCTCCACTGGCTACCACTGTGCAATGGATGCCCATACATCACAACATCATGATAGTCCTTAGCAAAATTTGGACTTTGCAAAGTTACTATGTTCAGTTTTCTCTATATGCCAGGCCATTTCTGTAGTAAGTCCCAGAATGAAAACCAACTATCCTGCAAATTTGGAGCAAAAGATAAGCTTTTTTTGTTTTTTTAAAAAAACCAAACAGTTGAGTCAAGGGTGGGTTGGATTCAGTGCAGAACTGGCTTGCTTTTGTAAAGACAGTCCTCACTTGAATCTGGGATTTTGACCTGCATCGTGTAGACAGATCACAGTGAGGGTGGGGAGAAACTGGCTTAATTCTGGCCTGTGTAGACATGCCCACAGTCCTACATTCAAACCACTACACAATGCTGGTTTTCCATGGCTCCTGTGTGTGTGCTGTGTGCCTTCAAGTCATTTCCAACTTATGGTGACCCTAAGGCAAACCTATCATGGGGTTTTCTTGGCAAGATTTGTTCAGAGGAGGTTTGTCATTGCCTTCCCCTGAGGCTGAGAGATTGTGACTTGCCCAAGGTCATCCAGTCGGTTTCATGGCCAAGTGGGGAATTGAACCCTGGTCTCCAGAGCATAGTCCAACATTCAGACCACTACACCATACTGGCTCATGTACCCCTGTATTAAATGTGACAGCTATCTTCCATCAAACTCTATTCCCTTATGTAACTGGTGGCACCCTTCAGTACCCAAGCAGCTCAGCTCTTGGCATTTCAAAGCCTGAATCTCAGCGGACGGGGTACCCTATAACCCAGCATGCAAAGAGAACATCAAACTGCCTCTTTATGGTTGGAAAACTTTCCCACTCCTGTGCTCTGTACATGTCCTATAGTAATAAATGAATATTCAAAGAAGAAAATCAGATTGGGCAATTTTCACTTGGATACCAAGTGTGAATTAAACACTCATCACTTCTGGCTTCTAGATCTCAGCCTCATCAAACCTCTCCCCCCCCCCTAACTTTTAAATTATTTTTTTCTCATTAACAATTGGGAATGCTGAAATCTGTAACAGCGGGGTGGTGGTGGTGGTGGTGGTTTGGAGGCACCGCAGCCACAATGGGATAAGGAAAGCGATGTGTTTTAGAAAACTGGGTGAGGCAGAGCTTTTCAGCATCACCCATGGGGCTTCATATAAATTGTGATTTTAATACTGCTGTTGTTTTATTTGCTGCCTGGCTTGGTTTTAATTAGTGTGTTCCTTGCACAGACTGGGTTTTATGTGGGTTTTTTTTTTAAGTTTAGCAATATCTGAGACACCTCCACTATTGGAAAATGGAAGATTTACACATAGGAATAAATAGATTCCTTAGGGTTGGGGGAGAGGACAACTGAAATCCTACTGGTAGGTGCAACAGGAGTAGAGCTGTTGGGTTTCGATACATGTTGACTCACCATTCAACGGTGGATTGAATGGGTTTATTCAAATCAGGGCTAAACAACAGGATCCCAGCTGGCATTTTTGAAAACAAGAGTCAAAACTGGATATGCAGAGGTGGGGATAGTAGGGAGGTAAAGCGTCCTGAGTTGAAGAGCAGGTTGACTACAATCTTGCATCATCTGATTATTTCAGTGACTGAATGAGAGAGAGTATTAAACAGTGGTTAGAGTGCTGGGTCTGCATCTAATCATGGCATATTTTCTAAGATAACACAAAGGAAATATCTAATGGACCGTGCCAGCAAGGTTTGAGCATTGGACTATGACTCTGGAAACCAGGGTTCGAATTCTTGCTCAGTCATGGAAAACCATTGGGTGATCTTAGTCAAGTTACACTCTCTCAGCCTTAGAGGGAGGCACTGACAAAAACACACACCTTTTAAACAAATCTTGACAAGAAATCCCTGTGATAGGCTTGCCTTAGGGTCACGATAAGTAAGAAATTACTTGAAGGTACGCAACAACGCATCTAATAGAGTCTTTTGGTGTAATCAGTTCTACAGAGTGGTTGAACAACTTCAGTGTAAGGAGGTTGTACAGCCTCTTGCACAACTGCTTGCACAATGATGTGATCAAGCACAATGCGCTAGTGGCGATCTTTACTCTGCTAAGATTAAATTGGATTTAGGACTTTGGCCAGAGAGATCAGAGGATAAATGAACACCTAGGCCTGAATCGTATTGGTATTCCTAATCAAAGTAGATTCATTGGGTCAGTGGAAATTATACAAGTGTCTATTCATCATTAAACAACTGATTTGATAGGTGTACTCTAGTTGGGACGAACCAACAGGATTCAGACCTTGCTGCCTGATCTCCCTCACAGGGATGTTGTAAATTGGAGAAGCTACATACATTGTGTGCTGTACTCAGTGAAATGAGAGAATGATGATGATAATGATAGATTACTAGGCAATTACTGTGGGTGAGAGAAACAAGGCTCTCTCCAAATCTGTTGGACTTTAGCTCCCATCATCCTCAGCTAACATGGCCAATGGCTGAACCTGCTGTTGGTGATGCTTTTTTTGGTGCCTCTGTACAGAACCCAAGAGGAAGAACTTTCAACAAGTCCTGCTCCAGTTGTAATGCAAGGCTAGCAGTAGCAGCTGTAGCAGCAATAGATGGATGGCCTCCCTTAGCAAGGCTGTGAAGCTGTCAGACAGGCAAGACCAGAGGATTTATTCCAAGGCAACCCCTGAGCTGACCTTCTTTTCCCCTCTTGCAGGATCCCTTCAGATACTGAAGACAAAAGATGGACATTCATCTCAGAAGATGCCAGTCCCTTGATTTATTGAGGTCTCCTTTGTGGCTGCCACCATTTCTGCCTGGAGGCTTCCCTGGGGTTGAAAGGAGAAGACATGAAGACAAGGGCCATAAAAGGCCCTCCCTGTGGGCATTTTCCTGGCACCTGTGAGTGGAACAAGCAACTGTGATCTTTTAATTATCTTTCTCAGGTTTCTTCTTAGAACTCGGTGCCCTTTGGCTGCTGATTTCTTTCCTCCCAGCAAAACAGCTTCATCTGAGCCAAGGCTCAGGTCCAGAGCTTTGTTTTCAGTGCCAAGAGCCAATGGTGCAATGTGTTCGTGCAATAAGAAAATACAGCCTTTGAGCATATAAAGAGTTTCTTCTCTGCACTGGAGTTCCTGCATTGTGTGTGTATCCTCATAGCTGTTTATGTGTGTGTATGTATGGGGGAGATAGGTCATGCTTGCACCCTTCCATTTTCTCTCTTTGCTTTTTCACTATATAAGCTTATGCTATAGGAGCGTGTCTTGTTGACCTTCAGTTATTAGGTTTTCCTATGGCTAAGGAAGCTGGAGCCTGACCCTTTCCTATGGCTAAGGAAGCTGGAGCTCATCCTCTACCAGTCTTCCTCCTGCTTATGGCCAGCATCCCAACAGGAGAACTGAAAGAACCCAGAATTACCACCAGCTTGTTCAGCCTGAGAACAAAGGCTGTAAAACTTTTATATACCTCTCTGACCTCTGAAGGATCCAGATGCTTCAATACTTCTATACCTCCAGGAAGCTTGACTTGCAAAAGGTATTTCCCCTTATCTTAGGTATCCCTCCAGTGGTAAATAAACCTCTGGTTAGCTGTAGCTTGGTTCACAGACAGTAAATAAATCTTATGGGGAGGGTAAGGTAAATAATCTAGTGGGAAGGGAAATCTGCAGCAAAGGAACCCCAAATTCATATGTCCAACCAGTTCATTGGAGCCAAGGCAACGGTGGGGAGAGTATCCTTCTTTTCTGCCCATTTTCTGGATTATTACTTCCCCAACAACCAAGCGGAGATGGAGGGAAAACAGTTCAGAAACATTTTCAAAATGCTTTTAGTTCTTTGCAACTCTTCTGTTTTGCTGCTGGTTTTACTTTGGTTTTATGTGCCGTAGGGCTTTTACTCTTTGCTGCTAGTTTTATCTCGATTTTATGGCGTGCCGTGTCTCTCATCATTGCTTTATTGTTTTTCTGTTCATATTTTATGCTTCAGAGTGTATCTTGCATTGCCTAGAGAGCTCTGGTTACAGGGTGGTCTAATAGCATAATAAAATAAGTAAGTAAATATATAAATAAGCCCTGCCACCTCTGGGGCTGGCACAGTTGCCAACGCTGTATAGCTCTCGACATCTCCTGGTTTTGGCCTCATCTATGTCTGCCAGGGTAGCCACAGTCATGAGGTTTTCCAAGGAACCTTCTTCCTTATCAGTGGAAAAGGAAACCCATCACATTCAAAGTTTCCTCTCTTGCCAGAAGAAATTATTCCTTAAGTCTTCCCTATGATATGCCAAAAGCAGAGCTCAAAAAACCTATATGACACCTCCAAGGATCCCTCATTTTGTTGTTTCTAGTGTAGCATCTACATCAGATGTGGATTACAACTCCCAGAGTCCCCTCAACGGCACCCTGGCAAAGGGATCCATTGAGTTGTAGCCCAAAAAGTAACATTTCCAAAGTCTGGCTTATGTGTAGAGTTGTCAGATCAGAACTACCCCAGAGATCTGGAAGGTGACCTCTTCTTCTATCACAGGCCCTGAGGATGCTACAAGTCTTATTATTTATTTATTTATTTATCTATTTCATTTATATGCCGCCTTTCTCCCAAAGTGGGACCCAAGGTGGCTTCCAAAAACAGCCCAAAGGATGGTTCCTAGTGGAGTCATTAAGTGCAGTACGTTAAGCATTAGCAACAGTTGCAAAGAGTATGCTGTTCACACAGCAAACACCAAGTCTAACAAATGAAGAAAATGTATATATACACACTTGTGAAGATAGTGCTCTTGCCCTGAGATTCCTCTCCTTCGCCTTGAAAACCGGAGAGGAATCCCCAGGCCTTGAGATCTGGAAACCCTGCTCAAGAGTTACTATGCTACACCAGCAGGAAGATGCCGCCAAGGTCCTTTCAATGAATTCAGGGTTTCAATGAATTCCTTTTAGAATTTGGGATATTCTGACAATATCAAGAGGAAGATCCAACATTTGAGCAGGGCAGATCTCAAGGGTGGACCAGACCGAGGTGCTTGACACAGGGCACTGAGTCAAAGTAGCTACAGAGCTGAACTTGGCAACTTTATCGAGCGCCTAGAGCAAACATGGTAGAAAGATAGCGGAGAGTCTCTTTTAACTGTTCCCTGCGGTCTCCATGTTGTTTGGGTCAATTCCTACGAAACTGAACTTCCACTTTTCAGTCAGCGTTGAAGTAAGTAGCTTTTTGTTTTTGTTTTCCAGTTTCCAATATCCAATTTTATTTCATTCCTTTCTAGATACAAATCAGCAGTACCTGACTATCTTTGGGGCAACATTACTACAGCCAGCATTCCGTATCAATAATAATGATGATGATGATGATGATGATGATGATGATGATTTTCATCCTGCCCCTCTGCATAATGCAACTAGGGCGGCTTATAACACTAATATATACATTCATATCCCACAATCCCACCCAGGGATTTTTTTTTTATCCAGGGATTCAAGCATCCACGATTTGAAAATATTTTACAAATATATAAATCCCCAAAAGCAAACTTTGATTTTGCCATTTTACACAAGGGACACCATTTTACCATGCCATTGTATTTAATGGGACTTCATAGAATCATAGAATCATAGAATCATAGAGTTGGAAGAGACCACAAGGGCCATCCAGTCCAACCCCCTGCCATGCAGGAACTCCCAATCAAAGCATCCCCGACAGATGGCCATCCAGCCTCTGCTTAAAGACCTCCAAGGAAGGAGACTCCACTACTCTCCGAGGGAGTGTGTTCCACTGTCGAACCGCCCTTACTGTCAGGAAGTTCCTCCTAATGTTGAGTGTCCATTGATTTTGGTACCCACAGGAGGTCTTGGAACCAAACCCCAGCAGATACCAAGGGCCCATTGTCCCCGGTGTAAATCCTATACACTGGGATTGGGACTAGTTTGTCTCTAGGTATTGTCAGAATAGGGCCATGAGGAACTTCAGTCTCACAACATTGGGAGGGTACATTATTTTCACCCTTGCTATAAATGCCAATTGGCAAAGGGGTCAGACAAGGTTGCATACTTTCACCCAGTATCTGTTCAACTTGTATGCAGAACATATTGTAAGAAAAGCAGACTTGGACACAGAAGAAGGAGGAGTGAAAATAGGAGGAAGGAATATCAACAATCTAAGATAGCAGATGATACCATAGTACTAGCAGAAAACCTCACAGACCTGGAACACCTACTAAGGAAGATCAAAGAAGAAAGTGCAAAGGCAGGCTTAATGTTGAACATAAAGAAAACAAAAATAATGACCACTTTCACAAGTTCAACCTAGATAATAAAGAAATAGAAATAGTAAAAGAATTCCCACACCTGGGATCAAACATTGATAGAAATGGGGTCTGCAGTCAGGAAATCAGAAGAAGACTAAGAATGGGGAGGGCAGCTATGAAAGAACTAGAAAAGATCCTAAAATGCAAAGATAGACAACTCAGCACAAAAGTCGGACTCATACAAGCCATTGTATTCCCTATTCCCATGGATGGATGTGAGAGCTGGACAGTCAAGAAAGAGGATAGGAAGAAAATCAATGCATTTGAGAGAATGTGAGGCTGGAGAAGAGTGCTGAGGATCCCATGGACAGCCAAAAGGACAAATAAGTGGGTCCTAGAGCAGATCAAGCCAGAGATATCCCTAGAAGCCAAGATGACCAAACTGAGACTGTTGTACTTAGGACACATCATGAGAAGAGGGGACTCTTTGGAAAAGACAATAATGCTGGGAAAGGTAGAGAGAAGTAGGAAGAGAGGAAGGCCACATGCCAGATGGATGGACTCTATGAAGGAGGTCACTTTGGGTATTTAGGGGTTGCAGGAATTAAGCAGAGCAGGGGAGGACAGAGGGTCTTGGAGAGGTCTCATCCACAGGGTTGCCATCAAGATCAAGATCAATTCAAGGGCAGTTAACAAAATAAATGCAAGCCTAAATCCAGTTGCCCATCTCAGTTAGAGTAGACCTACTGGAGCACCTAATGAATGGAAAATCATCCCCTTCTGTAAATCTCACTGGGATTTTTGTTGTTGATCATAAATTGAACATGAACCAGCAGTGTGATGCTGCAGCAAAGAAGGCAAATATTTTAGCCTTCATTAACTAACAGAACCAAAGTTTCCAAGACAAGAGAATTTTAAGAAATTTATAGACAAGTTGGAGCAGGTTCAGGGAAGGGCAGCAAGGATTATGGGAGGTAAGGAGAACAAAATATACGAGCCAAGATAGAAGATGCTGGGCTTGTTCATCCTGGTGAAGGAAAAAGTGAGGGGTGACAGAGTCCTAGTCCTAACACTATAAACCCTTTGATTGTGGGGGTGTTTCTTGGCTGAAATAGGTAGTAGTTTTTGAGAATCACGTTCAGTCATTAGTGACCATGAATGTGAATCCCAAATGTTATGAGATTATAAATGGTGCTTATGAACACATGCTACAGAGCAGGATGCCATGGACTGTATTTTGTTGTTGTTTAAAAAAGAAAGTTATAAGTGGATTGGGGGTGAGATGGGGTGTTGAAGCCTCTGTCTGCCGAGGACATTCTTTATCCAAAACCAGCCCTGTGCCCATAAACTGGGTCACCACCTGCTGGATTTCTGCCTGTTGAATTATTGCAAGCCAGAAAATTGCCCCCGGGTCCAGAGGGAAAGATCCCTGTTGGTCATTATGAATGATTTCATAATAAACCAGAAAGCCAGGAGGAAAAGCTAAAATGCATATAATGATACAACTACATGCAATTTATCACAGTTGTGTGCGGAGCAGAGTGGAGGCTGGAAAGGCATATGGGGAAAGAAGGATTCAGCAACAAAAGGCTGATTTGGTTTAGTTCAGCATTTATTTATTTATTTTGTGAAAGGAAAAATAAAAAAAGATCCAACTATAAAACTATATATCCCAAAGTCTAAAAAGGTGTGTTTTGGGGAGCCCATTTGGAAGAGAAATTCCAAAGAATTGGGGTGCCACTATATAAACAGCCCTGGACCCTGTACCAGTGCAAAGATATCACTCGAACAATGGTCTCATGAAAGCTAGACTGTTACAACACATTCGACGTGGGGCCGCCATTGAAGACTGCTCTGAAACTAGTACCAGCCCAGAATGCTGCTGCCAAGGCAGAGACATCCTATATTTAAGTAACTTGATTTTTAAAAAAATTCCCCATTGATTTTGTGTTGAAAGAGTCCATGTGGTTACCATCTCTGCTTGGGACAGAACAACATGCTACTGAAGACTGATTATCAGATAGCCAAAGGACTACTGGAAATCATGCTGTCCCATGTTGTAACTCTCACAATGCTTCACTAGAAGGGATAGTATGAGTGCCATGTCAGGTATATCACCGTGATCTCACACATTCACCACCTCTGCCACTACTAACCATTGAAACAGAGCAAAGGGTGGCCAGACTGGAAGTTTAAGCATTTTTTTAAAAAATCATTTTAAAATCAGCGATCAGAGCATTGCCAAGTTACTTTGGAAGAATCCAGTTTCCAGACTCTCCTAGCCATAAGGGATGCTGAGGACTCTGGGAGTTGGAGTCTCAAACAGAAACTTTTTGAAGCTCTGGCTGCATCTACATGCCTGGGAACTAGAGTTTTTTCCCCCCCATTTACATCCACACAGAAAGAGGGAAGAAACCTTAATCAAAATAGTATTTTTAATTATAAAATTCATAGACAGAAGGGGGATGAAACCTTAATCAAAATAGTAATTAAATTATAATATATATATATATATATACACACACACACACACACACACACTCTCACACAAACACGACTATAAATTATCTCCTACAGTTAGCATCCCTTAACTACAGGCCTGCTGCTCTCTGCACCAGCTTCTGAACAGTATTTCTCCCCATTTGCAAGCTTTTCCCAAGCTTGAGTTTGTAAAGCTGGCTGGACTACAACTCCCATCAACAGCACCCCATGCTAGCTGGAAGTGATGGGATTTGTAGTTGGGATCCCAGGTTAGGAAAGGCCCCTCTAGCAATGATAGAATTGCTTGGCACTAGGATTCTGCAGATGCTTCCTAAAAGTCTCCTGCCTCCAGGTGTTTCAGCACTGAATGTCATTCAGTGTTTAGAGTGTGGGACTTGCAAGATCCAGATTTAGTGTGGGACTTGCAAGATCTGGATTGCAAGAGCCAAATTCAGCTTCCCATTGAGCCACGACACCCACTGGGGGACTTAAGGCCAGTCATACGGTCTTAAGACTGGCTTACCTCACAGGGTTGTTGTCAGGGTAAAGTGGAGCAGAGGAGAAGAGCTGTATCTGTTGTTTTCAACTCTTTGAAGGAAAGGTGAGTTATAAATGTACCTAAGAACTAAAGGAGCTCCTGAGGGTAACTGCTCTGTAAGCACATGAAAAGAGAGACCTACTGGATTGCAAAAAGGACCCATGCAGTCAGTTCAGCATCCAATTTTTAAACCACAACCAGTCAGATCCTGCTGAAGAAGCCTATAGCAAGAGCCTTCTTGCACAGTTTGCTTCCATAATAACTGATATTCCGAGGTAACTTGCCACCAGCCAAGTCGGTTCCATTAGTCAGCTCTCATGACTAATTCCAGCTGGGAGACTTCACCTCTGTGACTTGCCTTGCTTGTCCCTTTATAGGTCTCTGCAAGCCAGGAGACATTTTCACCATATCCCGTTCCCTTTGGTTAAACTACAACTCCCAGACTCCCACATCCACTGTGACCACTGTCCATGCTGGCTCAAGGATTCTGGGAGTTGTAGCCCAACAAAATAACTTTCCCACACTCTAGTACTGTGGCAGTAAGATAAGTTCCATAAGATAAAAATGAAGATGTCCTCTCTTTTGACTCCCGCTGCCCCTAGATCCAGGCACTTTTACCATTATCAAAGAAAGTACAAGGTAAAACGAAAACCCCAAACGAATGAACAAACAAACACCCACCAACTTTCCTCTATGATATTTATACAGTTGTACATCTCTGTCACATCCCTCAGCTAAAAGGACCTGTGCACAGGATGTTGCAATGATATCGACTGGCTTAAGGGCCTTTGATGGGAGAAATAAGATGGCATTAGAGGAGGGCAAGCCTATCTTTGGAACTGAGTATGAGACCTGATGAATGGAACCTCCACAGCGGATGGCAGTCTACCTCTGACAGGAGCTTTTATGTCTCTCCATTGACCTCTATCAATGTGAGCATCTGAGGACTCAGGAGGATTGTCTTTTCAAAGAGCCACCAACCAACTCCTCCCAAAGAAATGCGTGTACAACTTTGAAACAGCCCACATCCCACAACCTTTCCCTATCTCTCTCCCATCTCTGGTACCTAGGACCTTCTTTGGTGGCTCCTACAGCCCAGTGACAATGTCTGGGTCAGTGGGGTAGTGAATTCATCCTAGGTTTTGGATTGCTGCGAGGGAGCTATCCAAGGTGCTAAACCCGTTCTGGGGATGGAATTCAGCACCTTGGGCAGCTCCTTTAAAGACCACCAAACTAAAACCTGGAGAGAATTCAATACCCCAATATCAAAGGAATCACCCATTGCCATTTGGCCCAATACAGTATGATACACAGTCCTCTCTGAGCACCCACATCTGGATGGGTTCAACTCAAGACAGAGGAGCTGCTGCATGGAGGAAATAGTACCTTTTTCTGTTCCAGGTGTGGTTTGTAATTGTCTTAAATCCAGCTGTCATTCAAATAAGATTTCCCGTTTCATTGCATTTTAATGTTCTCCCTGATAAGGTTCTCAGTAGCATGACTCTATTAATCATGTTGGGGAAAAAGCAGGATACGAGTCACATACAGGGATACATTCAGAGACACATCTTGCATCCCTGAAAAGTGTGCATCCTTCTTCAGAAGATCAAAGGTAGAGGTATAAAGCTTCTGGAAACCAACCAACCCACCCATCTGCCCACACATCCATGCACACCCACGGGTTGTGTGCTGGCACATTGGCTGGTGGCATTTGTGGCAAAGCCAACAGCTGCCACCCAGCTGTTGTCCATACTCCAGACAACTTTTGCTTTCCTAGCAAACCAAAAAGAGCCTTCGATTTCCAACCAGCACTCCCAGATTACCCTGACACCTTCGAAGGGGCGCCACTCACTTCCAGAACTGACAGAATGATACCTCCTCTCCAAATAAATAGAAAAGAAAGCAGATCCACAGACTCTTAAGAAACGCAGTAAGAACCATAGCTTTGGTGTGCACACATAAGACCCCTGGACCACAAGTGTACCAGCAATTGGATAGTCCTTCTAAGTTCATCTTTATCCTCATCGCTTTGCTGTGACAGAAAGCTCTGACAGCTTCTCATGCAACTGTTTTGACAATGTGAGACCTCCTCCCCCAACTGAGAATTAATTTTAAAAAAAGAAAGCCGCACACCCTGACAATGGCTTCTCAGTTGACAGGAGAGATGTTTTAGAAGATGCAGCACCAGGGAGAGAGATTGAAAGAGAAAGGGAGACAGGGATCATTTCAGCTCTATTCTACAATCTCTCTTTTCACCTTTCAGTATTTGTGGAAGAGAGAAAGAGAGAGAGAATCTGGATTCTTTTGAGAGAAACTGCTATCACGCTGGGTTCTGGCCAAATGTTTGGTCCACGCCTCACATCCCTTGAGGTTCTGCTTAGATTTTGGCAGAGGATGATAGGCGAGAGGGAGGCTGAGAAAGCATGAGCTGCTGGCAAGTCATGTTTCGCTTTACCACATGGCATATTTATAGCGACAGGCGTGGAGCCCGCGATCCGTAGTGCAACGTGTGGAGAATTCGGCACCAGGCATGGCATGCACATGCATGCATGAGCACAGACACACACACTCACTCACCCTCACACACCCCTCTTTCTCCCCATATGGCCCGTAGATATTCCAATCCCATATGGCCTACCTTATGGCCCACCCTATATGGCCCACCAGAGAGGGAATGGGCTGCTAACTGTTGATCAAAGCCAGCCTTTTCCAACTGATTTTGCTCTCTTGAAACAAAGCCATGCTCCCCACCCCTTTCGCCATCCTCTCAGATGCCACGTCTCCTGACCCACTGGTAAGAAGAAGAGAAAAAAGAAAGAAAAGAAACCCACAGAGATCCACTTACCTTGTTTGCTGGCTACTGTGCAGATGATCCTGCTTGGCAGCTGGTTACATCCTTCTGCCCTTTTAAATCCCCTTCTTTTTCTGGAAAGATGCTCTCTCTCTCTCTCTCTCTGCTGTCCTTTGGAGAATGAGCAGCACACTCTCACAGGGACACAGACACACACCATCGGCTGGCAAAATTGATTTCGTGTGGGGCCAAGTTGGTCTTCGGTGGACTGAGGTATGTAAAAGGGAGGTGTTGTGGGGGGGGGGGGAGAAAAGAAAAGAAGGAGGGAAAGGAGGAGTGGATGCTTCCTTGCAAAGATGCTCTTCTGCTTCTCCTTCTCCTTCTCCTTCTCCTCTTCCTCCCCCCCTTCCTCCTTTCAGCCCTGCACTGCAGATTTTAGGGGTTAATTGGAAGAAGATGAAGCTTGAGGTTCCTTTACTTATGAACCACAGAGAAAGAATGAGAGATGGGGGAAGAAGGATAGAAAAGGGTGTTGGAAGGGGGAGGGAACAGCATGAAGATGCGGAGGTGGATTTCCCAGGAATTGGGCAGAGTAGGGAAAGGGGGGATTTCTCCTTTTGATTGACAGGTAGACTCTGCACTACTTTTCTCTGGCAAGAGAAGATGGGAGCCCTTTTAGTCATCAGAAAACTCCTACCATTGCATCCCTTCCACTTGCCCCCCTGCCTCTGTACAGTCTTGGGGGCTACCCCTGGCTTGCACATCCAAAGAACTTCTCTCCCCCCCTCCTTTTAGTTCTGGTCTCTGTCTTCTCTTCTCTGCAATGGGAATCCAGCTGCACAGGCTAAAAGAAGGAGCAACATTTCTCCTGTCAAGAGAGTGGAGGGAAGGATGCAAGAGCAAATTCCAAGAGCATCACCCTGGGGAATGGAGGGAGCCAGTGGGGTGGGAATATGGAGAGTGATGGTGAGGTGGAAAGAAAGAGGAAGGGAATGAGAAGAGGAGAAGAAGAAGAAGAAGAAGAAGAAGAAGAAGAAGAAGAAGAAGAAGAAGAAGAAGAAGAAGAAGGGGAAGCAAAGAGATTTGCATTCAAGGGAGAAGGCAGCTGCTTATTTTTAGACACTCGAACAAATTGCCTGCTGTTTTTCTGCTTTGTTACACAGCTACAAAAGCAGCGGGTTGAAGCAGAAGGGTGATGGTGATGGAAGAAGAGGGAGCAGGGCCCTTTTGAGGATGGGCGGGCAGTGTTGTAGGGATGGAGGGGTGTTGGAAGGAAGAGCCAAGGAAAGAGAAAGATGAAGATCAAAGCTTCAAGACAAAATGACAACTCAGCTAGGCGAGCAGGAGAAGGAGAGGAGAAAGGACAGGCAGGGGGAGTGCGTTGCGTGGCTTGCTAGAGGTTGCTCCAGCCAGCTCCTCCACTGGCTTGACATACTCTCTGTCCCCAGCAGTGAGCCAGGCCCTTGGGTTGTAAAGCCAGGGCTCTCTCTTGGGACTGGGCTGATGGGGTTAGTAGGGTCAGCCATTCAGAGCAGGCCGCAGTGCATCTATGTGCATCTATGTGCTCCCGGCCTCCTCTTTCCACCAGCGCCCAGGGAATTGCTCCAAGGAGCAGGTCTCATGCTCTCTCAACAAGAGGCGAGCGGAACCAGCTTGGACCCAGTGGCTGAAAGAATCTAAAAAAGCCTCTCTCAGCTCCCTGGCACCTTTCAAAGGCAAAGTTTACTCTGGCAGAAATCCCTGGGGCTGTGTGTGCGAGTGGCTGGTGAGATGCCCTCTTAGATATATTCCCAGAAGGCCTGGGCTGTAATGCTAACTTGTTGTGTGCATGTCAGGGCGTTCTGGGAAATTTAAAATGGCAGCTTGCCAAGGGTGCTGGTGCTGGCCCCAAACCTGACATCATTCCAGAACCAAAGAAGCATAGAGAGTAAGGTTGTCACTGTGAAAAGGGGAGATGGTTCCTCTACCTTTAGTGGTTATGTTTTGCTGTTGTATGCCTTGAAGTCATTGCTGAGTTATGGCAACCCTAAGGCAAGCCTGCCATAGGGCTTTCTTGGCAAATTTCTTGAGAGAGGGTTTGTCATTGCCATCCTCTGAATCTGAGAGAGTGTGACTTGCTCAAGGTCACCCAGTGGGTTTCATAGCCAAACTGGGACTCGAACCCTGGTCTTCAGAGTCATAGTCTAACATGCAAACCACCATGCCACACTGGCTGTCTAGTGGTTATGTAGAAGGGAAAATTTCAGCAGGGGTTGTTTGTTTCCTGGTTGCATGACAAACAACTTCTGTTGACTTTTCCTCTTCTACACAACCATTATAGGGATAGGAGCTCTCTCTAATTTTCTACCTGGCAACTCCAATAGAGAGATCCCCATCCGGGTATAGAATCATAGAAAGCTGAAAGAGACCCCAAGGGCCATCCAATCCAACCCCCTGCCATGGAGGAATACACTATCAAAGCACTCCCAATAGATGACCATCTAGTCTTGCTTCAGGTTTAATTTAAGGCTCAGCCCCAGAACTTGTTTTAGATGTGGGGACTCTGCCCTACCACACATGAAATATTTAGAACTGGAATATATGGGCCATTCATGAATAATAATAATAATAATAATAATAATAATAATAATAAATTTTTATTTATTGCCCGCCCCTAAGTGGAATTTCCTTGGCAGAGGCCTATATAGGTCTGTATACCCCCATTGACACAAGACGATCACCTGGCTCTTTCTATACCAGTTGAAATATTTACCAAATGCAGACCTTGTTTGATATCCATAGCATGCTACTGCGTTGCTGGGATTCTTTTTGTACTTTTCAGCACTATGAGCCGCTTTGAGTTCTCTGGCGGAAGAAGAGCAGGATAAAATTTTTTTGACAGAAAGAGATAAATATGAAACAAATGGTGGTTGCCTAGCAATGCCATCTCAAACATGGAAAGGGCTGAGCAAGGTAGCCTGTGGTTGCCAAGCAACTGCCATCTGCCACCTTGCAGCATCAGGGAGCTAGGAAAGCGTGGCATCCCATCACCTGCCCGCCATGACCAAGGTGGGTAGGTCAGAGCGAGGACCCCATCTCCTTAGGGACTACCATCTTGGAACATCGTATCGTATAGGAATGCAGCAGTATGGTGGAGCCTGGAGTAGGAATTTAGAGGGATAGGAACTGAGATCAGATGTAGGCTGCATCTGCACTGCAGAAATGGTGCAGTTTGATACTGCTTTAATAGCCATGGCTCCATGCCAAGGAATTCTAGGCTTGGTAGTTTTGGGAGATACTTAGCCTTCTCTGTCAAAGAGCCCTGGTGCTATAACAAACTACAAATCTGGTTACTCCATGGAATAGCCCTCCTTCACTCATAGTCAACCTTTATCAACTTGATATTAAAAGGGAGGTTGCGTCACCTAGCCATTGAGGGAGCCCCAATGCCAGGACAATCGTCTGCCCGAATAACTAGATCTTGGAAGCACTAGCACACATAGACAGGATAAGTCCTTTGAGGATGGAATCTGTGTAATCCCTTCACACAAGAGTGTGATGGTGGGCAATGCATTTGGGTACTTGCCAAAAGGTTGGCTCTTCCATTTGGAGATGCCATCTCTTTGTGTGAGACATTTGAATTGATGGCCCTGCCATTTCCACACACCTCTGCCCCCTTTTTCTGCTGGAATAATCCACTCACACTCATGAGAAACTGCCTCGGAACATGTTTCTTCCTATAAATATGTCCATTTAGGGCAGTCCCAATTCGGTCTCTATTGAGTACAGACAGACACTCTGTCCATTTCTCCCTTGACTCCTCAGCATGCACAGTTCCAAGCTACATGCTGAGCCAGACTACTGCAACAGCTGGCAGACTGGATGGCCATGTGTGCCCCTTACATGCCACCACCATCACAGCTATCCTGAAGCTGCCTCTGATGTCGTAAGGGGGCACCTGGCTCTGTGGGTATAGCCATATGCTTCATTTATGCCCTTATGGGCCACAGCAGGGGCCTTTGGGATGGATGCGGCAGTGGTGGCAGGTAAGGGGTGTCTGGTGGCAACGAGTCCATGGCACGGCAGTGGGTGGGCATGTAAACACTTACCCATTTTGGAAATGGAGCAGAATTAGCCTGTGGTATCCTGCCCATCTGCTCAGACCCTCAGGGTTAGGAAATAGATCTAGGTTGCAAGAAAGGGGATTTAGACTAAATACGAGGGGAAACTTTCTGACAGTAAGTTGGCCCTCCACATTTGCAGCTTTGGCTTTTGCAGATTTAATTAATATGTTCTATCTAGGAATCTCTAGGTCCTCCAGTGCAACTCTGCTGGATGTTGACCATAGAGTTGTGCTGGGGAACCTAAAGATTCCTAGAGAAAACATTTCTCTAGGCATTTGTAGGTCTTCCAGCATGATTCTATTATCAACCTCTGGCAGATGTTGACCACAGAGTTGCACTGGAGGACCTGGAGATTCCTAGAGAGGTGTTTTCTCAGATGAAAAGAATACTGGTTTTTTTATTCATGGTTTTTCTACATTCATAGGGGTCCTTTACCCCTAACCCCAGCAAATGTGGAGGGACCACTATATTTGAAAGCGGAATGGACTACCTTGGAAGGTGGTGGACTCTCCTTTGTTGGAGATTTTCAAATCGAGGCTTGATGTTCATATCTCATGGGAGCTTAAGTAGCTGTTCTATACTAGACAGGCCTTTGGACTAGACAGACCTTTGAGGTACCTTCCAACTGTATGATTCTATAAATTAGTATTATCAGCTATCAGTTTGGAAATGGCCAGTGTTGCTTCTGTCATTGTCACTGTCAGTATTTTCTGACCTCACTGTGTATAATTCCAGCCTAACCACATGTGTTGCATTGTGAAGGGTCTTGGGATCCTGTCCTGCTTCTGCCTGAGCTGGATGGGACCGCCAGAGGCCATCTATCTTAGCTGCCACCACCCACTGATTCTAACCCCTCCCCTTTCCTAGTAATTCAGTGGGAAATTACTTTGGGATTCCATTTGTACTTTCCATCTCTGATTCTGCAGAGACTTACTCCCACTTCTCACCCCTGTGGAGAAATGAGACTGAGCAAAAGGCATGTGAAAAGAGTGTGGAGAAAAAGGAGTCTTTTAAAGGAAGGCTTTATTCTACATTAGCAAAAGAGAGCTCTCTTCATGAAGGGCACCTTCCCTTCAGGCCCCCTTATCAAAGTTATAAAATAGTCTATAGATAATTTCTGCCAAGATCAAAATAAAAGTGAGCCCTGACTCAGACTAGCTAAATACATTTCCTATTCTACCTCCAGTACCAATGGGGATTCTGAGCTTGGATGTTCCTGGGAAGGGTGGCTAGGAGGATAGGCCCCATGGTCTCTTCTGACTACTTCATGTTCCCCTTGGGGTATTTATAACTTTCCTTGGAAGGTCTGGAAACTTATCCTAGGCTGGCCATCTTAGTGGTCACTTGACTCCCATGGGTGACAAGGACCCTCATAATATGAAACGATAAACCCTACACTTCATTAACTCTTAGTTTACCTAGAAAGAAGACTATTGCTTCAGCTGTGATGTCCAGATAATGAGAGAAGCCTCCTTTATCTCATGTATATATTTGTTATTAAGGATGTAAAGGGCACTTGAGAGCCAGCATGGTGTAGTGGTTTGAGCATCAAATTACAACTCCAGAAATCAGGGTTCAATACATGGAACCCACTGAGTGATCTTGGGTGGGTCACACTCTCTCAGCCCCAGAAAACTCGGTGATAGGTTTGCTTTAGGGTTGTCATAAGATGACTTGAAGGCACACAACAACAACAACGACAACAACAACAACAATGGCACTTGCCACTTTTGCAATCCTTGACGAAAAAGAACATTTCAGCACATCGAGACACTCAAGGAAGGTCAGCCTCCGTAAAACATTTTGCACTTTGAAACTTTTTTTGGGGGGAAAATTCTTTGTAGGGGGAAAAAAAATCCTCCTTTTTTGCAGAGGTCAGTGTTTTGCAGGAAATGCACTGTTTTCTGCACACATGTAAAAAAGATGGATTTTACCGAAATACATTTTTGTGTGTGTGAGCAATTTTTTTACCAACAGAGCTCAAAGTGTGTGTTTGTGTGTGTCGGGGTGTGGGAGAAACATTAAAAAAGTGCAAAATGGTTTGTAATTTCGCCCAGCAGGGAGATAAGTTGTAATTATTCATTCCTCCATGTAAGAACAACACAAATGAGGATTTACATTCCTATTTATGATCTGCATATCAGTTCAACAACTGTCTCATCCATAGGGTCACCATGAGTCAAGATCGACTCGAGGGCAGTTAATAACAACAACAACAATATCAGTTCATACATCTGATGAGTTGGGCTATAGTATGTGAGAGCTCATGCTATAAACAGTGTGCAAAACTTGGCAACATTCCCTTTTAATGGGAATGACAGCTCCCCAGATTGTCCAGCCAGCATCACCAGAGGCCAAGTTGGTTGGGGAGTTATTCTTTTGTTTTAAAAAGGAACTTTGCCAAGCTCTGTCTCCTTTGTGTTTGAATGCAATGCCTTCCTATCAGGCACTAACTTTTTGTCAATGGGAATCAAACAATTGCTGTGATCTCTTTTCTTCCTGAAGAATTGAATGAGCTGGTTGGAACACAGTGCCCTCTAGTGGCAGGGATAACAATTTGCTCTTCTTATCAATGAATGGTCCTGACCCAAATCCATAAATATGAACCCATTGTAGTTCTAGTCCCTTCCTTCTAAAAATTCAGAAGGTTTACTTTGACTGAGAGTGCAGACGGCAACTCCAGAAATTTCTGTAATAGGTATGTATATAATAGATACAATTTATTTTTTAAACAAATTATGTTTGTTTAGAGGGGGTTTATGTGTTGTCCCAATACCATAAAGACAATAAACATTCTTTTATTTATTTTTATAATAGTCTCTGAAGAAAGCCAATTGGTGACATGGCCAAAATGCATTGGGCTTTTTAAGAAATTAAAGTTTTCGGACCATCGCACAGCACATGGGATGATGGTCCAAAGCACACTGCAGAAATAATCCAGTTTGAGACTGCTTTAACTGCCCTGGCTCAATGCTAGGGAATTCTGGGAACTGTAGTTTTCTGAGACATTTAGCCTTCTCTGTCAGAAAGCTCTGGTGCCACAATAAGCTACAATTCCCAGGATTCCTAGCACTGATCCAGGACAGTTAAAGCAGTCTCAGACTGGATTATTGTATATACTCGACTATAAGTCGACCTCATGTATAAGTCAAGGGTAGGTCTGGGGGCCAATGCTTCTAGGGCAGATTACACTTTTTTTGTTCACCAGGGGATACACATACACACATACGAGTTCAAATACAGTACTTATATTGACCTGTGAATAAGTCGATTCAGGTTTTTAGGTCAATTTTTTAGCCTAAATTTCTAGACTTATACATGAGCATATACAGTATTTCTGCAGTATGTTTTGGACCTTCGTCTCCTTTTGTTCTTCTAAAACAGGGGTAGGCACCCTTTCCCCTTTAAGGGCCGAGGGACTTCAGCTCCCAGAATCCCAGGAGTTATTGGCCAACATGGGACTATTGGCCAACATGGCTGAGGCTTCTGGGAGCTGAAGTCCCTCGGCCCTTAAAGGGGAAAGGTTGCCTACCCCTGTTCTAAAACGACCCAGCACCCTCAGCCTGTTCTTGAAAAAGCTTTAAAAGCATGCTGGAATAAATAGATATTTGCATGGCAGTAGAAGGTCAACAAGGATGGGGCCATTCTGGCCTCCCTGGGAAGCGAGTTCCAGTGTCCAAAGGTAGCCACTGAGAAAAGATCTCTTGTGTCCCCACCAGCCATGCTTGTTGTGATGGTAGTGGAAGTGAAAGAAGAGCTTTTCCTGATGATCCAGGCCTTGGGTAAACATGTATACTACCTCCCAGATAGCCTAGACTTGAGCCATATAGGACTCTTTAGGTCATTGCCAGCATTTTGAATTGTGCATGGAAGCAAACCAGTAACCAGGGGATCTATTTTAATAGGGAAGTGGTATTTCTACAGTGGAGATGCTCCCCTAGCCCAATACTCATACTACTACACCACGCTGGGCTCTCTTTTTCTGCAAGTTGCTGTGAACAAAAATAAAACCCTCACACTATATGCTGTTTGCAATGCCAGGAGAGTTGTGTTAGAAAAACATTTTTTTTAAACTTTTGCTAAGAATTCTGAGGATTGTTCTTTTTAATCCAGGTATTATCTGGCTGTGGGCAGTATTATAAAAGTGTGTAAATGTATTTGTAGCTCTGTACTTTCTTCCTGCTTTTTTAATGTCCAGATTGCATGTAGCGGAGAAGCTTCCACACACGAACTTTTTGAATGGGAGAGTGGACACCCTGCCACCATTTCTTAAAAAATGCTCTACTCTGTGCTACGCTGGTCTCCTATTATGCCACACAGCCAGGGAGTGAATAGCATCTCAGACATGGAACGGGCATCTGCAGAATTTGGCACCAGCGCAGAGTTGGCATCAGCAGAATGCATGTTTGTGTGTGACTAAAGCAGCCAGATTTTCCAGCCATTGAAGAATATTTGGTGAACATTTGTTTTTCCAACATTGGCGTATGAGTCTTTTAGCTATAGTAGAAAATCAGCATGGTGTAGTGGTTTGCACCTTGGAGAGGGGCTGCGCCTGCACTGCAGAGATAATCCAGGGTGACACTGCTTTAACTGCCATGGTTCAATGCAATGGAATTCTGGGATCTGTAGCTTTGTGAGATATTTAGACTTCTGTGTCAGAGGGCTCTGGTGCTATCACAGACTACAAACCCCAGGATTCCACAGCATTGAACCATGACAGTTAAGGCAGTGTCAAATTGCATTATTTTTGCAGTGCGGAAGCAGCCTCTGGGAGACCAGAGTTCAAATTCCTCATTCTATGACTCTATGTTCTGAAATGCAGAATGACATCTGTGTGACCCACTTTATAGAATTGATGCAAGGTCTATAATAGCACAAGTAAACATTCTGAGATCCCGATTTGTCACATTTATATCCTCTCTTTCCTCCAGTGAACTCAAGGCATTGGAAATGGCTCACCTCCTCCCAACATTATCATCATGACAATCTTGGAAAAGTAGGATGAGATCGAGAGCCAGCATGGTGTAGTGGTTTGTGCATTGGACTATGGAGACCAGGTTTCAAATCCCCGCTTGGGCATGGAAGCCCACTGGGTGACCTTGGGCAAGTCACACTCTCTCAGCCTCAGAGGAAGGCAAAGGCAAACCTCCTCTGAACAAATCTTGTTCAGAAAACCCCATGATAGGGATGCCTTAGGGCCACCATAAGTAAGAAATGACAACAACAACAACAACAAGATCATAGAGTGGTGATTTGAATGGGGGATTAGAAATCTTGGAGACCAGATGATGATGATACTGATGATAATATTAATTTTACCTGCATTTCCCCCAATAATGGGACTCAAGGCGGCTAGCAACATATAAAAATCAATGCAGACTAAAACTATACAAAGCTTTAGTAGAAATATAAACATAAGAATTATTTGAAAGACAATTAAACAATCTGAACTATATTGTCATTATCTTAATCTGAATGCATCCTTTAATTCCACTCTCAGTACCCAGTCATGGCATAGATATAGATGAAGATGAGGAGGAGGAGGGCTGCATCCAGACTGTAGAAATAATCCAGGTTGACATTGTTCTAACTGCTATGGCTCGGTGTTATGGAGTCCCAGGAATTATAGTTTGTTGGGGCAGAGAAGGCTAAGTAGCTCACAAAACTATAATTCCCAGAATACCTTAGCATTGATATTGGTGTCAATGTGGATTATTTCTGCAGTGTGGATGCAGCTGAAGAGGAGGAGGACAAAGATGATGATGGTGAAGATGATATCTCCCAACTCCGTTTATATCCTAACAACAGTCCTGTGAGGTATGTTAGGGCACCAAAAAGTAGCCACTGGCCCAAAGAGACCAAACCAGTGAGGTGCATGGCTATGTAAGGACTTGAACTTGGACCTCCCAGTCCTAGTCTGATACAACAACCACAGTGTCACACCATTAATTATTGTTGATTAAAATATTTCTATCCCACCCAGTATCATGAGATGTGCAAGTGGCGCAGAAGCCAAATTTGTATTAATGGATTAAAAATACACCACGACAGTCCAATTGTGTAAAAAGATTAAAAGTACACTGTGTTGCTGGAACAAATGCAGAGGCAATGGCTTGCATTCACACTGCAGAAACAATCCAGTTTGATGCAGCTTTAACTTCCATGGCTCACTGCTATGGAATCCTGGGATTTGTTGTTTTGCGAGATATTTAACCTTCTCTGTCTGAGAGCTCTGGTGCCACAACATGCTAAAAATCCCACCCTTCCATAGCATTGATTGTATTTTATGTAGTAAATTGATTGTATTTTATGATGTTTTTTGTTTTAATCGGGGGTTGGGGAATTATGTTTAATTAATGTCATTGTGATATTTTATGATTGTTTTCCTCCTCGATCCTTCGGTGAGAGGCGGGCTATAAATAAATTATTATTATTATTATTATTATTATTATTATTATTATTATTATTATTATTAAATAAAATATAATATAAATATAATATAAAATATTTATATAAATAAAATATAATATTTTATTTATATAAATATTATATTTATTTAATAATATATTGTGTAATATATTATTACACAATACTGTCTCCCTCTGGGCATTGCACACTTTACTACAAAGTCATGACTTATGTTCGAGTGAGAGAAGGAGGGAAGAGGGAAGGAAGCGAAGAGATTTTTAAAGAATCCCCATCGAACGATGGGAAGGGCACAGCGTCCCATGTTGTTCTGCCTTTAGCTGTCACTCCTGGTGACAAGAAGGGGAAACATGCCTCCAAGACATGCGCGAAACCCATTGTTCCATTATTCCCCTTTCCTTCTTTTGACAGCGCCTGCCTCCCCTCTTGATATGCTGTATAATTTGCTAATAATCATAATTATGTGATCGCTGGCTCCGAGTGCAAAGAGGTAATCAGCTCCTTAAGCCCTGACTGTGCATTATAGAAGGGAATGCGAAACACGAGCGTGTGTGCAAACACTCAAAACCGATCATTATTTTGGACCAGCCCGACTCATGTCAGTTGTGGTGAAGTGCAGACATTGACTTGTAGTCACAGGGTAAGGCTTTCAATGGAGAGGAGACCTGCGATGGAGGAGGCTTGCGGAAGCTAAGCTGGACTGGGTCCAGGCCAAAGTTTGGATGGGAAACTCCCTGGCCAGTGTGGCATTTTGAGTTCTACGGTGGAAGGACAGTGGGATATAAATGTAACAGACCGATGCTGCGTCTACACTGCAGCATCAGTGCAGTTTGACACCGCTTTAACTGCCCTGGCTCCATCCTATGGGATCCTAGGATTTGTAGCCACAAATGGAGAAGGCCAACTGTATTCAGTTCTGTTTTCAATGAGTAACATTTAATTGTTTTTGCAGAAATCTTATTTTTTTTTTAAAGAGGAGATGGAGAATGATTTAGCAATATTTACTGATGTTTTTGAAGATATATATATATATATATATATATATAATCCCCAGCAATGCATTAATGAGAGACTGGCTGAGATCTTACACGCTGCTTGCATAATGTAAGTCTACACTCATGGAAATATACAATGGTTTTGCTGCATCCCCATTCTGCTGGACACTGGCATTGTGCAACAGACTGTATATCTGCCAGTGTGCCTGTTTCTTGTCCCTTGTGCTGTAGGAAACACAGATTTGGGAATAAACTGGTGCATTGCAGACGTTAATAAATAGTTCCACACCATCCCAAAATGCACAGTTTCATGGCTGGAATCCTGTGAGTTGGTCCCAACGAGAGTAAATCCATTCAATCAATGGTTAAATAGTAGGATAATGCATCAGTAAATCCAGTTGATTCAGGATCCCTCAATAAGATTTAGGCCCTGGTGAACTCTACCGTGGAACAACTTGCACCACCAGGAATACATATATTGCACAATGTAAAAAAGGAAAGCACATTTGTACATCGAAAGGAACTTAACACACATGTATGCCACCAACACGATTCCAGCCTATTATCTATGTGCCATTCCTATTCATGAGTTGCCTGTTTCTTGCAAGAAATAATGAGGCCCGCCGTGTGTTGTTTTTTAATGTAATGATTCTGAGCTCTGAAGAGATGCAGCTTGGATTAAGCCTGCCTCTCGAATCCAGTCCCTGAAGCCTGAGCTGCCAAATTGCATTTATTATCCCCTGCTCCTGGTCTCTGTGTGCAAAATAATGTCGTATTTGGCCGGTGGGATAGCAAAAAATAGAATTTGCCTTCGTTTACAGGTTGCAAACCCCACCTGGTTTTTGAGAAGCTTGATCCTCCCCACATTTCCCATCAGGTTCACTCGCCAAAACACGGCTGAAATATCACCCACTTTCTCTCCTCGCTCAGTCATATATGCTGCCAAGGCTGGCCCAAGATATTTGCTGCTGGAATTAGAATAAGGCACAATACATCCAAGGTCAGCCAAGTTTCTAAGACAGAAAATGGCTCAGGCACTATCCCTGGCTTTAAAAACACATTAATAACGGACTAAGGTCTTTTTCACGCTATATATACCATTGTAGCGCTTTGATACCTCTGTAATTATCATGGTTCCATCCCATGGATTCCTGAGATTTGTAATTTCAACTGGTATTTTGAATTGTCTGCCAGAGAGCTCTAGTGCTTCCCCAAAGTACAAACCCCAGGGTTCCAAATCCCGCAGCCGTGGCAGTTAAAGCGATACTGAAGGGCTGCCATTTTGTGGTGAAAGAGGCCAGAAAAGTAACTTGGGAAAAGATACCTTTAGGACTCTAACTCCCAGAATCCTCTACCCAGCATGGCCACTGCAAACTAACCAGTGATCTACCAGCTGAGGCTGAATCGCCTTATGCATGCTTTGGACAACAGTTTGGAAAAGCTATATTTTGGACTCTAACTCTCAAAATCCCCAGCACATGCTTCAATAGCTTCAGTTGTTGCAAACTGAGTTCCCTTCAATTGAACTTTTGAATTTTTCAATGTCTGAATTGGAAATTCAATTCAAATGTTTTAAATGGAATTGACATGGCAAACCCTCATTAATAATTTTTACCATCTTGCCCACACTGCAGTGTTGCTTGGGCATGCATGTCGGCGTTTTTGTGTGTGTGTGAAATGTTGGAGAGTATGCAGTATATGGGGAGAGCCAATGTACGGTAGTATATTGGTTTGAGCATTGGACTATGACCCTGGAGAGCAGGGTTCTTGGGGAGGGAAACCCACTGGATGATCTTGGGAAAGTCACACATTCTCAGCCTCAGAGGAAGGCCAATGGCAATCCCCTTCTGAACAAATCTTGATAGTGACAGGTCCACCTTAGGGTCGCCGTACGTCCCAAATGATTTGAAGGTACACAACAGCAACATGCAGCATATGGGATGAAAACACACACGTGTGGGTACCATAGGTCAGCATCCTCCATCATCACCATCACCTTTGACAAATGACATTTTCTGAGGATGCTTCTGTGTATTGCCATTAGTAGTCAAGGGAAGGCTGGATGGCAGGAACAGCTTCTTTCCATCTCCGGTGCCAGTTTCTGAAAAAGCTGTACATGAGTTGTGCATTCAAATGTGATGACGCAGAACCAGGCGTCATCCCAAGAGAAAAGGGAAGACCACATGCTGTGCGTTTTCTTGTCAGTGAATGGGAGTGAAGATGCTCATGTCTCTCCTTTGGAGGGCATTTTAGGGTACACTGCCAATTGGGATGGGATGATGGGAAGATCCAATTGTGTACCCAGGAAGCTAGTGGCTTGTGCATGGCTTCTTTGGCAGAACAGCCAACTGGAGAAAGGGTTTCTTGAGTGCAGAATGTTTAAAACGAAACATTAAAAATATTTTCAATTATTCTCCCCTTCCCTACTGGAGTCTATAAAATGCTATAATATTATGGAAGGGGAGACACATTAACTGCAGCTTTGGGTCTGAAAAATCCAAATGCACCCTTACCTTGTGACACTTTGCTTGCAGAAGTAAGTTCCTGGGCATCTAGTGGGACTTTTATGTCTAGGGACAGTCTACCTGAGATCTAAGGGTACTTTGTTCAAGCTTTTAGGGCAAACATTCATTTTCATGCTATGCCTGACCATTGACCAACCTCTAGAGCAGCGATGCCCAAATGTTAGTCCTCCAGGTGTTTTGGACTTCAGCCCCCAGAATTCCCAGCCAGCTTGGTCAATGGTCAGGAATTCTGGGAGCTGAAGTCCAAAACATCTGGAGGACCAAAGTTTGGGAGCCACTGCTCTGGAGCTTGTTGGACAAGATTAACCTTCATTGGGTTTGAGAGACAGAGTTCACTGCACCTAAGCATGTGCAAAATGCCCTTCCATGATCTAGGGTAAATACTCTCCCTGTCTCTCATATGCACAAACCATCTCTAAACTTAAGAGTTTCTTTTTCCTCCACAACTAGAACAGCCATAGTAACTAAGGAGGATTTGGCGGTTACTAAGAAGGGGGCCGCCTGGGAAGATGCAGAGAGCTAACTAGATCATCCTTCACTTCCCTCCAAGCCCTCCGTTAACAGAGCTACATAAATTAGAATAAAAATTTAATTTGGCCGTTGAAAAATTCATGGGCCGTCAAAGTGGCAATGCCAGCCTGTTTCAGGTCTGAATGTTTCCTTTGCATTGGGAAGGGGGGGGGGGGCTAGAGCGAATGTTGTTGGGTGAAACCTCCACCCCTAGGTCTAAATATTAAATCTTGAATTTTTAAATTTTTACAAAAAGGTTAATCACTTGTAAAAGCCAGTGAGATTGTGCAATTCCTATGGTTAGGTCTTTGCAATTTGGCATTAAAGGCACTCATTTGGCATTGAACATATAGAGTCTCTGGTCTGCCAAGCCATCTTCCACTAATGCTGGCCAGCTAGGGATTTGAACCCTGGATATTTTGCAATCCCAAGCAGCAAAATAGGTTAGTGAATCTCATGGCAGGCTACTATACATGTTGTAAATGAATTATATGTATCTGGGGAAAAGACTCATTCAGAGTTTGTTTTAAAAATGTTGTACCCCGCCCCGATTGCCGCGCAGAGGGGTGGGCTATAAATAAAAAATTATTATTATTATTATAGATGGTACACGTAACACATACCCATATCCAAAGCGTCGAAGTGGGGAATGTGAAGTCAGGTGCTGGACTACAGCCCCCATCATCCATCCTCATTGGCTATACTATCCAAAAATACTTGTTTTCTTATGCAGCCAGAAGAACAAAAATGTGGAAATTATTTCTACCTTGCTTGTGAGGATGAAATAGTGAATCTTAACATCCCTATCGGTTCTTCGGGGTGGGGCTGGGGTTTGCCATGGCCACCCTCTGAGGCTGAGAGAGTGTGACTTGCCCAAGATCACTCAGTGGGTTTTTACGCTTGAAGCCTGATCTCCAGAGTCACAGTGCAATGCTCATACCACTCCACCACACTGGTCACTCAATGGGTTTCATGGCCAAGCTGGAAATCAAACCCTGGTCTCCAGAGTTGCAGCCCAACACACAAACCACTACACTGGCTGACTCTAATGTCCTTCGTAGGGATGTGATCTTGGGCCTGTCCTACTCTCTCAGCCTCAGAGGATGGCCATGGCAAACACCCTTTGAAGAAACTTGCCCAGAAAACCCTACGATAGGTTCCCTTTAGGGTTGCCATGAATCCAAAATGACCCGGAGGCAACAAAGATGCAAAGAAAGGACTGTCTCTTTCAGAGGCAGAGGAGCTGGGCCCTTGGAGAAACAGAAATAGCAGTTGGCAATCTTAAATCAAGCAGAAATGGGCCATTGCAGGAGATGGATCCCAAAGAAGAGAGGGTCGAATCATCAGACAGCTAACCTGGAAGAAACCCACCCTTTCCTTTCCGCAACCTCTTTTTTTTCTGCACTAAATGGTTTCACTGCAACCATAGAAAGACAGTGAAAGTGAAGAGATGAGCCTTGACTTGGAAAGCGTCACCCTGCCTTTGCAGTTTTTCTCATGACTTTCTTTTTATTCCCAAGATCCTATTAATTGGAATTCTCCCCCATACCAAAATGCAGCGATTTCTCCCTTTTCCTGAAAGGGTCACATGAAATGGGAAAACCCCATGGGGAAAGAGCGGGTGGAGGTCCTTAAAGGAAACTGCTAAGGAAGGAACTGAGAAGGATGTAGGGAGAAGAGATCCCCCCCCCGGGATCTCCCCCCATTCCCCCCCCTCGAGGTGCCCCTGTGCCCCAAATTGGCTCATAAATCCCCTGCTTTGGTTCAGCCTGGTGCTTTGCAAGGCAGACTGGGGAGATTGGGAGAGATTGTCAAATTGTCCTCTTTGCCACCCACATCTATGATCCCTTGGTTCACCTGTCTGCCTTGCAGAAAGCATCAACCCCCCCCCCCCATTTCCAAATCCAGTCCCTTCCTCTCTGTATCTGCAGCACCATGCCATGATGGCACTGTCCATAATGTTACAATGATTGATTTGATATAAAGACCCCTTTGGGTCCCTGTCAGAGCCCTACCTAGGCTGGAAGGAGCCTTCATCGCCATGAGCTCAAAGCGTAAGCACTCCAAACAGAGTCACGTCTCCATTTGCAACCATTTGCAGATCAAAAAGGGCAGGCCTAGGAGCTGCAAAGCAGGACACTCACACCTAGCAGATTTCTGAGTGCCAGCCAGGATGTGTCCGGCTGAAGATGAGATAACATCAGCATCCTATCTCCCCTCTTTTGGAAACTGTCTACTTCAAAGCACAGCAATTGGAATCCTTTGATATATAGTAACAAGTCTTTGCCTCAGGCTAGGTTTAAGGGTATAAATGCTCCCCAAATCTCAGGCACAGGGGGGTCTGGATAGATTTCATGGTGACCCTGTGCCACTGTGATCTCTGACTAGAGTCCCTGGCTCTATCCGTTGTCCTTTCCCTTTCATAAGGGTTGAGTCTATCCCTCTTCATTCATCGTTGGAGCAGCCTCCTTTCAGGTAATTATCACCGTTAGAAAGCCTTGTTTCCTATCCAAGCTAATTACTTTACTTCTGAGTTTTTGTGTGTGCGCATGTATGTTAAGGTGTCTTTGCATGCTTGAATCCCCAAATAAATTACAGTTCATTGGGAAGCTTTGTCTCTATCAGTCTCTTCCCTCGCCACCTCCGTAAACAAAGGATAAAAGATCCCACAGAAGACTTGGACTTTAGTAATTCCCCGAGTTCAAGGTCTTCATTACAATAAAGACAGAGGAATGGATGCTGTACCCATGTTAGGAGTCAGTGGGGGCATGGATCCCCCCCCTCCGCCAATTGCGAAAAATTCATCATAGGTTGAAAATCAGTCTGTTGGGAGCAGGGCTGCAAGAGAGCAAGTTTGGATTCCATTGCAAAACAATTCCACTCCCCCTCCCATCATTAAAGTGGCCAGATTTCCTAGTTTTTCCAGATTTTCCTTGGTATCTGCTGGGCTTTGGTTCCAGGACCCTCCGTGGATTCCAAAATCTGTGGATGCTCAAGTCTCATTAAATACAATGGCATGGTGCATCTATGTTTCTAGAAAGACTCAACATGCCGGAGTTGCAGTATCTCCCAAAACCCCTTAGCAAACTACGAATCCCAGGGTCCCATAGTGAAAACAAGGTGAAGGCGCTTTAATTCTGTAGTAGATACACTCTGGACCATATCCCGCCTTCTCTGTCAGAAGAGCCCTGGTGGCCTTAGTAAATTACAAAACCCAGGGTCCCATAGCCTGGACTGGAGCCTTACCAATGAGAACAGGGTCAAGCTGCTTTAATTTCACAATGTGGATACACCCTGTACTATATTCCACCTTCTCTGTCAGTGGAGCCCTGGTGCCCTTAGCAAACTACAAATCCCAGAATCCCATAGCCTGGAGCCCTGCCAATGAAAACAAGGTCAAGCTGCTTTAATTCCGCAGCCTGGATGCACCCTGGACCATATTCTCTGTCGAAGGAGCCCGGGCGCCCTTACTAAACTAAAAATCCCAGGGTCCCACAGGCTGGAGCCCTGCTAGTGAAAACAGGGCCAAGCTGTCTGGATGCCCCCTGGACCATATTCCACCTTCTCTGTTGGAGGAGCCCGGGGTCCCTTACTAAACTAAAAATCCCAGGGTCCCACAGGCTGGAGCCCTGCCAGTGAAAACAGGGGCAAGCTGTCTGGATGCCCCCTGGACCATATTCCTGCCTTCTCTGTCGGAAGAGCCCGGGTGCCCTTAGCAAACTACAGATCCCAGGGTCCCACAGGCTGGAGCCCTGCCAGTGAAAACAGGGCCAAGCTGTCTGGACCATATTCCCACCTTCTCCGTCAGAAGAGCCCGGGTGCCCTTAGCAAACTACACATCCCAGGATCCCACAGCCTGGAGCCCTGCCAGTGAAAACAGGGCCAAGCTGTCTGGATGCCCCCCTGGACCATATTCCTGCCTTCTCCGCCGGAAGAGCCCGGGTGCCCTTAGCAAACTACACATCCCAGGGTCCCCTCTGGGCCCGGCTCCCTCCCTGGGCCCTGGTGCCCCGATGCCCAGCCTTGCTGCCCGCCTTCCTCCCTCGGCGCCGGAGGCAGGGAGCGCGGAGCCCGAGAGGCGGCGGGACAGGCTGCCTTTGCCCGGCTGGAGGAGCGGAGAGGCGGCGGCGGGGAGCGCCAGGGACCGCTGGGGAGCCTCCTCCGCGCTGGGAAGCCCCAAGGAGCGGAGCCATGCAAAGAGCCTGCCTCCTCCTCCTCTATCTCCTCCTCTGTCTCCTCCTCCTCCTCCGTCCTTCCCAAATTGCAACCAGTTCCGGAGGACGGAGGTCAGGGCTGGGCTTTGGAATCAAGGGGGGAGGCGCGTTCCCTTTGGCCTGGATCCAGGCTGGAATTTGGGGGGCTGCCCTGGCACCCAAGTGGGGGACCATCAGGTACACAGACAGCCCCCCCCCCCGGCTGCTTCTGGCTTTCCTGGGAAAGCAACAGAGACCTGCAGGCAGGGAGGGATACATAGCCCTTGGGCTTGGGGGGGGGGGTAGGGGAGGAGGAAACAGCAATTCTTCTTCTTCTTCTTCTTGTGATTACTATTACTAATTATTGTTATTGATTCCCCCCAGTGTTCCAATTCTACACTGCAGAATGAATGCACTCCATTTGTGCCCATTGGCTCCAGTTGTTTCTGCCTTGCCTGGAAACTCCCCAGGGACTGGCACCCAATGGCTCAGGGGTCACCACTTTGCCTTGGTGTTTTGGAGTGGGGGGAAGACGGCAATTCTTATTCTTATTCTTATTAATTATTATTATTATGGATACACTGCAGAATTATACACTGCAGAATGAATGCCTTAAATTTGTGCCCATTGGGTGCAGCTGTTTCTGCCTTGCCTGGAAACTCACCAGGGACTGGCATCCCTCAGGGATCACTACTTTGCCTTGTGTTTTTTTTTTTTTGGGGGGGGGGGGCACAGCAATTTTTATTCTTATTCTTATTAATTATTATTATTATGGATACACTGCAGAATTCTACACTGCAGAAGTAATGCACTCCATTTGTGCCCATTGGGGGCAATTGTTTCTGTCTTTCCTGGAAACCTACCAAGGACTGGTGCCCAAAGGCTTAGGGACCAACGCTTTGCCTTGTTTGGAAGAAGAGCAATTGTTGTTGTTGTCGTCGCTGTTGTTATCATTATCCCCAGAGTATTAGGAATTGACACTCAATTGGTGCCCATTGGGTAGAGCTGTTTCTGCCTTTCCTGGAAACTTACCAAGGACTGGCGCCCAATGGCTCAGAGAGCACCACTTTGCTTTGTTTGGGGGAACAGAAACAGCAACAACAACAACAACAACAACAGCAACAAATATAGCGATGGCTGCTCAGGCAAGTTGTTTATCTCTTGGGCCTCAGTGGTCCTTGTCTGTAAAATAGGAGTGCTGCTCATTGTCTACTTTTTATTCAAGGCTGTGTTCACAGTTGTGACTTTTGGGAAGCGGCATTAAAAGCGTCATCCCTGCAAAGTAGCATGCATCGAAGTTTTGTGGGGTGTGTGCATACAACCGATCAGCTCCCATACATTTTGTCACCTTATGCAAAGGTGCAGCTACGCACGTGTGTTTGTGGGTCTCAGAGCGAGAGCATTGTGCATCCCGATGAATTTTTTTCTTCACTCCCCAAATTTCTAGCATTGGAGTAATTCGAAACCTCAACTGAGCATTTGGATAAATTGTACAGGTTGAGTTTCCCTGATCTGGAATTCTGAAATCCGAAATACTCCAAAATCGTCCACATGAGAGGCTGAGATAGTGGCGCCTTTGCTTTCTGATGGTTCAATGGACGCAACCTTTGTTTTGTGCCCAAAATTATTAAAAATGTTGTGTATTAAATTACCTTCAGGCTATATATAAGGTGTGTCCAAAACGTGAATGAATTTTATGTTTAGGCTTGGGCCCCATCACCAAGATAACGCATTGTCTCAATATGGGCAGATATTCCAAAATCCCGGGGGGAAAAATATCCAAAATCCAAAACACTTCTGGTCCCAAGCATTTCAGAGAAGGGAGACTCAACCTGTGTTTGTGTATTGAAGTGAATAACAAACAGAACTAAATCATACAAAAGGACCAGAATGTTTCAACTTCTGCTGTCTTCAGTTGCCAAAGATGAAACAGTAGGTGGCAGTTTAGAATGCTTTGCTTTCAGCATTCCTAGTAATCCTCTAAGGTAAGGCCATGTGGTCTTAAGACTTTTTGGTCTATAAATCCCAAAATTCTCCCTTTTGTCCAAAACACCCGAAGGAGATGGCACCTCGATACCAAACAGGGACAAACCAGAGAAGTTGTGAAGTTCCAAATTGAAATGCCTGGCCGCTGGTTACTCTAACATAGGGCCTTTGCAGACTGCTAGAAATAGTGCAAATTGAGTCCACGTTAACTGCCCTGGCTCAGTGCTAGGGAATCATGGGAATTGTATTTTTTTCTGAGACATTGAGCCTTCTCTGTCAGAGAGCTCTGGTGCCACAATAAACTACAGTTCCCATGATTCCCTAGCACTGAGTTAGGACAGGTAAAGTGGACTCAATTTGCACTATTTCTGGCAGTCTGCAAAGGCCCTCAGTGGTTCCCAAACTTTGCTCTTCCAGGTGTTTTGGACTTCAACTCCCAGAAGACCCAGATAGCTTGGCCAGCTTTCAGGAATTCTGGGAGCTGAAGTCCAAAACATCTGGAGGGCCAAAATTTGGGAGTAGCTTCTTGGCTAGGATTGCAGATTTGCACTTCTCGAAGTCATGAATTTTGCAGCTCTGTGGTTGCTTCGTTCAATTGATCATTCACTTTACAGCCACAGATGATAACCTTCTGAGATCTGAATCTCACCTGTGTGCTGCTGCGCTGTTTAGTTGTCTAATTCACATGGAATGCATTTTTAGATTTTTTTTTGTATAAAAATCTTGTATGCCTTGATATAAAATGTTTGTGGCAGTTCCCATTTATGTTTCAGGCTGGTTTGCAAGGGGGGGTGGGAGGGAGTAGAGTGGATTTTTTATTTATTTATATTATTTGCTTCAAAAAATTAACCAGATTCCAAAATTTTTGTAAACCCATGAGAAAAAAAAAATGTTCACAACCTACTATGTGAATCCAAAAAGAATATATTTATATTGGTGTTGGTCACCAACCAGTTTGTAAGGTTTAAGGCAGGGGTAGGCAACCTTTTTGAGCCGGGGGCAGGTTGCTGTCCCTCAGACAATTGGGGGGCCGAAGCACCAAAAATAAATAAATAAATAAATAAATAAATAATATATATTTTTTAAAAAAATAAAAAATTAAAATAATATGCATGCACACTCTCTCAGCCCCAGAAAAGCCATGATGGCAAACCCCCTGTGGAAATTTTGCCAAGAACAAGTAATAACAACAATAATCAATATCATCATGGCAGGCAGCGGCAGCGACGGTGGCAGGACTGGCCTGGGGCCGGTCCAAAGGCCTCGGGGGGCTGCATCCGGCCCCCGGGCCTTAGGTTGCCTACCCCTGGTTTAAGGTCAGCCCACAAGTAGGGCCTGCAGATGCCTTGAATAGTTGTGTATGCGTGTGCAGAGTGACAAATTGGACTTCAGAGTTGGCAGTGCTGGAGATTATGCTGCTTGAATACATAAAGACATTTCGACTTCCAGCTCTCTGCAGTCGATGAGCCCACGGTGGGTAATGGCACTTCAAGCAGCAATCCAGTAACAGCAACAAAGAAAGTTGTGGCGTCTTAAAAGACTCCCAGAATTACTGCGAGTCTTTAAAGTGCGACAATGCCCTCTTTGTTTTTGTTACCCTTCTAGAATCCAATAAAACTGAGCAAATAAAATGCCTCTTGTTTGCTTAGCTCAGGCCATTAAAAGCCAGATCCCAGAAGAAAAAGGCACTTAACAGGATTTGCTTTGCCCCAGGCTCAAGCAAAATGTGAGATGGGCAGCGGAACGGAATTTTGTGGTTGTTGTGTGTCTTCAAGTCATTTCCAATGTGTGGCGACCCTAAGGCAAACCTATCGTGGGGGTTTTCTTGGCAAGATTTATTCAGAGGGGGTTTGCCATTGCCTTCGCTTGAGGCTGAGAGACTGTGACTTGCCCAAAGTCACCCAATGGTTTCATGGTTGAGCTGGGAATCAAACCCCAGTCTCCAAAGTCCTAGTCCAGGGGTAGGCAACCTTTCCCCTTTAAGGGCCGAGGGACTTCAGCTCCCAGAATCCCAGGAGCTATTGGCCAACATGGGACTATTGGCCAACATGGCTGAGGCTTCTGGGAGCTGAAGTCCCTTGGCCCTTAAAGGGGAAAGGTTGCCTACCCCTGTCCTAGTCTAACACTCAAACCAGTATGCCACGCTGGCTCTAGTCAATGATCAATCTATCACTCTCTTTTTGTCTCCGCAGGACTTGCAAAAGCCATGTGGCCTGTCCTCTGGGCGACGGTCCGGGCCTATGCCCCCTACGTCACCTTCCCCGTGGCCTTTGTGGTCGGGGCGGTGGGCTACCACCTCGAATGGTTTATCCGTGGCCAGCCTCCTCCACCGGCCCCTGAGGAGGAGAAAAGCATTTCGGAAAGGCGCGAGGACCGCACGCTTCAAGAGAGTGCTGGGAAGGACCTCACCCAGGTGGTCAGCCTCAAAGACAAACTGGAATTTGCCCCTAGAGCGGTGCTCAATCGGAACCGGCCTGAGAAGAACTAGAGGACCTGCCTGGGTGCCTTCTTGGCCAACCAGAAGACATCCTTGGTTGGTTGGGTGATTCTGCTTGGGTTCCACTTGGTTTAAAATGTTGATTTTCTAATCCTGTTGGGTTTCTGGCTTTGCCAAGCTCAACTGATGCCTTCACCCTCATTTTGCACCTATGGCAGACTGCTAGCATCCAAGAGATCCATCCAAAGTAGGGCTGGGAGGGTTACTTTGGGACATTATGTGGGACCCTGCAGAACGATTCATCCTTTACTAGGTTCACTTGCCACACAGTGGAACTATACCTCCCTCTCCCCAAAATATTTTCATCAAAGATCCAGTTACAGCTAAGCATGATCTCCTTTCTTTCCATCTTATTTCCTTGACGTTGGCCTGATTTGACTTTCAGAAGATACCTCCGCTCTTCCCAAAGTATGGCATTTCTCAGAGAGGAGAGATTCCTTATTCCAATGGCTTTGGAGACTATCCTCTCGATACGGCATGGGTAAACTGAAGACTGTTTCTTCCATAAAACTTCTGGATGCCAGGAGAGGTTGTAACCACCACCAAACCAAAAAGTGATTGCTACTTTCTTGCTGCTACTCAGGATAACTGGATGCATTTCCCCAAGGGATTTCTCTGTGTTAAAAGCACATGGATCTTCCACTGAAATTAAAGATTAAAACACAGATTGCAAATGTAGGGACCTTGCATTTTTGTTGAGGGTGTGTGCGCGCAAGGGAAGGAGTGCTCCTCCAATTTGGATGACCCAGGGTTTTGGCTGGCCAAACTGAGGCTGCATCTGCACTGAAGAAATAACCCGGTTTGACACCACTTTAACAGCCATGCCTCAATGCTATGTAATTGTGGGAATTGTAGTTTGTCGTGGCACCAGAGTTTTTGCCATGACAATTAAAGTGGTGTCGAACTGGATTATTTCTGTAGTGCAGATGCAGCCTGAGAGGTCCTAGGAAGGTGATCCAGGGTAATTTAGTAATCAGGAAAGGCGGAGAAACTTAAGGGGCAGTGTGGGGATCTCGGCTTGTATCCCACTGCTGCCCACACCAAATGGGGGGTTTCTACCCTTTGTTCCACCACTGTATACAATAATTGTGGGACTTTCCACTGAGATAATCGCACCGGTGCAACCAACTGAGGATTCCTCTCAGTCTATCCCTGCACTTTTGCACTTTTGTCAACTGTGAGAGTCTTTTCACTGAACCCACCAAATGCGAAGATTTCACGGTGTTCACTGCAAACACTCAGTGTGAGGGCTTTCCCTGATTCCTCCTGCCCCTTTGTGTGACAAACAACTGTGGGGTCAGACTAAATGCTCTCAAGGTTTGAATGAGGATTTAGACCACTTTCCCCAATAGGACACCACCCTTGCACCTTTGTCCCCATTGTGTACAGTTGTTTGTCTTTCAGAACATACTAGTCTCCTTGGAGTCAGATTGGAAGAAAAGAGATTCCACTTAAACATTCAAAATAATTTCTTTATTGCAAGCATTGTTTGATGTTGCAATAGACTGCCTTAGAGGGACCCTCCTTCTTTGGAGGTATTTAAACAGGTTGGATGGGCATCTCTCAAGAGTGCTTTGTTGTGTATTCCTGCTTGGCAGGGAGTTGGACTAGCTGGCCCTTGTGGTCCCTTCCAACTCTGTAGTTCTGTGATGCTTTATAGTTCCTATTGGGTGACCTTGGGCAAATTACACTCTCTCAGCCTCAGAGGATGGCAATGGCAAATTCCCTGTGTAGAAGCTTGCCAAGAAAACCCCATGATAGGTTCGACTTGCCTTTGTTGTTGTTGTGTGCCTTCAAGTCATTTCCGACTTCTGGTGACCCAAAGGTGACCCTCTCACAAGGTTTTCTTACAAGTTTGTCAGAGGGTGCCTGCCTCGCCATCTTCTGAAGCTGAGAGAGTGTGACTTGCCCAAGATTTTCATGGCCGAGCCAAGATTCGAACCCTGGACCCCAGAATCATAGTCCAACACTCAAACCACTACACCGCCCTGGCTCTCCTTAGGTTTGCCTTAGGACCACCATAAGTTGGAAACTACCTGAAGGCACACAACAATGACAAATATGGTTCAAGCCCTTATCTGTTAACTCCTTTTTAAACAGAGGTTGGATGGGCATCTCTCGAGAGTGCGTTAGTTGTGTTTTGTTGCTTGGCTGGGGGTTGGATTAGATGACCCTTGTGGTCCCTCCCAAGTCTATGCTTCTATGATGTTTTGGATACCTCTGGAAGAAACACTTTGGATTTGGGTACATTTTGCTCTGTCCAGCACACTCTTGCTTTGACTCTGGTTGACCTCCCAAACATTTTCGTGCAAGCTTGGGGTCAATCCGCAGCCTTCAGCTTTTTCAGTGGAGGGAAGTTACGGTGTTGGGTTCCTTTTGCATTGGACTTGGTATATACTTTTATATTTAAAAAGATACTAGGAGATACCTGTCAAGGTTTCATTGAAATCATAAGCGAAATCATCCACCCCACCTCAGACGATGCCAGTTAAACGTTCTAGTTCCCTACATGGGAAACCCCATAGTAGGAAAGAAAAAGACAAGGTCACACACTTTCCAGTATGTTAGAAAAGCTGGACTGAAAAACCATGGTCTCAGCACAATCGCTGCTGAAACTGAAACCGGAAGTTGAGCAGTTCAAAACATTGGTGGCGTGCTTAAACTGAAAAACTAGAATTGGCTGCAACTTCTGGAGATAGGGCTTCTCCTTCACCCCCTTTCTTGGATCCCTGTGTTCTGTTTGTCTTTCCCCCTCCGTAGTACTAAATCTGTTGTCTCCCGATTTCAGAAACCCTCTTGTCAGCTGCTTGCTCAGTTGACTTGGTTGTTGGTGAGAGACCTGGTTTCCTTTGGCCAGGCCCTGGGGTTAGAGGACACCTTATTTCCTGCAGATGCGGGAAAAGGATTGAGTCACGATTAACACTCTGCCTTTTGTCACTCCTGCAAAGCACTCTAAGATATGGTGCATTTCGCACCCCCTTTACATGCAAAGCCTGTGTAAACATGAGTTCATGAGTGCTTGAAGCAGTGTCTGAAGAGATTTAGGAGTCCCCAGAGAACAGGAGATGCAAAAGTACTTGTTGATGTTGAAAAAGTGTAGCTATTAAACAACAAAAATAATGTCCCAGGGCTATTTTTCAAGAGTGCATCAGCGTTCCAGTTTTCCTACGCACAGATGTGCCAGGTTGAGCTGTAAGCCTGAAAATGTTAGCATTTTTAGCTCTCCTTGGTTTAAGGCTGGGATTGCCAGATCATAGGTGCCTGTGTTTGAGCATTGGGCTGTAACTCTGGAGACTAGGGTTTGAATCCTGGCTTCAGCCATGTAAACCCACTGAGGGTGACCTTGTCCAAGTCACATGCTCTCAGCCTCAGAGGATGGCAATGGCACTCCCCCCCTCTGAAGAAACTTACCAAGAAAAGCCTATCATAGGTTCACTTTAGATTTACCATAAATCAGAAATGACTTGAAGGAAGACAACAACAACAACAACAACAGCCAGATCTTCGGGCTGCAGATCCCCACTGGTCTTAATTATAGATAACAGCATTCAGATTCAACACAGACTCTTTTATTTCTTCAATGTCACCTTCCTTCCTTCCTTCCTTCCTTCCTTCCTTCCTTCCTTCCTTCCTTCCTTCCTTGCAACAACGTTTGCTGCATTTTATTGAAGGAAAAGTGAATGCACAAAATAGCTCCAAATCCCTTTGCAATTTTTATCTTCCTCCTCCCCCTTGCCCTGGTTGATTTGGAAATACCATAACTTTGTACCTCTCTTTATGGATACTACCAACCTTGAGCAATTTTTTTGTTTTGTTGTTGACTGCCCTCGAGTCTATCTTGACTCATGGCGGCACTATAAATGAGACATCCATTCTCCCTATCATCTATCCTCCACTGCTCTGCTTAATTCCTGCAATCCCTTGATATCCATGGCCTCCTTCATAGAGTCCATCATCCATCTGGCCTGTGGCCTTCCTCTCTTCCCTCCACCTTTCCCAGCATTATTGTCTTTTCCAATGAGTCCTCCTTTCTCATGATGTGTCCCAAGTACAACAGCCTCAGTTTGGTCATCTTGGCTTCTTCCAGGGAGGTTTCTGGCTTGATCTGCTCTAAGACTTTGTCCTTTTGGCTGTCCATGGGATCCTCAGCACACTTGTCCAGCACCACATTCTCTCAAATGCATTGATTTTCTTCCTATCATCTTTCTTAACTGTCCAGCTCCCACATCCATACATGGTAATAGGGAATACGACGGCTTGTATGATTCTCACTTTTGTGCTGAGTTGTATATCTTTGCGTTTTAGAATTTTTTACACCTTTCTAAATGTGTCTCCTAAAGAAGACTCAAGAAGGACAGAAGAGTGACTCATTCAGGGATGCAGCTGGCAACCTCCTCCAAAGAAAGTTAATTCTGTTGCATCTCAGCAGAATGATCTGGCCGCATCTAAGGCAGAGGACAGGCGAATGATGTGCCCTAGTGGCAGCTGGCTGGAAGGAGACAAAGCAAGAGCAGCAAGTTCATGCAGGATGATAGACAGAAGCCTCCATATGTGGGTGTGTGCTGAGGTCACAGAAACTCTTTTATGGTTTTAATTTATTCCTAGAGGCACTTTTACTGGCTGCTTGCATCCTCCCAGTTCTATCTCTTCTGGGAGTTTCTGATATGTCTGTATATATGTGAAGATATTTTTGCTGCCCCCAAGTTGACACTGCATAGTGCAGAAACACATCTTCAGCATCAGACCAAACTACTCTGTGTGTGTGTTCCATTAAAATCTGGCATAAGGGCTGATCTATCTGTGTTGCAGGATTGTGGGGGCAAAACCCTGATATTTTGCTGTGGGTTTTGAGCTATTTTCTACCGCTGTTGGGATGGAAAGTTGTAGGTTAAAAGTTTTGCAAGTCCAGGGGTTTTGGGGGCCACAAAAGTGGTTTCCGAGGGCCACACAAGTCCTATAAGCTGCCTTCCCCACCCCTGGTCTAAGATGATGATGACGATGACAATGATGATGATGATGATATTTATTTCTTACCCGCCTCTCCCAATGGACCAAGGTGAGGAACAACAAGAGATCAGCACACTACTCATAATATCTGTCCAAAACATAACATCAGCGAAAAGCACATAATAGCTACAACTCCACCATGTTGTAGTGAATTTTGTGAATTAATTTTACAGAAAAGCAAACCCCCATTTTTGCCTTTCCTCCTTCTCTGGCTTGAATGGGCTCTTAATCCCTTTTGTTGAAACAAGCGACATCTTCTCTTCGCCCCTTCTGCGCCTGCTGTAGTTTTATCAGCCTGCCCCATGTTGCGTTCCTCTCCCCCAGCCTGTGCAAGTTTGCAAATGCCTCCACAGTCCCAGTCTTCCCCAATAGAGGAGGAAGCCCCCCTCTCTCCCCATCCCACCAAAAAAGCAGGCCCTGTTTCCTGCGATAGAGAAGAGTCACATCCCCTTTGTGCGAGAGCCTTATCTGCCTGTGCACGCAGGCTGGGGTGTTCTTGTTTACCTTATCAGAAAAGCCAGCAGTCACCCAACAACTGAAGATACAAAGCCCTCCTTATATAGATGAACTCAATCCACGATGGCATTTTTTTGCACTGCATTGTCTGCTTGACAATTGCACTCAGGTTTTCCAAGGTCTCACCCAGATGCAGAGGAAAGTCCGACATCCTTTCGCTCAGGGTGCATCTACACCAGGGGTAGGCAACCTTTCCCCTTTAAGGGCCGAGGGACTTCAGCTCCCAGAAGCCTCAGCCATGTTGGCCAATAGTCCCATATTGGCCAATAGCTCCTGGGATTCTGGGAGCTGAAGTCCCTCGGCCCTTAAAGGGGAAAGGTTGCCTACCCCTGATCTACACTGTCGAAATAACGCAGTTTGACACCACTTTCACTGCCATGGCTCCAGACGACAGAATCCTGGAAATTGTAGTTTGGTGAGACACCAGCAGTCTTGGGCAGAGAAGGTGAAAGACCTTGTAAAGAGAAGGCGAAAGAGCTCATAAAAATCATGGGATTCCATAGGCTGGAGCTACACTATTTAAAGTGGCGCCAAACTGCATGATTTCAACAGTGTAGATGTGCCCTCAGCCTTCTTGTACAGTTGGCCTTCCACATTTGTAGCTTTGACTTTTGCGGATTTGATTATTTCTGGTTTTGATTAGTATGTTCTCTCTAGGAATCTCTTAAGTCCTCCAGCACAATTCTGCTGCTGGAAGGTGATCACAGAGTTGTGCTGGAGAACCTAGAAGTTCCTCTAGGCATTTGTAGGTCCTCCAGCATGATTCTATGATCAACCTCTGGCAGATGTTGACCATAGAGTTGAACTCGAGGACCTGGAGATTCCTTGAGAAGTGTTTTTTTAGGTAAAAAATAATAGTGTATTTTTTATTTGTGTTTTTCCCACCTTCACGGGGATCCTTCACCCCTAACCCCAGCAAATGTGGAGACCACTGTACTTAGAGTCTACCCAATTTTGTCCTCTACCTGCCAACATGATGGTGGTTGAAGAAGTCAGACTTTTCACCATTTCTAAAAGCTGGCATATATGACTTTTGTTAGAAGAACTTGGGAAGGTTCCTGGACTAGAGTCGCCACATAATCTGCCCAAAATAGGATTCCCGTCATTGATGTCTCCCATCTACTGTAGCCTCCCATTCTAGAGGAAAGATGGTGTTTACACACTGCAAAAGGTGTGAACTGGTTAAAAGATTATGCAAAAACATGATAAACATCCATTTCCTGTCCTTGGCTGATCCAGCCAAGAGTACAGTGCGCAAAAGAGCTGTGTGATGCTTCCTTGCTGAACATCTGGGTGACAAGGCTAAAACAGTTCTTGCTCCCCAATCCAGATGTGTGGAAGCTGGTTGAGATTGCATAGCAAGGAGGGAAGTGCACATTCTGCACATGCTCAGGTGTACTCCTGTCAGTAGTTATCATTTTGTAGAAAATAATTCTTACAGGTGAACTTTGGTGGATGCCAAGGAAATATACTGTACATACTTGTGTATAAGTCTAGAAAAATTGGTCCAAAAAACCTGAGTCTACTTATCCATGGGTCAATGTAAGTATTGTAGTTTAACTCTTATATACACTTGACCCTCTGTTTTCACGGCGGGATCCATTCTGGACTCCCCGTGGAAATGGAGACTCGCCAATATTGATAGGCTTGAATGGGGCATGTTCCTGTAGATGCGCGTGGGTGCATGTCCCATTGATTTCAACTGAGGTAGCCCCTACGTGAATATACAAAACTGTGGACTTCAAGTCCACAAGAACAGAGGGGTGACTGTATATATAAAAAAGAAACATCCATTGGTGAAAGATGAGAGTTTCATCTGTCCTAAAAGCACTGCCTCTTTCTCCTCTGTTATCCATCTAATCTTTAGGGTGTAGACAAACAGTTATGCCTATTGGAATTTTGTAAGCTCTTTGGCATTGTTTTCCTTTGCTTCATCCTTTAGATTCTTGGTTACATGCCCCTAGATTTTACCCCTGACTTATCCACGGGTCATATCAAAATCCATAATTTTGGCCCCAAAATCTACCCTCGACTTATACATGAGGTCAACTTATAGTCAAGTATATACAGTAACCCAAGGTATTTCACATCCCATGCTCTTTTAAGCATGGACAAAATGCTTATCCCTTATATACCTTGCTGCCATCTCTTCTGTTGTTGAAAAGCATCATTCAATGTTTTTTCACTTTACAGGACTTTGCTTTTTTTTTTTTTTAGGGGGACAAGCATTTTATTATTATTATTATTCCCTCCCAAAGAAAATATTTATTCCTCACCCTTCCTTCCCCCCCTCTTTATTTTTTTAAATATTATTAAATGGAATATGGTGCACACATTTGTAATTTGTAACCCCCCATCCCTATTTACAACACAGTTCAGCGATCAGTCGCCACGTTCATTGTAAACATCAATCCAAGTTCGTAGTTAGTTGTTCCGCAGCTTTAAATAAGATGATGGCGGACCTTGTGTAGAGAAACGGTAGTACCATAGTACAGATGATAAATGGGGACCAGAGGGAACTGTCTAGTGGCCAACTTGTAAGCCGCTCTGAGAGCATTTCAGAACAGTGGGGCATAAATATGATAAATAAATAAATACGAGTGAAAATATTGGTGGACGTTCTAGCCATCACGTACGCAAATGGACTCTATGATTGAATTTTTTATGTAAAAAGAGCACCCCCAGTGGTGAGGCTGAGAGCTGCAGGTGACAGAGGAGGAGCAGATATGCTTGAAGGGGCTTCCGTTCCCTTTGGCTCAGCTGGGCCTTTAATTAACCAATTGGCTCATTTCCCTTTCCTCAATTGACGTGACCCTTGTGCATTGTCAGGACAGAAGGCAACAAATGACCTGTTTGCCCGTGCTAAAGCAGCTGAAAGCAACGGGAAAACAATACATAATGCCATGATCCTTGGAAGAACAAGACGGATGCTCAACACAGTCCCTATCCAGCTACCGAGTTTAAAAACACCCTGGATCTTGGGTGACATTCCAATGCAAAAGAAACAAAGAATTCACAAGTCTGAAAGCCATTCCTATCTCTAATATTACAGCCTGTTGTATGGAGAGGTTTGCAGGTCCTGCAATTCTGGCTGAAAGGTTGGCTGTCATGCATGAAAAGCAACAGCATTATTTGCAACACGTTACTTTTGGTTTTGGCTGTCCCAATGTTTCCATGTGCAAAATAATAATAATAATAATAATAATAATAATAATAATAATAACATGAAATGTTAGCATGGCCAAGAGAGGATTTGGGGAGTTGCATTTCGATTCCCAGCTTGGTCAGGAAACCCACTGAGTGACCTTGGGCAAGTTACATGCTCTCAGCCTCAGGGAAAGGCAATGGCAAACCTCTGAAGAAATCTTGCCAAGAAAACCCCATAGTAAGGTCGCAAGTCAAAAACAACTTGAAGGAATGCAAGAACAGTGACAACAAAAGTCTAAAAAGAGAGTTATTTTCCCAAGCTCTGAGTGAAATGGAGGGTTTAAAAAAAGACAATTGTAGATAGGAATGGCAAGATTATTTGCTTTGGGTTTTTGTTTGGTCAAAAAATGGGATTCCCAAGACCTAAGAACTCTAGTCAAAAAGGATAATACAATGGCATATATATATATATATATATATATATATATGGGAAAACTTTTTTTTCTGTACAAAACCCACAGTTTCCAGAGAATTCCAGTTTCCAAATGTGTTTTTGTGGAACATTACTTGCTTTTGCACCACAAAGCAGTAATCTTACACAAAAGAATGTAGAATGGACACAAAGTCCATCATTTTTGTGCAAAAAAGAAGAAGTATATTTCTGTGCAGAGTAGTTTGCACTTCAGGTGGTGTGCAGCAGGGAGAAAACCACGGGAATTTTTTGTCCTTGAATGCAAGGGCGAAATAGTCAACTATTTACATTCCTAGGGCTAGGATTCATTTTGCTGGTCTTCGGAGCACCCTTTGTCTCACCTCCCACTCATTTGCTCTCCTCTGCACCCATCTTGGAGCCTTTCTTTCCTGTGTCCTCAAGACTTGGCCAACAATTGACAAGGCAGGAAAGCGAAAGCCCCAACAATGCGAGAAAGTGAAGGCCCAAACAATTCCCTTCCCTTGCTGTTGGGGGACGAGGGTTATATATAATGCTATGGGGATGGTGACGGAGGCCTTCTTAGACAATGGGGAGCCCGCAGGTCTGGCTGGGCTGCACCAAGAGCCTCTGACAAAGCTGTGCGAACAGCCGGGCCAAAGGAAGGCTCTCTCAATAGTTACTGGAGAACTTCCTGCATCCTGACATTGTTGTGTCACTCTCCGCCAGACACCCTTCCTTGGGATCTTTCCAGAGACAGGTCCGGCAGTCGGATCTTGCTGCACAAAGGCCCACAGCGTTGCCTACCCCCCATCTCCCTATATACCCCAATGGCATAACCCATGTGTGAGTGTATAAGTGCCTCCAAGTTGGCTTATGGCCATGACTTTCCTTGGGTTTTTGGTGCATCTGCACTGTAGAAATAATGCAGTTTCATGTCACCTTAAGTGCTATAGTTCCATCCGATGGACTCCTGGGACTTGTAGTTGTGCAAGGTCTTGTCTGTACCCCTCTCCGCCAAAGATCGCTTTGTTGTTGTGTGCCTTTGAGTCATTTTGGACTTATCGCAATCCTATCGTGGAGTTTTCTTGGCAGGTTTCTTCAGAGGGGGGTTGCCATGGCCTTCCTCTGAGGCTGAGAGAGTGTGACCTGCCTAAGGTGACCCAGTGGGTCTCCAGAGTCCTATCCAATGCTCAAACCACTAAGCCATATTGGCTTTCACAAAATGACAAATCCCACAATTCTGTAGGATGGAGCCATGGCAATTAAAGTGGCCTCAAGCTGCATTATTTTGACAGTGTAGATGCACCCTACATTTGCTCAACTGTTGTAAGCCACCCTGAGTCTACAGTGACCAGGCATCCTCCTTTTCCAGGAGATGTCCTACATTTCATGTTACTGGTTTTAACTACAGTTGCCCCTCCATTTTCACGGTTTTGAAGTCCGCATCCCTCACCCTTTCGTAGGTGACAAATGGAGGGGGACAAAATGGGGTGGGCACCCATGGATGTGCACCCCCATTCAAGCCTATAGGGCTTGAATATTTGCAGTTTTCCATTTTTTCTGGGGGGGTGGTTCCAGAATGGATCCCCTGCGAAAACGGAGGGGCGACTGTATGTGTTTTAATGTTAATAATGTTTAATTATTTTTTAACTTTTGTAATCGCTGTTTTTACTTCTATCTCTTTAAATCATTGTGACCCACCTTGAATCCAATTATGAGAGAAAGGCAGGATAATAAATCCTTGGAATGAATTAATAGATGAATGAATGAGTGAATGAATGAATAAATAAATGTATGTCAAGGAATTTCAAAAGGTCCTCCATTCTGAGCATGACTAAGAAGCATGAATTTACATTTCTATAATTATTTTTAGCTTTTACTTGGTAATGCCCAACATTTCTCTGTGCCTTGTTCTCATTTGCAGTTATGACATCCGATCACCCTGCCTAAATCCGAAACTGGGCTGGTGGTGGTGAAGGCAGGATATACAGTCACCCCTCCATTCTCGCAGACTTGAGATCCACGGACTCAAATATTCACGGAGGGGCGACCTCCTTTAATTTCAATGGGGCATGCTCCTATGGCATGCACCCCATTCAAACCTATGAAGCTTGAATGTTGCCGAATCTCCATTTTTGCGGGGGTGGTGGTTCCAGAACGAATCCCCCATGAAAACAGAGGGCCAACTGTAAATAAATCTAAGAATCAATAACAATAAAATCTGTGGATTGAAGGACAATTTAATACGGGGGCAGATTTTTTATTTGGGAGGCATTTTACTCCCCCTTATATCTGTGTCCCAGGTTAAATTGCATCCTTGTCCTGCTGTTGGACATCCATGGGGAAGTGGTTGGCCACTGTACAAACGGCATGCTGGACATGCCTTTGGTTTGATCCAGCAAGGCTCTTATGTTCTTACGTTCCTTATTTTTGACAAGCGTAGAAATTGAAATGGGTGTACAAGTCATCCAGGAGAAATCTGACACCTGGCTGGTACAGTGGTGAGCTCTGTACCGCCATCGCAAACTGCTTAATGATGAGATCTCCTCTGACAACCAATTACCGCGGAAAGCTGCTTTATACTGTCAAATATTCCCAAGGGAGGATGGATGAAAATTGCTGACATTTTCTTGAAGTGTGTGTGTGTGTGTGTGTGTGGATGTGGGTGGCTTACCTTTAGAAGAGGGAGCATCTATTCTTCTTTCTTTCTTTCTTTCTTTCTTTCTTTCTTTCTTTCTTTTTTTTTGGTAAAAGATGTTGTGTGTGTCTCTCTCTGTGTGACCATTGCAGACACCAGTAGCAGCTAGTATTCCAAGAATCTTTCCAAATTCCGCTAAAGATCATGGAGAATCTTTCCAAATCTTTCCAGGAAAACCTGGGATAGGTTTGCCGTAGGGTCACCATTTAAAGTGGTGTCAAACTGCATTATTTTTATAGTGCAGATGTACCGATTGGGATTGGGATCACGCTAATGATGTAGCTATGGGGGTGGGGGAAGAACCTTGCCCCTTTAAATAAAAATTCTATCCCCCCCCCATGAAGTTTTCCTTCATTCTCCAAATGTCTAGCATTTCAGAGAATGAGATCCTGAAAATCATTCATATCCAGAGCTCTCCTGTTTGCTGTGTTTGCATTCCCTTGGTCACATTGCCTGCCCCCTTGAATGTCTTGAAGGTCTAAATTATATTTTTAAATGCTCAGCCGAAGGTTTAAGGTACTGTAATGCTAGAAATTTGAGAAGTGAAGGAAAATGTCATGTGGGTGTGTCATGCAGTGTGGTGTAGTGGTTTGAGCATTGGACGATGACTCTGGAGATCAAGGTTCAGTTCCCTGCTCAGCCATGGAAATCCATTGAGTGACTTTGGGCAAGTCACACACTCTCAGCCCAGGTTTGTCTTAAGGTCTCCATAAGTCAGAAACAGCTTGGAGGCACACAACACACATCAGAGAGAAATCTTCTTTTGAGGTCAATGCCTTCATTTTGCACAGCCTTTAACTATGTTGTTGTTGTGTACCTTCAAGTCGTTCCCAACTTATGGGGCCCCTAAGGCAGCCCTATCATGGAGATATCTTGGCAAGTTTCTTCAAACAGGGTTTGCCATTGCCATCCTCGGAGGCTGGGATGTGTGACTTGCCCAAGATCACCCAATGTGGTTACATGGCTGAGCCAGGATTCAACCCTGGCCTCTAGAGCAGGGGTAGGCAACCTTTCCCCTTTAAGGGCCGAGGGACTTCAGCTCCCAGAATCCCAGGAGCTATTGGCCAACATGGGACTATTGGCCAACATAGCTGAGGCTTCTGGGAGCTGAAGTCCCTTGGCCCTTAAAGGGGAAAGGTTGCCTACCACTGCTCTGGAGTCATAGTCCAATGCTCAAACAACTGCACCAAACTAGCTCTCAATTATTACCCCTGAAATTTTCGAACAGTCTGTCAGGGGTTGTGGCTCATCTCCCACCCCGTCAAAGCTTTACTTCCTCCAGTCAACAGCTAAAAAATATACATGGAAAAATCCTTTAACATCCAATTTTCTTGCAAAGGGATTGTTGGCTAGACTGTACTTGAAGGTGCTCTACAAGATGTTGAACAATTCCCCCCTCAATAGGTTTAGCACCTTCTATACTTCCTTTAAAGTTTGGACTTAAACCTGGAGCAGATGCACCACCCCATTGACATGGCAGCCCCCAGCTGCCCTGATTAATAATAATAATAATAATAATAATAATAATAATAATAGATCAGAAAAGAAACTTGCCAAGATGGCCAATAAACCCAGGCACCATAGAGAATAAAACCAGATACCAAAACATACAGATTTTGCTTCTATTTGTGTTTCAGTTTTTCAAGAGCAAAAAGGTAACAAATTCTGGAATGGCACTTAAGAAACATTTTTTAAAAAAATAAATAAATCCCAAAGTCCATTGAAAGACCACATTATTTTTTCTGCTTCTGGAAGATCAGTTTGTGTCTTGGGTAAATAATATTAAGGACTTCGCATCCGCACTCAAATCACAGGGACGTGTTCCTCTTCAGTCATGCATCAATTGCCATTTTGTGTCCTGGTTACCAGGAATGGAAATCCAATAGGGAGGGAATCATGTGAAGACCACTGCGGACTCCAGCAGGAAAAGAGGTCAGGAAAAGAGACAGAACTGCAAACAAGCTTCCCACGGTGTCGGGGGAAAGGGCAGAAAAGGAGCATGGGGAAAAAGCTGAGGGAGAGATTCCTCCGGGAATTCAAGAAGAATATGATCCACCACTTTCGTCATTACTAGCTCTCTGTCATAATCTCCCTTTCAGTGTATCAGCTACAGCAATTTGATGTTAGGCTAAACACCATGGCTCCATCCTACAAACTAGACAAGATCCTGATGTGTAAAGATCTATCGCTGAACACTAAAGTTGGGATTGTCCATGCCATTGTATTTTCCATTTCTATGTATGGTTGTAGAAGCTGGACAGCTAACAAAGCTGATAGGAAGAAAATCAACTCATGTGAGATGTGGTGCTGGAGAAGAGCTCTGAGGGGACTGTGGACTGCTAAAAAGACAAATAGAGCAACTCAACCCTGAACTCTCTGTAGAAGCCAAGATGACGAAACTGAGATTGTGGCACTTTGGCTATACCACGAGAAGACATGACTCACTAGAAGAGACAATATTGCTTGGTAAGATAGAAGGCAGTAGGAAAAGAGGAAGACCACATTCCAGATGGATAGACCCCATCAAGGAAGCCACGGTTATGAGTTTGCAAGACCTGATAACAGGGTGACTTGGAGATCTTTCATTCATGAAGTCATCATAAGTCAAAGTAGACTTGATGGCAGTAAACAACACTTTCCAGTGCTCACATGATTCAGTTGTGGGCTGGAGGGGAAAATGGGATACTGTTTTCTGTTTGCTTACTTTAAAATGCTAAATAAAGAGTTGAGCAGAATATTTTGATGGCTGTAATGTCTGGAATGCACCGCCACTCCTTCCCAGGTCGTAGGACAAGTGATCAGAAAAAAGACTGGACAGGGGAAGATTGCCTGTTTTAGAAAGTGTACCACTTGGGAATACTGTGTGGGAACGGAATGCAAAATGAGTACACAAGAATTGCTTAAGCATCCTATTTGCAACAGCGGGAAGCTAACTACTTCTAGGAAGCTTGCAATAACGTGTATTAATGAGTCAATCCATCTGTAATATGTAATTGTTCCTCATGTGTATCCCAGTCATGTACTATTCCATTATGATATACTGTTCCTAGAAAGGGAGGCTTCATTTTCTATCACAGCTAATCAAAGTTGGTATAATTCTCCTCTGTGAACTTCTTTAATCTATATTTTAAAGGCATTTAAGGCAAAGGATCACCACACCTTGTGGTTAAGAGTACTGTAAGAATGACCATTGGGCAAAGCTGAAGCAGTTTATCATACAAGGCACCTGTTCTGTTGTCAGTCTTGGACTTCCCACAGCATGGAAAGTTATTAAAAAAATTATTAGCAAGATTACTATTCCTTTATTCCCAAATTACCATAGCTGGTTTCACTGCAGTTACAATACTGAAATCCTAACTTACATTATAGTTACCATTCTGAACTCTTTCCAGTTAAGGTGGTTACTTTCAATTATTTTGGGGGGAAAATAAGGATGTTGGGGCTTTCTTGTATCACAAACTTCTTGTCCCTGATATGAAACACATCTACATGGTGTGTAAAGAGAAGTGATGGCACCTTCTAACTGTAAAAACAATGGTTTACCTTCTACTTGCAGTACCTTTTCTCTGGCTTCCTTGATCCTTTTGGTTGCCTGGTTCCACATCGTCTCCAGCTGTATGATGATTTTTCTGAATTATTTTTATCCCCGAGTCTTTCTCCTCCCTTTCCCTTGTCTGTCTTACAAGTGTACAGATCAACAATCTGTCTATAGAAGTAAAACAGATTGTACCTGCACTGAATATCAGATGAGAATACCTCTGATTAAGATAGGCAGGAAGAAAATGGAAATTTATGAGCTATTTTCATCTACAAAACATATTTATCGCTATTTATGTTTGTGAACATGTGGAAGGCAGGGGAGGGGGTGGTACTGGGACTATGCCAAATCTCCCTACTTACCATAATTATCTTACCAAGTTCATCTGAAATACTAAACAGGGCTGGCACATGCACACAGATGGACAAATGTACTTCTTTCTGGGTTCATTGGGGCCAACTATAATTGAATATGATCAAAATTTAAGTCTCTGTGTGTAGAATTTAACCACAACACAACAATTTAAATTTGACAAGCAGGCACTGTCCTGAAAGTCCCGAGGCAAACATTCATTGAGACGCTAGTCCAGGATTGTAGGACTCTTCTGCTTGAGCTGCTCAAAAGCAAGTGCAAAGTTTGGATGCAGCTTTACAGTCCTTTTTTGCTGTTGTTGTGTGCTTTCATATTATTTCTGACTTATAATGACCCTAAAGTGAATGTATCATGAGTTTTTCTTGTGTCCACATGTTGGGGACATATGGGTATGCATGTTTCCCTTACACATGCATATGTCCTTTTCTGGGCAATGTGGGAGCTGATGTTCCTTTTCTTTCCCCACAGGACCCAAAACCACTGATTTACTTGAACAGCCTCTGAAACCCCTCAAACAACCATTCTGTGTAACATAGGGAGTAGGCAGGATTGCAGGAGCCAGAAACCAGACGTGAATTGGTGACATCGGTGCTGAAATCCATTGCGTTCCTCTGGAGGTCTCAGCCCTCTTGTAATCATTTGTAATCAAGAACCTCTCCCATAATAGTAATGAATTATTAATATTATCATTAAAAGCCACCTACAAATGATTACTTCTCTCATGCTACATAATATGATTATCCTATATAATTCCCATTACATAGTTGCCTATATAATTATGCTTATTATTCCCTCAAAGAGCAATCTGAGACATTGGCGAGCATCAACAGAAATGGAGCCAAAGCATGCATACCTTCCAACATTTTGCAGAGGAAAACTGGAATACATGTGGCCCAGCAACATCAGAGTGTGGTGCAGATGGCAAAAGTTATTAATAAGGAAGAACAGACAAGTTAGAAGTTGTAGCTCTTGGCTTTGCTTGAGCCTGCTTGGAAGGGCAACATTATTCCTCCTCTTTTCTACCACCTGGATGAGTTAACTGAAGCCTGTCTGAACAGGACAAGTAAACTGGCCTCTGCCCATCCCTTTGGTGGGGATACTGGACGATGCATGGTCCAATCTTCAACAATGTCTGGGCTGTTTAGCACTGGGGTATACACTCTTAACATGGATTTAAAATGTCCTCAGTTGCTCTGGATCTTCCTAGAAGACCCTGAGCCCTCCATTCTGATGCCAGATGGCTGTTTGCATGCATGTCCTGCTGTGCCATTCAGTTTGGCCATGGCCACTATGGCAAGCTTTGCTTGGTATCAAAGCCAGGTACTCAACCATGTGATTGACCCTCAGAGTGAGAAATGTGTGGCAGTGGCGGTGGCACCAGGCAGCACAGTAGGGATGCATGTATGAACAGTCACTTGGCATCACAGTGGAGTGCCCAGGTAATGGGGGGACATCAGAGCAGCTCCAGGGCCAGAATACTCTGGGTTGCTCCTGGAATATTTTGGCCCATGCAGACACCACCCTAACTACCAATCCTAGGATTACATGGTATGTTGCCATGGCCATTAACAAATGGGATATGGTGCTATATAATTTTGTAGTGTGAAAGGATCTCAAGTCTAACACAAGTTGTGTGCCTTCAAGTGAATTACCAACTTATGGCTACCCTATCACATGCCAGACTCTAGGATACACCTCGCAAATGAAGCAACCATTATCAGGACTTGAAAGATCCCATTTCACAGTATTATTTGCCAGTGTGATGTGCCTTTGAGTCGCTTCCAACCTGTGGCAACCCTAAGGCGAACCCTATCCTGGGGTTTTCTTGGCAGGTTTCTTCAGAGGGGGCTTAACATTGCATTCCCCTAAGGCTGAGACTTGCCCAAGGTCACCCAGTGGGTTTCCATGGCTAAGCAGGGATTCAAACCCTGGTTTCTAGAGTTGTAGTCCAACACCCAAACCACTATGCCATGCTGGTTCTCAAGTCTAACAAATGCATGGGGCCAAAAAGCACACATGCCCCCCTCCAAGTGCTCTCACTGCTGCCATCTTCTCTGTTGGGAAAGGGGCTGGAGAGATGCGGCCGGAGGAATGCGGAGACCCCCCAAACAATGTCCCTCCCAGTCCAATGGTCAGCTGTGAGGCATGGGGCAGCATTTCTTAATGGACCTGGTGTTTTTAGCTGCAGCATATACTTGACTATAAGTGAACCTCGTGTATAAGTTGAGGGCATGTTTGGCACCAAAAAATGATGGATTTTGATATGACCCATGGATAAGTCGAGGGTAAAACTTAGGGGCATGTAACAAAGGATCTAAAGAATGAAGCAAAGGAAAACAATGTCAAGGAAATTGCAAAATTCCAGTAGACATAACTGTGCTCATACTAAAGGCTGGATGGATGAGAAAATAGAGGGGGGGCATTGCATCCAGAACAGATTATACTCTTGCCTTTTACCAGGAGATGGTTCCTTTTTAAAATAAGAGTTAAAGTACAGTACTTACGTTGACCCATGGCTAAGTCAACTCAGTTTTTTTTTGGGGGGGTCAATTTTTGACTAAAATTTCTAGACATATACATGACTATATACAATATGTCTGGGACAACATCGGAGATTTAGATCTTGTATAACTCCAGCATTTGTACAAGGCCATCTCTGGGGATGAGGAGCTGAATATGAATGACTCTCTTTTGCTCTCACTTTGGCTCTGTTTTATTATTCCTTTCTCCATGGGATTTTTCTTTGTGCATGTGTATTTTACTTTTTTGCTTGCCCCTGTAGAACTGCCACCATCCTTTTATTTTTTTATTTTTTCCTGCAATACAAAGTTTTACTGCAACGATTACAAGGCCTTTTGTGCGGTAAGGGCAGGGTGGAACCTTACTGGATAAACTCCTCTCCCCATTTGCAGTCCATTCTTCTTGGAGCCCTCAGGAAACAGCTCCATGATAAGGCAAAGAGAAGGGGAGAAGGGAGAACAAAGCAGAGCCACACAATGCTGGCCAGCTGGGAAAAAGTACATGCCGGATGACTAAACAGCCATTCTCCCCAAACTCAACAGATGCAGAAAGGGAAGGGAAGCAAAAAACAAAAAGGGAGGCAGTTGTTCTAATTTGGGAACAGAGAGTCAGCCCTAGACTTAGACAGAATGAGGCGGCTGCCTCAGGCAGCGGATTTTGCGTGTCATGGAGAGGCCACAGTACTGTGACTTTAATATGATTGTATTTATGACCAAAGCTGGAGAAAGGTGCTTTTTGAGAGTCATGTGCTGGAGAATGTGGCTTTCTTAAGAAAGCCAGCGTGGTGTAGTGGTTTGAGTGTTGGACTACAACTCTGGAGGCCAGGGTTCAAATCCCCGCTCGGTCATGAAAGCCATTGGGTGACCTTGGGCAAGTCACATGCTCTCAGCCTCAGGGGAAGGCAAGGGCAAACCTCCTCAGAACAAATCTTGCCAAGGAAACCCCATGATAGCTTTGCCTTAGTGTCGCCATAAGTCAGAAATGACTTGATAGCACACAACAGCAACCACAACCTGTTCAGTCTCAGGGAGCAAAATGTTTGAGGCTGAGACCTAATAGGCAGGGTGACCAGATGTCCTCCTTTTCCAGGACATTTCAACCTTCTGTCCAGGAGGAATTCCAAAATGTCCTCCATTTTGAGCATGACTAAGAAGCCCATTGAGTACCACCACATTTGCTGTTCTCCTTTGAGAAATGCATCTTCTCGGAAGCCTCTCCTAACTGCAAAGAGGAGAATAGGATGGATCCATCTAAAAGTCTTTTTCCCCCAGAAGCAGCAGCAGACAAGTGTTGCTCCCAGCACTTGTGGCACGTTTGTTTCTCGTTGGAGAAAAGGACAGCAAATGTGTTAGGCAATAGGCTCCTTGAGGACACAATGCAAACGTTGAAAGGGTCCCCTCCCTTTAACTTCAAGACGCAATGGACAATGAATGGAATAATTTAAATACAGATTCTGTCAAGGATTTGTTGTTAGTAAAGTACAATTTTAAGCACTTGGTTTGCTCAGAGTTCTATACGTAGATTGCAAGCCAACAAGGCATTTTAATGAAGATAGGTTCATCAGAAAAATACAGGTGAGTACATAATAAAATGCAGTATATCCAATATGGCTGTAAATAAACCATGAGGAATGCATTTATATTAGTATCTTTAGCTTTTCTTTTGTCTCAATTAATCCTCTGCTGTCCCACATCTTCACCCACTTTTAAAAGGTCCCAGTTTTTCTTTCCTCCTCCCACTTTCCCCCTTTGTCTTCATCTTGCGGCAAACTGAATACAAAGTACAACATTAATATGCATTCTGTTAACTTAACAGTTATCTTTAAGAGTCTTTTTTGTGTGGCCACTGACCCGTTCTAGGGCATGGATGAAGGCAGAGGAAATGCCCTGTGAAAAGGTGATGTCGCAGATACCTCCAAGGACGACAGCCAACTGCAAAGGGACGGCTGATACATTTATTAGTTTAGCTTTGTGTTTTTGCTGCCTTAGAACTAATATTTTCATTGGCAGAATTTGGGACAAGGGGAGAATTGGCTTTAGGGTTTCTTCTTTCTTTGTTTTTGTTTAACCACACCATTCCAGCAAGGTGGAAAACAAGGCTGAACGAGCCGCTTTGCCTACTGAGATTCCTCCCCCAGGGAGATCTTCTCATGCCAAACTTGGTCCGTAACGGGTCCATCTACAACCTTCCCTCCGGCTTTCCTATTGTTTGACTGTTATGACAGGATTCAACCTTGCAATCCAGGGTCTGTCCTTAGTGCTCCCCTCCTGGTACCGACCCTCCGTTTGCTCTCCAAGAATAACACAGACAGTCAGATTCATTTCTGCAACTGGCAGTTTCCAGAGTTTCCAGAGGCTGGAGACCGGAGAGCTCTGGCCTCATATGTGAAAACAACAATTTTGGCTCAAGTTTGATACTTTCCCTTAGAAGTGAGTGTGTGCATGGAGGGGATGACTGTAGACAGGTGTGTCTGGTAGTTCTTGGGTAAATAAAGTTGGATAGCTGATAAGAGCCGTGCCTGGAATTAAAACACACACACACACACACAATCTACTGGCTGACATTTTTGCAGACATCATCATAAAACACCAGCTGGACCAAATTCATCTATGATACTCATAGGGTTGCTAGAATGAAAATTGGAGATGCCTCGTGCACCTTTAACGGTTGCATAGAAGAGAGAATTCCAGCTGGTCGTCTTTGCTTGTCATGCAGCCAGGTAGATGATTCATTTCTTTCATTTTTATGCCACCCTTCTCCCAGAAAGGGACCTAAGGTGGTTCACAAATAATAATAATAATAATAATAATAATAATAATAATAATAATAATAATAATAATACACTTTAAAAACACATTGCAATAAAAAAATTAAATAAAATCAATATAAAATTACATACGTCAAAAACAACAGAACCCACCCCATATAACAAGCAACACCTGCTGAAATTCCTTCCAGGGGCATCACTAGGGGGGTGAGGAGGGTATGGACCATGCTGGGTGACAGCTCAGAGGGGGATGGACATCCAGTATGGTGGTCATCCATCCCAACTGCCCCTCTGTTCCCCCCCCCCCCCCGCATTGCCAGCCAGGGTGCCTCTGCAAAAGTGGGTAGGAGAGGTGTGGAAGAGGAAGAGGATGCCACCGTTGCAGGGTTTTGCCCCACCATCCCTTCTCTCCAGCTGTCTCGCCCTCCTACCTGCCATGATAGTTAAAGTGGAATGATAGTGCTCAAAATGCAGAGTGGGTATGGACATGAAAGCAGCCAATTCCAATCTCTGCCTTTCTGTGAAATAGGGTCATCACTGTAGATAGCTCTTTGGAGTCTGTGCTAAAACCTGGAGCAGATCCATCACTCCACTCAGGGGCATCACTAGGGGGTATGGGGAAGTGCGGACCACACCAGATGACATACTAAGGTGTGTGTGTGTGTGTGTGTGTGTGTGAGAGAGAGATACCACTGCTCCCCAAATGTATACCTTTTGGCAGAAATGGGCTGTGGCATTTGCTTGTCTCAGGCTCATTTGGAAGAGAAGGAATTTTTCTTAAATATTTTAAAGAGATTTTCTGTATGGTGCGGTAGGGGGAACGATGCCATGAGTTGCTGCACTGGGTGATGCCAACCTTAGTGATGCCACTGACCCCATTGACATGAAAGCCACCAGCAGTCACTGGTATAGGGGAGATGCTGCTTTCAGGAGTGGCCCAAGGCATTTTTCCTACCGGAGACAGAGTAGCAAATGACATTGTGGACCTGCATATGTCAAGGGGAATAGTATCTCTAGTGTGCCATGATTTTTTTATTTTTATTTTTGGCACAGGAGATAGGAAAGCACTCATGCATCCCTCCCTTTCTCTAGCAGTAGAAGTGCAATAACAATAAATTAAATAAGGAACCATTTGCTTTCCAGATGTTCCATTTCTTTGCTCTTGCTCTATGCCTTCAAGTTAACTCTGACTTATGTTGTCCCTACTATTAGCGTGTTCTTGGCCAGATTTGTGCACAGGAGGTTTGCCATTGCACCCAGTGGCTTTCCAGGGCTGAGTGGGGATTTGAACCCTGATCTCCCAGGGTCGGAGTCCAAAATTCAAACCAGTACAGCGCACAGTCTCCTAGATCTTTGCTTCTTTATTTAATTGTACACTGCTGACTATGGGTGCTATTTTTAAAGCCATTTGCTATGCGTCAAAATTCACCATAAACTTTTTGGCTGCTTTGTCTATTTTAATAGAAGAACTATTTATCTGCATTTGAAATAAATATTTATAATTATTTTTCTTTAAAAAAATGCATGGGAACACTTGTGCCACTGCTTCCGCTGCTTATAAATTCGACACACGGCTGCGAAGGAAAATGCACAGTTCAGCTGCTCTGAAAAAGTTATTTTTAAAAGTTTCGGGGGGGTGGGGAAGAATCCCATAACAGCTAGAGAGAATGTACTGTGCTAGAATATTCTCAGTGCTCTGGTAATAGAAACAGAAAACAATACAAATGGTTCGAGCTTTGAGGCTTATCTTGTATCCATTTCCACCTATTATGTGAGAAGCAAAGAACATCAAGTTTGGCCTTACGGGGTTTTATCAGCAAACTACTAAGAGGCTAGAAGCAGAATGAAATCTCTCTGTGTATGTGTTGTGTTGTGTTTGGAGGATAGATCTGCTAGAAAGAGACAAAATGCTGGCTTAAAAAGAGATCAAAGAACAGAAATAATCCTGGGGGGGTGAATATTGCGCAAAGATGATCATGGCAGATGATAATGAGGTGGAAGCAGAGAAAATGGCTGCATCCGCACTGCAGAAATAATCCAGTTCAACATCCACATTGCTGTGGCTTGATGGAATGGAATTCTGGGATTTGTAGTTTGCCGAGATATTTAGGCCTTGCTGTCAGAGAGCTCTGGTGCTACAGCAAACTTCAGATCCCAGGGCTCCATAGCACTGAGCCATGACAGTTAAAGCAATGTCAAACTAGATTATTTCTGCAATGCGGATGCAGCCTATATGAGCCACACAAAGAACCTAACAGGGAAAGAATGTGGCTTGATCAGGAGAGACTGCAATGCCAGTGTCCAAGGAATGTGGTAGGGCTGTTCATTTGTGTATATCCAGACTTTCTACCATCATAGAAGTGAACATAGGTGGGATTTCTAGGAGCCTCTCCCCCTAGGTACTGGCCAGGTATGGTGTTCCTAAGGATGCATCTACACTGCTGAATTGATGCAGTTTGACACAACTTTAACTGCTGTGGTTCAATGCAATGGAATTCTGGGATTTGAAGATATGTGAGCTATTTAGCCTCCTCTATCAGAAAGTTCTGGTGGCACAACAAACTATAAATCCCAGGATTCCAAACGATGGAGGCATGGCAGTTATAGGGGTGTCAGACTGCATTAATTCTGCAGTGTGACAGTAGGCTTAGTTTCAGTAAAGTTGTTTTATCGTGCCCTTGTACCCTTATTAGTAACATCATTGGGCTGCTTCACCTAGTTTTTTGGAGCAGATGGACACTACAGAGAATAAAACCCCAGCTTTGTGAGCAATAAAATCTTGTTTCTCCCATGTCAGGTCCCACTGCTAAAATGGCTAAATTTGGTACTCTCCAAGATGTAAAGTTATGGATCAAGTATAGGTTCTCTAGAAATGGAAACAGACAGCAATCATGCTTTTCTCTCACCAAATTGTAGCCTAAGATCTTAAAAGCTTAGACTACAATTGAAGTCTAAGAGAGGGAGACAAGAAAAGCAAACTGAATATAAAAGAAAAGGAGAAAGGAAAAGAATGTGAGCATTCTGACCATTGTGCTGATGGTACAAGTGTTTAAAAAACAAAGAGATCTGAACAAACACAGAGGATTTTTCCCTCTCTGTAAAAGGCTTTCTTTTCTTTTTTTTAAAGGGCAGGCTAGAATAATGTTGACTTAAAATGGCTTCATCTGAAAGAAGTATTGATAAAAGCTGATGGCAGACAGAGGGAATGAGAAAGAAAGAGCCCAGGGAGGCATGGATAATGGGGGAAAATAACTGATTTTGATGGAAATAAAGGAAAGGTCAGATTGGGATCTGGCATGATTTCCCTTAACATGGTTGGCATGGCTTGTGAGTTTCCTTCTTGGGATCCCAGATCTCAAAGCCTGGCCCTTCTTCTTTTGTTCTCAGGGCAAGAAAGAGGAATCCTTGAAATGTGTGTGTGTGTGTGTGTGTATTTTTTCCTCATTTATTAGACTTGGGGTGCATCAGTAGACTCACTCCATTTGCTGGGGTTAGGGGCTCAGGACTTCCATGAAAGTGGGAAATTGCAAATGAAAAATAAAATAAAATCTCTAGGTCAACTCTATGGCTAAAATCTGCTGGACGTTGACCATAGAATTGTGCTGGAGGACTTATAAATGCCGAGACAAGTGTCTCTAGGAACCTCCAGCATGACTTTTGACATAGGTTGACCATAGAATTGCACTAGAGATTCCTAACAGAACATATTAATTAAATCCATGAAAATCAAATCCATAAAAATCAAAGCCACAAATGGGAAGGGCCGACTGCAGACTGTAGAAATAATGCAGTTTGGCACCACTTTAATTGCCATGGCTCCATCCTCCAGAATTTGGGGATTTGTACTTAGGTGAGGCAGCAGCAGAGAACGGTAAAGCCTTTGTAAAAGTACAAATTCCAGGATTCCATAAGATGGTGCTACAGTAGGGTCAAACTGTATTATTTCTACAGTGTAGCTGTACCCTCGATTGTTTTCTTTTACATTTCAATGGTGTAACTGGGCAACTATGGTAGAAGCTTAAGGTGTTGTATATAATTACATCACCAGGGCTGCCCCTTCTTAACATCACATTGCAACATCACCAGGATCTGCTTTCTGTGGCATCACAAGGGATTTTCCCTAGGTCTTGGGATAGTCTGGGCCTGGGATAGTCTGGGTAACCCTACTTCCTTCAGATGAGACATCCATGGGGATGAGTCCATTCTTCTCTATTTCTAAGCTAGTTTCAAGCTGTAGTTTCAGACAGAGATGTTCTATTGTTTGGGTAGATTTTGGACCACCAACCTATGCTTTCTTTCCAGCCAGCAAGGAGATATAAGGAATACTGAGAATATAAATATCCTAAAGACACCTGATCCCATCTGATCTTGGAAGATAAGTAAGGTCAGCTCTAGTTAGAACTTGAATGTGAGACCACTGATGAATACCAGATGATGTGGGCTAGAGGAAGGAACTGGCCAAACCTACTCTAAGGATTCCTTGCCTAAGAAAACCCTATGAAATTCATAATAATAATAATAATAATAATAATAATAAAAGTTTTATTTATACCCCGCCTTTCCAGAAAACTGATCAAAGCGGCTTACAACATTGAATAAAACAGTCCAAAAATACAATACAAGTTAAAAAACAAGTTAGAAAAATCAACGGGGAGCAGAGGTAAATCACGACAGTTAGGGGTAGGACAAGGAAGATCAATATCAAGTCATGGGGTCACTATAAGTCAACAGGCAACTTGAAGGCATACACACACAAGATAAATCCTTAGCTTCACCTCTGGTGAGAGTCCACCCCACCAGGGACAGGGATCACCAGCCACCCTTAGTTTAGTTTAGAAGAGTTCATTTAAGCTCACTGAAGAGTCAAAGACTCCTTTGTGGAGGGCACATATTTTGGCTGGTGACCCAGAAGCCAAAAAAAGTCTGTGAACGGTTGGTTTAACAACTTGTGAGAGGAAAACAGTCAGCAGAAATAGAAGCAGTGAAAGAACCTGATGGTTAGAAAAGCATGAGATAAAAGAAGATTGACTCAAATATAGAAGCAACAGCATGGAAGAATGGATAAAAGCACAGGGAGATGGCACCTATGCCTTTTTTTTTTGTCTTGAGAAAAACGAATAATGAGTTGAAAACAAGAGATACAGGTATCTGAAGTTTTTTTTTTTAAAAAGTGGAACACTCTGGATAAAAAATTGGTAGTGCAAAAAGCAATGTATTAGAGAAGAGGTACTGGTGGTGGGGTTTTGTTGGTGTGGGTCTGCATGGGTGCCTCTTTTCCTTGCTTGTGAGCAAGAGAACACATTTCAGATGATGCAGCAGACAAAGATCAGCATGTGGGAGAAAGACTGAAGAGGACTTTGAGGTTAGAACATGGCAGACCATTAGAAACAACCCAGACAGGGCTGGTGAGATACATGAGTATGATACGGAGGCCATACAAAAGTCAATACAGTTCTCGCCTGGATCCATAAGAGCAACATCCAGATTGAGGGATTTAATAGTACCAATTTATTTTACTTAGGTTCAAACAAAAATCCACCAAACAGTGATACCTTTATTGGTCAATCAAAATGCACAATATACTTGTTGCAAGCTTTCAAAGCTCCACGGGCTTCTTCATCATCAGGCAAGATCTTACAAACCAAACAGGAGAAAATATTGGAGATGTTAGTCAAATGCCTGCATTTGGATGTTTCTGTCCTTAGTGAAGACAGTAAGTGGAGGGTATCTTTTGCAGGCTGGCACCTCCTCCTTCTAGCCATGTGGTTATTGGGAGATTTACAAATTCCAGGAAATTTAAAGTCCATTTGCATCTCAACAAGGACACCTCTCTTGCAATCCAATATGCCTCCATTCCTAGGAGGTCACAGGCCTCTTTGTAGGCAGCGGACAATGGATTCTTCAAGGAGTCTTCATGTTTTTGCATCAGGAGCATTTGGGTAGGTTTTGAGGTAAAACATACCAATCCAGTTCAAATTTAAGAAGAAGCAAATTGTTTTACCTTGGTTCGAGGTCTCAATCCTCTGCCTCACTCTTCAGAGCTCTCCTGTTGCAGCTACAATGTGTTGGGTGGATTTTTGCTTCAATTTGCTAAATGGCCAACACAGCTACCCCTGCATATTTCCTGACTGTAAGATACCACATTGCCTTGTTCAAATGTGTTCAGAGTGACTAGGATGGTAAAATATCTGGAAACCAAACCTTATGAGGAATGACTAAAGGAGTTGGGTATAGTCATCTTAGACAAGAGAAGTTTGAGAGGTGACATGATAGCCATCTTTAAACATCTGAAGGAATGTCATGTAGAAGTTGAAGCAAGCTTATTTTCTGCTACTCCAGAGACTACAACACAAACCAATGGATTCATTTTGCAAGACAAGAGATTCTACATTAAACAGTAGGAAGAACTTCTTGACAGTAAGAAGTTTTTTTTATCAAAAAAAGGTGTTTCTATGACAGTAAAGAATATTGTGAAGCATATAAAGGACATGGAACAATGGAAGCCTGTAGGTGGTACAATATTATTGACAAATAGTTCAAAACCAAATATAGAGTGCCATAATGAAAGCTGGAGTCATATCAGTATCCATATCCATTCAAACCTGAATGCAACTAGGACAAACAAAATATAGTCCAAGACCTGTGTACCACTGAGAAGCTGAAATGAAGAGCTGCAATATTTTTGTCTTTTGAATTTTGTCTTTTAAACTCCCAGGAAAGTGGAGCCATTTCAATGAGTCTTCATCAATAATTTGATGAGAATGAAGTTTGTCAAAATGATCCCAGTGATCACAGTTGGAATATGCCAGACTTCAAGGATGCAGTTCACAAATGAAGCAACCAATATCAACACTTAAAAGATCCAATTTCAAGTTGCTTCCAACTTATGGCAACCCTAAGGCAAATCTATCATGGGGGTTTCTTGGCAGGATTTGTTCAGCAGGGGTTTGCCATCACCTTCCTCTATGGCTGAGAGTGATTTGCCCACAATGGGTTTCTATAACTGAGCAGGGACTTGAATCCTGGTCTCCAGAGTGATACTCCAACCAACAATAAAACGCTTGGACCATTCTGGTTCCCACTGTATTATTTACTGTCATGTTAATGCTTCGTTCATTATATGTTTGGAGATTTCCCTCTGTTCTTTGGTTCTTGGTTAGTAGTCTGTTTTTGTTTTGAGACCCTCCCTTGTTTTCTGTTGTTTAAGGAAACACTTTTCCATGGACTAGACTGCATTAGTTGGTGGTGGACTCTTCTTCATTGAAGGTCTTTAAGCAAAGGTTGGATGATGATCTCTCAGAAGTGCCTTAGCTGTATATTTCTGTATAGTAAGGGTTTGGAAGAGATGAACCTTGGAGTCCCTTCAAACTTTTTGATTGAATAATTCTATAATTAGATCTCTCTGTATTTTGATTTTTTTTAGCTAAAAGAAGTTGCGTGTCCAAGCCTTGCTGTAGAAACAAGGTGGTGGCAATGGGATTTGAACTCTTGTCCTGCTGTGCTTTCTCTCTCTAAATTATTCCCATGAAACCTGTATTGTTTCCATTGTGGGATTAAAAGCAACTGTAGGGAGGGTTAAAGCGAAGAAATGTCATGAAATAAAGGCTAAACTCCCCTTCTCTAGCACAAACTGCTCTGATCAAATCAGTATCCTGCCCTCTCCCCAAACTACACTTTGGTAAAAATCAAAATTCCCTCACATCTTAGCTGTTCTGGTCCTCAGAGAAACTGAAAATACAAGAATCTGCAAGAATAGATCCTATTATGGTGGAAATTTTCCAGCAAGCATGAAATGGCTTCAAACGCACAAGCAGATCCAAGCTAAACAGATGTCTAAGCATAGGAAATATGTCATTAGATTTTGGGAAAGGGGATACGGCTGATTCCCCCAAAGACAAATAAAGATAAAGCCAAGCAGCACAGTAGAAACTTATCAACAGTGCAATCCTGTACTTGGCTACTCATTTCAATGAGTCTGGTTTGCAGATAAATGGTTATAGGAGTGCAGCCTAAGCTATGCTTCAAAAAACAAGACAACAGCAATACCAAGGTGCTGGTGCTTCAGGGAAAACTGGGATCAAATTCAAAGAACCATTAAATGAGGCTCAATTTGGTTTTAGGAAAGGGGGAAAAAAGCACAAAGGCTTGCAGTTCAATACTTAAAGAGAAGGCTAGAAGAGAAGGCTATATAGCATTTATTGACCTCTGGGAAAATGTTGACAGCTAGAATAAGATGTTCACTGTATTGCAGAAGACAGGCAAAGATTACAAGGGCAGGAGGATAATATATAATTTATACTGAAATGAGGAAGCTATCATTAGTGTAAATGATGCTGAGTGAAGAGCTGAAATTTGTAAAAAAGAACTGTCACAGATGTTCACTGTCCTGTTTAACATATTTATAGAGGCTACATACAGTCAGTGCAAGGAGCAGTAGACCCAGGCATTAAAACAAATGGGAAAGAAATACATTGACTCTGATTATGTAGTAGAAATGGCCAGTGCAGCAGGAAAGCTGGAAAACATAGCATCTATGAGAAAATGGATCTAGGTTGTTGCAGAGTTGTGGAGTATGAAGAAAGGCAAAAAACCCAAAGCTATTAATGACAAGCAAAGTGAACACATATGCCTAAAATGATATTATCTGGGAAGGAAACTGACAGCAGGTTTAAGACAAATAGTGAAATGGAAAATAAATATGGCTGGACAAACTTTTGTATAATTGAGAGAAGAAAGAGAATAGTGAGGGTACAGAACACTCTCTGGAAGCAAAAATGACTAAACCGAGGTTGTTATATTTTGGCCATAGCATAATTAGATATGAACATGAAACCAGACATAGGAAATGGAAGGTTTTGGGGTACGAAAGTGTGTTGACTTAAGTTGGAGAGAAATACCGGTAGCTAATGAGGAGATACTGAATCGCATTGATCTTCATCACCCTTTCTCTGCCAAAGTATGAATTGGCAATGATCAATATGAGAGGTGCTTTTAACAAAATGGGGATTGGCTCAACACAGAGGAACAGAAAGGAAAATGAGCAAGATGAGATTACTTAGAACGTGGAGAATTTGCTGGGAAGCAGAAAGAAGCAAGAGTATGGGGTTACTTACAAGGTGGCCTTCAACTCTCAGGATTCCTGGACAGTGGTCATATTGGCTGGGACTTCTGCAAGCTGAAGTCAAAACTTCTGGAGATTCAGAAATCAGAGTACTGGTGTACAACACATGTCTCCAACTCTCTCTACTCATGTGCAACAACAAATATCAGCATAGGGTTTGTGAGTATGTGAAAAGCAATGGGGTTGCACCAGCGGTCTCCCCCTTGCAGTGTTCATCCAAAGGTACCTTGTGACATTCATCTGTTTGCAGTCCTCAGTTGTGGGACCGATTATGAAAACAAGGATAAGGATTGTGGAGCCCTGGGCCCTCCAAAACTCAGTTATTATCAAGTAGCGAAAAGCCTCTAGTCAGCTGAAAGTAGCTTCCAAAGATGCAAGGATGCATAGTTTTGCATTTATACATTGTTTTGGCTGTCACCCCAGCAAAACCAAACCACAAAAACAAAAACAAAAAACCTCCCAAAGTGACAAGAAGTCACTTCTGGTTGCAGAGGATTGCAGCTGTGGTGGTATGGTTTGCACAGGGATCGTATGTGTGTGTCTGTGCCTTCAAGTCCCCACTTGACTCATGGCATGAATTTCATAAGGTGTTCTTAGGAAAGGAATCCTCTGAGGTGTTTTTTGCCAGTTCCTTCCTCTGAAATATAGTGACTTCGAGATGTTTCTGACGTAGGGAGACTGCAAAGGCACCATAACCTGTGTGACCTTGGAAGCTTAACAAAGTTAACCCTAGGTAGTCCTTGGATTGGAGATGGGGTCAGAAGAATATTCAAAAATATATGAAAAATGGTTTAAAAATACCCTGGTTAGTCCTTGGATGGTACTTCATCTTGGATGGAAACCACTAAAGAATACCAAGTGCTGTAAGCTATATTTCAGAGGAGGGAACTGGCAGAGTATTCATTGCCTAAGAAAACCCTATCATAGATCTTTCTTGGCAAGATTTCTTCACAGGGGTTTTTCCATTGCTTTCCTCTGAGGCCACCAGCAACTAATTCTGTGACAATCTGAATCAGGATCTGTGTCCCCATTCCTTGTCAGAGACTTGCTTGCTAATGGGAGAGGTGGGAAACATCCTCCTCCTTGCATCTTCATTGGCAACTGAACAGATCTCCGTTACCCAATGTGAGCATTTCCATAGTTTTACTGAATGCAGAGAAGTTAGAGATCTGTAACTCTAGGTGACAAATACATAACTGCAATATCAAATGTCAGTCTCTTGTTGTTTCAATCTGGTGTATTGATTTTACTTGTACACTGTCCTGAGATCTCTTGGGATACAATACAGGTTGAGTCTCTCTTATCCAAAATGCTTGGGATGAGAAGTGTTTACAATTTTTGGATTTTGGAATACTTGTATTCCACATATATAATGAGGGATCTTGGAGTTCAGATCCAAGTTTAAACACAAAATTCATTTATGTTTCTTACACACATAGCCTGAAGGGAACTTCATTTTATTGTTGTTGTATGCCTTCAAGTAATTTCTGACTTATGGCAACCCTAAGGCAAACCTATTATGGGGTTTTCTTGGCAAGATTTGTTCAGAGGAGGTTTGCCATTGCCTTCTCCTGAGGCTGAGAGCTTTATGCAATATTTAAAAATAATTTTGTGCATGAAACAAAACCTTTTTACATTGAACCACCCATGAAAAAATGTTTTGATTTTTGAAGCATTTCAGATTTCAGAATTCCAAATAAGGGAAACTCAACCTGTAGTTTAAGAAAGCAGAAAAGAAAGACTGAATGAGAAGACTGAACAAAGGCAAATGTGGTACAAAGGAACTCTGCACATGCAAGAGACCATTGTTGTAGTTTTATTTTGAAAAAGGAAATCCAGATCTAAGATTATCAGATCTTTTCCCCAAAACCATAACTCACTCCTTGGCATTGATATATTTTGGCTGAAGTGTCAATAGGGAAGCAAGCTGTCCATGCTATGTTGGGCTTCCTCAAAAGAGTAGGAAAGCATCACATGCAGAGATCTCCTTTTCACAGCTTTGTTATCACAAACAGTTCACTGGAGATAGAGAAATGGTACTGTAGAAAAATAATTTTCTTCCTCCCCGAGCTTCCTCTTGATCATGGATGTTGGAGGCGACATAAAAGGGAAAGGAGTTTGCTTTTATATCAGTTAAAAGCTCCCACAAGACAAGAGAGTTTCCACTGTGTTGCTGAAGATATGAACCTTTTAAGGCAAAAATACCTATTCCGGTTTATCTCAGAAACAAACAAAAAAGGCACCCAACATGCTATTAAAGTATCCAGTGGACTGGTTTTTACATTATCTTTTCTCTGCCAATGAGGAAATATTACTATTTTAACACACTCTTTGTTGAAAGGATCTGGAAGAACTAGCTTCTGTTTGAAGACTATACACATATTTCACAATAAATTAAGATAAGGAAGACACAGACCCTAGGTTCTCCAGGACAGAGATTGGCCGTACAAAGGTTCATATATAAAACATTTCTCTCTAACATGCAGTACATTGTGTCTTATGGGATAGTTATGTATTGCAGCTTCTAACTGAGCCAATGGTTGTCTTCTCTGTATCAGGAGAGAGATACATGGAAATGTATATTGGGCAAAGGTGTGTATATGGACACATGCACCCCAACAGGCCTGCTTTGGATGATAGATGCTTGAGAGGACAACCAGGATGACGTTTTAATGGATTTTCAAACAAAACTATCTATAGGATGTGTGTCTATAGCAGAGGTGAGCAACATGTGACCCTCTAGATCAAAAGTCCTCAACCTTTAGTTACCCAGATGTTTTGGACTTCAGCTCCCACAATCCCTCATCCATGATCATGATGGTGAAAGCTTTTGGGAGCTGAAATACAAAATGGCTGGTGGATCAAAGGTTGAGAAAGCCTATTCCAGATGATGCTGGACTCGAAGTCATAGCAGCCCTAGCCAGCACAGCCTATGGCTGTGGAAGGCCAGAGTTGCACACATCTGGTACACAGATTTATGGGTCTGAGACCCCCAAATTGATGTCAGTGGGAGAATGAAGAGGCGGTACAGGCACACAAGTTGGGGAGGGAAGACTAAGGATTTACATTGTGTATCTTTAAATAAAACCCTACAGTGCTGAAGGAAAAAAAGCATTTTTCAAATTAAGTGTTGGATGTTCACCAACCGTGAATGTGTCAGAAGGATGATAACTTAACCATGTACACCATATAGTAAAGACCAAAACAACATCAACAAACAATATGCTTACTACCCCATTATAACATACACAGTAAGCAGGACCAACCTCCAAGGCGACATTTCAGAAATGACTCAAAAGGAGTTGAGCCATATCAAGGGGATTTTGTTCTATATTTTAATGAGGATGAGCTCTGGATAAACTCATTTCTACAGCATCCAATGTTCCCTCAACTGCTTGCCCAAAACAGGAAATCTGTTTTTAGATTACTTTCCCCTCCAGTCCAATATATTTTTACAGTTTTATATTTCTAAGCTGCTTGGACTTCCTGTATATTTCTAAGCTGCTTGCAGCAGAAGAGAAAAGGCAGCCCGGGCGAGAGAGAGATGTATGTCCTTGAGTCATTCACATGGCATCCATAAATAGAAGTTACACCAGAAATCTCTTTTGTCTCAGCTTGAGTGTATTTTCCTTTTCTGCTTTCCCACAAGCTTGCAAGTTGCCTTGTGAGAACTGAAGCCATCTTCTACACAGTCCCCAAATGTCAAGGTCTCATATCCCCCCCTTTGACTAGCCATTTGCTGCCACCTGCCCTCTTATCCAAAAATCTAGAGTAGACCTAAAAGACAGCGAACAACAACTTTTCAAGAGTCATCATATAGCACCCAACCTATGTGATCACTGCGTGTCCACTAACTAGCCATTGTGTTGGAATGGAAAAGGTTGTTCCATGCCTCATTTTCCATAACTGGAGAATTCGGTCAGTGTCCCCGTGGAAGCCATGGCTCCCACCCGCACAGCAGGATAATGTGGGAGAGACAACATAGCACCTGACAACAACATCAAGACATGACCTCTTAAAGAGGAATGAACCAGACTGCAGCAACCCATTGCTAAAGAGGCTTGGTTTCATAACCTTCCATGACCATCAACAGCACCTGCCTTGGGTATTTAATTTCTTTTCACTAGACATACTGTTTTTTGGAAGCACTGCTGCTAGGCCGGCTAGACTGCCTTTCCTGAGAGAGATGGGTCTTTGGAGCTTCTGTGACAAAGACATCAGGGGGCTTATTCTGGTCTCGTAAGGCCAAGGTTTCTTCAGTGTTGAAGTTGGCCCAGTTCTGCTCATTGGAAAGCTTGTTGTAAGCCTGATAGTGCGAGGAAGGCCTCTCAGCCATTGGGAGGTAGAAGTAGGATTTGTCTGGATAAGGCCCCGCAGACATTTCACAAAGTTTGGTGGGGAAGTTGCTGCCATCGCAAGGCAGAGGTGGAGCAGATGAAGGAGAGCAGCAGTCGCTTTCCTTTATGCTGTGGAGGAGACCCTTGCAACAGAGGTGGAAGAGCTCTAGAACATTGAGGACGAGAGAGATCAAGCCCACCACCAGCATAAAGAGGATGAAGATGGTCTTTTCGGTGGGGCGGGACATAAAGCAGTCTACCTTGTGTGGGCAGGGGGACCCTTCACAGACATAGAGGGGCCTCATGACAAACCCGTACAGGTACCACTGTCCGAGAATGAAGCCAGCCTCAAAGATGGACTTGAACACCACGCTGATGATGTAGGTCCACATCAGAGGCCCACGGATTTTGAGCCGCCCATCCTCTGCCACATAGATCTTGGCCATCTTCTTTTCCACCGCCACCAGCGTGGCTGCCACGTTGTAGTCCTTGGACTGGAGGGCCCGGAGCTCACTCTCCCGTTCCTTCAACTTCTCCTCTCTCCGGTGGAGGTAGATGACATGCCCCAGGTAGACCAAGGTGGGGGTGCTGACAAAGAGGAACTGCAACACCCAGTAACGGACATGAGAGATGGGGAAGGCATTGTCATAGCAAACGTTGGTGCATCCAGGCTGCTTGGTGTTACAAACAAAGTCAGACTGTTCATCTCCCCATACGGACTCCCCAGCAAGGCCCAGGATCAAGATACGGAAGATGAAGAGGACCGTCAACCAGATCTTGCCAATGACCGTCGAATGCTCCTGAACCTGATCCAGTAACTTCTCCAGGAAGCCCCAGTCACCCATCTTGTGCTAGGAAAAGCAGAAAAAGATGAGTCAACTTTGAAATTGTCACCACTCATGATGGTTCCTCCTCAGTTGAGGTTCCACTTACAAGGGGAATATGTGGCCTTTCAGGTGTTCAGTTCTGGCTCCCACCATCCTTTCTTATTGCCTATGCTGGCTTGGGTTGATAGGAATTGAAGTTCAACAACATTTGGAAGTTCCCAACCCAGTTCTCTAAAGAGAATTAACAGATTGCTTGCTACTAAATTCCAGAATATTACCCGGGAAATTGGAATTTAGGCTGCTTCCACACTACAATTAATGCAGTGTGGCACCACTTTAACTGTCATGGTTCCATCCTATGAAATCCTGTTTGTTGTGGTAGCAGAGCTCTCTGGTAAAAAAAGGCTAAATATCTTACAAAACTACAAATCCCAGAATTCCATATCATTGAACCATGACAGTTAAAGCCATGTCAAATTACATTATTTTTGCAGTGTGGCAGCAGCCCTACACTCAAACCACTATACCACACTGTCTCTCCCTGCTTACTCAGCATAGACAGGACACTTATGCTTCAAAGCCTAAGTAGTGTTAAGATTTAAATGGTTTGTTATTCATGGATAATAAAGAGCTGCACACTTTGCCATCCGGGATTCCATGTCCCCCCCCTTTTTTTTTTTTTACAAGAAACAAGATTCTTGTGCTAAAAATTGTATGTTGTGTGCCTTCAAGTCATTTTGAACTTGAAAACCCTTCTATCATGGAGTTTTCTTGGCAAGATTTGTTCAGAAGAGGTTTGCCATGGCCATCCTCTGAGGCTGAGACTATGTGACTTGCCCAAGGTCACCTAGTGGGTTCCATTGCCAAGTGGGGAATCAAACCCTGGTCTCCAGAGTCATAATCCAACACTCAAACCACTACGCTATGCTGCCACACTGTATTTGGCACAAACTTTTGTCAGAATTAGGCACTACTACATGAATGCTTGGGCCAAATAAGTGTTGTTGCTGTTGTTGTATACCTTCAAGTTGTTTCCAGCCTGTGGCAACCCTAAGGCAGCCCTATCATGGGGGTTCCTGGGGCTGAGAGTGTGTGACTTGCCCAAAGTCACCCAGTGGGTCTTCATGGCTGAGCCAGGAATCAAACCCTGATCTCCAGAGTCATAGTCTAACACTCAAAGCACTACGCCAAAGTTGCCATCTTGCAGGTGCCAGATCAGGAGGCTCTTTTGCTATGGCAAATTCATTTGGCCACCGACAGGGGTTTAACTATGAAGGGAGGGGAATGAAGGCATTGCTTCCCATAAGAATTCTCCCTGCTCCAATAAAAATTATTGCATTTCATGTTTCTTGCATTGCAGAGAGTTGGAGATTGAAAATCCTTCATACCTAGAACTCTTCAGTTTGCTGTGCTTACATTCCCTTGGAGACGCTGCATGTCCCTTTCCTTTGGATGCCTCAACTCTGTTTCTAAAATGCTCAACTGAAGTTTTAAGTTGCTGAAATGCTAGAAATTTGGTGTCCGAAGGAAAATTCCATTGGAGGCCAGAATTTTTGGTTGGATGTTGCAGCATCCTCCTTTTGCCCCCTTGTACACACATGGCTATGGTTTCCCCAAACCTGAAGTGTTTTCCCCCCAAACAAAATTGTTCAAATGATAGATTTAGGTAGCCTATCCCACCTTAAAAATGTGCTGGGATTTTCCATTTGTTGTGTTGGTGTATTTGTGTGTGTGTTTAATGATTTATGTTTTAACTGATTTTAATTTTTGATTGTTTAATCACTTTTTAATATCTGCATTTTGTCTATTTTCTATTTTTTATTTAGTTGCATTATAACACAATTGTTAATTATACTTACAATTCCGTTTATCAAATTTTCTAATACATAACTTTATCCTAACTTGTATCTACATTTTGTGTATTTTGATTTTGCAGTTTTTAGTCTGTTGGGGAAAAGGCAGGATAATAATAATAATAATAATAATAATAATAATAGAGGTTGAGTCTTCCTTATCCAAAGTATTTGGGGTCAGAAGTGTTTTGGAATTTGGATTCTTTGGGATTTTGGAATACCTGTATTTGCACATACATAAATAATGAAATACCTTGGAGGTGGAACTCCAAATCTAAGGACGGAATTCATTTTTGTTTCAGATGCACCTTATACACAGATATAAGGTAACGTTATACAATATTTTAAATAATTTTGTTCAAAAAGCAAAGTTTATGTACACTGAATCATCAGAAAGAAAAGGTGTCACTATCTTAGCCACTCATGAAAAAAAGTTTGGGTTTTTGGAGTAGTTTGGATTTCAGAATTCAGGATAAGGGAGACTCAACCTATAATAACACTATTATTAAAAATAATAATAGATCTGCTCTTAATTTCTTCATGAACACATACTTTGATATATTCTGACTTTACTCTATGTTAAGATTTTTTTTAAAAAAAAAGTAATTTAGCCTGCTTATTTTTTTAATGGAAACTTTATTAATTTAAAAAAACAAAACAGACTTTACAACAAAAATACAACCACAACACCAAGACATTTACAAACAACAGATAACATCTATAAACTATAAACAAAAAACCAAATAACAACGTTAACAAAAATACTTCCTGAGTTTTCCTAAAGATTTCATTTTTTGTTTTTTCCCTTTAGGCTAATTCCCTTCAAACCTCTTAAAAGTAAACCTTCTTGTCGCTTTATCTACCAACTTTATTTTATTATTTTACTCAGCTATATATTGCAAATCTAATAATCCCACTCACCACATAATTTAGCCTATTTATAAATAAACTATCAGATTTATATCTTGCCTATCTTGCAGATGCCCTAGGGTAGGTTTAAAATGATAAAAAAAATCCAAAACAAATAACAAAAGGGCAAACCACTGGAATATTAAAATGCTAAAATGTCAAGATGTTGAAAGGCCAGCAAAAACACAACAGAGCTTATAATAAAAATATATAGCAAAGATTAAAAGATCTGCTGGGAGGTCTTAGCCTAGCATTTAAATATACATATTATGCAAAAGCTGGGAAAGTTACTTTTCCGCATAACCTTTAGAGTGCCACAACCAGCGTGGCCTTGGGGTTGTAGACCCCAAAAGTAATTTTCTTAAGCTCCGTTCTAAGAAAGATAACAGATGGATCTCTCTAGGGGAGCCATTCCAGAGACAAGAGGCAGGTGCTAGAGACAAGAGCTCCTGTAAAGTGAAAAATAGGTAATGTGAAATTTTGTTAAGGACAGAGAAAAGGAGATTAAGCTCAAGCCAGCCAAGAATGACAGCTGTGCTTGCTCACCTTTTCAGAATTCCTCCAACCTCGCAGGTTCCTCTATAGGACTATCACCTCTGCTACATGCTCTTGTGGTTATGAAGACAAACAATTACGAAGCCCATCTGCAAATGTCCAGCCGGGGCTCTGACTGACCTTTAAAGTAAACCAGATGCTCAGAAGAGCTGCTGATCCGTAGGACCAGAGGAGGGGAGGAAAAAGAGATAGGGCTACCAAGGAGTTAAATGAATCCAGCCCACTTTCTGTAGGGCAGATGCTTGAAAAGAAGTCTTTCTCCACCTGCCGCAGCAGGTGCACCAAGGCAACCTATCAGATAAGCAACCTATCAGGGATCACCCCTAAACAATTCGGATTGCCAGCTGAGTAGGAATGTCCTGTCCCCCCCACCAAAAAAGTAATCTTGTTCTCTTGGGTCTCATTCCCACTACGTTTTAAACTGGTTTGCAAACTGGTTTGAAGGGGTTTAAATGACCCTGGTTTGCACTTGAACCAAATCGCTGAAGCAGTTTGGAGAGGAGGGGAGATGCACTAGACCCGTTTAATGTGCATCTTTTTGACGCTGTCTTTTCCCCGCGTCTTTTTCGGATTAAATCAATTCCGCGCAAGTGTGAACCAGATGCGGATCGGAATCGATTTACGTTTGCCCTTGAAATTTGATGGCTGGTTGAATCGATTCATTTTGAATTGATTCATTAGTCAATGGGAACGACAAATGGGTTATTTTACAGCTAGAAAATGCGATTGGGGCAAATGATAGTGTGAACCACACTCTGCTGCTGAACCGATCCATTGATTCGGATCGCAAACCAATTTATTTGTAAGTGGGAATGAAGCCCTCTTGTCCCATTCAGAGCACTTTGTAGACATCCTGTTTTTCACAGAATGGGGATAAACACAATCTCTGGTTTGCATTGCCTATTAGGTTGCTCTCAAAGACACAGCCACAGTGATAGGTTGAAAAGTTGGCAACCCTATCCTTGTTTAGTAAATGCCTCTTAATAGGAGAAGTTGCATTTTACACCCGGCTCCATAACTCTGGAGACCATCAGTGGTTCTGTAGAAGGTGATTTGTTTTCTTAGGGTGTATCCACACTGCAAAATTAAAGCAGTTTCATCCCACTTTAACTACCATGCCTCCAGCCTATGGGGATCCTGAAACGTGTCACTTCATCATGTGCTTAAAATTTCTGGTTGCAGAACAATAGTCCACTCCCATGAAGAATAGTACTAGTTATCTCAGAAAACTGCACATCCCAAGATTCCATAAAACAGAGCAATGGCAGTTAACGTGGTTTCAAAGTGCATAATTGTGCAGTGTGGACCCACCTTTAAATGCCTTTTTCTACAATAAAAATGCACTCAAGATATCCAACCACAATTAAAACATGCATGGGTTAACAAATAGTATAAATACAAATATGTGTATTTTGTAAAACTAGAATAGATTTCACCTGCTGTCTGAGCCCATACAGAGTATGACTTTCTTTGTTTATTGAAGAATGAGGACTAGAAACTTGACTTTTAAACTATGGCAAGTCCTGAAGCATGCTGTGAAGGAAGACAATCACATCGACTTTGCTCAAGCAATGCAAAAATAAATGGCAGGATGCTTGAGACCCCCCATGAATGTTTCCTTAATAGGAAAAAAAAATCTGGAATATAAATGTCATATTTAAATAAATCTTAATATCTATGAAGGTGGGATTAAGGATTAAGGATGCCAGGCTAAGAGGAATTAAATCCAGACAGCTCCGAACTCAAGAACTTCTCATTAATAGCAAAGCAATAACTCCGTAATTCTGAGGCTGGATTGGTACAACGCATTTGGAGATCATGGTACTCACCGGCAAGTAAAATGCAGTTTTTCAGCAGAAATCCAAGGCAATTCTTTAAAAATAAATAAAATAAAAATATAATTAATGGACTGAACCTTCAGTTGTGCACTGAAAATGGGAGAAAAGTGTTGACAGAGTTCAGGCGCACTGTTGGCGCATGGTGAGCTCTTGCTGGGCTTCAGGCAGACTCTGTTATGAAGCACATGGGGGGAAAAGTTGAATATAATAACTCTGGGAAGAGCCGCACAGGGGAGGAGTTGCAGGAAACTGGGGGTGGAGAAGCAATTATTGCTTGCCTTGGATGCAAGGACTTTTGGCTTTTTGGAGGAAAAAAGAAAGATCTCCAAGGGCAGCTGCTCAGGCAGGCAGGTGGCAAGAAGGGAAACTGGGGTGACCTCACCTGCTTCCTGGCTGGCGCATGAACCAGTGGCTGAAAAAATTCAGAGGAAAGGAGAGAGAAATGGCCCACAGAGAGGCATCTAGCGAGAGAGACAGCAGCGGCATCTGCACTGCAGAAATAATGCAGTTTGATGTCGCTTTAACTGCCATGGCTCCATCCTCTACGGCAGGGGTAGGCAACCTTTCCCCTTTAAGGGCCGAGGGACTTCAGCTCCCAGAATCCCAGGAGCTATTGGCCAACATGGGACTATTGGCCAACATGGCTGAGGCTTCTGGGAGCTGAAGTCCCTCGGCCCTTAAAGGGGAAAGGTTGCCTACCCCTGCTCTACGGGATCCTGGGCTTTATAGTTTGCTGTGGCACCGTTGACTGCTACTGTTAACATTCAGGGGTAGCTGTGTTGGCCATATCAGACAAAAATCCACCAAACAGCGATACCTTTATTGGCCGACCAACATGCACAATAATAGCCTTGTTGCAAGGTTTCGAAGCTCCACTGGCTTCTTCATCATCAGGCAAGATGTTACAAACCAAACAAGAGAAAAACAATTGGAGATGTTAGTCAGATGCCTGCATGTTGTTTCAGTCTTTAGTTAAGATGGTAATAATAATAATAACAAAAATCCACCAAACAGTCATACCTTTATTGGCCAACCAAAATGCACAATATACTTGTTGCAAGCTTTTAAAGCTCCACTGGCTTCTTCCACATCAGACAAGATGTTACAAACCAAACAGGAGAAAAACAATGGGAGATGTTAGTCAGATGCCTATGTGTTGTTTCTGTCCTTAGTTAAGATGGGATATGTTGGAGAGGATAACTTTTGCAGGCAGGTTCCTCTCCTTCTGGCCCTGTGGCTGTAGGGAGATCTGCAAAGTCCAGAAAATTTAAAATCCATTTGCATCTCAACAGGGAACCCTCTTTTGCAATCCAGTATGTCTCCATTTCAGTGAGGCTACTACTGTTGTCTGCCTTCAAGTTGTTTCCGACTTATGGCATCCCTAAGGCAAACCTCTCATGGGACGTTCTTGGCAAGTTTCTTCAGAGGGGGTTTGCCATGGCCTACCTCTGAGGCTGAGAGAGTGTGACTTGCCCAAGGTCACCCAGTAGGTTTCCATGACCGAGCCGGGATTCGAACCCTGGTTTCCAGAGTCAGAGTCCAAAGCTCAAGCCACTACGTCACCACTACACTTTAACTGCCATGGCTCTGTCCTCCATGGATTGCTGGGGTTTGTAGTTTGCTGTGGCAGCAGAGAAGGCTAAATAGCTCACCAAACCTCAAGCCCCAGAATGCCATGGCAGTTAAAGCAGTGTCAAACTGCATTATTTCTGGAGTGCAGATGCAGCCAGCGTGGCATAGTGGTTTGAGTTTTGGGAGTATGACACTGAAGATCAGGGTTCAATTCCTTGCTCAGCCACAGAAACTCACTGGGTAACCTTGGGTGAGTCACACCCTCTCAGCCCATTGAAACCCCATGGCCTTAGGGTCATCATAAGTTAGAAATGATTTGAAAGCTACCAATATTCTCTATATCAACTTGAACCACCTTTAGTTATCACATATCTTTAGCCTTTGTATTCAAAAGTAAAGTATTACCAGTAAATTAAAGTATCTGTAATACTTTGTATTATTATCGGTAGCATAATGAATTACTAATTTATTCAAATTATGATTAGCACGGGCATTCAAAACATGCAATTCACACTGGAGGGAAATTAAAACGTTAAGTGTAAATGGTTTGTTATAAATAGATACTACGAGAAATATATTGATATGGATTAGAATGTAACATCGTGGTGCTTTAGCATGAAACATGTTTGTTTAAACATTTCTGCTTTCATATGATCATTGCACAAGTGTGAAAAGGTTTTAGACATTTTTGTAAGATGGTAATTTGATGACAAGAACCTGCATACGGTTGTCAATAAACTGTACTGCACTGTATATGGTTTGTTGTTACTGTTGTGTGTTTTCGGTTCTGCATACCTGTCAATGTCATGCTAAGAGATGTTGCATGGCTGGTTGAGAATGTTTTTAAATAATAATAATAATAATAATAATAATAATAATAATATAGAAATGACTTGAAGACACCCAACAACAGCAAGCCTAGGAGCACCGCTGAGGCTTTGTAGGATGAGTTTGCAGCTTTCCTTGCAAATGGGACAATGGAGCAGAATTTTTTTGGGGGGTGAAAAGCTTTGTTAGCTCTGCAGTCCAGGCAGGGAAATAGGAAATGTAGGAAAACAACGGCGACTGAAATAACAATTGTTGCCTATTGCTCGGCTCTTTTGGGCCAAGAGCAACAAGAGGGAAATCCTGGACAAGAGGAATTTGCTGGCACTTAATGAACCGTGGGAATCGAAGATGAAATGCGGCAGGAGTGTGTATGTGTGGGTTACACATGGTGGTGGAGGGGGAGAGTTTATTGTACAAATTTGACTCCCGAACAGTGTTATCATATGGAAAATAAGCAATGCATTCTTTCCTTCAGCCCCGATTCCCTGTGCGTTGATTTGGAAATAAATCTCACAGAGGTCAGTGGGGACTAAAGTGTTGGGAAAGTAAAGTGCCAGCCTTGTTTCGATGCCCTGTAGGTTGGTCCTGTAGGTTGGTGGGCACAAAAAAAAATAAATCTAGTTAACCTCCTGCATAAGAACCTCTGTGACATGGTGGTTTGGGTCCTGGGCTGCATCCACACTGCAGAAATAATCCAGTTTAATGCCACTTTAACTGTCAAGCCTCCATCCTGTAGAATCCTGGAAGTTGTAGTTTGTTGGGCACCAGAGCTCTCTAACATAGAAGGCGAAATAGCTCACAATACTACAAACTCCAGAATTCCATAGGATGGAGCCCTGGCACTTAAAGTGGTGTCAAACTTCATTAATTCTGCAGTGTAGATGCAACTGTAAGGACCCCATATCAGGCCAGTATCTAGATGGAGAGATTCCTAGAAACCCCCTCTGAAGAAACCTGCCAAGAAAACCCTGTGATAGGTCCACCTTAGGGTTGCCATACGTTGGAAAGGACTTGAAGGCACACCACAACAACTCATTTCATTCTTGAAGGAAGCAATTTTCTTCCTACTGTAAGGAAATCTTGGAAAACCCTTTTTTCCCCATTATATTTTATTAACATGTATTATTCGAATATACATATCAAATTGAAATATTAATGTCCTTTTTAAAACCTTTTTTGAGGGGGCAATTTTTCAAAGACTATTTTCAGTTTGGGATTTAGTCTGTGCAAAATTCACACCTAGGGATTTTTTTCTGGGGGTGGTGGTACAGAAAGCAACCTATTCTGCACAGGAACGAGCATTTTCTGGGCAGAAAACAATATTTCCGCATGTGTTTCCTGTGGACAGAATATGGTTTTCTGCTCAAAAACACCATGTGTGAATTTTGTGCAGTGTTCACCCCAAACTGCAAAGATTCTTAACAATGTTCCTTGAGTTTTGTGGGTTGCTATTCCTTCCACATCCACTTGCTCCATTCTTTTGAAGGGCTGATTGTAGCCCTTGGATCTCAACTAGGGCTTTTCTAAAGCTTAAAAAAACAAACCACCCACAATCAAATTGGGGCAACTCTGAAGTGGTCCTATGGTCTGAAAAGCAAATGTTGTCCTTTCTGATTTTTTTAAAAATCCTTGCAGTTATCCTGTTATAGTGCAAAAGTGTCGTTTGCCTGATGCATCAAGGCAATAATTCTAAAAAAAGTTACACAAATAAAAAAGAGAGGAAGGAGGAGAAGAGAAAGATGCTCTTTTGTTTGTTTATTCTGCAATGTCTCAGAATGAAAAAGAAATCCTGCCTGAGTGTGGGAATGAAGTGTGAATGTCATGACACCACAAATTGTATGGTGAGACAAGAGTGGGAAAGGATCTTACAAACGGCCAGACAATTTTAAATCTAAGGAAATGCTGTCGCCTTGTGGACAATGTGTATAATAGCAAGGAATCATTGAACAGTATCTGAGTTGTACGTAAAGGTAAAGGTATTCCCTGTTGACAAGGTTGTCTAGTCGTGTCCGACCGTAGGGGGACGGTGGTCATCTCCATTATTAAGCCAAAGAGCCAGCATTGTCTGAGGACTACTCTGGTGGTCATGTGGCCAGCATGACTGTACTGAACATTGTTACCTTCCCACCTATTTATCTACTTGCATTGGCATGCTTTTGAACTGCTAGGTTGGCAGAAGCTGGGACTAGTGATGGAAGCTCACTCCATCATGCGGCACCCGGGCCTTGAACTGCCAACCTGCCAATCTTGCAATCAACAGAGTCAGTGTCTTCACCACTTGAGCCACTGCATCCCTTACTGCAACTGAATTGTACCTGACCCATTATCCCCAAGAGTCCTGACACTTGAAGAGGGGACTCTAGATCCGGCCTAGAAAAATGGGATATGGGTTAAACAATTTTCTGTATGGAGCTTGTACTTTGTGAAAGAGAAAAGGAAAAAAAAATGAAACGTAACCCAGGCAAGGTAGAGGTGCTCCTGGCCAGTTGAAAGGCAGATCTGAGAACTAGGAGTCCTCCTGTGCTGGATAGGGTTACTTTTTGTTGTGGTGGTGTGCCTTCAAGTCATTTCTGACTTACGTCGACCCTATCATTGGGTTTTCTTGGCAAGATTTGTTCAGAGGAGGTTTGCCATTGCCTTCTCCAGAGGCTGAGAGCATATGACTTTCTCAAGGTCACCCAATGGGTTTCATGGCCGAGCTGGGAATAGAACCTTGGTCCCCAGAGTCGTAGTCTAACACTCAAACCACTACACCACACTGGCTCTTAGATAGGGTTATACTCCTCCCCTTGAAATCTCAGGCTTGGGTGTCCTCCTGGACTTAACTCTGAGCCTGGATGCCCAGGTTTCAGCAGTGGCTGGGAGTGCACTTGCACAGGTAAAACCAGTGCACCCAAAATGGGATCCAAGGAGGCTTGGAAATAATTTTAAAAAGCTCCAGCTAAAATGCTAATTTACAAAAGTTAAAAAGAAACTACACATCAGCATGAGTAAAAACATGGTTAAAACAGCTAAAGCACTGAAATATATTAAGGAAGTTGGAGCATTAAAAATATGATCGTTTATGTATAGTTGGAGGTTATTGTGAAACACTGGCTGCATCTGCCCTGCAGAAATAATCCAGTTTGACACCGTTTTAACTGTCATGGCTCAGTGCTATGGAATACTGGGATTTGTAGTTTGCTGTGACACTAGAGCTCTCTGACAGAGAAGGCTGCATGTCTCACAAAACTACATTTCCATAACACTGAGCCATGGTGGCTAAAGTGGTGTCAAAGTGGATTATTTCTGCAGTGTAGATGTACCCACTATCATCTACATGAAAACTTACTGTTTGTGGAGATGGGGAGAAAGACTTGGAAAATTTAAAAATGTCAGTGGCCACTGGATGGCATTAGAACAGTAAGCATTTTCTTTGGAGAAAGCTAATTTTGCTTTCTGAACTTTTTCTTGCTTTTTTTTTTTTTTGGGGGGGGGAATTGGTGCATCTGCTGTTTTAAATAGACATCACTCACTCTTGCTTTCTGTCTCATAAATAAACCTTTTGCTGAGTTAAGAGAACATACGGTTTTAAAGGCTGGGATGGAACTAAATATGGAAAAACCCATAAGATATCATTAAAATTTTAAGCCACAGGGCTGCTAAAGTACCACTGGGGCTGCCTTCTGAATTAGCTGTTGTACCCATTGGGCTTATGTATGTTCCAAGAGAGGTGAACAAAAGAGAGGAGAGAAAGGGCAATGGAAAGGCAGCAGGAGAGATGATTGCAAAGAGATAAGGGAGGAAATGCATTCGATCAAACAAGGCAGCTCAAGGCAAATTTCTTGAGTTTTAGGTTTTAAGTAATCAAGCATGTGATGGTTTCCAATCTGCCAGGAAAAGCATAGTCTGTACATTGTAAATGTGGCTCCTCTGTGGTTAGTAGCAAATTTATATCAGGCTGCATCTGCACTGTAGAAATAATCCAGCTCGACACCACTTTAACTGCTGTGGCTCAATGGTATAGTGTTCTGGGTACTGTAGTTTGTTGTGGCATCAGAGCGTTCTGACAGAGAAGGCTAAATGTCTCACAAAACTACATTTCTTAGAATTCCATAGCAGGACTGTGGTGTAAATTAAGTTTCTTAAGGCTTCAGCCTTTTTAAGGAAACAAAAATACTTAAATATCAAAATATGAAAGCCAAGCCTGTTAAAGTCTGGCTTTAAAAACAGCAGAGTAACAGAAATGTGCTTTTGTCTAACTATGCTTCCCTAAGAACTGCGGCTGACTCAAAAACAGCAAACACGGATTTAGGTTATGGTTTTTCATCAACATAAACAGAACTTGTTAATTTTATTGTGCATCCATCTGGATTTAGAATTCTGTAACCATTTTTAGCATAACCAACAAAAAATCCCTCTTCACTTCTGCAATCAAGTTTGTCTTTTTTCTGTTTGGGAATATAGGTGAATGTTTTGCTTCCAAAAACCTTTAGATGGTTTAATTTAGGCTTAACTCCATGCCATAATTGGAATGGGGTTACATATTTGGATTTAATTGGCGGTTGGTTACACAGGTATATAGCAGTTGTGATGGCTTCAGACCAAAAGTGTTTAGGCATATTAGCCTCCAAAAGCATGGTGACTGCCATCTCCTTGAGAGTTCTGTTCATTCTCTCTGCCATGCCATTTTGTCCTGGAGAATAAGTCTGTGTAGTCTGATGCTCAATGCCATGTTCCTTTAAAAATTCATCAAAGTCAGCATTGATAAATTCAGTGCCACTATATGGCACAGGGTCTTGGGTTTATAGCCAAATTTGTTAGAGACTCGATTAAAGTGCTCTTTGAATTTTTGAAAGGCTTGACTCTTCTCTCTGGAAAGGTAAGTGTATGTGTACCTCCTGAAATCATCAATAATGATTGTAAAATAAGAGTTGCCACCTGCTGACATTTTGATTCATTGGTCAATAAAGATCAACATGTAAAAGATCCAATGCCTTGTTGGCTTTTCTCTCGGTAACTGGAGGGTGTGGAGCTCTTGTGGCCTTTGCTTTCAAGCATTCTACACATTTTTCATTGTTGGAGCATGCTTTGAACTTCAAGTCTTTTGCAAGCTCCTGATTGGCCAGTCTCTTAATATTTTCCACACTTTGATGAGCAAATCTGTGATGCCATAAAGTTGAACAGTCTTTATGATTGCATGGGTCACATTGTTTGCTGATAAATGCAAAATCTGCATCTGATAATAGCCATGAGATCCTAAGTCTGCTCTAAAAATCAAATTTTTGCCATGAAAACCAAAGCAGGATTGGTTTCTGAAACTGACACGATTGCCTCTTGAAGTTGTGGTTTGCACACTGTAAAAGGAGGCTTGCAAATCTGGTACATAGTAAGCATCAGGGATTTGTAATTTTCCTATTCTGTCAGGACCAAGTTTTGTTTGCAAAATAACAGTGTCTTTTCCCTGTGCAAAACCTTTTTTGACCATTAGCAAGATAGATAGGAAAAGTTACATTTGCATCAAAACCAACAAACCATCCTTTGCTGTTGAAGTAATGTGCACTTGCTCCACTATCTAGGAAAACTTGGCTTTTATGTTTATCTCCAGAAATCTGAAATAATTGTTCATTAATCAAACTAATATCAACATGACTGGAAGATTTCTGTTTAGGGTTAAAAGATGTTTTCTTAAAGTTGCTTTTGCTTTCGGTATTTAGCTCCTGGCTTTGCAGCTTTTGCAGCTCAGCTCTTGACTTTGACTTGTTAACATTATTTTTTATTTGACCTGAAAGAAAAAGAGGCCTTTTGCAAATCTTCTGCAGCAGATTGAGCTAATTCTCTGTCTGTTGTTTTTGTATTATAGTTGCCTTCCATCAAATTCTGCTATTTTGAAATTCAACAACTTGAGCAATAGCATCTTGCAAAGAAACATTTCCTTTAACTTGCAAAGCATTAATTATTGGAGAGTAATATTTTGTAAGGCTAGCCAAAAACAGACCAAGTTTTGCATATTCTGGAAAGAATTCTTCAGATGCTGTTGTCATAAAGCCATTAATATGCTGATTTAAAAATTAGGATAATGCAACTTTGTGTTAACAGGTTTGCTCATGAGAGCTGTTTGATTAGAAGTACTTGGAGAATCAAACTCTTTCTGTAGTTTGTCCATATTTGTTCTGCATCAGTTAAACCTTGGATATGGCATGCAATGCTGGGATCTACAGATAAGCAAATATAAGCAGCAGCTTTTTCATCAAGTTGTTGTTGCTGTATTCCTGCTTCTGTGGGTCCCTGCCCATTCACTGCTGTAAATAGTCTCATTGTAGTCAAGTACATTTGGATTTTCCATGACTACATTTTGTAATTTGTTCCAAGTAATATTTCAGTGGTCATTGTGGGGTTAGGATTAGCAGAAGCCATTCTCTATTGTTAGAGTAGTTAAACCTTTGTTTCAGACCAATATCTTCAGGAAAAGCAGTTTAGAACAAAATACTCAAACCCAGAAGGCCTGGCGGGGGGAAGAAGCCCTGCCCCGGAAGTCCCACTCCCAAAGGCTTTTTAGTTTGGGCACTACGCCCCTAAAAAGTTCACCATCACTGTCCTAATCTGACTAGTGAATAGTTCAGGTAAAGAGAAATATTTGTCTCATTATCTTTCCAAAGAAAGTTGAAAGAGCAAGAAAATGGGAAAAGCTAAGTTGAAAATCTTTGGTGTGACCTAAGTCACATGGTTATTTTGAATTAGAGAGAGAGAGAGGGAGGGAGGAGTTTGCAAGCAGGAAATCCCTATCTAAGGAGAGGGAAAGAGAATGCAAAAATCTTCCAACAAAGGCACCATGTCAGTTAAAGTGATGTCAAACTGGATTATTTCTGCAATGAGAATGCAGTCTGAGAGAATCTGGTGCTAGGGACAAATAATGGTGTGTGTGTGTGACAATTCTTTTCACTTTTTACCATATGTTCTTGGGCCAATCTTTTGGAGTGAGAGTCCCTCCAGATGGCTTTGGATTGCAATGCCCAACATCCCTCACTGTTCTGACCTCTGAAAAGTACTATTCCTTAATTAATGTCAGGTGGTAGGAAAAGGTAAATGCAAATGAGACTTAAGATCCAGCAAATATATATTTTTGGGTGGGGTAAGCAACAGGTGGAGGCAATCCTGTCTTCCCAGGTGAGCCTCACCTCCTGCCTGAAGATCTCTTGAAGAGTAAATGAAATTGACATCTCTTTTTATTTATTGTAATATTTATTAGAGGTGGGTGAATAATTGATGCCTATCCCTTGTGGACTTCCTGGGGCAGGCTGGTGCTTGGTTGGGTGGAATGAAAATTTAATGACACTTGGTTGCCTGGCTGGTTGGGAATTAGGATGTAACTGTGAGGTGTGGTCTTGTAATTGCAAATGCAGGGAGTGCCAAGTCCTCCTGAGCAAAACTGGGAAAAGTTACCTTTCTGGACTCCCAAGTCCATGTTGGCTGTGGAATCTGGCATCTGGAGACCCAAAACAGTAACCTTTCCAGCTCTGCCCCTGAAGTGAAGCGAGATGGCCTCATCCTATCATGTGTGAATAGGGTTGCCTGATGTCCCTTGTTATGAGTGATGTCCCTTATTTGAGGGATGGAAAGCTTATCCCTTATAGGGTTGGCAAGTGTCCCTTATTGCAAGAATTTTTTTTGAGGGATAGAAAGCATGTCCCTTATAGGACTGGCAAAGTGGCAAGTGTCCCTTATTACAAGAAATATCCTTTTTTTTGAGGGATGAAAAGCTTTCCCCTTATAGGACTAGCAGATGTCCCTTATAAGAGATGTTCCCTATTTGAGGGTTCCTTTTGTATGGAATGAATAAGATAATCCCTTATTTTGGGGTGTGGGCTCAGCAAGGTGTAGTGGTTTGAGCCTTGGACCATGACTCTGGGGATCAGGGTTCAATTGCTTATTGGGCCATGGAAACCCACTGGGTGATCTTGGGCAAGGCACACACTCTCAGCCCCAGAAAACCCCATAATAGATTTGCCTTAGAGTCACCATAAGTCAGAAGTGACTTGATGGCACACAACAATAACAACTCTTCTTAAAACTGAATAGTAAGCATTGTGTAATTATTGAATGATAACAATATATTAATTTTACATAGAAAGCCATGACTAGGCGAGCTGAAACCAATACTTTTATTTGATATTTAGGAAGGACAGAAACTTGTTAATAGCTGCTTCCTGATTGACAGTCTTCCATGTCCTGAATTTTGACTGTCCCTTCTTGCTGTTTTGATAACCTGGCAAAGACACCATGTGTAGCAATTCCTGAACTGAATATAATGTGATGTATTCTACCACTAAAGATCCAACTGAATAATCCTAGTGCAATTACTAAAAACTATAACTGCAAATTATTACATCGTTAGATTTCTTATTGCTCAAAAAGTCCATAAACGATTTCCAGTCTTTCAAAAAGTCTTCAGTTGGCTTATCCTTTGGAATGTGTTTTTAACTGTTTTTAGTCTTTTTTTAAAATGTTAATTCTGTTTTAATTTTGGTAAAACAAATTCTTTAGCTTAATTTTTTTTAAAAAATTGTTGTAAACTGCCTTGAATCCCATCTCTGGAGAAAGACAGGGCATATGTTTAATCAATTAAATTGAAACAAACCCTTAAGATCATGCACTTCAGGTACAAAGAGGGCTATATCAAATCCGGTTTACATGATGAAGTTGAGAATGGTAATTTTGTGTGTTCCAATATTCCTATAAAGGCCCTACCCCTCAGTTCATACTCACATCATTTCAGTCGTCTGGTGTGGCAACACACACTTAATGGCACCTGCCATCTGTTGAGTCATTTGTCCAATTTCTCCATGCATCTGTCGATTACAATCTGGGAAGGCAACTTGCAAAGAATACAGTAGGTGCAATATAGGTTCCACTGCTGCAATTCCTAAAACCAATGAGGGACAAGACTATTATGGATCTACCCCATGTCCAACACATCCACCAGCTTTCATAAAGAAGCAATTTTGACATGGATAACACAACTGAATTAAACAGCTGGTGCTTTCCTTCAGCTTTTCATGGTCACACCTAGCTGGGTGCAGCAGAAATGCAGAACATTTGCAAGATGGTGTGGTTGGAGGGCCACCAAAAATGCATTGTGGGGATGTAATCTTAACTCAGGGCTTCATGGTTCTCATCCTTAATCACTAACCTTCAGTAGTTCACTGAAGAAGACCATAACAGGGGAAGCTTAACTTTTTTGATGACAACTCAGGGCTTGTCTACACTGACCAGAATACTCCAGACTGCCCCTGGAGTATTCTGCTCCTGGAGTTGCCCCAAATTTCCTTTGTAACCTCCATATTCCATAGCGACATTGGGTAGCTGTCTACACTCGCGTCCTCGCTGTGCCATCCAGTATTGCTGGCAGAAGTCTCTCTAATTTCACCCAGTGTTTATTGCATGGCTGGGCACCTTGTTGTGACTTCAGAGGAAGTAACTCATGCCAATGGTAGTGGCACCGGGTGCTAGAAAGGACACACATGTGGATGGACAGCCAGTATTGTTGTGGAGTGCTCCAGGTTTTCCTGGAAAATGCTGAGCAAAAGGTAAATGTTTTAAATCCATTTGAAGGGGTGGATGAGGTGGATTCAATGTATAACTGTCATTGCATCTTGAAGACAGTCCACACACAAATTGGGGATTTGGTTCTGCATTGTGAAGACTAGGCACTGTGGTTCATTCAGCCCTTGTAGACCTGGCCTCAGTGGCTGGATGATTCTGGGAGTCATCGTAGCCGAACAAGTAACATTTTCAAACTCTAAAGAAGACCTGGTGCATCTCACCAGAGTTGTTCTGTGCCCTTTGCTCTGATAAGTGCATTACCTCTCTAGGAGGTCATTGGAAAAGTGGGAAAGACCTAGGGAAGAGTGACCCAAAGGATTGTAAGTTGGTGTTGCAATGCTATGCCCTATAAGGAAATGTTTTGAGAGGCCACATTTAGAGGGAGAAGATGACTAAGGTGGGGTGCGGGACAGAGTCAAGGTTTTTAAAATGATGGATTGCATGGAGGAAGTGGGGAAAAGGGCTGTGCCATGCCTGTCACTTAGTGCTGAGACGTAGGATGGGAGTGGCCCAGTGAAACTGCAAGATAAGAGATTTCAAGAGAGATGAAAGACAGGACGTCTTCCTACAGCATGCAGTTCATTAAGGACATTTTGCTGTTGGAAGATCTACTGATGACTAATAAAAATTAACACAGGGCATGAGTGGGCAATTGAGGAGGGCCTTTCCTGGTGCATTTTGGCATGCCAGAAATGATGTAACATCATTTTGGCAGCCATTTTTTGGTCTATTATCAACTAGCTTTTGCTTTTTGAGGGGGATTGGGGGAGCTCTGGTGGGGAGGGGGGCAAACCATTGCAGTTTTGTCCTGTTTGGGGTGTTTTTAACTTCTTTTTGGGTGGAGAAAATCACAGGCAATATGTGAAAAATATGACTAATTTTTAAGGGGTCTAGAGGTTTCATGGGCCAGACTTTTCAGCCCCAAGGGCCCCATGGATGGCACCTCCTTTGGATTAGGAGCTCTGCTAGATTGGGCTAAATGGGGCGAGTTTGTGTGATATGGCTTCTTGGGTTTCAGTGGCTCATTTCCGCTTACTCCACTTTTCCTGGGAGCTGTTTGTAGAAATGTTTTGGTTTCCCAAATGCTCTGTTAAACTATGGATGTGGTTTGCTGAGATGATCCTATGGTTTGAAAGGCTTCCTCTTTCTATTTTGCTTTTTAGAATTATAAATTGAGATCCTGCATGAGACACATAGCATATCTATGTTCTGTGTCCCGATATGACCCCCTAAAACCCACCTTAAAAGCCAGGCTGCCATACTGAGCAAAGGAGTTAGAATCATAGAGTTGGAAGAGGGGCATCCAATCCAGCCCCATTCTGCCATGCAGGAAGACACCATTTTGTTATGCCATTGTATATAATGGGACTTGAACATCCACAAATTTTGGTATCCATAGTGGCTACTGGAACCAGATAGTACTGGCCCAGTGCACTGTGTGCTTGTCCTTCCTTTAGAGACCTTGAGAGAATCAGAAAAGTGCTAGGGCCCAAGAAAAAATGTCAGATGGGTTTGAACTCTCCTACAGTGGCCCTGGTTGTCTCTGTGGGAAGTAAGGGAATGGACTGATCTTCTGATGTCCTCATTATTTGAAAAGGCTGATCCAATTTTCCAAAGATTGTTACCCCTAAATGCATGTGTGTCGGTATCTGGAATGCTGTAGCTCAGCTTTCTTCAACCTGCTATTCCTCCTGCTTGCATTAGACCACAAATCCCCTCATCCCCAGCACCAGCATAGCAGGAACCATGGGAAGCATAGTTCAACACATTTAAAGGGTGCCAAGTTGAAGGAAGCTGCCCTCACTCAGTAAGCCATTATTGATAACCTGACTCCAAATGTCTGCCTCTTAAATACTTAGCATTTCTTCCTTTCTTCCAGATTCCCCCATCCCATCCTCTGCCCCCCTCTCCTTTCCATAATATCCCATTGTTGTAATAAGTAAAGGACCTGGCATGCATTCATATAAACAAAGTAACATTTTTATTTGACCTTTTGCATTACATGGTTCGCTAGGCAAACATAATATTTGTTCAGCAATGAAGGAGCTGATAGCTCTCGCAGAGTACAGAGTCTTGCAAAGTTCTGGTCAAGTTGGTCACTGCCACAGGGATAAGATAGTGGGCATCTGTTTTGGGAGATGCAGGTCCTGGCCTGAGGCCCAGTGATGGTTTAAGCATTGTGGCGGCCATGAAATCATGATTTCAGGATGTGGGAGGTGGAGAAGAGAGATGGGGTTGGTGGCTTAGAGGTGTTTGACTCCATGGTTTCTTTCTTGGACAGTCTCCTCCCAAGTTGAAAATGGTGGGCTTCCATGAGCAGCCTACTCACCATTAGTAGTATTTTGCTTCTCATTCCCACTTGTTTATTAATTGCACTTGTACCTATCCTTTTTCAAGCAAAATGCTCTGGGTAGTACAATTTCACTCTATCTCATACCCCCCAACTGTCCAAATTTGGCAGGGACAGTCCTGGTTATTGTTCCGTCGTCCCCCTTTTTCAGCATCTTTAAGAAAAATGTCCCAGCTACTCTTTCCTCATCTTTCTTTTCCCCTTTGTCCTCAGCTTACTTCAGTTGCTGCAAAGTGAGTCCAAAGCGCAAACATAGCTGAACTCAGCAGAAAGGAGAGCCCTTCCCACTAGTTTTAGGCAAAAGCTAACTGCTGCAGCTTCTCCAAGCTTATGTGTACTTCTTCATTAATAATTTTCCCCATGCTGATCCCACTCTGATGTTGCTTGGCCACACATGTCCCTGCTTCTATAAAGATTAAGGCTAGGTTCAGAGAGAACAGAGAAGCCTGCCCTGGACTTGGATCCCTTCAAGCTTTTGTGATGCACAAATGATATTGTGTTGGGATTTATTAGAATGAGAGCTGAGATGTTAAAAATAACCCCCAGTAAAGCAAAAGCCGGAAAAGCCACTGGCCTAAAGCAACAGGACTTCTGGGTTGGGACATTGTAACCTGCCTGCCTTTCTGCAACTTATGTATATCTGTATTTGAATTCCTCTTTCAACTTTTACTTGTTTCGTTGCCTCCTGCCCTGCCTCTTCAGCTGTTTGGGTCCAGCCTTTGCTTCAAACCCACTTTCTTTCCCCAATCTTTATCTTCCTGGCTTGGCTGGAAATTTGCACTTTAGACTCAGTTTGCAGCGAATGAAGCAACCTCTGACTGTTGAAAAGTCTAGCCTTGCTTATTTTGTACCAGAACATTCCCCCCTCCCTATTCCTGATGCCCTTTGTAATGTATGTAAACTCTTCCTTTCAAAGTCATCCTTGCTATTTTTTACCCCCATATAGAGAAGCCCAAGCTTCCTTTCAAACCAAGTCCTCTCTTAGTCAATGCTTCCTTTGTGTTTGGTTGCCAATAAACCCCTTAGAAACAGAAACAAGCAAGAAACTCATGAACAAAGGAGTGATAGGCAAATACAGCACCCTGTTGAACTTCTATCCAAGATCACTGAAAGAGAGACTTGGGTGGCAGCTCATTTACTCTTTAAGGGAAGGGTGTGGATTACATAGCTTGTGCCCACATGTGATCCATTCCCTCGCTGTGGCCTTAGACAACATATAGTCAATAGTGGGGAATGCTATACCCCCCCAACTGTCCTAATTTGTCAGGGACTGTCTGATGAATCCTCTGTCTTCCCACTTTTTCAGCTGTTTCTAAAATGTCCCAGTTTCTGTTTCCTCTTCCTGCTTCCCCCCTTCATCCTCTGCTTACTTCAATTGCTGCAAACTGAGTTCAAAGTGCAAAACAGTGTGCATGCTTTTAACCTGGCAGCAGGGGAGAGGAGAGGAAGATGTAGTCTTTTGTCCTTCCCAGTAGGCAAAAGCAAACTGCTACAAACGCTCCTAGCTTGTCTCTTCTTCCTCATTAAACATTTTTTGCTATGTTGACCGCCCTCTGGTATTGCTTGGTCACAAATGTCTCAGTTTTCTTCTGTGAAATGTTGGGGGTTATGGCATGCTGGGAGTTGGAATCTAGCACCACCTGGAGCCCATAACTTCTGACTTAAGGGGTCTTTTCAGCAAAAGCAGCAGAGCATCTATAGTGGTAGTTTGGCTGTCATTTTGAATCATTCACAGTGCCTCAGGCCAACTTAGAAAGATCCTGGGTCAGTGTGTGTATGTGTGACTTTTATAATTAAATTACTATTTTGATTAAGGTTTCACACCCCCTCTTTTGTCTACGAGTTTTATAATTAAAAATCCTATTTTGATTAAGGTTTCCTTAACCAGGGAATTTTCAAAAGCATATTATTCAGAATGGATCTACGTATTTTGAGAAGGGGATTACAGACAGCATTCTCAGAAATTTCAAGGACTTACACTTCCATTTCTTCTGAGCTTCACTGAAGGAGGGGAAGACCTCCTTTGGCTTTCCTGATGTTTCCAGATGTTGGATTTCAACTCCCATCATCCCTCACTACTGGGGCTGCTGGTTGTAGTCATTCTAAGGGTTGACATACCATTTATTCCCTTCAAACCCCCCCCCCCCATTTGCAACTACATTTTCCTTCTGAACTGGTCACCATGATGCTAGAAAGAGCTCCCTAAGCAGTTTGTTGTGGTCGCTGGAGTAACTAGCTATCAAGTTACATCAGAAATGTTTGGATGCTAATGTAACTCTGTTGCCAGGGAGATGATGGTCAATATTAATGCCAGTCCATTCCCCCCCCTCTGTACCAACACTGTAACAAACTCACATTGGCAGCGCTGGTAGGGGTGGGTGAGAATTGTTCAGATAATTATTTTGAGGAAAGCAAGATAAAGATATACCCTATCAGTCTGACCAATGGTTTGACTCAATCTAAGCACATTTGATGTATTAAGGGCAGCAAAGCCTAATTCACTGATGGAGAAGAGTAGTCAGGAATCACCATAACTCTCATGAAAGTATCCCAAAACAAAAGAGGAAAGAGACATGTAGATAACGGGAAACAGGAATGCATGGCAGTCCAGATGTTGTTGGACTACAACTTCCATCTGTCTTAGTCACCAGAGTCACTGGTGAAGAATGCTGGGAGTTGCACTCCAGCATCATCATATGGGCCACTTTTGCCTATCCCATAGAATAATCCTTACTTCTAATTACAGTTAGCCCTCCCTATCCATGGATCCTTTGTCCACAGTTTCAACCATCCACAGGTTGAAAATATTCCAAATAGCTATAAATTCCATAAAGCAAACCTTGATTTTGCTATTTTATATAAGGGACACAATTTCACTGTACCATTGTATTGAATAGGATCATGGATTTTGATATCCACGGGGGGTTCTGGAACTAAACCTCAAAGGATACCAAGGGCCCACTGTAAAACACTTTGGATCTTCATGGAACAGGGAGCAGAGTAATCCTTATTCAACCCTTAAGTCCTACCTGTACAGTACTTAGCACTATTTATCCTTATACCAATCACACTTATTGAAGCAGAGAGAGAGAGAGAGAGAGAAAGAAAGTAGCAGTAGGAGATAAACAAAGGATCAAACTAGACAATATGCTTAGCCTTTTTTAGAAGAGGTGCTCTCCTTCCCTCTGTCCCTAGTAATGAAAAATGTCTGTTTGCCGAAATGTGTGGTTTGTCCTCCCTTCCATACCTTTTCTTTAGCATGCTTTGTTTTGTGTTTGGTCATTGGAAGGTAAACAAAGGTTTAATTTGCAAGTCTCATTGCTGAGCTGCATACCTCTGAGGAAATCTCCTTGTGGGAGGAAAAACAGGTCAATTGTAAGGGATGTGCCTGGCCCCTAATGTCTAGTTTGACCCACTGAGAAATAAAATGGGGTGGGAAGAGGTTTTGTGGAAGATGGAACAAGGTGTTTTTTTTTTTTTTTTGAGCTGGGCACCTCCAACAGCATTACACAAATGTTTCTATGATTCCTCACCATTGACTATGCTGGCTAGAGTTAATGAGAGTTACACTCTAAAGACATATGAAGAACTACATGTTTCCCATTCTGTCCCTAATATATACTCTACTAGGGAATAAGTCCTATTGAATTCAGTATTTTGTACTATGAAGTATGCTAACTTTGGCCTGAATCCAACTGGTAATCCCAACCAGAATAGTCCCATTGAATCAGTGAGATTTATGACAATGTTAGCTCATAATTCATTGAATGAGTCAATAGCAAATAGCAATTGCTTTTAAGCTATCAGCTTGACCTGTCTTCCCAGTTACAGCTACTTTGGGGTTCTTTCCTATAAAGGGGAGTTCTACTATAACCTTGTTGAGCTACCTCACTTTCCAGAACTGTCCAAGGTAGATTTTAGCTTGCATTGTTCTCTTGAAAAGTTTCTTCAGCCAACCAAATCTTTTGATGTGCATTATTCTTCCTATCATAGAAAAGATCACCGTACAAAAAGACTCATGCTAGCTTCCCACTGACCCAGTTTTGGAATGCAGTCCAAACTGCTGGTTATCCCTAACCAGCGGCCAACTCTTACCAAGATGGCATTGTTTTCATGGAATTAATACAAAAGAATTATACCAATCATTTGGGAAGTTCCTTTAGGCTTCTCTACATGTCACTGCTTCCTTCAAAGTACTTCAGACGTTTTGCCTCTGGGGGAGACCTGCAGCTTCAGTTGCTCCCTGAGGTTGTTGGTGATCTGCATCCTTCTCTAACTGAGGAGTTTCACTACTTGCAAGTTTTGGGAGGTTTGTAATTTTTCTTTTGGCTTCCTATGAAATTCCTTCATTAATTCCTCTGAGGAGACACCCATAAAATTCATTTCAGATCTCATGTTTGGCTAGGCAGGGTTACAGCAGAAGATCCAATGTCTACCTTTCCAGAATGCAAAGGGATCTTGTAGCATCTTTGAGACTAACTGAGCAAAAGAAGTTGTAGCATAAGCTTTCGTAGACCTGGTCTGCTTTCTCAGATGCATGGAGTGAACTCATGCCCAGAAACTAACATGGCTATATCCCTGAATTATACCTTCCCAGAGTGCCTTTGTCTGTTACAGGAAGAATGGGAGCACCATTTCCTCTTCAAAAGTTGTACCAGGGGAGAATATTAGGGCATTCTCATTTGGCTTTGCTGAACAGAATCCTTCTTTTGGAGGTACATCATCTGATACATAAGAAGTGTGTAAACAGTCCAGCAGAAAGGCACTTGCTCTAGAGTAGGGTCTGGGAAAGAGAGAGAGATAAGGCTGTTTCCTTTCATTTGAATGCAACTATACATTTTGTAAAATTCCCCCTCCCTGCCAAAAACAAAAACAAAAACAACAACATACAGAAACCCTTGGTTTCCATCAAGTTGTACAGGTGTTCTATGGAGAGAGATGCCCAGATTCACTTAGAATTTCTTAGGCAAACTTTTGGGTGGCAAAAAACAAAACCAAAAAGAGAGGAGTCTTTATGTTTGATCTATGTGACTTTGCTTGCACACCACAGAATCTTGGTTCTTGGAGAGCCAATAAGGAATGTTAATTGAATCTCCTCAATTACATCTCCTCCTACCCCAATGTAGTGACTCTGCAACACTCCATAAGCAATTGCATGGAATAAACAAAAGCTAAAGGCCATTGGCTTCTATAGATATTCCAAGAACCATAGCATGTTGCACAGATATGATTCTTTCAGCTGATTACCTATATTAATCACATAGTCTGAGGCAGTTTAAAGGGGGGGGGGAACCCAGAATAAAACAAAAAGGCATAAAACTTTAGGGTTTGAAGGTTTGCAACTTTCTCCAGTGGTGGGTATACCCACATCTTGCACTGGAATGTCTCAACCATGCATGTTTAATGTAGTCATACTAACATGTAAACAGTCCTGAAGGCCATAGCTTTGCTTTCAGGCCTCAACAAACAGTGGTGCTTCCCCTTGTGGACAATTTATTTTGCAACACAAGGGGAGACCTTAGTTTGGAGTCCCCTTACCCCATCTCACATTTCAAAACACCACTTAGGTGTCCCAATGAAACAATCCAACTGGAAGTCAACCATTTTGAACTTGCCCTCCCCTTCCCTCAAATTACGGTCAAGTTAGGTGCTGAGGCTCTGAGGGCTTCTACCGGTGAGTTCTTTAATTTCCCATCATGCTCCATCCTTGAGTGACACGGACAAGTAGATGCCTTGCTGTAAGTGAGTGACTTCTTGTTCTTCCTCAGTTTCTGCATGGAGCGGACCACTCGCTTGAAGATGAGGTAGAAGATCTCACACACAGTGAGGACAATGCAGAGGGCAGAAGCTCCTACCATGAAGTAGGTGAAGATCTTCTTCTCTGTAGGCCGAGCAATGTAGCAGTCTACTGTATTTGGGCATGGTTGCAGGTCACACTTGACCAGGCGTGGCAGGTCAAAGCTGTCCCATATCCGATGAAGAAGGTAGAGGAAGACGATCTCTATACCCAATTTGAAGAAGAGGGTGAGGAGGTAAGTCCACCAAAGGCCACCATGTTTCTTGCCAGTGTTGCTGTAGAGCTTGGGACAGTTCTCCCCATTCTTCTCTCTATTCTTCCTTTCTCTGTCCTCACGATAAGCCACATGCATAATGACCAACAGGGAAGGACAGGTGACAAAAATAAGCTGCAGGGCCCACAAGCGGATATGGGAGATAGGGAAGAAGTTGTCATAACAGACATTGGTGCACCCAGGCTGCCGGTGGTTGCAGTCAAAGTCCTTCTGCTCATCTCCCCACACTCGTTCAGCGGCCACCACATAAACTAGGACCCGGAAGACAAAGACAACAGAGAGCCAGATGCGCCCAAAAGCCGTGGAATACTTGTTCACCCCGCTCAGCAGGCCTTGCAACGTCTTCCAGTCCATGGTGACAAAAGTCTGTGAAGGCTTTGGTCACCTGAGCCTGATGAGAAAGGAGGAGAGAAAAAAAGACCAATATTAAAATTGCTCCACTGGTTGCCAGTTCATTTCTGGGGAAAGTACAAAGTGTTTAATGCCCTACATGGTTTGGGTCCAGGATACCTATGTGATCACCTCTTCTCATATAATCCACTCCATACACTCACGTCCTTTGGGGGGCATTTACTTCAACTGGCCAGAACTAGACAGGCAACTGTCACCAAGAGGACTCTTTCACCCCTAGATTCTGGAATGAGTTTCCGGGAGAGACCAAACTGTTTAACATGCTGTCTGAATTCAAAACAGCATTAAAGACATATCTCTTCCATCAGATCTACCCAGTCGATTTTAAACTGTAAATTTTAAAATGGTATATTTTAAATTTTATCTTGGATGATTTGTAATGTGTCCTATGTTTATGTGCTTTAACTTAATGTGTTTACATGATTTTATGTGTTTTAATCTATATAGTACCCTGCCTTGAGCCTCGGACGGAGGTGGATAAGAAATTAATATTGTTGCTGCTGCTGCTGCTGCTGCCTCTGTTATTATTATTAGTCAATTTCCACCTTACTTTTCTCAAACCAGAAACTGATGATGGATAAAGTAGAGGCTAGTTGTGTATTTCAGTCTCCCCCCCCCCTTTTGAAGTTAGATTTTAAATATAGGATTACAACAAGGGAGGGAGAAAGGGGAAAGGAAGCATGCAGAATATGAACAGAAGCCAGGCCAAGGATAGGGAAAATGCCCCATGGACCACATACGTCCCTCAGGGTTGCTTTTGTGGCAACAAGGGGCATTTTTTGGGTTGACTTCCTGTTGGAATAAAAGCCCAAAATAGCCGAAAGGGAGAGGCAAAATCATGGTGAAATTGTCAGCATTGGGGGCACTTTTTCCTATTTTTTTTTCTGAGGGTGAGGCGACAGTGAGAGGTAGCCCCCCAACATCTTCTGGAGAGCCATTGCACCCCTGACCCCAACAGCTGCCTCCCTTGGGCTAGCCACATACAATTAATATAAACTGACCATATTTCCAGAAACATTTTATTTTAAGTTGGAGACTATAAAAAAGAAATGTATGCATAGCTAAAGCAGTGCCAACGGAATGATAGATGGTGGATGCTTATGTTTACAGCCTCAGAGTATACTTGTTTTTGCAACAGTAACATCATGCAGTCTCAAATCACGTTGACACTCAGTTAGCTTCCACGTCACAGGGATATAATTAAATTTAAATTTAGTTTAAATATAATTTAAAAGGCCATGTACATCTACACATTTCAAAGATGTCTCTAATACAGATTTAATACATTGTCATGCAAACAGCCAAAAATATGATCACTACTAAACACACTCATATCTTACTCCACAAGGAAACATTCTCTGTCTTATGTTGCCAACATTATATTGGAGACGATAGTTTCTTAGTAAAGAGCTCTATGGCTGAGAATTTTAAATAGCTCTCCCTAAAATGGAAACCTTAGGATTTGATAGTATGAAACCATGGCTTTTGAAATGAAATCACAGTGCTAGAACTATGTGGTGTGACGGGACCCATGGTGTGGTCATGAGTCAGAATTTGATTTGAGCTTGAAATCAGAGAATTTCAAGAGTTTTTCCATTCCAAGGACAGGTTTGCTATTCCAGCTGGCTGACCATACCCACAGATTTTTGTCCATGGATTCAACAATCCATGGCTTGAAAATATTCCCAAAAAATACAAATTCCAAAAAGTAAATCTTGATTTTACCATTTTATAGAAAGGAAACCATTATTTGACTGTACCATTGTACATAATGGGACTGGAACATCCCCGGATTTTGGTATTCATAGGGGTGTGTGTGTCCTGGAACCAAACCCCAGTAAATACTGAGGGACCACTGTAATTGGATGAAAGACACTTTGAAAGTTTCCCAGTTTCTTAGCACCATGGATTTTGCAGTGCTCAGATGTAATGCTCATTTATATGTATTTAGGAGAGAAATGCCCTGTGTTGTAGTTTCACTGTCTTAAAGGTTTACATACATACAAAATCTCTCTCTCTCTTTATCTCTCTCTCTCACACACAGAGTTTTGGAACTGTATGGAACGCTAGGTTTTGGCCAAATGTCTGATTTAAGTAGAATTTATACAAATCTGGCAATAATACAAGCACGACTCACACCATCTGGATTCACCTTGGTGATGTGGAGCCTCAGTTGACTCTGCTTTTATTTAGGGCATCCAGTTTGCTCTTGTAGCAAAGGTTCATATCACAAGATATATTCACTTTATGTGGAAGAAAAGAGTCAAGTAATTGTTAGGCAATTATTTCTAGTTGACTCCCAGCCTTGGTAGCTTCCTGATTGTTTCTTCACATAACTAAGCCACAGGACAAGTATCTAATAAGAGTTTAGGTGAGGAGCAAAGGGTTTTCATTTGACACGCCCTGTTTTGAATGCAGGACCTGATGCTCATGCACAAGCATCCATGATGGATGAGAAGACCACAAGTAAAGAAATGTCTGTAAAATTCAACATTACCACTTATTGTTCTGTCTGAAGGCTGCAACAAATGGTAGAGATGGAAAGAATATTTGAAAAATAGTTGTTTTTTTTGAGTGTTGGGAAAGCCTGAGAAGGAGAATCTTAGACTGAGGAGAATCATTACAGTGAAATATTTATTTTGCTCAAAATTTGCATATGGGTGCATGTTTACAGGGGAAAAAAATATTCTGGACAGGAAACAATATCTTTTTCCTGCAGGAAAATGCTGATTTCTGTGCAGAAAATGCTGGGGGGGGGGGGTGTTGTGCAATTTTTGCATATAACAGGTCCCAAACTACAGAATTTTCTGCACAGAATGGAATATTTCTTCACAGAAAATGCTGCTTCCCATGCAGAAAATGTTGCTTTCTGTGCAAGAAAACCATGTACAGATTTTGTGGAGAATAAATCCCAAACCGGGAACTGTCTTTGAAGACTGCACAATTTTCAAAGAGTTTCTTGCAGTGGGATGAAAATTGCAATAATTGCACATTGTTTCATTTGAGAACAAAATTAGTGAAGAATTAGATCTCTGGTCAGTGGCAGAATACAGACTTGGAAATGGCACACTTCAGCTTTTGGTATCTCCAAAAGAGTTATGAAATACTTTTTAAAAACCCCATTTTTGATGTTATTTGATGAATCCGGATTCTTTTCTTATGGCACTTATACCTCTGTGCAGTAACACAGATCTGCCCCCCTTCAGACACAGAAAAACTTGATGCAATCTTTTTTATTACATCAAGATGGTTTTTCCCTTTCTGCTTGGAAGAGTTCCAGATGAGTGCATTGGTAACACAATTACAAACTGTGTACATTTTCCACATTAAAACCAGGATTCAGGTGGAGTGAGATTCAGGGCAAAAAAAGAATGCAATATGGGGAATCCATTTTTTTTTCTTATGTGTCCAACCTCAGCCTTCCTTTTCAGTTTTATTTTAGTTTTAGTTTTGCATCTCCACCCTGACAGGGTATCCTCATGTCTCTGGTTGCCAAAGCACTAATGATTTCATTCCATTTGCTTTGTCTCATCTTATCCTAAGTGTAGGTGAAAATTTTGCTTTGGAACAACAACAAAATCTTCCAATATATCCAGGAGTGTAGTTATGGGGAAAAGCAGCATGGTTTAGTGCAATGTTTCCCAAACTTTGGTCCTCCAGGTTTTTTGTACTTCAACTCCCAGAAGCCCTAGCCAGTTTGGCCAACATGCAGGAATTCTGGGGGCTGAAGTCCAAAACATCTGGAGGGCCAACATTTGGGAAACACTGGTTTAGTGGTTTATGCATTGGACTATGACTCTGGAGATCAGGGTTCAATTCCCTGCTTGTCCATGGAAACTCACTGGGTGACCTTCAGTGAGTCACACACTCTCAGCCCCAGAAAACCCCATGATAGGTTTAACATGGGTTTGCCATAAGTCAGAAATGAGTTGAAGGCACACAACTGGGGGCCTCTACAGATGGTGCTTTGCACCGTCTTCAAGGCAGGGAAGGGGAGGGGCAGCCACATGCCGGGTGCCCCAACCCCTCCCCGAAGGCGTCCTGATGCCATTTGTCATTACGCATGGCGCGTGGTGTCAGGACGTCCTTCCAATGCAGCGTTTTGATGCGTTGTGCCGGAAGAGGTGCCTAAAAGCCGTGCGCCGGCTCTTGGGGTGGCCTATTTGCCACCTGTGAAAGGAGCGTCATTTTGGCGCTCCTTTCCGAGGCAGCAAAAGGGACGATTGGGGCTGATGCATCTGGCAGCCTCGGCCTCAACCCTCTGTTTCCCGGGGCAGTCCATGGCTGCCCGTCTGCATCCCCCCTACAAGGGGGGGGGGTGAGGATGAGCTCTTTGTCCCCTTAATAATCCTTCTGTGTTGAAATTTTCCTTCAGTCCCCAGATTTCTAGCATTGTAGAAAGTGAGACAAGGAAAATCTTGTACAGTGAGAACTCTTCTATTTTCTTTTATTTATTATGACTTGAAGGCACACAACAACAACAACAACAACATTCCCTTGGTAACTCTGCCTGCCTCTTTTCTCTGGATGCCTAGACTCTATTTTTAAACACTTAACTGAAAGTTTAACTTACTGCAATGCTAGAAATTTGGGACTGCAGGAAAATTTCATTGGAGGAGGCAGAATTCAAATGAGATAACACCCTCATTTTGACAACTGCAACACTGTCAGAGATTTTTTTTTTTTAAGAAAAAGAACTCAAATATGGAATAAACTGAAACTATTAGACTCACCCAGCCAGGCAAAGGGATGCCATGGGTTGAATGCTGGGCAAGGGCTTGGAGAGACCAAAGTGCAAATCCCTACTCAGTCATGGAAACTCCCTGTGTGACCTTAGGTATGTCACACCATCTCAGCTTAAGAAGAAGACAATAGCAAATCTCTTCAGAATAAATCTTGCCAGGAAAACACTATGATAGTGTTGCCGTAAATTATAGTCAACTTGAAGGTGCATAACTACAGCAACAAATATTATTAGAAGTCTGTTTTTGAATCCCAGTGTGATCAGACATGTTAGCACTGAATCTGTTAGAACTGAATTTGTATCAGCCTTTTTATTTTCCTGAGAGGTGCCATGTTTTGAATCCCTCTATGGTAATCAGATACATACAACATCATTCTTTCTACACTGGGAATAGCTGTCCATTCTATATTTGATGAGAGTAAGTCTGGGATAGAAAATCTGGGATTGGAAAAAAAAGTATGACCAGTTCTACATTATCAACCCTTTGCATTTTTAAAAGAATCTCAAGTTCTTCTCACACCAGATTAGAAAACAAAATGTGAATTGGGGTCAAACAAATGGCCATCCTTTGCCCACTGCTGTTGAGTGACTTTCAATCTGTAAAAAGTGCTAAATGTGGCATTTTTTCAACTTTTCTGAAAATTTCAATTTTTCTGGGAAAAAATGAAAAAAAACCCCGGAAACCCCCTGGGGGAAAAAAACCCACAATTTCCCCCCCTGGCTTCAAATTTTCTGGAAATTTTACATCTCTAGTTACCACTGGCAGGTGATCATGTTTCTCTCTATGATGTGGGGAAGCTTCAACTTTTGGGATGAAGAGCGTGGGCCATAGCCAAAGGCACAAGGGCAGGTCAGCAGAGTTACCGGACCACCATTAATCCCTGCCTCATTCAATCCAGCTTGGGCTCTGTCGGGACAAGAGGAGCTTTTTTGTTCAACAACTCAATTAAATTTCAGTTCTCTTCCTTCTCTTTAATTGTGCTACTTGTCAGCTATTAACTTTGAGCCTTTTGTGCACTGGGAAGGAACACACCAAACTGGTGGAACGGCTTTCTTTTTAACTCCTTTGGTTCTGGCATTCTTCCTCCCACCTTCCACAGGATCACATGGACAGTCAGAAATTGATGCTTTGTGAGTTTTCCATACTTTGCATAGAGAGAGAAAGAGAGCTCCTTTACTTGCATCAGCTGTAAGCCATTGTAGTAGAAACTGAGTATTCTGGCATAGAGATTTTGGTGTTGGACTATGACTATTAAGACTAGGGTTTGATTCCCAGGTCAGTGATGAAACTTGACCTTGGGCAAGTCACACACTCTCAGCCTCAGGGGAAGGCAATGACAAATCACCTCTGGACAAATTTTGTCCTGGGTTGTTCTACCCACTATGTTTGCAAGGAGTCCAGGTACCATGTGGTGAAGGGAGAAGCTTCCAAAAATTTGCTATGGCAAGCTGACAGTCCTGGCTGGCTTCCTTGCCACCTTTGGGCTGGTGGGCCAGGTAAACCTCACTCTCTGAGAACCCTGGAGAAGCATGGCAGAACCCACCAAAAGTCAGTCCCTTCCCACAAGCATACCAGATGGCACCATCATGAGATGCCACCTGGTGCCATCTGCACTCCCCACATCCTCCTAGAAATGCCCCTGGGTTCCTACACTACAACAAGGAGGAATCCTTCAATATGTTTCAGCAAATACTTTATCCAAAACTCAAAATATGCATGTGTGAAATGAAACAACCAGGTCAAATAAGCCTTGCATAAATAAACAAAGACATTTTCTTTCTTCTAGAGATCATTTGAAAGCTTTTTCCAAAACGCATCCAGGGACATTTTTTTCTTTCACCAGCTTCCATTTTTCTTATGATTTCCATTTTGGTGGCCAAAGTTATAGAATTAATGCTTTTTAAAGTAAGAAGTAAGGCAGTCTTATCTGTTCTCCACTTTTTGCATTTCATGCATGCTCAATTTGGGATTTTTGAGGGAGTTGCTATTTACCTCCCCAGTTGCAGGCAGGCACACACAGCTACAGTATTGGCTAGAGTAATATCCGGTCTTTTCCCATCTTAAGCTTCATTGCATTGTTTACTACAATGCTGGGTGGGACTTCTGGGAGGTGAAGTCCAAGCATCTTTGAGAACAGAGACTGAGGAAGTTAGTTTTTAGTACAACACCCAGAATCCCCCAGGTAGCATGAGATTTGTAGTAAAGTAAAGCCTCAAAGATCTGGCTGTGAACCATGTCCCTGGAGAACCACTTGCCAATGATCTCCTGGGATACATACAACATTTGCCTGAAATTGTTCCCTGCCTTTGGAACTTCATCTTTGGCATTTCCTATTTGAAATGATCTGACAAACATAATTGAACCTGATGTAGGGAAGGGAGGCAGGCTGTCTACTGGGTTTTCTGAATAATGTGATATGACCTTTGTCAAAGATTTCTCAGTTCTGTTTTGTCCCTGAACCCTCCCCTCCCCAAAGCAATTTAAGTTCTTTTTTTCTTCGGTACAATATACTGAAAATGCTATAAGAATTGTTCATAGAGTGTTGTAATGGTGGTGGTGAGCCTTCATGTTGTTTTCAACTTACAGTGACCCTAAGGCCAGCTATCATGTGATTATCTTGGCAAAATTTGTTCATAGGGTTTTTTGCCTTTGCTATTCTCTGAGGCTGAGAGTGTGTAATTTGCCCAAGGTCACCCAGTGAGCTTCTTTGGCCAAGCGAGCATTTGAACCCTGGTCTCCAGAGTCATAGTCCAACATAGTCCATAGTCCAACTACACCACACTGGCTCTCAACTCTCTCTGTTTAGATCCAAGAAGGACTCCAACAGTGAATTGGGCTAGGACCTTGGATTCCCTTCCAGTGCTATGATCCAGTGAACAGCAATTGGATTTACACCCTCATTCCTAGAAATATGTCAAGGAAGTCTTTAGAGACAGACGCATGTGAGCATAAAACAAAAAGGTTGTATCAAGGGCAGGCAAGTTTGTTGCCTTCCAAGCATTGGACTGCAATATCCATGACCCCTTACTCTATGCTGGCAAAGGGCTGATGGGACTTGAAGTCAGGCAACATCTGGATGGGAACAAGTTCCGCACCCTATACCAATCATCTTTTGTTTGGATAATTAGCCAAGAGCTTCAAAGCTAATTGAGCTATTATCTTCTCTTGCCAACTTCTCAACCAGTCCCTACACCTTTCTTTAAGATCACCTTGATGGGGAAGGAATGAGTGGCATCAAGGGATGGAAATCATATGTCATTCCCTTGTTAAAACAGCCTGACTTGCTACTGGTTCATCTCCAGGCACAATTCAAAGTGCTGGTCATGACCTATAAAGCCCTACATGGCTTAGGTCCAGACTATCTGAAAGGATGTATCTCCCTATATGAACCTGACAGAATCTTAAGATCTATAGGGAGAACCTTTTTATGATCCCACCACCATCACAGGCTTGCTTGGTGAGGAAACAAGAGCGGATTTCCTCGGTGGCTGCTCCTAACCTCTGGAACTCCTTTCCAAGGCTAGGCTGGCATGTTCTCTGTTCTGCTTTCATTGGCAGGCAAAACCCTTTTTCTTTAAGCAAGCTTTTAGACATGTTATCACACGCAAGGAGGCTTTTTATTGGGGTGTGTGTTTTATTTTTAAACTTTTGTATGATTTTTTAAAAATATATATACTGTTTTAATGTGATCATTAAGAAAAATTGTTATATTTCAATTGGTTCTTTTTCTGAGCCATCTTGGGTCCCACTCCAGGAGAAAGGTGATATATACAATAAATAAATAAATAAGATTAATCTTCTATTGTCTGCAAACCAAATCATGCTGAAAAGCCCAGTGCTGGGGTTGGAGAAGGGAGATGAAAAAATTGACAAACCTAGCTCTGTCTCAGTCGACTGGATGAATCAGACTGCCCCAATGCTGCCAATTTTTATATTGCCTATAATCACACTTGTGACTCAACAATTTCCTGGTGTTTGCTGTGCCCACATTTGTATGGATTGAGTAGCTCTGGATTTTAAACCCTTTCTATGCCTCAGTATTTGCATTGATGAAAGTGCTCTTAGCTGCAACCCTGATTTTTTAACTGCAGTTAGCAGGAAGTTGGTGTTATGTTGACTCTAGGTCATGAAGACCTTAGCTGTTGCTTCTAGAAGTGAAAAAGGGATGTCAACAGAACTTGGAAAAGTTACTTTTTGGATAATATATCCCACAGTCAGCAAAGGCACTGGTTAATATCGTGGAGGGAGTCTGGGAGTTGCCATCCCCCCAAATAGCAATGCTAGCCTCCTGATGTCCGAAACCCTTGATATTTGGCACAATTTCATATTTCAAATACAACTGTTTGAAATTTTGAAACTGGACTTCTTTTTTTAAAATGAGTCCAAATGCAAATAAAATCTGCATTTTTACTAGAGCCCAAAATGACTAAATTGAGCCTAGGTGCTTTGGACATATCATGAGACAATATGACTCTTTGGAAAAGACATTAATGCTTGGTAATGTGAAAGGCAGCAGAAAAAGAGAAAGATCACATCACAGATGGGCTGATTTTATCAAGGAAGCCATAGACCTGAATTGTAAGACCTGGGCAGGGCTGTTAATAACAGGATCTCTTGGAAGCCTCTCATTCATAGAATTGTCAAAAGTCAATAACACCTTGATGACAAATGACAACAACAACAACAACAACAACAATAATATGGTTTGTTTATATATCCTGCCTCTCCCTGCGGATCGAGGCAGGAAATATGCAAACAAAGAAAATATGCAAACTGGACATATTCAGAAAATGAGGGATGTCTCTAGTGAATGGATTTTTATTACAAATGCTAATAATCAATATGCAAATACAATGTGACCCCCATATCCACAGAATCGATGTCCATGGTTTCACTTACTCACTTCCAAAAAAACCCTAAAACATACTCTCTAGTCATTTTCTAGGTCCTCCAGTGTGATTCCATGATATGCTTCTGGCAGAGATTGACCATAAGAGTCATACTGGAGGATGTAGGGATTTCTAGAGAGGTATTGTCTCTAGGAATATATAGGTGCTCCAGCACAACTTCTGTCAGAAGTCATTCATTTCAACAGGGTTAGTTATATTCCTTGGTTTCATATTTCTATGGCAAGTCTGGGAATGTATCCCCCAGAGATACAGGAATCATACTGTATTGATTTCATGGTGTACACTTAAATTACAACTTTTGGCATAGATGCCATAGACTGGATCTAGATTTAATTCTACCTAGAGAAGGCCCATCAACATTAGCGGAACAGATTAGTCATGACTAACCTAAGCCCCAGTGCTTCCAATGGTGAGCTATTATGGTGAACTCTGGATCCAACCTGTCCTATTTTTGTCCTTAGCAGATACTATTTTTTCAAACTGTTATCTCAGCAGAAAATCAAAAATGATATTATTTTTAAAAACATGGCTGTTTTTAAGGTGTCAATATGAAATCCCAAGAGCAATGAGCTGTTAAGGTAGTGTTAGATACCAAACAGTCCTTGTGCGCTAGGTAGAAAACATTACCATACCCCCACCCCCAAAGAAAAAAATAATCTTAAGTGTTCTCCAAATAGATACCATGAGGACCACATTCTTTTTGGTGATTTGCTTGCTTGACTCAATGTTGATTGAACAGAATTCCTTAGAAACACTTGTGTGGATGAGTTTGTCCAAATGACCAGGATTCCCCCCCCCCCCCTTGAAGGTCAACCCGCCCCTTGCTTCTTTAAATCAAAATGGCCTATTTTTTTATTCTTGCAAAAACTTGCTCAAAGTGAACAGGTTTATAACTGTGCTGCTTTGCTCCTGCATTCCATGCAGTACTTAAATGGGAGTTCACTGGTGAAAGAGTACATTGCAGGTGAGTTGTCAGTTTAATGTTCAGAGCTGAAGGGGAAAGCATTAACCTCTGAATTGCTGGTGAATTAGGAACTCACCTGCAAACAACCTTTCTGGGTTGGATGTCTTCAAGTTGTTTCCGACTTAATGGTGACACTAAAATGGCCTTATCATGGGGTTTCTTGGCAAGATTTTTTGAAAGGGGGTTTGCCCTTGCCTTCCTCTTAGGCTGAGAGAGTATGAGTTGCCCAAGATCAGCTGATGGGTTTCCATGGTCAAACTGGAATTTGAACTCTGCTCTCCTAAAATGCTACTCCAGTACCCAAAACAATACATCATGCTGGGTATCAAACAATCTCTGCTTGGAATATTTTCATTTCAGTGTCTTGGAATCAGAGAATCAAACTTTGGGTTTAATGCTGGAGTGTGGAAAAGATGACCCTTCAGAGCATGGTCTATTTTAGTGGAGAGAGAAAGAGATCGCATTGATGCCTAGAGATTCTTCTTCTTGTTGTCACTGTTGTTAACATCATTTATACCTAACACCCCCCCCCCCCCATGAGGCCCAAGTAATATGAACACAATGAAGTTGAAACATACAAAAGACTGGATTTAAAAGAGAAATGAACTATTAAGCAAATTAAAACAATTTAAAACATACCATTACAAATGATAAAATGCTATTTAAAAACAAGACAATCAAAACAATACATTGCCTTCTTAAAAGCCCTTACTTTTACTTTTAAAACTCTGATTCTCAAAAGCCTATCAGAGTACTACTACTACTACTACTACTACTACTACTACTATTTCTACTACTTATAGGAGCTATTCAAGGTGCTGAAACCTAATCCCCAAATAGATTCAGCACCCTGGATAGCTCCTTCAAAATTTGGATTGAAACCCAGCGTACATTCACCAACCCATCGACATGAGGGCCACTCACTATCAGATTTTTCACTAAGGCTAGTTACAGAGACCAGTGGTTCTCAAACTTTAGTTCTTCAGATATTTTGGACTTCAGCTCTCAAAATTCCTGACTGTTGGCCAGTCAGGCTGGGGCTCCTGGGAGTTGAAGTCCAAAACAACTGGAGGATCAAAGTTTGGGAATCGGTGCATTACAGCATGCTGGTTAGAGTAGACCTATTCAATCAGTTGTTGAATAGTGAATCAACACATAGGTAAATCCCAATGATTCGATGGCTCTACTCTAGTATGGACTAAATCAGAATTTAGGCTAATGTTATCATTCAAATTCAAGCCAAGCCATAACCCTTTGACCTATGAAAGGGATAACTCATGAGAATACATGTATGCTGATAACAACCATATACCATACACACACGCACACACACACAGAGAGAGAGACAGACAGACACATACATAGACATACACACACCATATACCATGCTCTAGTTTGGATTAAATCACAATTTAGGCTAATGTTGTCAACCCTGCTAATCAGAAAGTTCTGGCACACAAAGCCTTAACTCTATTTTGTCACCGGCTATGATCCTGTACAGACCAGAATATGATCATACCTAGAATCAGATTACAAAGGGTATGAAGTGTTAATTTACCCCGTCCCCAGATGCCTCTGAACAACTGAATGAAGCCACAGGCTATGGCACAGAGCAAAAACCATGAGCTTATCATGTACTAAGCATCAGCCACCATTGCAACATCTGACACACAGTGACCCTGATTGGTTGATTATAGGAAGTACTTCTTCATGCAACACATAATTAAGTTATGGAACAGGTTACCACAGTTGGTGTTTGATGGTTGAAAAATGATTTGGAAAAACAAAACCTAATAGAGGATGAATTTATTATTGTTAGCATTGGAAACTAAACAGAGCTTCCATAGGTAGGAGCAGGCAGAAATAGCGATGTCTCTGAGATGTTGGATAGCAATATCTCTGAGAAGTTTCTAGGCCAAAGCACCTACTCCCTCCTTGTTAAGAAGTAGTGGGAGTAGGTGCTGTGGCCTAGAAATTTCCTGCTATATGTTTTCTATATGCAAAGTATTTTTTAAAATGTCTAGCAGGGCTGGGGAATGTGTAGTCATCTTGATGCTGTTGGACTTCCACTCCCATCATTTTCACTATTTGCTGAGCTTCCTTGTGATACTGGGAGTTGCAATACAGCCATCTCTGGTGGGCCACTTCTTTCCAAAATGTAGAGAACTCCAGTGAAATATTTGCATGGGTAAACCAGCCCTATAAATGAAGACTTTGTGCTTTCAAACCATTCCAAGTTCTTAGGACTGATTCTTCACACCAACTCAAGTCATCCTGTTGCTTAAAGAGAAGACTAAATGGTACCCTCCTTGTTACGAAGAATACTTTATTTAAAGTCTTGCATCAGTTAAATGCCAGTCCCTGCCTTCATCTAGCCTTGCCCCTACCCTGTGGTGGCTCCTGAAGCAAGATGCTTCTCCCCGATGTATGCCAGGGTGTGTCTTCTAAGCTTCTAATATATATTCAGATATACATCAGACTTCCTTATCATCTCGCTCTGCTACTCTTTCTTCCTGAACAGATGTCTTACAGAACTTGAGAAAGCTTCCTTGTTTTTGGATCGCAACTTCCATCACCTCAAGGCCATGCTGGCTGGAGACTATGAGTATTCCTAAGCTCTGATCTTTTTTCCTCTATGGCTCCACAAATGCCTTCATTTTCTCTGTATTAGTAAACCAGAAGTGGGGAAACCCCAATGCACTTTTTGTGGCCCCCAAACCTATAGGTCATGCCCCAAATGCCTGGTTGTTGTTATCTGCCTTTATATATTATAGACAGCATATTAATAGGCCAGTTTGGTACAGTGGTTAGATTGTTGGACTAGAGACCAGGGTTCGAATCCTCACTTGACCATGGAAACCAACCTTGGGCAAGTCACATTCTCCCAGCTTCAGAGGAAGGAAAAGGCAAACCCCTTCTGAAAAAATCCTGCCAAGAAAACTCCATGATAGATTCTACGTAGGGTCACCAAAAGTCAGAAATGACTTGAAGGCACACATCAACAATTAACATGCACATGCAAATTTATATTTTGAGAGAAAATTATGTTTTGACTGAAGTTCTATGGTTGTTCCTATGTGCCTCCAAGTCAACTCTGATATATGCCAACCCTATCCTAGAGTTGTCTTAGCAAGATTTATTCTGAAGACACATGCCATTGCAATTGTCGTTGGCTGTTGGAGAGTAACATGCCCAGTTCACCCAGTGGGCTTCCAGGAGGTGAGTGGGATTTGAATTGTGATCTTTAAGGCTCCTGGTCCAATACTCAAGCCATTACACCATGCTGGCTCTCTGATCTCATACTACCTTGTAGGATTGTTGTGAGGACAATGTCAGGAGGACAGGAACCCCATGTAATGTCTTGAACTCACTGGAGGAAAAGCAGAATACAGGTATAACAAATAAGAATCTCAGAATGTTTACTTGTGTTAACCGCCTATTCAACAATCCTGTAAGGTAGGATAGACACACCTTATTCTGTATTTCAGACCACAGTATTGTAGAATGAGGTTCCTAAAAAAGTTTGTTGGGCCAATTGGGGATTTGAAGCCTGGTCTTTTGGAGTCCTAATCCAACACTCCAACCACTACACCATGATTGCTCTATAAAGTTCCTGGATGCCTCCCTCCCCATTCTTGTGAAGATAAAAAGTCAACTAAAAATCACCCAAACCTCAGAAATTATAAAATTTCTTTATAACACTCCAAAAGCTTTGGCTTGATCTGCCTTCCACAACCCACTCCCGATGAAAGAAAGAAGCAGCTAAAAATTGACCAAACATAAAGCTAGAACAAAACTGTCACTGATTTCCAGACACTGATAGGTAACCCAAAATGTATCAGTACAGCCCACAGGGTGAGTAGGGTCCCCTATCCCCCCCACAAACTTTTAAAATTGTGAAAATGTACAGTAAACAGGGTTTTAAGGGGAAACTACTAGCTTGTGGTGGGGAGTGGGGTGGAGGAGAGATTAGGGGCTGCAAATAAATACAAGGAGGAAAACATCAAACCCCATTCTCTTTCCCTGCCTGATGTGCTCCAAACCATATACGGGTGCTTTTCCCCCATAGGAAAACAATCAATCACCATAAAAGCATAGTATCCTAAGCTAGTGTGACATTTGTTCTTTACATGGGAGTAAACTCCCCAGAAAACAGCGAGTGTGACCTTTTAGTTGAACTGACATTAGATTGCATCGTTTGGCTTTGTTTCTTAGGTCAGAATGTTGTCTTCTCTCTGTCTCTTAATGGAAGAATTGAACACATGCCTAACCCAAAGTATTCAGAAATGTTTAAGTTTCACTGGATCAGGTCCAGAGAAAGAACCAGAAGAACACCCATACTCCCCATCTCTTCTGAGATACTTTCTTTTCAACCTGAAATCCTGTCTCCAAAGTCCCCATTCCCATCAGGTTTCAAATGCCAAACCTTGACAAGCCGTGAAGGTGGGTCAAACCACTTAAAGCAAAATTTAGGCACTGAAGCTGAGCCTTTCTTTATAACTGACATCAAACACACACACAACCACCAACAGTAACTCGTAAATTCTACCAACCATGTGGTTTTGATTTCTTCCCTTGGCAAACTGATCGCACAGTTTCTGCCAGGAGGATCTAAACTGTGCAAAGAAAGAGAACTAGTGGAGAGTCTCTATTGGAGTAGCAAACATTGCTTTGAAATGGGATTGACTTAAAAATGATATATGCATCCTGATTATTGATCAGATTAGATATCCAGAGATCCTGTTTACTGTGATTTTCTGAAGAAAAGAATTCATTCTGCATCAAAGTTTATTTTTTCTGTCTGTAAAACACAGTCAGTATGATCTATGCTCAACCTGGCTGCATTGGTCTCAGACTCACCATGATTTGTGGCAGAGAACTAATACTTCCAACTTTCGTTTAAAAGAAAGACAGGTAGGACATTTGCTCTATCCACCTTTCTCCTGAATTTTCGGCAGTCCTTCTTCACCAGGATGAAAACAAAAGAAAGAGGAGGGAAGGATGATGATGAAGTGGAAGAAGTTAAAAGTTCTGCTTACCAAGTCAGGATCTCCTTTGGCCTTGCCTTGCCCTTGCCAGCCTGGCCAAGAGAAAAGCAGCAGGCTTCTCCCCAGTGAAGGCAAGACCACCACCTTAGAGTTTATGCCATGAAACTTTCTCCCTGCCCTGCATAGAGAAGCAGGCAAGGCGCTCGGCTCATGGCACTGTAATGAGCTGCCTTATTTTTGTGTGACTAATGAGGGTGTGGTTTGAGTCCCAGTGTTGTGCAAGGGGAAAGGAATCCTTTTTGAGTAGTGAAGGCGGGGAAGAAGGGGGTGAAGAGAAGCTTTTGCTCAGCCGGTTTTGCAGCTGATTGGGCTACAAAACTGTGCCTGGGGGGCCAGTGGAGTTTCTGAGCCCAAGAAACCCAGCATAAGAACCAAGGCATCCTCTCCCTTTCCAGGATGAGGGATACCCTCTCTTGGAAATTAGCATATGCCCAAGTGAAGCCACTTTGGGCATGGCACGGCCTGGGTGCCAAGGCTGCTGGTCTTGGGAGATGGCGGTGGAATGTGGGAAGGAACAGATTAGCGTAGCTGGCCTATTTCTTTCCCCCTTATTATTGGCAGAGTGTGTACGTGGCATTTGAAGGGTGAGCGGAAGCACCTGGTTCTCTGCCCCAAGGAGCATACATCCTAATTTCAACATTGGAGGAGACAAGAAATGGGAGGAGAGAAAAGAACAGAAGAGGCAAGGATAAGAAGAGACTGATAGGACTGATTCAGTGTGGGCAGCATAAGGTTAAAGAAGAGTTCTAATAAACTTGAAAACTTATTTGCTATTCTAGCATTGCAACTGATCGTTTTGGATTTTTTCCTAATGGGCTGACACAGCTTGCTGCCCTTATAAATTTAAGCTAGTGTAGGGTGGCTGTCTGCTCCCACTTACAACAGAAGCAGTTAAACAAACCACAGAGTTTTGGCCTGTGCTTTGTTTATAGAGATACCCAAATCAGGCAGGACTCAGTGTTCTGGCTTGGTTCTCATTCATCAAGCCAGAGAAAGAATCCATGGTTTGTTTTACATTTGTTTTTCTGGCTTGTGGCAGGGAGAAATAAGCCAGAACACCATTGGGGTGCCATCATAAACAAGGAACTTTGATCAGAAATTTCTTTAGCCACTTCCAATGTAAGTTGGACCATGCTGCTCACAAACAAGTTCTGGACAGAGCTTGGAAGAATGACTTTTTCATTGTTCCCCCAAGGTTACTTTTCCAACCTCTAATCCTAGAGGAAACTTGGTTTACTGTAGTATACAAACCAGGCTTTAATTTCAGTTCAGATTGTAGCTTCAACTCTGGGGAGGTAGACTATCAACTTCAATGGATTGAGCAAGGATGCATCTAGTTCTCTGCCACAATGAACTTTGTTGTTGTTGCTGTTGTGGGCCTTCAAGTCATTTCCAAACTATGGCAGCCCTAAAGTGAACCTGTGAGCCAGCATGGCATACTGGTTTGAGTGCTAGACTATGAATCTGGGGACCAGGGTTTGATTTCCCACTGAACCATGAAACCCACCGGGTGACCTAGGGCAAGTCACAATCTTTCAGCATCAGGGGCAGGCAATGGCAAACATCCACTGAAGACATCTTACCAAGAAAACCTCATGATAGGTTCACCTTTGAGTCATCATAAATTGGAAATTACTTGGAGGCACACAACAACAACAACAACAACAAGGTAAACCTGGGGATTTCTGGGGATGAGAGTGTCTGACCCACCCAAGGTCACCCAGTGGGTTTCCATGGCCAAGTGGGGAATTGAACTCTGATCTTCAGAGTTGTAGTCCAACATTCAAACCACTACACCATGCCCCAGTGACCTTATAGCCTAATTAAATAAACACAGTAAAGGAGCAGAGGAATGGGAATAGGAGACACAAAGATGAGAAGAGTGGGGGAGTGGTTGAGTGTTGGACTAGGACTCTGGCACACCAGAACTAGAGTTCCCATTCAGCCATGGAAACCCAATGGATGACCTTGATCAAGTCACCCAGCCTCAGAGGAAGGCAATGACAACCCCCTTCTCAACAAATCTTGAGAAGAAGCCCTCAGTAGAGGGTCACCATCCGTCAGAGTTGACCTCAAGGTGCATAACAATGGCAACAAGCAGGGGAATGATGCCCACTATCTTCCTCTATCTTGGCAAAATGCCTTGCCTCCAATAGTGGTATGATAGGCAGCAGTTCCACAGATGAAACGGGCTCAATAGAAGCTATTCCTGTTGAATTTTTCTCTGCTGTGGGTCATATTGAAGAGTCAAGAGCATGCATGGAACAAGACTATGGCAATGAGATTATATTGGGCTTGTGTTTCCTTATACTAGGGGTGCTGGAAAGACAGTCTATGGCAGGGGTAGGCAACCTTTCCCCTTTAAGGGTCGAGGGACTTCAGCTCCCAGAAGCCTCAGCCATGTTGGCCAATAGTCCCATGTTGGCCAATAGCTCCTGGGATTCTGGGAGCTGAAGTCCCTCGGCCCTTAAAGGGGAAAGGTTGCCTACCCCTGGTCTATGGGTTGCCTGATGCCACTAGACTTTTTTTGTACTTCCAAGACCCCCAGAGAACTCTAAATAATTTCTCTTCTTCCCACACTTCAGGCATGATCAGGACTAGAACTGGATTGTGCTCTGCAATGAATTAATGTATATGTTTTCATGTACCTTCGAGTTACCTGTGGACTTATGGTGACCCCATGAATTTCATAGGGTTTTCTTAGAATATTCAGAGGTGGTTTTGCCAGTTCTTTCTTCCAAAATATAGCTTATAGTCCCTGGTATTTTGTTGGTGGTCTCCCATCCTTGCACAAACCAAGGCTGACCCTGCTTAACTTCCAAGATCAAGTGGGATCTGGTACAGTGCAAAAGACACATTGAAACAAGTGCATATATATTGTCCCAAGATAAAATGTCATAGAGTCCTCCTGGTCTGTCTCTGACTGCTTCCAGATCAATCCTGAGCATCTGCCTTGATAACAACAAAATGTTCTCCTTGGTTATTTTCCCCATCAGATCAGGGATAGAAAAGAATTTTGTTGAATTAGACAGTCTCCACAAAAGTTATTTAATTTTTTTATCCCCCTCTTTAAAGAACAAAAATGCCCCTGGCCTTGAAGATCCACACCTCTGTCATCCTTATAGAACATTTCAGAGATATAAAGTGTGGGTAAAACAATGTGTGTCATTTTAAGATATGAATGGATAAAAATGCACAGAAGTGTTTTTTTTAAATGTAGAGACAGCATTTTGTCATTGGAGGAAATCCATTACTTTAGGATACATGACAAACATAAATGTGCATTTGGGCAATAATATGTTTCATATTATAAAAACTATACATGAATTTCCATGTGAACCCTCACTAGCTCATGCACACCAAATCTCACAACCTGCTATAAAATAAGGGTGCATTTACACGGCAGAAATAAAGCAGTTTGACACCACTTTAAGTGCTGTACCTCCATCCTATAGAATCCTGGGATTTGTAGTTTCACAAGGTCTTTAGCCTCCTCTGCCAAAGCGTGCTGGTGGCTCACCAAACTATGAATCCCAGGATTCTGTAGGATATAGCCATGGCAGTTAAAGTGGTGTCACAAATGCCATTATTCCCAAAGGTAGCTACACCCCTGGAAAGTTGAGACCTTGCAAGTGTTTGCAAGACCTGAGCAGGGCTCTTTATAGGGTGATTTGGAGGTCTCACATTCATAGGGTCAGCATAAGTCAAAGTTAACTTGATGGCAGTGAACAACACACATAGCACAATCATTAAAAATCCTTTCCTCGTATGCAGTCAGTTCCTCAAGGCCTTTAATAACATAATAATAATATAACCATGATGATAATCTTGTAATAACATAGTGCTTTTTTCCAAGTTGATACTATTAGATTAATGGCTTTGCGACTAAATTGTAAATTAAGACAGGCATAAATTTCACCCATCTTTAGATCATGTGGTAGTTTGCATCTCCCAGCATCAGTGGGACAGAGAATTTTAGTCAAAATCTTAAAGGAGATATCCCAAAAAGAAATCCAGCACTTTGGACAGCTCCTGTGACATTCATACTAAACCCTGGTGTGGATTCACCACCCGACAGATGCTGGATCCAACCAGCTGCCACAAAAGTCAAAGGCTTTTAACTTAAAAAATTTGAAAGTCAAAGATTTTAACCTTTCACAAAAGTCAAAGGTTGCATCTGCACTGTGGAAATAATCCATCTTGACACCACTTTAACTGCCATGGCTCAAGGCTATGGCATTCTGGGAATTGTAGTTTTGTAAGATGCTTAGCCTTCTCTGTCAGAGAGGTCTGGTGTCACAAGAAACTGCAGTTCTCAGAATTTCATAACACTGATCCAGATAACATGTATGGGAAATGGGGGACCTATGGTAAACTTGAGAGCCAATGTGGCATAGTGCTTTGAATGTTGGATTATGACTCTGGAGAGCAGGGTTCTATTCCCAGCTTGGCCATGAAACCCACAGGGTGATCTTGTGCAAGTCACATACTCTCAGCCTTGGAGGAGGGCAATGGCAAACCCCCTTTGAACAAATCTTGCCAAGAAGACCCCATGATCGGTTTGCTTTAGGATTGCCATAAGTCAGAAATGACTTGAAGGCACACAAGAGCAACAAATGGTAATCCTATTTTACCCCAAGGATGTTCTTCCTGATGTTTAATCTGAATCTTCTGTCCTCTAGATTGAATCTAGATTGGGTCCTACCCAATGGAACAGAAGAAACAAGCTCACTCCTTCCACATGATAACCTTCAGACATCATGAATGAGTGATCCATGAATAGATCTATTATTGAATTAATACAAGAAATGCTTGAAGTGAATTAAATGAAATTAGAAGATGCCTCTTATTCAGCTCTAATCATAAGCATCTGATCATGTGTAAGCACTGAAGGTCCTGCATAAAGACAGTCTTCTTTTATATTATGGTGTTCTGATGTGTTTGTTTTACTATGGCTGTGATCCAGCATCCCCTCAGCAGAGTGGAAACATCCACATGAAGTGATAAACTGAGCCAGCACTAGGCAACTCCCTTACAGAATAGGAAAATTGCACAACACATGCCAACGATTGGGTGCTGTTGTGCAATGTGCAATGTGAAACTGCAGTTTGAAATGGACAATGCACTACTGCAATGTGCAGTGCTCACCCACAGCATGCAATACACAGTTGCAATGCACAATGTTGCTGTATGCATAATTCTGCTTTCACCACTGTTAGCACAATACATCTGTTGTGTGAGGGCGAATAATTCACCCCACATGCATATTGCAACTTGTGCATGCGTATGTCACTAACAGGATCACTAACTTTTTCTAAATCCAAGGAGTGGATAAAAGATAAATGAATAAGCAAATCCTCATTTGTGGCAGAAGATGCACTCAGCCACATCAAAAGCACTAGCAGTTCAAACAATGAACTGGGGATGTAAGTCTCCAAATATTTCCTTCTTGCAGATGAAAATGGGTATTTTTTTCTCCTTGCTGCAAGAAACTAATTGAAAACTACATGGTTTTCAAAGACTATTCCTCTTGGTATTTATTCTGTGAACAAAAGGAGGAGGAAAAGGAGGAGGAAGATGAAGGAAGAAGAGGGACAGATAGATATAAAATTTAAAAATGCACATTTTTTTCTGCAGAAAGCAGCATTTTCTGCATAGATATAAAATTTAAAAATGTACATTTTTTTCCTGCAGAAAGCAGTGTTTTCTGCATAGAATGCAACTTTCCTTTGCTGTTTTCTTCCTATTTGCAATAACCTGAAGCTTCCATCAACGCTTAGAAATGAGTTCAGGTAATCGAGGAAAAGGGGCAAAGCTTCCAAGGGAATGTGAAGACAGCCAAATAGAAGAGTTCTAGGTGTGAATGATTTTCAGTGTCTCACTCTGTGCAATGCCAAAAACTGGGAGACTGGAGTAAAATTTCATTGCCATCATCTTGTTTCCCCATCATGTGCCAAACTTTTTTGTCTGCCTCTGATCAAGAGTTTGAGAATGTTACTTGTTTTTGGTTTGGAACAAACAGCTTCTGCAACTCTTCAGCCAGCACAGCCAAAAGAAAAGTAACTTCCTCATATACGACCTCTGGAAATGTCTCCCTGCAAATCATCATCTTGTCTCCCTACATGCTGACGCAGGAGAACTAACAGTCCCTAGTTTCAGCTGATGCTGGAATGTTTTCATTAATTAAAGAGCCCTAGATTAAAGATGTCTGTCTGCTCCTTCTGCTGCCTGGTCCAGCCTGTTTGTTCTGCTGCGAGGCGTGGGATGGGGACCATGTTCTCCTTCTTTTTCTCTCTCCTCCTTTTATTTCTCTTTGGGGCAAGGAGGGCGTAGAGGCTTTGCTGTGCTTCTACTCCCATTTATTGGCTTCGCCAACTGAGCCAAGGTTGATCGCACACCCTTTGTTTTCCTGCCCACGTGTGGCTCTCACAGCTCCTGCTGGATGGGATTAACCACTTTGTTCCTCCAAGTGGTGATGACAATACTCCAGGGGCACCAAAGCAAAGAGAATCATAGAATTTTAGGACTTTACCACACCAGCCTGATGTCCCATCACAATTGCACTACAGTCGGCCCTCCATATCCATGGATTCTTTATCCACGGATTCAAGCACAGATTGAAAATATTAAAAAATATATCTATAAATTTCCCAAATCAAAACTTGATTTTGCTGTTTTATATCAGGGGAACCAGTTTAGTACACCATTATATTTAATGGGACTTGAGCATCCACAGATTTTGATATCCATGGAGGGTCCTGGAACCAAACCCCAGCAGATACCAAGGGCCCACTGTAATTTAAGAATACAAGCATACTGGTTTGGCATTATTTCTTTTTTACACTTTTCCCCATGGTAGCATTTTGGTGATCCATGGTTGCATGGTCTGTTTTCCACACTGTTAAATGTCTCCTTCCAGGGAGGGGTAAAAAATGATTGTGGCTGCCTCTTACCTCCTGAAGATGGCTGATGTGTGAATGTACACACAGCAGCCAATTTTGGGAATGTTTTGGCAGCTGTGATCTCTGTGAGAGTGGGAGAGGAGCGTAATGGTGCCCACTCACATCATATGGCAGAACTGCAGCAGAAAGGACTTATCGCACCAAGGCAGTAATGAAATAGCAGAGAGATTGAGATCTTATTGACACATTTTGCCTGTCACTGAAAAGGTGCACTACAGCAACAAATGAAATGCAAGGAAGCAGCAGGATGGACATGACGTCGTGTAATAAGTACCAGCCAAAGATTCTTTTATTCTGTTAAAATTTGACTTTTCCAGCCTTGTGTGATAAAGTCTTTAGAGTTCGAAGGGACCACAATGGACCTCTAATCCCAGCCCCTGCCATGTGGGAATAAACAAAAGTACCCCTGAAAGATGCCTATCCAATCTCTGTTTAAAGGCCTCCAAAGAAGGGGAGTCTCCCACCCTTCAAGACAGTTTGTTCCAGAGTCAAACAGTTCTTACAGTAATAAGGTGCATCCTTATATTTAGGTGGAGCCTTTTGGTTAATTTGAATCTATTGGCTCATATTCCAGTCTCTGGAGCAGCTCATTCCTTCATCTACATGACATCCCTTCAGATATTTCAAGATGGCTACTATATCAGCTCTCACGTCACTTGTTGAAACTAAACCTACCCAGCTCCCTCAGTCATTCCTCATAAAGTTTGGTTTCCATATCTTTGATCATTCTTCTCTGGGCAGATTCCCCCTTGTTAATATCCTTCTTGAACGGTGGTGTTTCCTATTACTCTGTTTCCTGTTATATATCTTTCCTATAGCTCCTCCATTCTGCTCCTATGTTTTGATCTACAGGCTAAACCATGAAGTTGGAAAAGTCATTTTTCTGAACTCTCAATCCCAGAATCTCCCATCCAGCATGACCACCATAGGAGAATTTTGTGAGACTGTAGACTCTAGCACTATGCAAAGAAACAGTATCATATACAATGAAATATATATTATATACTATATGCAATATACATTATTATATAATATTATATATTTTATTTACATTGTATTCAGATATACAATGAATGGTTCCTTTGACTGTATCCTACCTTGAATTTTAGCAATATTGGTTAGCAATATTCAAATAATGAAATCCATATTCTTTGTGTGTGTCTTCTCTGTAGATAGTACAGTCTAAAATTTTACTTTTCCAAACTCAGATCTATTTCATCTTGAAACACTGCCCTGATCCTGTGTTTTAAAGTTCAGTTTGATCTGTAAGTATTAGGGAGAGCTTGGAAAGGGGGATTTTTATGGACTACAAATTGTATAATTCCCCAGCCAACATGACCATTACAGGAGAATTTGTTCCCCAAAACACAATATGTTTGTTTTTGTTGTTGTGTGCCTTCAAACCATTCCCAACTTATGACAACCCTAAGGCCAACCTACCATGGAGTTTTCTTGGCAAGATTTGTGCAGGGGAGGTTTGCCATTGCCTTCCCCTGAGGCTGAGAGTGTGTGACTAACCCAATGTCACCCAGTGGGTATCATGGCTGAGCTGGGAATTGCACCCTGTAGCACTGTGTAAATATGTTTGTTTTCTTGTATTAAGTGAATTAAGGCAGGTTAGAAATATTTAAACAAACAACTGACACACATATTGTTTGTATGTATCTTCATTACATATTCACTCTGGAAGATCCAGCCCAGAAAATAACATTTCCAGGCTCTGCTCTATTTCTCCTGTTGCCCCACTGCCCTGGTCCTGTGTTTTTAAGATCACTTTGACCCGTAGGAGTTTGAATGTTTGTCATGCTTATCTCCCTGCCATCAAGAGCTTCACCTCCCAGTTTCTGGTGTTCAGTCTGCAGTTAAAAACATAGGAATGTATGCTGTTTGTGCGGCTGCTCTTAAATACACAGGAGCAGGCCCAGCTAGTTCATCTTTTCTTAGTGGTCAGTTGACAACCCTCCCAGCGCTGGGCATCCTATCTTTGCCACCTCCAAACTTGTTCTCTTTAAGTTCCATGTAGATTAAAAGTTTCTTTTTAAAGGAAATAGCTGGGCATATATTCAGAGTTAGGGAAAGTTCCCTTTTGTGGACTCTAACTTCTGAATTGCTCAGCTGGCATGGCTACCAGGAGAAGATAATGCGATTTCAGTGGACTTCTATACTGTCTCTCCTCCACTGAGCAGGGATTTGAATTAGATCCCCTCTGATGTTCCCTCCCAATTCCTGCTTCAATAATGCTGTTGTGTATCTTCAAGTCATTTCTGATTTGTGCCGGTCCTGATGTGACCCTATCATGGGGTTTTCTTGTCAAGATTTGTTCAGAGGAAGTTTGCCAGAATCCATATTATTCAGCAGGAAACTTTGCCTGTCTATTTTGAGTGTGCGGATGTAGTTTGTGGTTATTTAGTAGTGAGGTTCACTCAACATATACTCAGAGGTATTGCTCCACTGCAGAAATTTCAAGGCTGGTGTATGGTACCATACATGCTAGACAGGTTAAGATAAAGTGTGTCTTGTGGGTACATTGTATAACTCTCTGCCCCCCAACAATTAACACTGAAGTTCCACCCCCAGCCCATAATATTGGTTAATGTACCTCAGTGTTCTAGTAACTCCTTCCCCAGAATTTGGAAAAGTTACTTCTTTGGACTACAACTCAGAAACTTGATGGCACAGTGGTTAAATGCCGGTCCTGCAGCCACAAGGTTGTGAGTTTGATCCCAGGCAGGGCTCCAAGGTTGACTCAGCCTTCCATACTTTCATAGGTCAGTAAAATGAGTGCCCAGTTTGTTGGGGGCAACTGGCTTACAGATTATAAACTGCTTAGAGAGTGAGTTCACTATTAAGCAATACAGAATTGTAAATGCTATTGCTATTCCCCCAGCATCCTGGCTGGGAAATTTGGGGAGATGCAGGACTTTATCACACGAGTCTAAAATGCAGAATTTTAACAGAATAGAAGTGTCTTTGGCTAGTACTTACCACACAACATCATGTCCATCCTGCCGTTAAAAATTTAAGTTTTTAACATTTTTTTGTTCTTTTAAAATTTTCTTTGAAGACACCACACCTTATCAAATTTTCACTCTCAGCCCATGAAGCAATTTACATGTGAATACATTTAAGTTGTGCATATGATGTTGTAATTTAAAGGTATCATTTTAATTTTTGCTAGTTGTTTATGTCACAACTCTTACCATTACATTCAGTGATATATGGGAATTATGATTTATGAGTAACATTAGTATAAAAAACATTACTAAGGATTCTGTATAGTGTGAATTGGGAAGGGATGACACAATGAATTACTGCACTGGGTGACGCCAACTTTAGTGACACTACTGACAAAGGGCTTATGTGGTTTTTTTAAATGGATTTGGGCTAGATGTTGTTCTGTTTGAGCACTGGGTGGGTATGCCTAGAAACTGGACTGAAGTGAGACAAAATCGGGATATTGCAACCCTACTTTTCCTCAGCCTTGAGCTTTTTGGAACTCCATCACATGTTGCATCATTACATTTTTATGTGTTTTTTTTATTGGCTTGATTGTTTCATCGTAGTGCTATAAATCTCTTTGGCATCTGTGTAAAATGAGCATACGACTACTATTACTAACTACCAGTACTACTGTCACCATAATACCCCTGTCAAACTATCTAAGCCTGTAGCCATTGCCACATCCCATAGCCAATAAATTAATCACATCTTATATGAAAAAGAAAATCTTGTCTCTAGCTTCTCTTGAACTTCCTAGCAAACAATTTCAGAGAGTTCATGTGTTATGAGAAGGAGGAATTGGTGTATATGGATGTGCATCACTGTGTAAACCTCTGCCATGTTCTCCTTTAGCAATTTTCTTCTGAAACTTAAAAGCTGCAAATCCTTTGGCCTTACCTTGTGGTAAGGAAGTGGTTTAACCACATGGGTTCCCTTCACAATACCCAAGTATAGACACTTGGGATTTGTAGGGTAGTGAGGCACTAATGCTCTCTGGCTGGGAATTCTAAGTAACTCTCCCTAAAGTGCAAATTCCAGATTTGTCATGTGCCTTCAAGTCATTTCTGATTTATAGTGGCCCTAAGGCAACCCTAGCATGGGGGTTTCTTGGCAAGTGTCTTCAGAGGGGGTTTGCCATTGCCTTCTCCTGAGGCTGAGAGAGTATGACTTGCCCAAAATCACCCAGTGGGTTTACATGGTGACTCCAGCTGTCATGTATTATTGCCAAGGCAGCTAAAGTGGAATATACAGTCACCTCTCCACATTTGCGGCTTTGACCTTTGTGGATTTAATTAATATGTTCTCTCTAGGAATCTCTAGGTTCTCCTGTGCAACTCTGCTGGATGCTTACAATAGATTTGCTCTGGAGAACCTAGAGATTCCTAGAGAAAATACTTCTCTAGGGATTTATAGGTCTTCCTACATGATTCTATGGTCATCTACTGGCAGATGTTGACCATAGAGTTGCACTGGAGGACCTAGAAATTCCCAGAGAAGAAAAAATAGTGGCAATTTCTTTGCAGTTTTTCCAGTTTCATGGGGGGTCCTGCACTCCTAACCTCAGTGAATATGGAGGGCCCACTGCACTGCTATAATTGTGCAGTGTGAAAAAAGCCCTGGTTATTCCCTTGCTACATTTTTCCACCTCTTCTGCATCTTTGCCAGCTCCAGATGTTGCAACCACCATGGTACAGAGTGTTCCGAGCGGGGCTGTGCTAAGGATTTATGTAAAATCTTTCCGTAAAGATTTGCATAGAGTGGAAGCATGATACTGGCATCCTTTATTCCCAACCTCTTGCCCAATAAAACCAGAGAGCAAACTTTGCCACAGTGGTTTCTGCTGTTCCTCCAAACGCCACCTTACGTAACACCCCCTGGACCTGCCAAGCAGTTCCTTTCCTCTCTCCAGAGACAGCAGCCCTGACACATGTTCAAACAGATACGGGTCAGAGGAGGGTAAAGCTGCATGGAGCTTTCCAGGGTGTTGTTTTTCTTGCCACAAGATAGAGAGAGACTGCCTTACAAACAACAGATATCATGAAGGCAGCTCACCTTTCTCCTCCCTCCACTAATGCAGCATTCCTTTTCATGACCAGTGTCTCTCTCTGCTTAGAAACACTCTTTATTGTTCTCTTTCTGCTGCTGCACAGCCAACAGGCTCCTTCTTGTTCTTGGAGGAGATTCCGCCACTCTTCCACCTGGGAATCTCTGTCGGGAACTGTGGGATTTCCATTCTTCTTTGGCACTGGGCAGGGCAAAAAAGATGAGGTGGCATTCCAAGTTGTTTCCTTCTTGTCATTTCCTTCCCACCAGCTTTTTCTCACCAGCTGTGCTGAACGTGTGGAGTTTGCACAGTTATAGCATTTTGATCCCACTTTACCTTTGAATGGCTCCATTCTGCAGAATCTTGGGTTCTGTAATTTGGTGAAAGACGTAGAATTCTCTGCTGGAGAGCTGTAAATACGTTGCCAGAGAGATCAGGAAAGGTTACTAGACAGCTTTTTTTCATTTTCATTTTTTTTTATTGAACATTTAAAATATTATCAATCACACATCACCACAAATGCAATCAACATTTTTTTAAACATTGCGTAAGGATTTGATAAACATATAATATTTCCCCCTACTACTTTAACTCTATTCTAACGAACATTGCTTACTGTTACTGTCAAGGGAGGAGGTGGTCATGTATATCCTCCCACCTCAGAAGAATGTGGGCTGTTGTCAGGCCCTTCTTGTCTGCTTCAAAACCACAAGGAATGTTGGCAATTCTCAAAAAGGTTGGTACAGCAAGCTTTTGCAAAGCAAGAGGAATTAAGTACAGAGATTAGTTTAGATAAATAGAGCTTTTGACTTTAGGACTGAGAAGGAGGCAGGAAAGGGAGAAGCAGGGCTGGAGCTATGGAGTCACAATGGGGGTGTTGCCCCCCCGTTGGAATTCTGCTCCCCCAAATAAAATTTCCCTTTAGTCATCAAATTTAAAAATAGAGTTTAGGCCTCTTAAGAAAGGCAAACTGATCAAGGGAATGCAAACACAGCAAATGTAAGAGTCTAGGTGTGAATGTTTTCCAGTGTTTTACTCTTTGCAATGGTAGAAATTTGGGATTTCATGGGAGGGGTAGTGCCTTCATACTCCCCCATCCATAGCTGCACCTTTTGGGAGAAGCAAGAGGAAATGAGAGAGCTTGCATGGCCTAGTGGTTTGAATGTTGGACTAGGAATCTAGACACCAGGGTTCAATTCCTAGTTTGGCCACGAAACCTACTGGGTGACCTTGGGCAAGTCCCACTCTCTCAGCCTCAGGGGAAGGTAATGACAAACCCCCTCTGAACAAATCTTGCCATGAAAACTCCATGATAGGTCTTAGAGTCACCATAAATTGGAAATGATTTGAAGGCACACAACAACAAAAACAACAAGGGGAAATGAAGGAGATACATAAAGAAGAGATGAAGGGAGGGAGGGAGGGAGGGAGGGAGGGAGGGAGGGAGGGAGGAAGGAAGGAAAGAAAGAAAGAAGGAAGGAAGGAAGGAGAGGAGAGGAGGAGGAGGAGGTGGAGGAAGAGAAGGAGGAAGATGAAGACAGGAGAAAGAAAAGGAAAGAGGGGCAAAGGAGATAAAGAATAGCTAGGGAATTACATCTTTCCCTTGAATGTCCAGATTTGCTTGTGTTCAGACATACATACTTAACACTGAGTGAATTCTGCTTAAAGCTACATCAGCTAGTGGTCGTCTCAATATCACATGGCAGTTAGAATAATAGGATCTTAGAGCTAGAAGGGAGCACAAAGCCTGTCCAGTCCAACCCCTGCCATGCAGGAACTAAAGCACTCCTAAAAGATCCCTTGCCAACTTCTGTTTAAAAACCTCCAAAGAAGGAGAGTCCACAACTTTCCAAGGCAATCTATTCCACTGTTGGACAGCTCTTACAGTAAATACATTCTTCCTAATGTTTAGGTGGGATCTCTTTTCTTGGCATTTAAAACAGGCTCGCTCCATCTTCTACATGGCATCCCTTCAGATTTTTAAAAATACCTATCATGGTAACTCTTAATCTTCTCTTCTCCAAGTTAAGCACATCCACCTGCCTCAGTCATTCCTTATAAAGCTAGATTTCCATACCTGTGATCATGTTGGTTACCCCTTTCTGGACATGTTCCAGATTGTTGATATCCTTCTTGAGTTGAGTTCCCTATGTTGGGTAAAGAGTAAGGGGAGAAGTTCTCCCTAAGAATCTAGCTCACTAGTTTGTTTCTTTAGCACCATGGTTTCATGAAGTTGAAGGAACCTGGTAATTGCTTATCCCTGAATGGCATCCATGAAGTGGCACTGGTGAGGGCATGGCTGAATGGGTGATTGATGACCAAACCCCTCAGAAATACCTCTTCTTGTAGTGCCTCAAGCAGCTTGCTTTCCAGTGGACATAATTGGGATATTCAAGAAGTTAGAAGGATCAGGAACAGAGATTCAACCTAAACATTAGGAAGAACTTCCGGATGACAAGAGCTATCCAACAATGGAATTCGCTATCTCAGAGTGTGGTGGAGTCTCCTTCTTTGAAGCTTTTTTAAACAGAGTCCAGATGGTCGTATGTCAAGATTGTGTATTCTTGCATAGCAGGGCATTGGACTGGATGCACTTTGTGATTACTACCACTACTATGATTTGTTAATGGATCCCATGAAGAGAACTAAAGCAAAGGTCATGCATATGTGGATGGACTCTGTGTTTAGGGAGTTCTGTGGGTGGGATGTTTTGCTGATACTACATCATGTTTTGCTGGTTCTCCATGCCCGTTTATACCTTCTTGTTTTCAACACTGAGGACAAATAAGGAAAAAGAAAAAGAAAGGAAGGAAGGAAGGAAGGAAGGAAGGAAGGAAGGAAGGAAGAGTTGGATGGAAATTTAGACTAAGCCTTTCAGTGTGAGTTTCTGGGGAGCATGAGTGCATCCATGCCCAATGTTGGGCTTTCCATAGGCACCTGAAAATGCTGTGTGAACACAGTGCAAGACTAGATAGGCCTTTGATGTGATTGAGAAAGGGTCTCTTTAGGTTCTTTCCCCATGATTCAAAAGAAAAAAATTGTTGACTTAGGACCAGAGTATAAAAGATGTCATGCCAGTTCAAGTTCACCAAGCCAGAAAATGGAAAGTTAAGGCAAATGCCTGAATAGACATGTCCTGTGATCTGGAACAATGTGGTGCAATTTCTCTGCATAAACTTGCCTTGCACATGCCCACATCTTTCCTTGGTTTGTCAGGTTCAAATAGAGATAGGAGGGATGGAGTTCCTGGGAATAGCAAAGGTGTCCTTTGTTGTTTTGCTTCTCTGTTGCAGTAGGAGGCCTGTATTCCTTACTTTAATGTTAGATCATGGCATCTATTTCCCCACACTCCCCAGCTGCACACTTCACAACTAGCACAAGTATCTCCATTTTCCTCTCAAAATGGTCATGGGATATGACACTGCATCACTTCATGTCATTATTTCTAGAAGGATGGATGAGGAAAACTGAGATATTTAGGAGTAGTGCAATGCTGTGGGGATGGGGTGGGTTTTTGATGTGTTTCCACATGCTTGAGGGGGCTTGTATTTTGCCTGATAATTGCACAGATTTTCAAACATTTGGGAGGCTTTGGGAGACTGGTTGAGAGCTTTAGGGCCACAAAAGTGGTTACAGGTGCCACATTGCATGGTGCCAACCCAGGTGCTAGAGGAAGCCTCTTGTAGGTAAACCCCTACCTGTCTGGTGCTTGCAACAATGGCTGGTGGGATGGGTTCAACAGATCAGAAATGCTTAAGTGGCATTACAAGTGGAAAATGCCTCCTGGCACAAGACTGTAGGGAACAGAGGAGGAAGGGAACAGAAGTCTTGATGCAAATCAGGAAAAAGGGTATGGGAAGGTGGAACTGCAAATGCTTCAGACTATAATTCTATGCAGGAAAAAGCTCTTGTACTCTCCTTCAGCCTCCTTTAAAAAACAAAACAAAAACTTCACATGTAATGTTTAGTGGAACATAATGGCCAAGAAAAAGAGCCAGCATGCTGTCAGGGTTGGAGTGTTAAAATATGACTCTGGGGACCAGGGATTGAATCTTCCACCCGACCATGAAAACCCATTCGGTGAGTGCAGAGTGATGTGTAGTAGATAAAGGTGGTTAAAAACCTTGGCCCATATTTTACATGTCATATTTAGCGACATATGTGTAATTTTGGGGTGCTTGTACACTGTAGAAAGAATGCAGTCTGACACCACTTTAAGTGCTGTAGTTCCATCCTATGCAATCCTGAGATTTGCAGTTTTAAAAGGTCTTTAGCCTACTCTGCCAAAGAGGGCTAGTGCCTCTCCAAACTACAATTCCCAGGCTCCTGTAGGATAGAGCCATGGAAGTTAAAGTGGTGTCAAACAGCATTATTTTAGGAGCCCTAGTGGCACAGTGGTTAAATGCCAGTACTGCAGCCACAAGGTTGTGAGTTCAATTCCAGGGGCTCCAAGGTTGACTCAACCTTCCATCCTTTTATAGGTCAGTAAAATGAATACTCAGCTTGTTGGGAGCAATTGGCTTACAGATTGTAAACCACTTAGAGAGTGCTGAATTCACTGTGAAGTGGTATAAAATGTAAATATTGCTATATTATTATTTCTACATGTAGATACACCCTAACTAGTGTCTCCTTCCCTGATCACCCCCCAAACAAACAAACAAACAAACACCTCCTTCACACAGAGATTGTTCAGCTGGTGAATAGGGCACCAGAGGTTGATGTTTCTATCCCTTGCCTCTAGGGAGTGAGGCTGCAATAAGGAATTGCACCAGGGGTCCTTCTTCTGATTGTCGGAGATGCATTTGCTGGTGGGATGGGGCTGGAAATGTCATCATGCTGTGCACCAATTGCCAGCTGGACAGATCTTCATTTCTTGGTGTGGCGGCTGTCTAGTAAAATAGGTTTGCAAGGGCATTTATTATCATGGCAGTAATACCATGACAGTATTATAATAATACCAATACTATGGCAGTAATGCATAATAGTGAATATGGACCAGTGTGGCGTAGTGGTTTGAATGTTGAACTATAGCTTGGAAGACTGGGGTTCGATTCCCAGCTTGGCCATGGAACCCACTGGGTGACCTCAGGGGAAATCAATGATGAATCCCCTCTGAAGAAACTTGCCAAGAAAACCCTATGATAGGTTCACCTTAGAGTTGCCAACAGACCAGTTATTATGGATCCATAACTCTAGGGTCAAATCTGTAACTGCAACACAGAATAGCATTCCTCTTCCTCTTTCTTTCTTTCTTTCTTTCTTTCTTTCTGTCTTTCCTTCCAAAAACCACCCACTCAATGGGGTTGGAGCTAGCCTGGCTCTCTTTGGGTGGGAAACACATAACCAAAATGCAGTTTCCTTTTTTCCCCTGATGAGCAGAATGAATTAGAAAAAGTGATCAGCTGCATTTATAGTTTGTTGAGGGGTGTATGCCTAACAACAGCAACAACAAAGAGCTCAGAGTGTGTCTTGGATTTAAATCCATTTAATTAAAGCATGATTACCATTATGTTATGACTCTAGGGCAACTCATAAAAAGTTAATTCCATGTATGTGATGGGATTTTAAAAATTATGAGTTGTCTTATAGGTATAAAATGCAGAGCAATATACTTAATGTATGTAAATCAAGCCAGTGTGGTGTAAGGCTTGAGTGTTTTGCGAAGACTCCAGGAGTCCAGAGTTTAAACCATTGCTCAATCAGCTGGAAAAATAATGCAGTTTGACACTGCTTTAACTGCCATGACTCAATGCTATGGAATTCTGGGATTTGTGGTTTAAGAGCTCTCTGACAAAGAAGAATAAATATTTCACCAAACTACAAACCCCAAGATTCCATACCATTGAGCTATGGCAGTTAAAGCAGTGTCAAACTGCATTATTTCTTTAATGCAGATGAGTCCATGGAAACCTACTGGATGATCTTGAGCAAGTCACACTCTCTCACTCTCAAAGGGACATAAGTGCAATTGCCAGTCAGGCATGGTTGAAAAAGTCAATCATGTTCTGCTGAATGATTTGTATTATAAAGACATACATTCTCAGTTGATAGTTCTGGTTTTGAAAATGTTTCCAGGACTGTATTAAAAATACCTCTCTCTTCTGTTTTTAGATTCCTCTAAAGAATATGTGTTGAAGGCTGCAAAGTTCTGTATGTCAGCATGCACCATTAGCAGCAAGCTGGTCAAACCCCATCACAGTCCATCCTAATTCTTGTGGTTGTTATTTGGTATTGATTTAGAGGTTGACTGGTGAACGGCTGCACAAACACACAGACACAAACAGGAATTTTTGTTCTTTGGAGCTGTCCTTGTTCTTGACTTGTTCTGGTTGTCTTGTCTTATAACTGAGTTGAGACTGTAATAAAGTTGACTGACCAACAATAGCAAACCTCCTCTGAATAAATCTTGCCAAGAAAACCCTGGAATATAATAACTATAAGTCAAAGTCAACTTGATGACACACCGCCACCACCACCATCAACAATGACATGGGCATGTAATTCAACTTGTCATGTGCTGCCATGCATAAACAGAATTGGGTCCCAATTTTGGGAAAAGAGTGGGATACAAATCATCATCATCATCATCACCACCATCACCACCACCAGTCACTTTTCTTTGCTATGGTCAGAGCACTAAGACCTTGGTATGTTGAAGCTTAGTATTCAAAGTGACCTACCTGGTATATTTTGAGAGAAAACATGCAATAAAAAATGTGCATTTGGAGTGAAAATGTGAATATAAATTTGCATTAAAAATAAAACAAATTAAATGTGCATTTTTGGGAGGCTCTCTGCCAAGATCAACATGGAAATGGAACCGAACAGAACTATGGGTGAAAGCAAAGAAAGTGACACTAGTGAAACAGTTTCCCCATCTCTATTTGTAATTCTTTCAGGCCTAGCCTGACATCCCTCATGGCATCTTGTCTGTTGCTGACTCAGAGCCTAAGCCAGACAGGGGAGAGAGAGTACATCTGATTATTTAGCAAAAATGAGTGGTTACTCACCAGCACACTTTGCATGTAGAATTACCGGATAATATTTGATGCAACAAAGTTGCTAAATGATGCAATGAGACTGAACTGTGGAAACTGTATTTAATCTTGTAAAACTCCTACAGCACCTGAAATCATGAGAGCAGATGCCCTGGATTAGGAGTGGAAAGCATATGTATCCTTAATAATTATAATTATTCCTTCCCAGGTTGAAAAACGAGTTTCTCAGAAGTCAGGAAACCCTATCAGGAAGCATAATAGACCAGAGAGAATTGTGTACAATTTTCAACTAGTACTTGAACACCCTACTGTGTTGATACAATATTCTCAGTGAAGAAAAAGTGTCTGTGTGTCTGTGTGTGTAGGAGTTGTGTGCAAAAACCTCCTGTTTTCTTTGCAAGAAACCTGTTTTCTGCACAGAAAACATTTTTTTGCCCCTCCCCAACCCCCTTGGTGTTTTTCTACACAGAATAATTCCTCCACATTTTGGGATATCAAATACAATGGCATAGTAAAATAGTGTCCCTTATCAAGATCAAGGTTTGCTTTTGGGAATTTTTATATTTTAAATTGAATCCACTGATAGAGAATCGATAGCTACAGAGGACCAGCTGAACCAAAAGAACACCATAGAGGAATACTCATTTTTACCTGAACTGGGAGAGGAAACTATCGTATTTGTCTTTGAATATGAGGATGACATAAGGATTTACATCCCTACTCTGGATTTTGCTTTCCTGTTGGCATTTTTTAGAACTGTCACCTTTTATGTGCTCCTTTGTGAAAAAGCTTGATGCCTACAATAATTACTAGGTATGACACTCAAACGGGAAATAATTTATAGTTGTAGTGTCTTCATGAGGACCTTGTTCTGTGTTATAGGCAGGTGATTGTTTGTTGCAGAAGGGTAAAGTTGGCTCTCCTGTCAAAGCAGGTTGAGAATTTTCTGGAATAATTAATTAATTAATTAATGACTAATACGCGTGGCTGACAACCGAATGCAAAATTGCAATATGCTATGGACAAAGGTAATGCATAGAGGCAATGCACCTTCACGTTACTCTGTGTACTTTAATGCACTGCTGCATGTGCAATATTCATGCATGTGTAATACTGCTTATGTCACAGCCAGTTGGATATGGCTGTTATATGTTCTAAACAACAACAACATCAACAACAACAACAATAACAGCACTTCACTTGAGCAGTGCAACTTATGAATGTACACAGCATTAACAGAATGTGTATTTTCCTTTTCCATCTGCTTTTGATGCACATGAGATTGTTGTGTCTGAGATTTTCCGAATGGTTACCTGCCACTTGTTCATAAATGGATAAGAGCATGTACTCCCCCCCCTTGTTATTCATGTGTTGACACCTGCTCAGCACCCTCTCATCTGGGCTGATATATGTACAGTTTGACCTTTTTCTCCTCTTCTAAAAGCAAAAATGCTGAGCATTGTTGTTTGTTTGCTGCAAGAGAATAAAGCTGGAGGATTTTGTAATGCAATTATATATATTTGTTTGTGGTTGTGTGCCTTCAAGTCATTTCCAATTTATGGCGACTCTAATCTGAACCTATCGTGAGTTTTTTTTTTAGGGGGCTGAGAGTGTGTGACTCATCCAAGACCACCCAGTGGGTTTCTATACTTAAAAAGCAAACCAACAGTACTTATTTCAAGTTTGTCCTGGAACCGTACGTCTGCAATTCTGACCAGGAAGCTACAGTAATCAGTGGCCAGGCATTTCAACTCCAAACACAGCTTCTGTATTTGTCTGAGGTGCCATCTCCTTCAGACATTTTGGACAAAAAGGATATATATATATATATATATATATATATATGATCTAGAGACTTAAGACCACATGGCCTTAGCCTAGGGGATAATACCATCATTCACAGAAGAATACTAGAAGCACAATATTCCTGAGGGTCAACTTGTATGGAGTCTAGTTTCATCTTTGCCAACTGAAGAAGCTGAAATTGAAAACATTAGAATCATAGAGTTGGAAGAGACCCCAAGGGCCATCCAGTCCAACCCCCTGACATTCAGGAACTCACAATCAAAGCATCCTGGACAGATGGCCATCCAGCCTCTGTTTAAAGACCTCCAAAGAAGGAGGGAGTGTGTTCCACTGTCAAACAGCTCTCACTGTTGGAAGTCCCTCCTAATGTTTAGGTGGAATCTCTTTTCCTGTAGCTTGCATCCATTGTTCCATGTCTTAGTCTCTGAAGCAGCAGAAAACAAGCTTGTTCCATCCTCAATATGACATCCTTTCAAATATTTAAACATTGTGTTATATTTCCCCCCTCCCAGTTCTGTTTATTAACCACATACACAAAACATGTATGGGGGGGAAAAATCCCTAATCACTTGTTTCCAATTTTCTGCATTGCAGTCTCTCAAAGATGGGAACAGGCTGAAACCTTGTGTTTAATCCTCAGAACAGGTTTGTCCAGGACAGCTGAGAAAGAGCAGAGACAGCCAATTAGCTCTTTATACAACCTGTACACGTTCCAGTAATTTAGCGTGTCTTAACATGACTTAAATACACCAAAGCAATGAACAAGCATTTTGTTGAGAAGATGACAGGCCGTGGTACTTTTCATAAGCCAAATCCGTCTCACTTTTGTCTTGTCCAATCAATTGATTAATGGAGAAACAAGATTTCAGGTAGCGAGCAAAATTCTAAAGAGATGTCATCATTCATGAGTAGTGAGCCTGGCCAACTACTGATGGTATTGTTTTCCTGTTTGGTCAAAGTTGAGTTGGCCCCTTTCTTGGGTGAGTTTGGACAGGTGTCCTATAGAACAGGTTGGTACCATTGGCTCTCTGGCAACCTGCCTTCTCTCCTGTGTTTGGGAGAACAGGGGGGAAAGGAGTAATTTCCTTTGAGCATCCACAGGAAGAAGAGTTGCCAATTCTAATGAGCACTCAATCTGCGGAAAGGATTGGAAAGAATGACTGTATCACATGGAAACATCAAGGGAAAGATGAGATCAATTGAAACAGGGACTGTGCTGGAAATGGGTTGGGATAGGAATCTTAAAAATGCTAGTGTGAGATGTGAAAGAGTAAGAGAGAACATTTGGAAATTACTGTTATTTGGAGTAATTCCAAATTCTCCTGCCAGCATGGGAGTTGTAGTCCAAAAATATATGGCGAAGATCCTACATGAAGGAGACAGAGGGTAATTTTACATTCCTGTTATGTGACAAATATGCTTTAATAAACTGCAACAAGGTACAACTATTTGGGCAAAGAAAAAGTGAAATGCACAATTGTATTGTGAAATGGACATGAACAATATGCCATATGCATCTTGAGGAACAATGCCCAATGGCACTGCATGCACAGTGACACCAAGCGTGTAACTGTTTCTGTAAAGGTAACTTCAATTGAATATGGATTTCTGGATTGGACATAAATATCCAGCTGCTCCTAGGGGAACCTTTACATACATAAGTCACCAAAAGGATGCCAGTCATATATAAATAAGTTTTGGTATGTGTCTATATGTATTTGTGCCTTTACTCTAGGCCACGTCCTTCATGAAATGCTGTTTTTTATTTAACTTGCCCCATATGCCTATCTTGAATCTGACATCTTCATGTCCTTCCTTGTTACAAACTACTGCTGCTATGCTGTCTTCTTCACAGGGCTTAGAAATGCTACCTTGTTAAACTATAGACCCAGCCACCTTGGCCCAGCCAGGATAACTTCTCCTACTCTCCTTCTTCATCCATTTGTTATAGCTTAAAACTGCCTTTTAAATGTTATTTAAAGAATTTGATCTTCTCCTGGGTTATCTAAAAGGAGAGGTGAGCTTCTGTTTCAAACATGTCTATTGGCTTTCTAGAGACTGCATGCTTGGTGCATTTCTTGACTACTATGTAGGCCATTTCACAGATATTGAGAATGACACAGAGGACAGCAGCAGCTACCATGAAATATGAGAAGATCTTCTTTTCTGTTGTCTTAGCAACAAAGCAGGTGACTATATTGGGACAGGGGTATGCAGCACATTTCACCATTGTTGGGAGGTTGAAGTTGGGGTAGAGGCAGTGGAAAATGTAGAGAAAGGTGAGATCTATGGCCACCTTGATGATGATGCTGAGGAGGTAGGTCCACCAGAGGCCTCCATGTTTCTTGCTGAGGTTGGAGTAGAGTAGCTGGCAGTGTTCTCCTGTTTCCTCAATGTGCTTCTTTTGTTTGGCTTCCCGATAGGTCACATGCATAAGGACAAGAAGGGTAGGGCAGGTCACAAGGATAAGCTGGAGGGCCCAGAGACGTATGTGAGAGATGGGGAAGAACTGGTCATAACAGCTCTTGGTGCAGCCAGGCTGACGCGTGTTACACACAAAGTCATGTTGGTCATCAGACCAGACATCCTCAGCTGCCACCACATAGACAAGGAAACGGAAGATGAAGATCACAGTGAGCCACACACGCCCCAGCACTGTGGAGTACTTGCTCACGCCACTCAGGAGTTCTTGGTATGAGGACCAGTTCATCCCCTCAGCTTGGAGGTTATTCCAGTAAAAACTAGAGAGGGGGCAATGGGAAGAAGAAATGAAAATGAAACTGCATGAACAGAATGGACATGATTAAAAACCAGACTAGTTCATTGGTTTGCATTTGTGCATGAATGGGCATGGTACTGTGTGCCGCATTCAGCTCTCAGCCTCCTGCCCATTTGTTTCCACCCAAAATATTTTGCCCCCAAAGTTGAATTCCAGCTGGCCTCAGGGTGGGAAGAATGGAACAAATTACAATTAGCACTCCACATTTTTTGGCTTTGACTTTTGTGGGTTTGATTATTTGCAGATTTGATTAATATGTTCTCTCTAGGAATCTCGAGGTCCTCTAGAGAAATTCTGCTGGAAACTGACCATAGAAGTTTTGCGGGAGGATCTAGAGATTACTAGAGAAAACACTTCACTAGGAATTTGTAGGTCCTCCAGCGTGATACCTTTTGGCACATGTTGAGCATAGAGTTGCACTGGAGGACTTAGAGATTCCTAGAGAGGTGGTCTGGCAGGTAAAGGAGTCCTTTTTTTTCTTTGCGGTTCTTCTACTTTCATGGGGGACCTGTACCCCTAGCTCCAGTGAATGTGGAGGGCCTACTGCATTCCCTATACACACAGGAGTCATTCAGGTATATTTGGGGGACACCTTTCCCCCCCCCCCCCCATTTTGGGGGATGATGGGAAATTGAGGTCCCTGGTGGGAAATGGATCCACTTAACCCCTAATAGTTGTCCACTCTTGCTCTAGTGTGCATGAGCCTATCTATCCAAAGAATCTTGTTCTAGAGGGGTTGTTTCTTTGCCCACAAGTCATCCCAACCAATCCCACCAATCAGGGATCCCATACTAGGAGTCAAAATGCTATATATATAACCATATATATTTGTTTTACAACACTACTTGGAAAATCAGTGAAAGAAGATAGCACCTTCCAATATTAGCAAAGATTTATACAGACAAGTAGTGGCCAATGGATTCCATGTCAGAAAGAGGACATTTTGTTAACTTCTTTGAGACCCTGCAGATCTCTGCAGAATCTGAAGAGTCTTATGCTCAACAAGTTGGGTGTACCTTTTTAGGTAAAGATGACTGTGAGTCACCAGGAGCATTGCCTCCAGGTGTGATGGAAGAACAGATACGCCCAGGTGACTTGATCTGGCTTGACAGTCACACTGTTGGGTGTGAAAAAGAGCCACCTGCCGAATTTTGGTATGATGTAAGGAAAGCATCTGAGGAAAACAGCCTTTCCTGCTGCAGCTGATAGACTGGATCGTCCAGGGGTAGATTCTTATTGTAAATGATTAGCTGTAATCTTATAAGCTACCAGAAGATGTGACTTGAACTAAGGACTTTATCATATCAGGCTTATATTGCACCACAATCACGTCGGTCTAGGAAACACAAACATACCAGTTTGGGGACAGTCATGCCCACATAGCTCTTCCAAATTGCCATGATGCTGCTTCTGTTCCAGCCTGTGTCTTCTGCATTCCATAGCCCTGTCTCCCTGCCTTATGCTCTTCCTAGCATGCATTGGGTCTGTATTTATATTTATTTTTAGCACAATCATGCAACCATGCCCATCGATTAAGTAAAAATAATTTTTAAGAAATTGATAAAAGAAAAGAAAAACAGCCTACTACTGAATCGCAAGAGGTGGAAGAGGGGGAGAGGAGCAGAATCATGCTCACTCGCACCATGTGATTTGCCTGCATATTGGAACTGCTTCAGAAGGAAAGTATCACACATGCATCAACAGTGGAAAAGCAGCACAATTGGAATCCATAGATGAGTTTTGCCCATCAATGAAAATGAATTCTTTAGCAATGGGTGGACTACAGATCAGCTACTGGATAGACACACTTTTGAGTGATAAGGTATGGCCACAAATACTGCTAACCAACTCTAATTCCACTTTTCAAGCCTTGTGTGATAAAGCCCTAAATCTGGGCCACCAGCTACTATTACAGTTATATTTTATAATTAGATTATTTTATTTTATTGGATATACACCTCACCTTCCTCCTAATGCATGGCATACAAGGCAGCTAACAGTTTCAAAATCAATTTTAAAAAGAGCAGAATCCACTCAGTTAAAAGCACAGCTTGGGAAAATTCCTCTTTGGGACTGTAATTCCCAGAATCCCTTTTGTCAGAATGGCTACTGGCTACACTGTCTGGGGGGGGGTTGCAGACTGCCAGAAATAGTGTGAATTCAGTCCACTTTTAGGGTTAGGGTTAGTGCTAGGGAATCATGGGAACTGTTATTTTTCTGAGACATTGAGCCTTCTCTGTCAGACAACTCTGATGCCACAATAAAATACAGTTCCCATGGTTCCCTAACTCTAACCCTAACCCTAAAAGTGGACTGAATTCACACTATTTCTGGCAGTCTGCAACCCCCCTGGAGCATTCTGGGAACTCTGATCCAAAATAGCCACATTTCCAATCTTTGATTAAAAACTATTTCATAGCAATTCAAGTCAGTTGCCCAAGGCTAACTGAGGATTTTATCACACAAAGCTAAAAACTGGAATTTTAACAGGATAAAAGCATCATTGGCTGGTACTTATCACAAAATGTTGTGTCTGTCCTCCTGCTTCATGGCATTCCATTCATTACTATCATGCACTTTTTCATTGATGGGTCAATGAATAGGCTCTTGTACCATCAATAGGCTCTCAATCTCGCTGTTATTTCATGGCTGTCTTTGTGCAATAGGTCATTCGCACAGCTGTTTCACTTTTTAGACAGTCACGTGGTGTGAGTGGGCATGATTTTGCTCCCCTCTCCCTCTTCCCCTTGCAGTGATTGTGGTGGCCAACACCTTCCCAAATTCAGCTGTTGGGTGCACCTTGACAAAGCAGCTGGTCTTGGGAGGTAGTTGGCAGCTGTGATAAGTCATTCCCACTCTTCCTTCTGGAAGCAGGAGTTTGTAGGAAACAGCACAGAAAAGAGATCAGATGACCACAGATCACTAAAGTGCTATTGTGGAGAAAAGTGTGATAAGAAATGATGCCAAACCAGTATGCTTTCATTGTTAAACCAGCATGATTGTGGTAGGACAGCAGGCTGGTGTAACAAAGTCCTAAATGAAATGGTGGACTGAGGGTGGAGGGAAGTAGACTATTCTCATTTTGGTAGGAAGTGCCACATCCAGGGAGCAGCTACCATATAGCTTATTTTGCAATGATCATCCTTGGAATGGAAGAAAGACAGGAACTGGGCTGATGGTTTTTTGGGAAGATGAGGTCCACCCTCTGGGATTAAGCAAATGCTGTATAATCTTTCTGTTTAACAAGGAACCACAAAATAAGAGACAAGCGGGTGGATCCTGTGGGCACAGGGTGAAACATGCACATTAGAACCCCCACAGGTATGTCACAACTGCTGGACATTTTGAGAGGACTATTGTAATCTCCACGGATTACCAATCGAGTTCTCACATTACACTAGAATTTTGCAAGTATTTGTTGCAGTTATTTGCCTTCAAGTTGATTCTGATTAATCAGAGGGTGCTTTCTTGACAAGATTTCTTGAGATGAGGGTTGCCACTGCCTTCCTCTCAGGCTGAGAAAATATGACTTGCTGAGAATCGCCAAATAGGTTTCCATGGTTGAATGGGGATTTGAATTCTGGGTCCTTGGAATCCTAGTCCAGCAATCAAATCACTATACCATGCTAGCTTATTTTGCAAATATAGAAGTTAGTTTTGCTGATGCAAACCAGGATTCTTTTGGTGGATTTTCCTGGGATAATTCCTAGTTATACCAGTGCGAGCATTTTCTTGGACATTATGCAAGGAGGTATCTGGCATCTTTCTGAAACACCTTTGTTTCATGTGCACAAGGGTATTGAGACACTTTTGAACCCCCTTGGCTGGACATTTTCTGGCTGATCTTGCACCAGGAAAGATGATACAAGCCTCTCCACTTGAACACAAGTGTAGGTATGCTGGCATGGATTTACACTCCAACAGAAGTCCAACTGGATCATGGCCTCTAACATCCCAAACCTTTAACCAACTAAACAAGTGCTCCTAGTTCATTGATACTCAATAGACCATGAATGGTCCACCAGAACCACAGCTTCAAAAGGATTTAAAATATGACATTATAGAGTCTTATTTGTCCATCCAGCTTGGAACTCTGTGCTCCAACTTGCAGTGGTTCACCAGGGTAGGACTCAGAAAAGTTACTTTTTTGGACAACAGCTCTCAGAATTTCTCAGTCAGCATGGCTCCTGGCCAACGTAGTCTCTTCAAAAAGAAACTTCCTTAGTCTTGGGTACACCAGCTGGATACAACTGATAAATCTTCTGCTTTTGCTTCTACAATCTGTAGCGGATGGGTTGTATTTGGCTTGTCCAGGTGCAAGCATGCTTTAAAACCAGAACCATGCAGAATTCACTGCAGAAGTTGTGACTGCAAGTTATGTCAAGTTGTTGGTGCAACACAAAACCCTTCACTGAATACCTCTTCTGCCATAGCAAACCTCTTTGACACAAATTATCCCAGATTATTCTGAAATAACAGTTTTTTCATCTGCAAAAATAACTCATATTCTTATGTAGTCATTCTCAACTTATCCTGGAGCAGAGTTTGCATTTTGCCCTGGTCTAGAGAAGAAGAAACACTGATTCGGGGGGGGGGGGGGAAATCCCAGCTCTTACCTGAGATCAGAGCATTTCACTGAGGCTGGTTCACTTTCCTCTCGGCAGGACAGTCCCCAAATCTCCTCTGATTTTGACAGTGGAGGAGCATTGTGTCTTGATATTGGGTGTGCCGCTGGCTTTTGCTGCCGGCTGAATGTGAATGGCCCATTGTAATGTTCACAGTTTTAAATCTAGAGAAATTAAGTTGAACTGACATTTATTTATTTTCTTGGGGGAAGGAGGATTGTCCCACACCTATGCTTTAATGAAAGACCTAAATCAGGGGTGGGAATGCTATGGCCCTTCGAGTGTTGTTGGACTGCAGCTCCCATCAGGCCTAGTTAGCATAGCCAATGGTGAGGTATGCTAGGTGCTACAGTGCAACAGCATCTGTAAGGCTGCACAATTTCCTTCTTTGTCCTCAATTCAATTGATAAAGGAAACCTGTTGAATCCATGGGATTCACATTAGTGTAGGTTGCTTATTGTTCAGCTTTAGATCCATCAGATCTACTTTAGTTAGGACTAGCAATTGGGTGTAGGGTTTCCTGAGGTTGTTGCTGGCTTTGGAGAAAGAAAAGTGATGATCCCAACCCAGATGTCTACTTTACTGCACACGAGGAAGGAATACCATACAGCTACCTCATTCCAGCCAAACAGGCTGGAACTTGTCCATTACCTGGGTGCAGGCCTTACCATTAAGCAGATGGAGGTGACTATCTTAGGCAGCAGATACTTGGGGACAGCAATGACAACTGTTTCTTCTAATAGCCTTTGCTGTCTCCCACTGTTAGAAGACAAGAGTTGGGTCTGTGTTATAATGCCTGTCCTGCAGCCTCTAATACAGCCCACTCTTGCTTCAGATGCAGTAGATGATGCTGTCCTGTGTGGAAATAAGATTCAGGACAAGTGGATATGGAATGGCAAGGACCACCATCTTGTCCTTCAGCTCAGATGGCAATATGTCTTGGGCAATTTGTCCAGATAGGAAACCACAAGGGAACCCCACCAAGCTGTCTTTACCTCTATTATGGGAGGAAGGTAGGGTATCCATATGACTGAAAAATAAATAAAATATCCACTGGGACATTCTCATGCACAATTTATTGGCCTTTTTACTTTCTTAAAAAAAGAGAAAGAAAGGCAGATTCCTCTCTCACTATCTTTTCTCTGTGTCTTAATATGGTTACAACACCCCCCACCACTTCTTCGTAGCCATGTTACTCTGTTGCAGCAGAATTACAAAGAATAGAGGGGCACCCCCAAAACTAACAAGCTGTATTGGGTATATGTTTTCATGGATTGCAGTCCACATCATTAGATAAAATAAGACTTTTGTTAAACATGAACAAGCAGCTTAACTTTTGCTTCCTTAGTTGAGCCCCTAAAGATCAATCAACCAACATTTTCATCCATTAAACCAGTTAATGCAATGTACAACAAAATCCTATGCATGTTTTGCTTGGAAGTAAATCCTGCAACTGAAAACAGGATTACAGTATTGAATTTGTGACCCCCATTGTTCTGAAGGCAAGGGCTTTAGCTCAGTTGAAAAACACACACTTTACATGGGGAAGGTTCTAGTTTCAATTCCTGTCATCTCCAGATAAGGCTGGGAAAGACTTTTTTCCAGAAACCTTGGTAAACCAGTGCCAGACAATGCTGAGCTAGAACCAATGGTCTGGTTCATTACAAGGCAGTCATCTATGCTTTTATTAGATGTGGGGCACAGCTTGGTGATAATAGACACACTTTTCATGTGAAAGGTATCAGATTCAATCCCTGGCATCCCCATGTAGAGCTGAGGAAGCTCCAGCTTGGAACCCCCCCAGAGTTGCTGTTTGTGCAGGTCAGGGATGGACAATGTGGACATTTAGCTTAGTAGAATTAACCCAAGAAATGGGCAAGGTTTTGCATTCCAGAAGTTGTTGGATTATAGTTCCTAGCATTTTTCACCTTTGCCTATGCTTTCTTAGGAATTGAAGTCTGACAACAACTGGATAGTTGCACGATTCCCACCTAGGTTCAGGTAGTGCTAAGCTAAATGGCCCATTGTGCTGATTTGGGATATCAATTCTCCTTTTCTCAATTATTATGGTACACCATTTTGCATACTTAGCAGAGAGGAAGTCTGTTTTATTTAATTTAAATGCTTGAAGGAAATAAAGCAGCTGTAGCATGATAAATATGTGACCATTTCTGCTCTAGGAAATCTTTTTAGTAACTGGGAAAGAAGCCATTCAGGTCAGTGGGAGAGAGCTTACCAAGATGCCAAATGTGCTAGAGGGAAATGGGTCACCTTATTTATAGCCATTGCTCCATCAATAACAATTAATTAACTTATGGAATAGGTGATGCAGAGGAGTGGCCAATTTGCCATCCCTTGCAAGTTTCAGTCACGTATGGAATGTGAGCTACCTTACGGCCCGGCAAGAAGATCAAGACTCAAACAAGAAATGACCAGGTGGCACTTAAACATGGATATTGAGCAAGAACTTAGCCGATGATCATGATCTCTCCTGCCCTGTTTCACATCCAGGATCCTTCCACAATTAGACTCAAAGGAAGAATCAAGGGCTATCATGGAAGAGCATGTCCTTTGCATACATAGGCTGGCATCCTGTTAAAAACATACCTTTGTGTAAGAGTGTATCTACACTGTAGAAATAATGCAGTTTGACACCACTTTCATGGCCATGGCTCCATCCTGCAGAATCCTGGGATTTGTAGTTTGGTAAGGCACCAGAACCCATTGGCAGAGAAGCCTTGTAAAATGCAAATCCTAGGATGGACTGGTGTCAAACTGCATTATTTCTACTGTGTAGATACACCTCAGTTACATTAAGCATACAGGGTGGAGTATTTAACATGGTAATATTCTGTTGATCTCATTGGAAGCAAACTTACACATACAGCAATGTTGTTCATTGTGGTTGCACCTTGCAGTTGCATATTGTGCACTGCAGTTGTGTATTGTATATTGTTGTTGTACATTCTAAATTAGCACTGAGTCATTTACATTTGTTGCGCAATGTAGCTATTCTGCATGGGGTTGTGTAGTGCTGGCATGGTGTCTCTCTGCATGTGGATATTCATGAAATGCTAAAAGAATATTGGTTTGCAGCTTGAAGTTCTTGGCTTGATACCTCTATGTTTCCAGGTATAGGCATGAAAGATTCCTGTGAAACCCTGGAGGGCCCTTGTTAAGTCAGCTGCGGACCAGAGCAGGAAATCCTTCACTCTCCAAGTATTTTGGGTCTCATCTTCCTGAAGTCTCAGCCAGCAGAATCAATGAGAAGGGGTGTGGAAGCTGCAGTCCAAACCATATATTGTTCAAATCCAAGTGATGTTCTTGCTGTCCTAGGCAATTCTCAGCACCAGCTGTCACATTTTATTCCCACCCTTCAGTGGATTTTTTTTGTGAATTCCAAGACATATCAGAAAGGAAAAAGTCTCCTCTTCTCTAATTTTTTAAAAGAGTTCTCTCCCTCACTGCCATCTCCTTTTCTTTGTGTGTCCTGTCTGAGACTAACATGAAAGAAGTTGTTTCATAGACTTGGTCTACTTCTTCATGGAATGAATAAGTGCCAAGGGAGGAAGTAGACCATGCTACAACTTCTTTTGCTAGTCTTAAAGGTGCTACAACATCCCTTTGCATACCCAATTCTCTGGGTTATCAGATTATCTCTTCTTTGGATTTATTTTCCTTTTCCTGTGCTCCACCTACCTGCAATCTATCTGTGAATGAAGAATCAAGAAACATTTGATAACCCTGCTAATTTCTCTCCCACTTCTCTGCTGAAATTTACCTTTTTGCAACTATGGAGATTATCACACACACATTTTTTGCCCAATCTAGGCATGGGGCAGGATCTGGCTGGGATGGGTGTTATCACACACGAAAGTGCTGCCACACTGCCGGCTGACCACCACCCATCCCTGAGCCACACTTAGCTCACCAATTTTGGTAGTACAGAAGATTTCTGTACTTCTAAATCGGCTGGCTAAGCAAGTCTGGAATCTGGTGGTGGTTGGCCAGCAGCATGGCAGCATTTTTGTGTGTGATAACACCCATAGGAATGATTGAATCAGTCCAAAGAACCAGCCCAACCCTGTCTCTCCCTCCACTGATGTTCTCCCCTCACCTTGGATAAGATCTCAGAAAAAGTCTTCTTTAGATTGCAAATGGACTCCTGCTAGCTGGAGGATTCTGGGAGTTGGAGTCCCAAAGTAACTGTTAAAACCTCTAATAATAAGAGACATTTCTAAGATTCCTTGGTAGTAGAAAGCTGAAACCCCAAAACAACAGAAAGAGAAGATATTCAGTAATCAAAGAAAAAACAAAACCTGAAAAACATGTCTCATAGTGCCTGAGATATTTTATTGTGCCAAATGCATTTTGGAATGCTAAAATTCTTTTCTCAGTGACTTTTGAAACAAAATCAGAGGGGGAAAGCCCAAAATGAACACATGTATTTATTAAATAACAATTTTTAATAAACATGTCGAGGTATATAAAATGGTATCAAATGATTTTTTAATAGTATAAGAAGATCTGCTCTTCTGAAAACTAAACTGGATGATTCCTTCCTTCCTTCTTTGGTAATGTACAATGTGTAGGCAATTGGCATAGATTTTACAAAAAGTGCTGGAGAATCTCTGAACATGATTATTAAATATAACTGTATCTGTTGTTCAGGTATGGCTGCCAATGCATATGCAGCCCAAACAGTTCATTGACTTCCATATATAAGAAGAAGGTATCCCTATGCTGAGGAGAGTGCCATGATTTGTAGGAGTACAGGTGATCTGATAGGTGAAAATACTAAGGCTGCTGATCGTGGGAAGAACATTGTTGTTGTTGTGGGCCTTCAAGTTATTTCCTACTTATGGTGACCCTAAGGTGAAGCCTATCATGAAGTTTTCTGGATCTGAGAGTGTATCACTCACCCAAGGTCACCCAGTGGGTTTCCAAGGCCAAGCAGGGAATCAAATCCTAGTCTCCAGAGTTGTTTTCCAATGATCAAACCACTACATGACATTGGCTCTCTGAGAAGAACATACCCCCTTCAAAAGAAACTCAATGAAGAATGAATGTTTAGCTTAGTGGTTGGAATCATGAGGCTCCCAGAGATGGCTGGGTTACCATTCCTAGCATTCCTAGCCAACATAGTTAAAGGCACAGAATGCTGGGAGCTGTGGTTCAACCACATTTGGAGGGCCATTTTATTCTCACCGAGAAGTGACTTTGGTTAGTTCTAACTAGAGTAGACCAGCTGAATCAATTGTTGAATGGTAAGTTAATACATAGGTAAATCCCATTGATTTCATTAGACTCAATTGGGACTAATAGTAGTATTCAGGCTGGAAGGTGTCTTTTAGCCATAGAATGAAATTATAAGATTACTCTGGAGGGTGAGGAAAAAAAGCTGGGTCAGAGGTGGAATGTAATGGTGTACCCTGCAAGAGGGCACATCTACCTGGTTTCTGAAATCCATATTGCAACCTTCTCTTGTAGCCTGACTTCAAGTATTCTTAAATAAAACATGATCATTAGGCAGTAGAACAACCTGAGCTATGTGAATGGCTGACATTGGTCAATAGAATTTGGGCCAGACAGTGGTTTCATATTCTTCTTCCCTTAATTTCCCATCCTTCCCCTACATCACATTTGTATCCTGCTCCTACCTAGTAGAAGATATGGGAATAAAACTATATTGATCCTACCCCATCCTTTCCTACTGGTGTAGTCAGCCTAATTTTTCATGTTTTGAGGGCTCCCCACACTGTGAGCTATTTAAGAGGGGTGTAGTGAATGGTTTGTAATCTGGTCCCTGGAAGACCTGTGACCCCACTTCAACTCCACTTTGTTTACTTGGGGAAAGGCAGCTGGGGTCCTTCTTGAGAATAAGTACTTCCCCGTTGTGTCCCTCGTGGCTTTCACTCCTGACCTCTAGGTTCTCCTTACACCTCTTCCCTACAAGATAAAAGGCTTCAATGAGACTGAGGAGGATGCAAATGCAGGCTGTCACGATCATGAAAAGGGTAAACATGTTCTTTTCTGTTGGCCGAGAGATATAACAGTCTACCATGTTGGGACAAGGTGGTAGGGAACATTTCACCAGGGTGGGAAGCCTGTAGCTTGGGTATACTCGGTAGAAGATAAAAAGGAAGGTGATGTCTACAAAGGCTTTAAAGAAGAGACTGAACAAATAAGTCCACCACAAGCCTCCACGCTTCTTGCCAGGGGGATAGCGTGGTCGAGAGTCCCGTCCAACTTTCTCCAAATATTTCTTCAATTTGGCTTCCCGGTAGGCTACGTGCATGACCACCAACAAGGAAGGACAAGTGACAAGGATGAGTTGCAAGGCCCAAAGGCGGATGTGGGAGATGGGGAAATAAAAATCATAGCAGACGTTGGGGCAGCCCGGCTGCTCTGTGTTGCAGTCAAAGTCCTTGGAGTCATCTCCCCAAACTTTCTCAGCCGCCACTAAGTAGACAAGGAGACGGAAGATGAAGACTACTGAGAGCCAGATACGCCCAAAGGCAGTAGAGTATTTGTTCACTCCACCTAGGAGATCTTCAAAGCCTGACCAGTTCATGGTTTCTAGTTTCTTCTGTTAAAAATGCCTGCAAAGAGACAGACCATGGAGTTAGAAATATTCCCAGTCAGCATTTCCCTTCTACTGGCTAGGGGATGGTGAAAGTTGTAGTCCAGCACATTGGGACAATGCCAAATTGCAGAAGGCTAAAAGTGTATTTACCCTACAGTCATAGCAATTTGATACACTCTGGCTGAGATCCTTCCCTGTAGATCTGTAATGTGAGAGATAGTTGTGTGCACCACAAGCAGAGTAATTATTACTTGCAAGCAGAAGGTGAGCAACAATCAGTCTCACCCCATCACCCTTTACACACAAAGTCTAGGGAAGAAATAAAGCAGGCTTGATTTTTATTTTTATTTTGTAAAAATGAATAAAGTATACTTACAAATACTAAAGATTTCATAACATTTCATGGCAAGAGGCTTTGTAACATGTGCTCGTCAAACTTGGTGGAAAGAGCAAGAACTGGAGACTTACAAAATGGAGAACAAACAGACTAGGGGGCTAAGCAGACGGGTGGCACAGGGCCGCCCCAGGAAGCTGCTGATTGGGGCTGAGGCATCCCCATGCCTCGGTCCCATGGTGCAGCTTCGCCGCCCCTGGAAGGAGCGCTAAAATAGCGCTCCTTCCACAACTCGCTGAAGGTGCGCCGCAAAAGGCTGCCGGCGCACCTTCGGTGACTCTTCCGCTGCAGCGTGTGTGGACGCTGCAGCAGGAGGTCATCCTCAGAGTGCTGGCCGTGCAGAGGGCCGGCTGCTCCGAGGACATTTTGGGGAAGGGATGGGGCACCCAGCGTGTGGTTGCCCCTTCCCTTCCTGGCTCTGAAGATGGCACTTTGCACCATCTGCTTGGCCCCTAGCTGTGGTCAGAGCTGGAAAATGTTGAGAACTGCAACTTCCAGAATCCCCCCAGTCAGCATGGGAATTGAAGTCCACAAAAGGGACTTTTCTAAGCCCTGAATATGAGCAACCATAATCTTTTCCTATGATGAGTGTTGCATTTCTGGAGAGAAGGATGTTCTCTGCAGAATTCTGTGGAAGCTCTTATGAGCTGCTCTTTGAACTTTCTTGCTGGTGAGCGAGCCAAAATACTGTAGCAAACAAAGAAAAAAAATGAGACATCAATAAGAGCTTAAGAAGAATGGGATCCAACAGGAGAAGAGCAGGAGCCTTTGAAATGTGCAATGAAGAAGTGGGGACAAGGGAAAAGTTGGGAGTCTAATTAGGGTTTAGAATAGTATTACAGACCTCTTTGATGCTCCCCTTTTCCTTAAGAAGATCTCCAAGAAAGGCAAAGAGACTAAGGAGCTTATTGCATTACCTTTTAAAACAGAAAAAGCCTCTCAGGATGCAGCCAGGATGCTGGATGGGAGGAATTATTGCACGGTAAGTTGCTGCCAAATCGCCGGGCAACTGCAGCCCAGGTCGCAGTCATGCTCAGCCGGCTTTCCATTTTCTAAAAAGGCCAGCTGAGCATGACTGCGACCTGGGCTGCAGTTGCCCGGCGATTTGGCGGCAACTTACTGTGCAATAATTCCTGCTCCCATCCAGCATCCTGGCTGCATCCTGGGAGGGTTTTTCTGCTTCAGAAGGTAACGCTATAAGCTCCTAAGAAACTTGAACAAAAATAGTTTGCTAAAACACCCAAAGGCTTAAGGAAGAGCGATGCAAAGGTGATTCATCTTTAATCCTTATAACCAGCCAAGGTTTACTAATTCATCACGGACCAAGCACTCAGGAAGAACATAACATAAGAATTTCCATGCTGCTTCAGATGGAATATTTGTCTAATCCAAAATGTTATTTCCAGCCACAACCAATGCTTGGGAAGTGGCAATGTAAATCCTCACTTCTTTCATCTTCTTGCGGTAAGTGAGACAACTTAAAAGCTTCTCTCTGCAACTTGAGAAGGCAGGACTTTGGGTGGGTGCATGGAATTTTGCAAGGCATTTCCCTCTATTTCTGTAAAAATTGCAGTATCAATAAATACAATCATTGCATTTAACAACTGCGTATCTCAAATGAGTTGAAAGAAAATCAACTCATTTGAGATATACAGTTGTTAAATGCAATGATTGCATTTACCAATAGTGAATTTTTTTACAGAAAAAGAGGAAAACATCCACAAGGCCCACAACACAGCAGGGGTAATTTATCCCATTTGGAAGTAAATCAAATAGCACGTAAAACCGCTAAAGAGGAGTACCCACCCTTAAGAGCATTAAGTACAGAACATAAAATTATCCGTCTACACTACTGACCAAATTGTGGAGCCCATGCTTTGCCTTCAGAAAATCCGGGCTCAGCATGTTGTAATGTAATCTCTTAATGATGGAAAGCTCTTCCATTGTAATTTCACCATACTCCAACTATTCTGAAGTTTTGGTCCTACTTATTTTTGACTTATGGCTGCCCTAAGGTGAACCTATCATAGGATTATCTTGGCAAGTTTCTTCAGAGAGGGCTTGCCATTGCCAGCCACATGTCAACACATAGATAAATCCAATGAATTCAATGGCTCTACTCTAGTTAGGACTAACAATAGATTTTAGGCCACGTTTTGAATGCAAAAGTTTCCCAGTTCAGTCCTCAGCATCTCCAGGTGGCGCTGAGGAAAACTTCTCCCTCAAACATTTGCCATTTATATTGAGCTGGGCCATTTGTGGCCCTCCAGATGGAATTTGACTGCAACTCCTCTCATGCTTTACCAACAGCTATGCTGGCTAGGGCTGATAGGAGTTGCAGTCCAACAACATATGGAGGGCAACACGTTGTTCAACCTTAGTGTAAACAACATTCAATAGTATCACTTTTGGGGATTCTAATTCACCAGATCCCCTAAAAACAATGCAAGTTGGGGGAATTCTATTAGTAGAAGTCCAAAAAGAGAGTAACTTTGCCAGCTCTGGCAAAAGGTAACCATAGTCTGACTCAATATGAGACAGCTTCCTTACTCTTAGCTTTTGCCAACCTATGAATAATACAGGGCAGGGCAATCTGTTAAATCTTCTAAATGAGACACAAGAGACATGATGGAACCAAAGAAAGAGCCAGGAGGATTCTGGTGGTGAGAACAACAAGGGGGGGGGGGGAAACAATGCTGTTCTGTTGTTAGGAATTCCCGCTGGCTCTCAATCTACAATCACCTGACTTGTCATCACCATTATTTAACTTTTATAAAGCACTGACATATATTTATGAATGAAAATTTATTCATTTATTTCCCATGCACCTCCATTATCCCCTCTACATTTCAGTTTCAGTGATTAGTCTATGACAAGGCTCCACTCATCTCTGTTTTCTGTAAGCACTTGCAGGTTGCTTTTATCTTTTATCTTCTCTAATTTACTGCATGCCATTTTTATCTATGCTTATGACACTTGATTGCCTCTTCTTCACATGATGGAACATTCCTTGTCCTACTTTGAACCTTCCTGATATTTCTTTATTCCCTTCCATTCCCCTTCTCTCCAGCAATAGTAGCATATAACCCTTGGCACTCCTTCTCCAAGGACATGGGTTGGCATACAAGTAGGACAGAAGTGGGCAACCGTGTGGGGGGACAGATGCCAATTGCCCCCTCCCAGCCCACTTCTGTGGGCCAGATTCCCTGACACCAAGCAGTAATACATCTGATTTCTTCTATAGTCCCAAAACAGAGACAGGAAGTCATATTGCATCACTTTCAGCCCTATTTTGAGAGGGACTGCAGAAGAAAATGGGGTAGCCATGGGGTGCTTGTGGGGGTGGGGTTGTTTTCATGTATTTTTGTGCATCTGGGGGTTTTCTGTGTGGTTTCGGTGCAAATCTTGTCTGAAAATTGTGCCAAATTCTTTAAAACTTTTTTGGAGGACTTGGGGGCTTTGAGGGACTGGTGTGGATTGTCAGGAGCCACAAAAATGGGCCCACATACACATACACTATTGCTATTCACAATGTATGAGGACACTGTAGATGTCATTGGTTCACTGTTGCTGCGAATAAGGATGCAAATCCTTCACAGGAAAGGATGAACAAGTTTTGCAGTTTTCTATCAGCTGTGGGAGAAATTTTTTTTTAAAATTTGGTACTTCCCAAAATGTTCAGAGGAATTATTCTGTGCAGAAATGCATTTGGTTTTTCTGAGCAAAAACTGTTTTTGGCACAAGAAAAAAAGTGTTTCTTGTGCAGGAATTCTTTAATCTAATTAACATGATGGATGCAAGGAACGTTCACATTTTTTCCTTACCCCTGATGAGAGGGCTGTATCAATATAGGGAGATACCTTGCTGGAAAAAAAAATGAGCTGCCTTTTTTTTTTACCTCTATGCAAGCATGAAAAGAACAGTGCTGATAGGAAAAAAACCTACCTGATATTCTACATGGGCTACTTAGGGCCTGTTTGCATGGGGTCAAATAAAATGGTCTCCCCTTGTTCTCTTGACAGAGAGACTGGACAATGCACAGCCCAAATCCCAGTTCTGGTGTGAACAGACCAGATGACACATTCAGCATCAGAACCAGAGTTTGTTGTTAACTGCCTTTGTGTTGGTCTCAGCCCATCGTGACCCAATGGATGAGACATCTTCAGGACCCCCATCCTCTACTGCTCTGGCCAGCTCCTGCAAACTCATATTCGTGGTCTCTTTAATAAAGTCCATCCATCTAGCATGTGGCCTTCCTCTCTTGCTACTTCCCTCCACCTTTCCTAACATTATTGTCTTTCCAATGATTCATGCCTTCTCATGATGTGTCCAAAGTATGACAGTCTATGTCTTGTCATCCTGGCTTCTAGGGATAGCTCTGGTTGGATCTTCTCTAGGACCCATTTGTCAGAACCAGAGTATACACTTCTTAATACAGATTAAAATACCTGGAAGATCTCTAGAGCCTTCATTCCAATACCAGGCTGCTGTTTGAAATGCATCCCACTGATATGGCTAGCATGTCTGCAGCTGCCACCAGTCACTTGTTCTGAGGTCACAAACAAGTTCCCAGGCATGTGATGGATGCTAGTTGCCCTGTTTTCAGCCTCAGAGGGAGTAATTCACACCAGCAATGGAGGTGCCAGATGGCACAGTGAGACACTGTGTAAAAAGCTGCCCAGCATTGCTCTGAAATGTGCAGGGAATTTGGGGCAGCTTTGGTCTATTCCTGGAGTATTCGGGCCAGTTCAGAACCACCCTTAGAGAAACTCCAAAAGGGCTCAAGTTCATTGCTATTTTCCTTGCCTCTGGATCTCAGACTTATATTTTCCATACCCTCCAACTGTCCCAATTTAGCAGTGACAGTCCTCTGCTCTCCCACTTTGGCAGCTGCTTTTAAAATGTCCCAACTTCTCGTCCTCCTGCTACTTTCTCCTTTGCTCTTCAGTTCCTGCAAACTGAATCCAAAGTGCAAAAGTAATCTGTATTCATTTATCTTAGCAGGAGGGAGAGTAGAAGAGGGGACAGAATCTTGCCCTTCCCAGTAGACAAAGGTAAAAGCAAGTTGCTGCAGCCTCTCCTAACTTGTGTGTTCTTCCTCATTAATCACTTTTGCCATCCTGAAAACACACTGATTTTGCTTGGTCACATTTCCCAGTTTTCATGCAAAATGTGATCAGCTACATTTCACAAGGATGAGCAATTGCCAGGGACGGCTTTACACAAACAGCTAACAAACAAAATGGGAGGAAGAATGAATCACTCTCGGTGTTTGTACCATCTGTATCTGTAAGCCCTCCTATGGTGGGTTGGAGGTCTAGCAATCCCCAGTAGGTGAATCAAAAGGAATCGAAGTACTCTGCAGTTAAGTACATGTCTGCTTACATTTCCCGGTCTCTCCCTGAGCCAAGGAGAAAATACGAGCAATAAGCAATTAAACCTTAACAGGAGCTATTGAGTTCAAGAATCAGCTGGCTGAAGAAAGGTAGCAGAAAGGAAGTGGTATTAAAAAGTGTTGAGGTCATATCCCAGCATGGGACAAAGGAATGTTGTAGGACTTGGAAGCAGAGTTCCAAGCAAATTGGATGCTCCTACATTTTGCAATAACATTCAATTAAATGTTGCCTGGTTGAAAAGGGAAGAGGAGGAAGGTGCGGCTGGCTAATCCAGAGTCACTCCCAGATCATCAGGTGTAAACAAGGGGGGGGGGGGATTAGAAAACAAAGCACTGAAGTGTGCAGAAGTGGAATGATGTATTGTTGGAGTGGAACAGGCTGGGTGTATGCTTCTTCAGCAAATGAGGTTGCAGGGACCTTTAGCCTTTTTTAGACTACAGCTTCCAGAAATCCTCAAAGTTGGGGGATTCTGGGAGCAACAGTCAAAAAGGTCATGTTTTCAGACTCTTTGTTGTGTGTGTTCAAGTCATTTCCAATTTATGGCAACTCTAAGGTGACCCTATCATGCAGCTTTCTTGGTAAGATTTGTTCAGAAAAGGTTTGCTTTCCCCTGAGGCTGAGAGCATGTGACTTGGCCAAGGTCACCCAGTGGGTTTCATGGCCCAGCAAGGATTCAAACCCTGGTCTCCAGAGTCATAGTCCAACTCTCAAACCACTACACCACACTGGCTCAAATCTTCGTTATATTTTCTTAGACGTATAGGAAATACCTTGATGCACAAGGGCCAGGCAGAAGACCCTCAATCCAGGCATGAAGTCAAAGGCCATCCTCACTCTTGTCCTGTAGAATACTACATCTGCATCTAGATGTTCTCCTTATTTACATAATGAATGTCCTTTCCTTCTTCTAGCAAACTTTTAAGCTGACCAAATCACTGCACCAGATTTCCCTGCCCCTGCACACCCCAGATGTTTTTGACTACAACACCCATCTTTTTGGGTGTCCCAGATCAAATCTCCTTTGAAACTCCTTGAGTTCCTTGAACAGCTTGTTGTTTCTGGTTCTTCTATCAGTGGATAAATCTACACTGTAATCTTGACCTAGTTAATATGATGACATGACTTTAAGGCTCTTACTAGTTTAATTCAGGGCACTGTAGAAACAATGCAATTTGATATCAATTTAACTGCCATGGCCTCATCATATAGAATCCTGAGATTTGTGGTTTTATGAAGCACCTGCCTTCTTTAACAGAGGAGGCTAAAGACCTTATACATCTGCAAATCCCAGGATTCCAAAGGAATGATGGAGCTATTGCACTTAAAGTGGTGTCATACTGCATTATTTCTACATTGCAGATGCACTCTTTGTTAAAATGAGCTTTGTTTTCAGAGGCTTTGTTAAATGAGGTCTGCTATACTTCTGATGAGGTTTAAAGGAATCCTGTAGCATCTTTAAGACTGAGAAATAATAATTCTAGCATAAACTTTTAGGACTCCAGTTCATTTCAAGTGCCACAAAAACCTATGCTACAGTTGGCGAATTGCTAGACTGAGATGTTATCATTTAACATTCCATAGTTTTAATTCTCCCAAGAATTCTTTCTCTGACCCCCTCTGGAATTTTGGATTTTTGCTGGGAAGGAGAAAGGGCATAAATGACCAGAATAAATGTAGAATTTTATGGGCTTAATTTTAACCACTTTCCCCCCTTTTCCTTTCTATGTAAATATGTATGTATGTATGTGTGTGTGTGTCTATGTGTACAATACATAGGCAGAAAGCAATTGAACCAATACCAAGGTTTCCTGTATGGGTGGTTCATGTTTTTGATGCTATGTTGGCAGTACAGTAAACCAATTTTAGTAGGTTTGTAAATGACAAGTGCTGGAAGGAAAGAATGACGTGGCATGGGATTTAAAGCATCACTCTTACATTTGGATGGTGGTTGCAGGGATGAAGCTACAGGCAGAGAGGAATGAGGGAATTGCCTTCCCCACAAATAAGAATTCTGACCTCTCCACATGAAATTTTCTTTAGTCTTCTAGGATTGAGGTAACTTAACATTTCAGTAGAGTGTTTAGAAATATAGCTTAGGCATCCATAAGAAAGGGGGAAGCAAAGTGACCAAGGGTTTGCAAACACAGCAAATAAAAGAGTTCTAGGTATGAATGATTTTCAAGGTTTCCCTCTCTGCAATGTTAGAAACTGTGGGACTGAAGAAAAATTTCATGGCGCTGGGCAGAGTTCTTATCTGGGGGAAGCAATGCCTTTGTTTTGCATACTCTATAACTGCATCTCTAGGGACGTTATCACATGGGGTCTAAAGCAGTCTCATCCCCGTCGCATCCCCGTCCCATTGCACTTCCTTTTCCCCGTGTTCACACGATGTCGCAGAGAAACCCCGCCCATCCCCGTCGCATCCCTGTCCCATTGCGCTTCCTTTCCCTGTGTCTTCACACGACGTCGCACCCATCCCCGTCGCATCCCCGTCCCATTGCGGCATCACCCGGCATCATCCCCATTCTTTTGAATGCCGGTTTCTTTGGGAATTACATTTTGCTGCGACCGGAATGATGCTGCTTTCTGTATGCCGGTAAGTTCTGGATTGAAAAGGAACCACAATGGGACAGGGATGCGACGGGGATGGGACTGCTTTAGGCCCCGTGTGATAATGTCCAACGTTTTGTTCGAAAGTAGTTTGCACAAATGAGAGAAGGACAATATCCTTGATTTCCCTTCTCCCACTTTGAAGTAAGTGAGATAATACAAATAATACAGTTGATTATCTAAAGAGAAGGAACCACCCTCCAATATTTCTTGGAGAAGCAGGAAAACCCTTAAAGTGTACCAAGATGATTAGTCTGGACTAGAATCTCAGCCAAGGGAGTGCAAACAGAGCAAATTTAAGAGTTTAAAGTGTGGGTGATTTTCAATGTCTTCCTCTCTGCAAAGCTAGAAGCTAAGAGACTGAAGGACAATTTTATTGGTAGAGGACAGAATTCATATGGGGGGGGGGGAAGACAATGCTGTAGTTACACCCCTGCAATCACCATCGAAATGTAAGAGTGATGCTTTAAATCCCATGCCACATCACGCTTTCCCTCCATAGCAATACTGAGAGCCAGCATGGTGCAGTGGTTTGAACATAGGACTAGGATGTTTAATGTGAAGTCAAAGGGTTTCATGGCCAGCATCCATAGGCTTTTTTGGGTTTTTCTGGCTATGAGACCATTCTAGAAGAAGATCTTCTTTGAAGATGCCAGCCACAGATGCAGGTGAAATGTCAGGAATGCATTCTTCTAGAACATGGCCTCACATCCCGAAAAATCCACAAAAACCTACTGGACAAGGCGTCTAGAGATCAGGGTTTGATTCCCCGCTCAGCCATTGAAACCCACTAGGTGACCATGGGCAAATCACACCCTCTCAGCCCCAGAAACCCCATCATACTTTAGGATCACCATAAGTCATGACATGAAGGCACACAACAACAAATAGCAGTCCTGATCCTTATTATTTTTCTCAGTCTATTTGGTTTACAAGTGGTCTGGTCAGGAGTAGTGTTGCCACATGCTTTGGGAAAGCCAGATTTGCCCTGTTAAAAATACCATGGGTTCAGTTCCATTTCTCATTCCTAACTTGAACAGAACCATAGAACCAAGTTTTGAATAGTGAGTCAATTCATAGGTAGATCCCACCAGTTCAATGGGTCTACTGTAGTTTGGACTGACAAAAGGACTCACATCAACACAGGTGCCTGTATTGAATCAGGTCTTGACTACATCAATATCCATCTCTAATGTGGTGTCCTCCTCCTCCTCTGCTGCCTGTTGGATAATGGGAATTATAGAAGCTTTTATTATTCCATAGAGGAAAAAAATGCTAGCCTGTTTGCTCAAATACAGACATTAAAAAATTTGTAGTGGCTGACAGTTTTTCCTGATAGAGTGTCTTGATGTGTCACGACAGTGTTTCTTACTGAGCATGAGAAAACTTATGAATCTTCTTCACATACCTTCCCCCTCTCTCTCTTTCTTTCTCTCCATCCTTGTTCACTCTTTTTCACACACGCACACACAGGCTTCACAGACTCCACAAACTCAAAACCACAACACATCTGTTCATGTTTGCACACTTTTGTTCTGGCAAAATTCCAGGTGCTGAAAATGCCTTCTCTCTTTTCTTTCTTTCTTTCTTTTTTGTAAATCGATACTTTCACTCATTTTGCTTAATTTCAGGGAAGACGGGTGGCCAGGCTCTGGCATGTCTCTTTTGGTCTGTGGAGCCCAGTTTCCATCCCCACAGGCATAGGGCAGTGTATCTGTTTATTCAGCAGAGGAAACATTTCCAGGATAGACTCAAATTTTTTTCTTACTCAGTTTGAAAGGGAGCCCTGAGACTGAAGGCTTTTTCATCTCAACTTCCATGACCCTTGGCTCCTATAACATCCCTGATCCCCTCCCAGCCCCTGTCCCTTACTCCCTTTTTCCACAAGTGCAATGTCTCTAAGCTCAGTTGTTTCCAAGAGACAGGGGAAGATCTCACCTTTCTCTTTCCTCAATAGGAGACCACAGACATTCTCCTTCCCCTTCATCCCACCCTGGCAAGAGTTCTTACCTGGTGGGAGTCCAGTCTTTCCTACAGGCCCTTTCTCTGTCCACTCCTTCCATGTGCAGCATTGAAACTCTCTCCTCTCAGTTAAAGGCCATCAAAGGTTTAGGGCTCCTCCCGGCACTCTGTGAATGAGGAGGAGGATGAGGTGTTGGTGTTGGAGGAGGAGGAACTTCCAAAGGGAAGCATTCCAGGGGTGGAGCTGGATTTGAAGGCATATTCCCATCACACCCTCCTCCACTTGCTTGCTGCCAAAACTGGTGGAGGCAGAGAGCTGGAATCAAATGTCTGGAGTTGCATTTTTCAAGAGCAGTGCGGGTCCAACCTGTGAAGAGCATCATGGCACTTACAATGAAGTTCTGGAGCAGATTCCTGACCACCTGTGAGTGAATACAAAGGGGGCTTGTAAGAAAAGCTGGAATCCAGTTGTATCATTATGCTGGTCTAATGCCAGAGGCCATTTCATACTACACAATTACAGCATCACTTTAACTGCCAGGGCTGCATCCTGCAGAATCCTGATTTGTAGTTTGAGGAAGTGCTAGAGTAGGGAGTCTCAAACTTTTGTTCTCCAAGTGTTTTGAACTTCAGTTCTCAGAAGCTCCAGCCAACTTGGTCAACAGTCAGGAATTCTGGAAACTGAAAGACCAAAGTTTGAGAATCACTGCACTTGCGTTCCTCTGGCTGTAAAAAATTTAAATGCTCCTCTCTAAAATGCAGATCCCAAGATGGAATGGAATCATTGCAGTTAAAGTGGAATCATATTGCTTTATTTGTGGAATGAGAAAGAGTCCCAGTTTGTACCTTTGGAATGACTATGTAAAGTGATATACAGTATCCCCCTACTTATTTATTAAATTTGTATTTCACTTTTCACCTTGTACAAAATGCCCAAATTGTCTCACATCCAAATTAAACAAGGTATAGTAAAGTCACTCACTCTCAACCCCAGAAAAAAACCACAATAGGTTCACCTTAGGGCTGTAATAAGTTGGAAATGACTTGAAGGCACAAAATGACAATGACAACAACAGTAAAGAAGAAAACAAAATCAAAATTCTTAATACAAAAGTAAACCTACACGCACACACACACACACACACACACAAACAAATTAAACCAAAAATTCTATAAAAATTCACAAAGTTAAACTTTTGAAAAACCATTCAAAGCTTCAGGCCTTTCCTGAATAGGTATCCTGGCCTTCAAGAGTTAGCTTAATTTTTAACTCTTCAATCCTCACCACAGACGCTATTGTTTGTTTCTTTGTTATTGTAATTTATTTTAACTATATTTTATACTGTTTTAGTGTTTAATACCATTTTAAGGGGTGGGGGGGTTATGGGACATATATTGTATTTTTATTGTAATTTTAAATGTTGTATGTCACCCTGGTTGCATTTGCAGAGGGGCGGGATAATTTATTATTATTATTATTATTATTATTATTATTATTATTATTATATAACAGATGAAAACACACCCCTATTAAACATCCCTTCTGATGAATTATGAGGCAAAAGACTGTCTGAATAGTCTGCCAGTAGAAAGAGAGCAGAGGGAGGCTGACCAATTTTCTCATTGGAGAAAATTCCACAACCTGGGAGCAACCGCTAAGAAGAATCACCATACATGTCTGTGATGGCAGTAGGACTAAGGACTTTATCACACAAGGATACCAAAGCATAATTACAGCAGGATAGTAGTATCTGCAGTCCATTGGGAATTAGTAGGGAATCCATTGTCTTCCACATCACTATGTATGGATGTGAGAGCTGGTCAGTGAAGGAAGAGGATAAAAAGAAAATCAATTCATTTGAAATTTGGTGCTGGAGAAGAGTGCTGAAGATATCATGGAGAGCAAAAATGATAAACAAATGGGTCCTTGAATAGATCAAGCCTGAAATCTCTTTGGAAGACAAGGACAAGGAGGCTGTACAGACTGGCAAAAAACATGGGCAACAGTGTGGAGTGGGGGCATGGAGACTGCCCGCTGCATGCCCCAACTCCACCCCGATGCCAGTGTCAAGCTGCCTGACCACCCACCTGCTCAGCGAGTGGTGTTACAACGCTCCTTTGGATGATGTAGTACTTGGCTATTTGGCCAACATGGCTACCCCTGGATATGCTCCCAAACTGGTATGTTTGCCTTTCCTACACTAAAATGATTGTGATATCTTGCCAACCTGGTATGATAAAGTCCTGAGAGGAAGCATTCCCCCCAACATCTTAAAATGTAGACAGGCTTATGTAGGGAAGATATAGTCTTTCAAATATTTTGGACCCAAACAGTATAGGACTTTAAAGGTCATCACCAGCACTTTCAAGTCTGGCTGGAAACAGACTGGTGGTGAGTGCAGCTGGTTGAACAAGGGAGTCAGCAATCTGACTGCAGCATTTTGGACCTACTGAACTTTCCAAACAGTTTCCAAAGGCAGCCCTGCAAAGAGTGTGTTACAATAATTTTGTAATTTTGCCTGCAGAAAAATGAGCTAGCTGAAAGGGCAGTCAGACATGTTGGCACAATTCTGTCCGCCAGGACCTAAAACAACAATTGGAATGACCTAAGATGGCCACTGGGATGATATTGCAGCCTCTGTTGCTTGTGTTGAGCAAGGTCACAGTCAAAACATTGCTATAGTTTTACTTTTATTTGTATCCCACCAAAATTGGGACTCAAGGCGGCTTACAGTTTGGAAGAGGAATACAGTTAAAAACAGGAAAATGTGAACATTAGAATTAAGCTAGCTACCATTTTAAAACACTTCACATCTGTGGTTAAAAGAATAAAAAGCAACTAAAAAAACACAACTATTTAAAACAGTTCAGTTTAAAACAATACAGTACCTCCTTTCCTGTTCTTTGAAAACTTTCTGTATTAAAAGGTTTTTTTGGGTGGAAAATAGATTTTGCTTGCTGAAGGAAGGCCAGCCATTCTGGCCTTCCTGGGAAGGGATTTCCAAAGCCTAGGGGCAACCACTAAGGAGAAGTTGTAGTTTATCACATGGGAAAAAAATTGGGAATTTAAATGGCAATTACCCTATGAAAATTGCCCATTCACAATTAAGATCAAGATTTGATTTTTCACACACAGTGCGATTAAAGCATCATCATCCCAGGAATAACCAGGGAATAACTAGGCAATAAACCACAACAAATTATTCATGGTATTTTCCCGTGAATGATTTGTTGCTGTTTATTGCCTGATTATTTCCAGGATAATGGTGCTTTAATCATGATGTCGTGTGAAAACCTTTATTACAAATGCATGATTTCCCAGGATAATCACTGTTTAAACTTCCAATTGGACCTGTGTGATAAACTCCATGGTTGCCTTGAGCATACTGATACCTCCTCCCTGTTTCTCAGTGTCCCTGTTTTGGCTACTATTCTGCTGGCACATAGCCACTGAGCTTGGTTTGAAGGGAGTGATGTTTACATCCTGTCATCCCATTGCTCTTGACGTTTATGACAGCTTAAAGTAATAGTTGCCATAAAGACAATAACATAACAGAAATGAGAGCTACGCAAACATGCAATCAAGCTGCTGGCTTGTTTGAACTACCAAGCTCTAGTTGTTTGACCTATACAGCTCTACAAGGCCTGAGATGTGAAGGACTAGCTGTTCTCCCAGGAACCTGTGAAGATTGCTATCTGAAACTCACCTGTCTTCACCTTCAGGAAGAGGGTAGCTCCAGAAGTTAAGGGCTTTGTTATTATAGCCTCAGAACCATAGAACTACATTCCCAGGCTGAAGTCATGGACAACCAAAAAGATAAACAAATGGGTGCTCGAACAGATTAGACATGAACATTCCCTAAAAGCCAAAAAATTGAGATTGTTGTACTTTGGCCACATCATGAGAAGGCATGACTCATTAGAAAAGACAATAATGCTAGGAAAGGTGGAGGGCAGTAGAAAGAGAGGAAGACAGCACACCAGATGGATGGACTCAACTGGGAGGACATGGGCCTGCATCTACAAGACATAAACAGAGCAGTGGAGGATGGAGTCCTTGGAGATGTCTCATCCACAGCATCACCAAAAGATGAGGTTGACTTGAGGGTAGCTAACAACAAATATATACAGTATATTCTTTTGATCCTTTTTAGCTACACACTATTGTCCTTTTAAAAGTAAATAAATAGGAGAACTACATGGTAAAATCTGGAGATGAATGTATACAGATGGTTAGTTGCATTTTGTTTTGTACACAGGATTAGGAAATGTAAATTGAGCTGGTTTGCACTAAAATGAGAGAAATAAACACATTTCCAGACTAGACTTACTTCAAATGGGTTAGGGGGAAAAGGAGACAGATGTAATGGGATTGTGAAACCTCCCTGGGCTGTAGTCCCAACTTTTTTTAAAAAAGCTACCCAAGGTGCTGAACCTGTTTTAGAGACAGGGTTCAGTAGCTTCTATTGTTGAAGGTAAGATAAACATTCAGAGTGGATTCTGAAGTGAGGGGCTGCCTCCCATCCCTATTGCAAATCTCAAGAGATAAAGGAAAAGAAACAAAGCTGTCAGTTATTTTCTCCAGTCTCTCTGGAGAACTGCAGCAAGGACGGAGACTGTCTCTGATACTTGGTCACCACCTTCTTTCTCTCTCTCCTTCCCTCCTCAGCCATTTAATGGCCATAGCAGTATCCTATGGCTCTTGGTAGTTGTAGGGGGACAAGATATGTGGCAGCTCAAGCATCCTGGCCAATATCTGTTACTGCCTATTGGACTGTCAAAACATCAGATTGATGCATATATTTGTGTGTGTTGATACAGGAATTGTAGAATTTGTGATCCTTCTGAGTGAAGGCAGGCCATTTTTGGTTCCTCTGGATTATCACTGGCAAATCCAAATGTATCTAAAAGTAATGTTTTGGTTGACTGGAAATAACTTCTGATCTATTTTGGCTGATTTCAGGAAGAGCTGGAATGGTATTTATGTCCAAAACTGCATCTCCACTATACACATTTAGATGTTTTCTCAGCCAACCCTCCCTCCTGCCCAGCCCGCATAGATTATTTGCAGCTTGTTGGCCACACAGTTCCCACCTCTGCTCTGGATGTTGCTGGACTGCAACTCCCATCTGTGTTAGCCATGATAGGTAATAGTGAGAGATGATAAGTATTGCAGTTCAATAGCAACTTGAAGATTAGAGGTGGCCCACATCTGATATAAATGCACACACACATGCATCTATGAATCTCATTTTGGGAGAAAGGAGGAATATACATCCAATAAATCAATCAATCCACAGTATCAAATAGTCACTACTTTTGATTTTTCTGGCCCAAAAAGGATGCCAAAAGCCACTCAGAAAATATTTTTTTCCACACTATCAAAAACACTTGCAAAAAAGGGCCTATGAATCATTGTTAGTCCAGGTTTCTCTTCTTCAGAGTTTCTTGAACCGAAGACCAAAAAATCTTAAAGGTGACCACTGCCCTGATCAAGAATGGGAGGATATTAATTAGAAGTGGAAGCGAGTAGGAAAGAGTGCCTGAATAATTAAAGGCTCTTGACTCACCAATGGAAGGGAACCCCTAAATAATTCAGGGGGCTTGACTCACCATCTCCACAGAGGCATCATGTGAGATTTCAGTGGTGAAGCAGGAAGATTTAGCAAGGTCCGAGTTCCTTCCACCCTTGAATACAGTCAAGGCTAAGCAGTATGTGTGTGCAGAGATGCCATCTGTTTTCAAAGCATTGGAAGCAATTATTTTATCGTTTTTAATAACTGTAGCAATGTCCTAACAGATGTAGAATTCTTGGCTTCGGTTCCATTAAACACTGCTGCCACAAAGGCTGAATTATATCTGTAACTGACTGCGTGCAATTAAAACAAATGGAGTAAATGCTTCCATTGCTGAAGAAGCCACATTCACTGCATTGTCTCTTGCCATGGAGTCATAATTTCAAGATCTCCAGAGGCATAACCACATGTGGTCTGAGCATGGGAGAGCGCCCCTTTCTTCTTGTACTTTCTCTCTACATTTCAATTTGAATAAAATTATAAGCAATTGTTTTATTATTTCCATGTCAGGATGGTGGTGATTGGTGACTTCCATGTCACTAGAAGGAGCTATCCAAGGTACTGACATGATCTTAGGGATAGGTTCAACACTTTGGACAGCTCTTGTAAAAGTCAGAATAAAACCCAAAGCAGATCCACCTCTCCACTGACCTAGAAGCCAACAGTCATCCATGTCTCATCATGGATATTCAAAAGATCAGAATTTGCCATACATATATGATGAACTGAAGTCAGTTCATTTATGAATCTTGTTTACTGGGTGACTGCACTATCCTATGATGAATGTGTGAAGGAGATATCACAGATCAAATTCCAGCGAGAACTTTCTCCTCAAGCCAACTCAGATGCAATACTTCATAATGGGTCCTTCTTCACTTTCAAGACTGAAACTAGCACTCCAAATTGAACCTGGCAAGGCATAGATACATAGCAAAGGAGATATAGAAAGACTGGAGTAATGTGCCTTGATCTTTGAGGCTTAGACTGTAAATTGTCTACTGCATTTTGTAGGGTGGAACATTTTCTAAACTCGATAAGAAATAGGATGCTCTTTAAAGGAAGCACAGCAGAGGATAAAAGTTATTGAGCAAACATCAGTGGCTTAGCATACCCTAGGATTTGGTGTCTGTGTAAAGAAATCTGTCAACTCTATGGAACAGTCTCTGAATCAACAATCTTGGGTATCCCTGGTTTATCTTTTATCCCCAGTAAATAAGAGGCCCCAAGAAGATAGCTTAGAAATGCCATTTTACAGACTTGCAATGAAATGAGGTCAGACTGATATCTCTGGCAGGGAAATGTCACACTGCTGAACAAAATACTCTGGTCAATAGTTTTTTGTATTTGATTCATGGGTTGGAGGTAGAAGATGAAAAATCCCACAAGAAAAAATAATAATAATGGCCTAAATCCTAAAGTAGAGCTGTTGGATCAGTTGGATTCAGCCATGTGTTGACTCATAATTCAATAATGGATTCAATGGGTCTCTCTAGTTGGGACTAACCAAGAGGCTTCCAGCCAGTGACTGGAAAAGGGATACAATTTAATTGGGTTTACCACTAGAAGATAAATGGGAAGGGAGTTTAATATTTCTATTTCTTTCCTTTGCATGAAAAAAAAAATAAGTAAATGCACATCTTTTCAATTGGTGGTGGGATTGCAACAGAGTGTTGGTGTTGTTTTGTGATGCTGGCCAATGGAGGCAGCCATCTTTACTCTACACAATTTCCTCTTAGAATAAGGCTAGATAGGATCATGCCCATTGAACCTTTCTTTGAGAGAGATGGATGCTGATATTCTGCCCATAGCAGCTTGGCTGTTGTTCTCCCTCCTGAAATGTGTAGAAATTGTCTATGTAATTCCCAAATCACCTCTCACAGGTAAAATGGCCCTATGTGTAAATATGTGTGTAGAGACATTTAATCTCGCACTAGTAATGTTGTTATTGTTGTTGGTGTGTGCCTCCAAGTTGTTCCTGACTTATGGTGATGCTAAGGTGAACCTATCATGGATTCAATGGGTCTGAAAATGTATGATTCACCCAAGATCACACATGGGTTTCCATGGATGAGTGGGAAATTGAACCCTAGTCTCTAGAATCATAGTCCAGAGTTATAGTCCAAGGCTCAAACCCTGCTGGCTCTCATGATGCTACTAGTGCCTCAAATCAAATCCAACACAATAGCCTGAACCTAACTATTGGTTAGTCCCAACTGAAGTAGAGCCATTCAATTAACTGATGAATAGTCAGTCAATGCATAGCTAAATTGATTAATTCAATGGGTCTATTCCAAATGAGAGGCTAGTAATAGGACTCAGGTCATTAAAACCAATGAGACTTGGACCATTTCTGGTGAAAGGTTGAATGCTACACCAATGCACACACCTTTCTTATGGACTGATTTTTACCTAGGGAAATAAAAGGTAATTTTTGGGCATGGTTGCTGCTGCAAAGTTAAATTCCACATATTTGGGAGAGAGTAGACCCACTGAATGAATCAGATTTACCAATGTGTTGGCTCATCATTTATCTATTGATTGAATAGGTCTACTCTAGTAGGGACTAGCCATTAGTGTTCAAAATAGGTTTTTGGTTGCAACAGAATGAGAAATGTTCTTTCTTAGGGCCCTTTCAGGGCATTTGCAATATCTGATGGATGCTGATGTTTACTGTTTGGGGAAGTTTTCTGGCTGAAAAACTTAAATATCCCTCCCTAAACTGCAAATCCCAAGGTTCCACAGGATGTTCCCATGGTGGTTAAAGTGTGAAAGGGTTCTCAGTTTTCCACTGACAGTTAGAGACTTGTGTGATGGAAGAGGTCTAAGCAGATGACAGAGCGCATGAGAGAACCTGGCCTGCTGAAGCACATGTGATGTTGATTATGTTTGATTCATTCATCATTACTCACAAGCTTGGAACTAAACTGTTCTGCTCTGCCATTCCTCCCCAGATTCTTATGCTTTATACACTGGTGGAGTGTGCACCAGAGTCAAAACTGAGGCCCTGAGGAGTCTTGGTATCAATGTATTTGTAACAGAGACTTCTTAGTTAACTATAGCGCCTATGTCCTATGATTTCTTTTTTTTTTTTTACAGTGTGGGTGGGGTGACAGCTTTAATGGTAAGACCCCAAAATAATTAACACTATATCTATTTCCATATCTATTTCCATATCTATTTATCTATCTATCCTTCGCCTTGAAGTGTAGACAACTCTCAGAAGGAGTGTAATGTTGAGACAACTTGGTATTCTCTTTCAAGCCACAAGGAGTCTCTTCAGCACCATCAAAATAGATGTTATGATTCAGGATGGGAGGTTTCTTTAACATTGCCTTTCCCTGCATCTGGATTTGAAAAATAAATAAATCTTTTGTCTCAGGAAAAGAGGATCATTTTCATAAGAAGTGGGATGCTTTTTCCTCTGCTCCTTTTTGAGGGGTGCAAAACTAGGGATGGATCTATAGAAGAATGAGAAGAAAACAATTAGATACTTTTCCCTGGAAGACTATGAACCTCTAGAGAGGAAAGGAATTGAATGTCACTCCGGATGTTGAGCTACAACCCTTACCATTCCTCACTATTGCCTCCATTGGCTAGGGCTCCTTGGAGTTGCAGTCTGACATTATTTCAAGAGCTGTATGATTTCTACTGCTGTCCCCAATCCTATTTCTAGTCCCCTAGTTACAGTAGACCAATTGAATGCATGGGATTTACCCATGTGCCAATTCCTCACAGTAGTTGATCCATGAATCTGCTGCAACTGGGACAAACAATTGGATGTAGGTCTTGGGACAGGATGGGAATCCTGCAGCTCAGCATTCTTCACCATTTGCTATGTTGGCTAGGGCTGTTGGGACCTGCAGTCCAAGATCATCTAGTGCAGGGGTAGGCAACCTTTCCCCTTTAAGGGCCGAGGGACTTCAGCTCCCAGAAGCCTCAGCCATGTTGGCCAACAGTCCCATGTTGGCCAATAGCTCCTGGGATTCTGGGAGCTGAAGTCCCTTGGCCCTTAAAGGGGAAAGGTTGCCTACCCCTGATCTAGTGCATTATCCACTAAGTCTTAATACTTACACCAATGAACAGAAATCTTCTCTCTGAATTGATTGGAACTCAACCAACTCAAACTTTGGGGTGGAGGACATATTGTTTTATCTGTTTCCTCCCCCCAAGAATGCCAATCTTTAGCAATGAATGCCAAAACTCTGAGATCATCCATAATCCATAATTCTCTTCTATCCCATTTCCATACTACCTTGCATTTGAGGGTTTGTTTGTTTGTTTTGCAATAACCCACATGGAAAACATTTTAAAATGCATGTTCTCTCAAAATTAGGTTTTTGATACATTTGGATTATTGCTGCAAACATGCAGCTGCATCATCTTTGTTTGCTAAATAAAAATGGAACACACACAGTTTTTCTGGTCTCTCTCAGATGCAATTCATCGGTTGAAGGACTGCTTTTACTGCATTTCTATAAGTGTTCAAGACTGAACTGTTGTCTGGTTGCATGAGTTGTTTGCATCTTTACGAGGAATCAGCTTGCTGTATATGTTTGTTTTCTCTGCTTGCTGTCATGTATCTGTTTGGTTCCATAAAGGGAACAGCTATTAGAGACACTTTTGTGCAAACTTCATCAAGTCTTTGATGTTACCTGTCATGATAGAGGTGAGATCTTTCATAAAAATTGGGGAACCCTTGAGAGAATCCACAGCCAGAATGACTATGCTGACCAGGAAGTTATGAAAGCTGTAGTCCAAAAAATAAACTTTCCTAATCCTTTGCCTTTCCCACCCCTCCCCTTATGAGGCATTTCCTACTGTGATTCTTTGCCTACAGATCATTACTAATACAAGGCAGGGCTGTTCAGTTTTCCAGGTGAGAAGTTGTCTTTCCCATGTTCTGCAACATTCTACTTTTTCATTTTTGGGGGCTAATGTCCTAGGTGAAAACATTCCTAGGCTCAAATATTTAATCACCAGATCACTAAGTTTCTTTCCTCTCTGTGCAAGTTTTCCAAACAGAGAGCCAACATCCTTGTGCAGCCAGGTGGAATAGTATTATTATTACTACTAAAACACAGTGGCAGAGAATGACCCACTTAGCAGCCACAAACTGGCTTGTCAAAGCTTGTTATTTCCTTAAGTATGCATCAAAGGAGGCGGTAGTGGAGGTTTGTAACAAAGGAACACAGCATAAGCATCCTTAATAAGGTTGCCACCTTACCCCTTTCCAACCTGCTCTTCTGCCTTTAGTGGCTAAAGCCAGAAGAACAGGATGGGTGGAGAGAGAAGGTGGCAACCTTAATTCAAGTTAAACACATAGCATGCACATTTGCTTTTTTTTTTTTGGTCAAGTTGGCAACTTGAAAAATCATCTCTACAGTGAAAAATAAGCGAAGATAGTAAAATCTGCAAAAATATTTCCTTCGTTCGCACCTTATTGTCTTCCCTCCTCAGGCCTGGAGTATGTTTCAAATGAATCCAAAATAAATTCAAGTGCTCTTTCAACTGAACCTCACATTTATTATAAAATATTCCTTTGCAAATTGCAGCAGCAGCTGTTTCACCAATGCAGAGAAGTCAGAGTTTGCTGTTGATGCTCAGCAATATTTGAGTCCAATATACGGCTATCATTATCATTATCATCATCATCATTATCATTTTTTCTTGTTCACTTGATACCTGACTTCAATATTTGCTGCATTCATTCCTGTTGTTATTGTTAGCTAATGCCTCCAATTTAGTTGCATTGTTATTGTATTGTGATTGCTAGCTGTGCTTTTTTCGTGTCGTATGCTAAAATTATTTTTATATATAAAAAAAGATGTTGGCATCTGATGTCTGCCAATATTTGATCATTGATATTTGACAATTACTTGGTGGTATATATGCACTCATATTCAGAAGCTGACAATTATCGCTGGTGCTTTTGACACTATTGACAATTGACAACATTAAGCTTGTAACATTTCCTTCATGATATTCCACAATTTACGTGACTCAATATTGGGTAGGCGAGTCATAATTGACTTTTCCTGTTCAACGGTGTGGATGAAGGAATAAACCATTCCAAACATAATATTTAAGTCAGCGTTATCCAATCATTTCCAATTGGTAATTTATAGCGATTGGATAGCCAATATTGAACATCAAGTCGTATTCAACGCAGGTTGCTAGGGAAACCACCGGTTTTAGAAATGCACAGAAGTCTAATCTCATCTAATGCTGCCTTGCATGGCTGCCTTCTGAGCTAAAGCATCCAGATCTTATCAGGTTTAGTTCTCCTTCTTTGGCTCTTAGCGATTCTTAAATGTTGTGCTGGGCGTGTGTGTGTGTGTGTGTGTGAAACAAGGTTTCAAAAGTGAGAGGGTTCAGAAATGAACATCTTTGGTTTGCAATGTCACACATTACACACTGAACTTAAACCCCTTCTGACATTTAGACCCAGTTTATAACTATTCACTAATCTATTTGATATTTACCCAACCCTTCCTCCTAAGAGCTCAGGGTGGTTAAAAAGAGTTTTAGTGACTGCATCTATGCTGCTGAAATAATGCAATTTTGACATCACCTTTGGTACTGCAGCTCCATTCTATGGAAACCTGGGATTTGTAATTTTACAAAGTCTTTCACCTTGCCAGCAAAAGTGTGCTGGAGCCTCACCAAACTACATACCCCAGGCTTTGGTAGGCTTTGAGCCACAGGAGTTAAAGAGGTGTCAAACTGCATTCTTTCTACAGTATAGATGCACTTTCAATCTCAGTCTTATTTAGCATTTATTTCATAGGAGGGCAGAGTGAGTCTCTGGGGTGATTTCCAACCTCTGAGGCTCTATTGGTGACTATCAGACTCTAAACTGCCCCCTTCCTATACATTAAATAAGTAAAGTGGGTAAATTCCCTTTTCTAGAAGTCTTTGGGAGCAATGATTTACCTTTCAGGTTTACAGACCTCTGTATTGTTTAACATAAAAATACCCATATTTTCCCCAATTTGTTTAGCATCGATCAGCTCCTGGAGGAAAGTAAATTTCCCCTTTCCACCTCAGTGGCCCTTCTCTGATTCATTTAGCTCTAAACAGCAGAACAGTCCCTTCTACCATATCAATTTTCGACTGTTTTGTGACTGTTGTCACAAATTTTACTTTCCCCCATTTTTTCCTTTGCATTTCCCTCTTTCCCCACTGCAAATTGAATTTGCAACCCCCATTAAGAAATCTTTCAATTTGATTTAAGAGCTCGGGAGTGCACAGATGAACTTTGACTTCGTTAAGATCAATTAGTTTGGGGAATTTTTTGGAGGGTGGTGGTGACAAAATTAACGTTTGAGTAATGAAGTTGAAATGGTGTTTATAATTAGATCATTAAGCAATCAAATAATCAAAATGAGATTTTTTTTGGACTTCATTAACTCATTGGGTCAAAGGCTCCATGTGATGGTATCCGACCAATGGCAAGTTATGGAACAAAAGAACCAGCAAAAATGGAATATCCGCTAATGAGCCAAGCAATATGAGACCATTGGGGAACAATTTAAGAGGCAGAGCTGCATGGTTTGTTCACAAATTGTGCAGCTCGCAGCCTATTTAAAATAATACTGATAATATTAGTAATAAAAAGGTTTTCTAATGAGTCTGGATTGTGCCCAAACTTGGTAGGATCAGAAAGTTGGAAAGAGTCCAATGGCTTGTCTCGTCTGACATTCTCCAGAGAGAGGATATAGTCTATCTTAAAGCTTTGCTGGCGGATGCTTGCCCAATCTGCTTTTCAAAACCTTTAAGGAACTTAATTTTACTCGCAGGAGTTTGCTAAGTTGCTGACGTTCTTTTAAAGCTAAACTGTGCATTCAGAAAGAGAATGTGAGATGCTCCTATCGGTACTGGTGGCTGGTGGGGTCCTGTATTAGTGAGGCAGTGACTCAGTTCTGAGTTTAAGCCTTTAAACAAGATAACTAAGGTGCTAAACCTATTTTGGGGAATAGGACTCAGCACCTTGGACAGCTCCTTTCAAGTTTGGGCTAAAACTTGGAGTGGATTCACCATCCCACTGACATAGGAGCCCCCATCAGCCACAGGGCTGAGGATCTGCAACTAAGGGAAATAGAGAGTAGAAACTGAGATCTTGGGAAAGTTATTGTTTTGGACAACAAATTCCTACGAGCCATGTTAACTGGCAGAAAGAGGTGGAGGGACACTCAAATATTCAAGAAGAAGAAAAAAGAGAGAGAGAGAGAGAGAAAGGCAGAGAGACAGACACACAGATAGATTCCAACTGACCATTCTGGCTGAGGGAGAGGGAGATTTGCAGAGTAAAAAAAGATCATTTTGCCAAGCTGAGGATACTGAACTGATGGAACGGACTTGATCACTCTGGATACTAGATGATAAAATCATAGGGTTGGAGGAGACCTGGGGGCACCCAGTCCAACCTCATTCTGCCACACAGGAACACAGAATCAAAGCACCTCCAACAGATAGCTATCCAGCCTCTGTTTAAAAACTTTCAAAGGAGACTCCACTGCTCTCCGAGGGAGTGTGTTCCATTGTCAAACAGCTCTTACTGTCAGGAAGTTCTTGCTAATGTTGAGATGGAATTTCTCCTCTTGTAGTTTGAATCAATTGCTCCATGGATTCACTTTTATCCATTTTTTTAAAAAAGAAGAGCTCCAGAAAATAGACACCGGGAACATCAAAGAGCAAGGCCCTAGTATAGGCTGATCTCTGATTTCCTTACAACATAGGTTTTTATTCTCAGTAGGGGGACCTCAAAAATATGGCTCCCTGTCTACTATCTGGTCTTTGAAATGATAACATTAGGTAAAGCACCTTATCATCCCACCACCTCATCCCACCACAAGTAGACAAGATTGTGGTCCACAACAAGTAGGGTGAGAGCCATCAGCTTGCATAGTCTCTCTCTCTCTCTCTCTCTCTCTCTCTCTCTCTGTTTTAAATTCACCATGCAAAATGATATAAAGCTTCTAAGTCATGGAAAGCAGAAATCTAGCATGCCAAGGTTCCAACTGAAGCTTATGACTGATAAACTTGTGTTCAATGTGCATGATGGTTTATCATGCCATGGAGTACTGAAATATGTCACGGAGTATTCAAACCAGTGTGCATGATGGGTCATCATGTCAGACAGTATTCAAATGCCAATCTGTAGTGATGCAGTCTTAGGCATCAGGTGGTGCATCATGGCAATAGATGAACAAGGAGAAGATTGTGTCAGAAGATGAGATTCCCAGCTCAGAAGGCATTCAATGAGCTACTGGGAAAGAGCAGAGGACAAATGTGAGTTGCAATATGTCCAGTGACACAACTGGACTCAAGTTGAAAGGACCTTCAGCTGTTGTCCTGCTCAGAGATGAAAGGAAAGTCTGAGGCTGCACAACACATATTATAGAAACATGAAAGGTGAGACTAATTAGAAAAGACAATAATGCTTGTAGGCATTAGGAAAAGAGGAGGAGTGGATTACAGCGGCATTGACCTAAGCCATGGCCCTGCATTTGCAAGACCAGTTGAGGACTAGGGCTGTTGGACATCTCTCATTGACAGAGTTGCCATTATGTTGAAGTCAACTTGATGACTATTAACAATGACAAAATCTGGTGGTGATACATAGGAAGATATAATAATAATAGGAGTAATGATGGGTGAAGGGGAGCATAGCTGAATGGAAAGATAGCAATAATGACTAATTAAACAGCCCGATCACTCTAATAATCAGTCTCAGTGTTTGGGGAAGAAAGCTAGAGAAGCAAGCCAGGAGCTCTTTGAAGCAATTCTGTTTGTTCATTTGCAATTCCGAAGGGATTTGAAGAGGGAGGAGGTGAGAGAGAAGCAATCCTAAACAGCTGTAATTTAAATTACCATTGTTTGAGGAATGGCTCCAGGGATGAGCAAGCAAGGCAGTTTAAAATCAGGTGAGTTCCCTCCCCCTCCTTGCTCCTGCCCTCAATTTATTATACGTTATTGGTTCAACACTCTCTGGCACCACTGTGGAGAAGAGGGTTACATTGATTTTCCCCTCTAATTTTTGGTTGTTGTTGTTCCAGGAAAAGACAGGCAGGAACACAGGCACACTCAGGCAGGTACATTGCTGGGGCATTCCATGCAAACAGATCCAGTGCACAAGGTAGATGCCTTGACACTTACATGACTTATGGTGATGGGATGTTTGCAGGGGGGAGTGCTTGACCTGTGATGGCTGTCACATTTGCAATGGGCTGCTATTCTCTGGCACCCGACTAAGGGTGGGGTGGGTGGAATAGAAATGGCCCATGGTGTCAGAAACCTGTCATAGGGTGCATCTACACTGTAGAAATAATGCATTTTGACATCTCTTTATCTGCCATGGTTCCATCCTACAGAGTGCTGGGATTTGTAGTTTGGTGAAGCAGAGAAGGTGAAAGACCTTGCAAAACTACAAATCCTAGGATTCCATAGGATAGAGCTGCAATACTTAACGTGCATTATTTCTACAGTGTAGATGCACTCAGTATATGGTGCCTTTGAGACATTTAGGTCATAGACCTTTGTATCCCATCCAAAAAGAAAAAGAAATATATATCTAATGAGGCAGACATGAAACTGTATAGGTGACACCCACACTGCTCCTCTCCAGCCAGTAAATGGTCAACACAGAGCAATCTGTATGGGAAAGGGATGTAGAACTGTGCTGGCAGAGCATCACACCATATTTTTAACCTTTATATCCCAATTTTCCTCCCAGTAGTGCAAGAAAGTCTACACCATCTGTTTCCTTTTTTTTTTTTTTTTAAATTTCAACAAAACTTCAGTATGAGCCTTCCAAGTAAGTGAATTTTGCAGAGATCTGAACTCCAGTCCTCTAGCCCCTGGTTGGTGAGCCCAAGGCTACTGGCTTCAAGCAAGACCATGTCTCATTTAATCTTTGTATAACAGGCATAGATTCTCACCTGAGCACATTGACAATAAAATGAGTGCATCAGTAATAGCCAGAGTGGACAAGGAAGAAGGTAGATTCTTACAACATTTGCTTCAGGCTTACCAGGAACAGTAAGGCACTGGTTTTCTTTGTTAGGTCTCTGAAAAGCAAAATTAAAGCCTATTCGTAGAGGCTTTGGGGAATTATACTAAAGAGTACTGGCAATAGACAAGCTTGCTATTAATATTGAAATAATCTGTCCATTATTAAACTGCTGGTGTTTAGATTTGTACTTGGCTTTTCACGTTCTGCTCTTCTAGTTGGTGCTGTTTTCTTTTGATAGCTGTGGAAAAGAAAGAAAGAAAGAAAGAAAGAAAGAAAGAAAGAAAGAACTTTCATGCTCTCTTTTAGAAATGGTGCTGTAAAGTATGTCTACATCACTCAGAATACTCCAGACTGCTTCCAAATTATTCTAAACCTGAAGTTGTCCTGGATTCTGCCCATTATCTCCACACTCTGGAGCAATACTAGGCTGCTGTCTGCATACATGTCCTCACTGTATTGACTAGAAACATTGCCACCGGTGCAACTCACTGGGCACCTTGTTGTAACCTTAGTCTCATGCAAGCCAACAAAGTGGGGACATGTGTGTAGCCAGCAATGGTTACACACATCTCTGTCCATTGATGATGGTGTGGTCCCTGTCATACAGCATGTCTACATGGGCCAAATGAAGTGGTTCCCCTTTCCCAATCTTCAAGTCAACCCGTCTTCATGACACAGAGCCAGATTGCTAATTCGAGCATGGACTGTTTTCACAATTTTGCAGGAGAACCCAGAACACTCCATTGTAAAGCAGAATCTGGAGCAAAAAGTAAGTTTTTAAAATGCAGTTTAAGGGAAGGGTAGGGTGGGTTTGGTATGGAACTAGCCTTAAGTTGTGAAGACAGTCCACGATTTCAGTTCATATTTCAGCTGCCATTTCAGTTTATAGTGCTCTAGATGGCCCTTGTGGTCTCTTCCAACTCAATGATTCTATGAATTTATGTGGCTCAGCCTCTGTCTGCTTCCCTTCAGGGGCAAGAGCTTGGTCAAGTCACACTTTCTCAGCCTCCAGGGGAAGGCAATCCCCCTCTGAACAAATCTTGCCAAGAAAACCCCATGATAGGTTTGCCTTAGGGTCACCGTAAGTCAGAAATGTTTTGAAGGCACACAACAACGACAACAAGGCCCTTCCTGAATAATGACATTGTGAAACTGCTCAATTCTATTTCCTGGAGACATAAGTCAATTTTTGTGATGTAAGTTCCATATTGAATCCCAGTTGTGACAAGAATAGGGGGACAGGTATAGTTGGACTTCTATATGAGTGGGCCCTCATTATTGTCAATGGCAGTGCATGCACACAGTCATGTCAATATGGTGAGCTCCATGTCATGAATCCATTGACAATAATGGGACTTGAGGTTTCATGCTTTTTATTGCCTGTGTTTGGGGATCTGGAATGAAACCCCTGCTGGTATGGACGGCTGACTGTATTTCACCCCCCCCCCCTTTATTCATAGATGCTTCCACAGCTGTCATTTGTAGCCAAAAGCCTGTCTCTATAAAATAGCAGAAAAATAAAATAGAGAGAATAAAAGCAGCCAATTTCACCTTTCATGGTAGAAAAAAGTGCATGAATTTCAATGTGGAAAGAAGCTCAATACTCAACAGGGATGGAATGGGAATATTATCAGGATACTGAAAGAGGCTGTGAAAATGAGTCTTATTGATTTTCATATCCCCACTTTTTTTGTTTGTTTGTTATCCAGTTAGCCTATGATTTCCTTGGTTTTCTTTCACACAATTCAGTCATTTCTCTCTTACATTTCTATATTGGTTTCCCCCCCTCTCCAATTCATAAATTTTTCATCTCCTCTGCTGGAACCTCTTTGTTTATTCTGTTGTGCCATTTTCCCCATTTGCTCTCATAATCCGGCCAATTCCCTTTCTCCTTATTATTTCAGACAAGATGATTATTTCCATTTTTTTTAAAAAAGATTTTGACTGCCAGAGTCTTTTAGTGCTGTTTTCATCTTCATAATCATCCCATGTGGAAAGCCACAAATATTCCTACTTTAAACATGGGAGAAGGGGTGAGCTGAGGCTGAAGGTGAGGAGTCAAAGGCTTCTCCCAGGGAATTCATGGCTACAAACAACGTTTTCCTGTTGTGTTCAGAACAAGGACTTGAACTCGGGTCTCTTGACTCAACTGGCAGCAATTTAGTTATGAGACCCTACGTTAAAGGTTTCTTTCAAAGCTCTGTCCCTCTTCAACTTAAAATTTAAAAATGCAAAGTCCAAAATCTCAGGTTTTGGAGACATGATGATGAGACATAGCACAAATGTTTCATCCACAGCCACACTTCTGCAGATTTGCATTCAGATCTCTAAAAGAAACGTCAAGGGAAATTAAAAATGGAAAAGAAACCTGAGTGTTTTAAAACTGTATCTGAAATGATCCATCTTGTACATTTCAAAACTTATTGGGAGATGAAGACTTCATCTGCACTGCAGAAGGAATGCAGTTTGACATTACTTTAATGGGCATGGCTCCATCCTATGGAATTCTGGGATTTGTAGATTTGTCTTTACCCTTCACTGTCAAAGCAAAGCAAAAAGCAGCTTATTTATATACCGCTTCATATCACGCTATGGGATGTCTAAGCGGTTTACAACTGTGAGCTGATTGCCCCCCAACAATCTGGGTACTCATTTTATCGACCTCCTCGGAAGGATGCAGGCCTGAGTCGAGCCTCAGCCCTGGCTGGTATTGAACTCGCAACCTTGTGGTCTATGAGTGAGTGGCTGCAGTACAGGCATTTAACCACTGCGCCACCAGGGCTGGTGCCACCATAAACTACAAATCCCAGGATTCCATAGGATGGAGCCATAATAGTTAAGTCAGTCTCAAACTGCATTAATTCTGCAGTGAGGATGCAGCTGATGTTCATCTTCAAGTCAGTTGTACTATGTCCGCAAGCAGCAAATGTTGAGAAAAGCAGATTATTGAAAAAGAAAGAGTTCCAGGAAAGTCAAGCCAGCTGAAGACACTTCAAAAAGATGAAGGGTAACCCAATATGTTGAAGGGAATCACATCGGGCAAGGATTCAACCAGTCTAGAGGTTGCTACCCAAAGACAATGGTCCATAGGGATATAATTCTTCACTAAGATCCTTCTTGAAGGAAGTGATGTGTTGTATCCCTATTGCAAGAAAGGTCTATTTCTTGCAATTTATACACTTTTTACAGCCTATTCAAAATTTGGGACAAATTTTGTGCAAAATCCACATGCTGTTGTTCTTCATAGAAAATGCTGTTTCCTGCACAGATAAATGCTGCTCTCTGCACAAAATAGCCATGCATGAATTTTGGACAGAATTAGGTAGGCAAAATTAGGATTCAAGTGGAGTGAAATATCTCTCACTCTTAAGGAAAACTGAGTCTGCATAGGAAAACTGTTTCCTGCACAGAAAAGGCTTTCTTGAGGACTTATTCTCTGCAAAATATAATTGTGAGTGACTTGCATAGACAGCAGCATTTACTGCACCAGAAACAGAAACAATATCTCTTCACAAGGATATTATTTCCTGCACAAAAATGTTTTCTATGCAAAACATCCATGTGCAAATTTTGTGCAGAATAAGTCCTGGATTGTGAATAGTCTTCAAACATATTCAGGCTTGCATCCTTCTGAGGTCATTAAAATGAGTACCCAGTTTGTTGGGGGCAACTGGCTTACACATTGTAAACTGCTTAGGGAATGCTTAAGGGGACTGATAAGTGGTATAGAAATGTACTTGCTATTGCTATTGCTATAAAAAATTGTGTGCTTTCTGAAGACTTTCTTGTATCGGTGAGAAAATTGATAAAATTATCCATTGCTTCTTTCGAGAAGAAACCCAATGAAGAATTACATCTGGCACACAAATGGTCCCCCCAGTACACAGCTGGAGCATTATAGTTGCACCTTTCCACAAGCCATGCATTGGAAGGGGCATGTCTGAAAACCTTGAGATGCTGGCTTGGTTTCTGCCACTAATTTTGTGTCTTTGTAAAGTTCTTCTGTGCTGTGCCAGTTCTAGGCTTCTTGTTTTTCCCTTCCTGAGTCCTGATTGCTGGGAAGTGAACATGACAAGGTCTAAACCGAAATGAAAGGGAGGGTGCAGGGTGCTAACAAAGGTGACAGCAATTAAGCTTAGCCCTCTGTTAGCAACAGCAAGGTGAATGAGAGGAGTGCTAATTAAGGAGGGACTTGCTACTTTGCAGTCCAAGAGCAATCCAAACCATAAGATTAAGGAAGAGAGAGAGAGACCTCAGGGAATGAAGAGAGACAATGGCGTGAAGTTTTTGTCATTGCTTTGAAAGCAAATGCAAACTTTATTCTACTTGCTTATTCTCCTCTAGATCCGCCAGCTTCAGGCCAATACAAGCAGTGTGGCTAAGCAACACCCGTTTTAATGTATTCTTCCCGCTTGTTGAGTAGGGTAGGGAGCGACACCCCAAAAGATAGATGGCTTTTAATGTTTTCACCCAGTGGGTAAAATCCACTAAACCAGTGGTTTCCAAATTTTGGTCCCCCAGATGTTTTGGACTTCAGCTCCCAGAATTCCTGACTGTTGGCCAGGCTGGCTTGGCCTTCTGGAAACTGATGTCCAAAACATCTGGAGGACCAAAGTTTGGGAACTACTGCACCAAACGGAAAGGAAGTCCCATTGAATTCAGGGTTGTTTTTGCTTCAGAGCAGGGATGTAGATGATTGCACTGTTGAGTGAAGATAGGTTTAACTGTGGTGGGGCCAGGCACAGCTTAATGTCCCAGGACCCTTCAGGGACTGCATGGAAAATATGCAGTAAAAAACATCCCACCTCACATCGGTTCAGCATCTTGAATAGCTTCACTAGAACTCACACTAAAGGCTAGAGCAGATTAATCGTGGCACTGACATGGATGCTATCAGCTGCTACAGGGTCAGGGTGTCCTTGTGTACAGCATGACCTTTGTATCCATGCTTTCATTTACCCATATCCCAAAAAAGAAAAAAAATTCCTCTCTTTGAGCATTTTCTAAGTCCTCTTAGGCAATTCGATTGCATGCTTCTGGTGGAGTTTGGCCATAAAGTTGCACTGGAGGACCTAGAAATGCCTAAAGAGGTGTTCTCCCTTGGAATCTCTAAATCCTCCAGCATGACTCTATGGTCAACTTCCACCAGAATTCATTCATTTAAATATGGTTCACTATCACCCACATTTTCACTTTAAGATCAGGAATGTATCCCCCAAAGATATGGGAGTAGTACTGTATTTATTTTGTTATGAGCATAGCTTCATTTTCCTTTTTTGTGACAAATGACAATGGACAGCTGCTGTCCTTAGCAGGTGATAACTGTGGTTATCTGAGATCCTCCATAGCATTGGTGGATGGTAAACTTCCATTAAGCATAATTATATCTTGTCCAGCTTTCCTAAATGCTCAGCTCTTGCCTTCAGGCTGGGAATCCCCTCCCTAGCCATTCAGAGGGACATTTAATTTGGATATAGGCTCTAGCACTTTGAACAACTCTTTTAGATTAAAACCTGGAGCAGCATCCCTGGCTCAATGACACCAGCCACCACTAGGACCAGACCTCCAAAACTAGCAAATTTTCCAATGGCTAGTGGTCCTCCAGATATTTTGGACTTCCATTCTCAGTATCTCTGATCTATCGTTGTGCAGACTGGGGCTTCTGGTAGTTGTCCTAAGCATCTGGAAATTTAAACCTTGAAAACCAGGGTTTTATGGCATAATCTTCATGTTTCTCTTTCCTGTTCCACAGTGCTTACTCCACTGCAAGCCTGCCTGAGGGAGGGTAGACCCAGATGCTGAAGATCCTGATAGCAGTGCTCACCAGATATTCCTCCACAGAAGACTGGGAACTACCACCTAATACACCCAAGATCCTATTAATCTGTTAATATTTGTAATTGTGGCTGCAAGGAGTAACCTTGTTTCTTTGAGAGCTTAATTAGTCATGGAATCAAAGTGACTCAGGAAGAGGTTTTCACTAGAGATGAGATATATTTGCACAGCTGGCAGAAGAAAGTGAAGTAGCCAGGGTCAGGCAGATCCTATATCACAGCTGCCAGCACCAGCCAAAAGCTCAAAGGAACTCATCACACATAGAACATGAGGTACATGGGAAACAATCCATCAGAAACAAAGGGCAGTGAAAGGCAAGGGTTGTCAGATACTTTGCTTGCATTGGAACTTCTTCAATTTTGATTAGAATCTCTAAATTCTGATCAAAAAAGAATTCAAATGATGTTCTCACTTATTGCTAGGGGTGGATGAATGTGTCAGTTACAGTTTCCTGTATATTAGCCAGAATCTAGTTGGTATCATGGACACATGGAAGTTTCTTGCATTATATGAGGTTGCACCTTTTTTCTGGCCAGTACATGCCATTTGCATTCATTTCATAGTTACTTAATCAGAGCTCCAAAAGTGTAAGCATTTCAAATGCACCTAAATCATACTGTGAGCCCCAACGAGTGTATAGCTATTGAATCAATTGGATTGACCTATGTGTTGACTTGCCATTGAACAATTGAGTCAATGAGTCTACTCTAGTTGGGACTAGACAATAGGATTTCAGCCATCCAGTCACAAACTCTGGGCTGGTGCCAATGCCTTCAATTTATCACTTTCTTCCCTGAGACTGCAGAAACAGTCACTGTGCATAATAGCCTATTGTCCAACTGGACAATAAGGAGCTACATTGGGAGATACACCTTCAATTGAACAGCGTTGGTATTCAGCAGAAAGGTGTAGCCCAGCCACAGTGGAATTATGCAATGTCAGCATGATGTAGAACCTCAGCCTTTCTAATTTTGTGAGTTTGCATAAATTCTTAGCAAAACCTGATTGAAAGAAAGTTCTCACCCATTTTTACTTGGGAGGAGATTAACACTGGAAGCTGGCCCATATCCAGAATCCTTGGTGCCAGACTTATTTCTCTAATGTTTCACAGAGTATGTGTGACCAGATCATCCAGTAGTGCTAGCTCCCATGCCAGACATTGAATGCATTTTGAAGTTTGGCTAACTTCAAAGAGCTATCCAAAGTTCTAGATCTATTTGGGAATAGAGTTCAGTACTTTGGAAAGTGCCTTCAAACCTAGGATTAAAACCTGGGCTCACTGCTCCACTGACATAAGAATGCCAGCTGTCACCAAATCCAACCACCCTAATACTTCCATGCATAGGCACAGGCTTTCTCCACCCTCCTCCTCGAGATGGATGAAAAGTTGGTCAGTTTTTCCATTTCTTAATGAAAATATCAATCTTGCTCCTCTTGAGAATATCAATAGGGCAAACCACATCTTGATATTTCTTGTTCTTCTGATGCATTTTGAGAAAAAATGCACACCCTGTCCAGACCCAGTTATAGTTGATGGACCATTCAGGAATGGCCCCAAGCACTCCAAGACACAGGGGTCACTTGGGCTTCCAGTGATAGAGATGGATCCAAGAGTATACCCATGCTATGCACCTCTTCTCTTAGGAGAAGGGTAGCTCCATCCAAGGCAGGACATTTACTCAGTTCCTGGATACAGAAACTGTCAATTCACAGGGCCTCTTTCTTATTTGGTTTCACCTTCAGTTTAATGGCCCTCATCCAGCCCATTACAGCACTGGCTCAGCATTTGCACACCCCTAGCACTCTTTGACAACAAGAATAAGTAGAGCTGAGTATTATTAGCATGTTGATGCATTTTCCATAGTTCATGCAGTCATTACACAGCCCTGAACCCTGTTGGTCTCTTTCACGTGTGTAAGTTTCCCTGCAGAAGCATTGGGCATTACAGAATCATAGAATTTTAGAGTTGGAAGGTACTGTGAGGGTCATTTAATCCAACCTCTTGCCATGCACAACTAAAGCAGCCCTGAAAGATGTTTATCTAACCTAAAGACCTCCCAAGATGGAGACTCTATCACCCACTGATGCAGTCTATTTCACTGCTGAACAGTCCGTTTAGTGAAGAGTGACCTTGTTCATTTCAAAGCTGCAGAAATGGAGTTATGGAATTGTCCCATTCAGTTTAAGGCTCCAGAAGAGGAGTTTTGTCCATGATGCCATTGTGTATGAATGTACATTGGAAATTGCACATTGCTGCATGTACACATTTGATTGTGCATTCATTTGCTCATTTGGGCCAGAATCCTGTTGGCTAGTCCCAAGTAGCATAGACCCATTGAATCAATTGTTGAATGATGAGTCAATACATCGTTAAATTCCATTGGACCAATTGTTCTCCTCTGCTTAGGACTAACAGCAGGATTTAAGCTATGGAGCCTTGGTTCAGTTGTGCAACACTGCCATTACAAGGTTTCTGTAGCCATATGCTTAATTCTGCACACAGAGTTTTTACACTACGCAATGAAGGTGTTGCAGTGAGTTTCAGCAGGTAACAACAGGAAGGATTGCATGTTATTGATCCTGTCTGAAATCAAATCACTAACTTCTCCAGTCAAAGGACTTATATTCCATTACCAGCTCGCCCTCCAAAATCATCACTTCCATTGTCTAGCAAGTCATGTTAGCTTGAAACGGTGGCTAAAGGAGATGGAGGTCATGCTCCTAATCCCCCAGACACAGGACATTACTGATTGAAGGAGACCATGGTGATGATGGCAGGATGATTATAATCACTGCAGACAGACTGTCATTCTGGGCAATTCATGTGTGCACACACCCTCTGCTGCCCCATGCCAAAGATCTGCATTCCATCTTGATATTTAAAACAAGCAATCAAATCAAAACAGGGACTCCCACTGCTTGTAGCATCACTTTTGTTTCTAATAAGCATTTGGGCAGAACCACCGGTCCTCTTAAGTCATCTTGCAGTAAATAAGAAGTGATGTTCAGTCTTTTGACATTTGCCATAATGAGGAGTGCTTCTCTGAATGTACATTAGGTGGCAGTGGAATTACACTGAGAGGACTTCCAGACTAGTCCTTTCTGTCTGCAATTTTTGGAAGAGTCAGGATGACAGAGCACAAAATGCCTTTGCAGAAGGAGGGTTCATCTTTTAGATTCACATCCCCGCCAGCTAGGAGTACCTTCTTTAGACTTAGCACTTTCTGGATCAGAATTGTAGTTGGCTGGAGGAAGTGAGAAAGAGCAGCAAAAGCTTACACAACATTTGGCATATCCATTGCACTAAAGAAATGTGATCCTCAGTTGCTTTTTGTCTTCTGGATCAACCAGGAGGTAAATTCTGCTTCTTTTCTTGAAAAGGATTGCAAAATGCAACTGGCAAAAGTGAAAATTCCTATGAGATCTTCTCTGGAATCTTTTTTGATTAATCCCAACTGCTCTTTCCCACTATAACAGACCCACTGAATCAATTGCTTAATGGTTTTAACAACTGGGATAGATCCTTTAAAGTTCAGAATAAAACCAAGAATGGATTCCCCACCACACTGACACAGAAACCACTAGCTGCTACTTCCTTCTTGCCCCTAACCTGAACAAAGGATGGCAAATCTTATGACTGATAATGCAGTCCATTATCTGTTGTTGTTGTTGTTGTTGTTGTTGTTGTTGTTGTGTGCCTTCAAGTCATTTCTGACTTATGGCGACCCTGGAGATTTCCGTGGCAAGTTTCTTCAAAGGGGGTTTGCCCTTGCCATCCTCTGAGGTTGAGAAAGTATGACTTGCCCAAGGTCACCTAGTATGTTTCCATGACCAAGCTGTGATTTGAACCCTGGTCTCCAGAGTCATAGTCCAATGCTCAAACAACAACACCATACTGGCTCTCTAACTGGCTGTTTTGACTCAGTTTGAGATATGGAAGGAAAGGAGAAAGGGTCGCATGGATGGCTGCTTTGTGCTGAACTTGGGGAGAATTGCTTTGAAAAGTGTTTGGATTTTTCAGAATTTCCAAACTGCAATATCTGAATTGGTCAATTGGGGGATGCAGAGGGCATTTTCTAATGGCACAGTACTTACAGTAATGGTAACTTGTTAGTAAAGAGTAAATGAGTGTAATACCTTTCTGGATGGCAGCAACTGTAAAAGGTAAGAATTGATGAATGAGTAAGGCAACTTGTTCCTTTGAAAAGGGAATATTTCAGGCTCAGCATTAGGCCCACTCACCTGGTTAGCCTGAGTGACCGACTGCTCTCTGGTTTCTCTTCTCCTGACACTGTCATCTGTAAGTTGCCACCTGAGCAACAGAAAAATATGGCAGTGTGGCCCAGTGCTGCAGTTCACAAGGGAGACTAGCTGCCATGTGGCATTTTCTTTCTTGAACTGTCTCTTTTTGTGTCAGCCACCATAGGGACAACTATATAACTTGAGAAAATGGTGCCTGAGTTTGCTATTAGATTTTTAAGCCTTCAGACAAGAACTGTCTGCTTGGTGTGTTGCTAAACCTTTGTTCAGTAGTAAGGAAATTTCAGGTGCAGTTAATAGCACCTTTCCAGCTATTTCCAGGGGGGAAATGATTCACACCAGCATAGAGTGTATCTACATTCTAGAAATAATGCAGTTTGACACCACTTTAAGTGTTGTAGATCTAGCCTATAGAATCCTGTGATTTGTAATTTTGCAGGGTCTTTGGCATTCTCTTGCACAGATGTCTGGTGCCTCACAAAAATGCAGATCCCAGGATTCTAGAAGATGCAGCCATGGCAGTTAAAGTAGTGTCAAACTGCATTATTTCTACAGTGTACATGCACCCATAATAAATAGGGTCCACTGTATCTTGTATGTGTGTGTATGTTTGTATGCCTGTGTGTGTGTCAGAGAGAGAGAGAGAGAGAGAGAGAGAGAGAGAGAGAGAGAGAGAGAGAGAGAGAGAGATGCCAAGGCCAAGACTAAGGTTCAATTTGCATCTTCATATTTCATCACTTTAGGCCACTGAATGTGTGAAAACAGTTCCTTGAAAAGAATTGCATTTGAGAAGACACAGGGCCTCTCACTTACCCGTAGCTTTGCATATGTACATTGTCATTACACATGGAGTCACTACATTGCACATGGTGTCACATGGAGTGACTGTGCATGTGAGAGAATGAGAATTTTGCACTGCAAAATTAATGCAGTTTTAGCCCACTTTAAGTGCCATGGCTCAATGCTATGGGATTCTGGGAATTGTAGTTTGTTGTGCCACGATGGGCCTTAACCCTAACACACTAGGGAGGAAGAAACATGCTGTATATAACTCTAGCTCTACCAACTTATTTTTCTGCAGGAAAAGCCCCAAGCCACACAGTTCTATAGAGATCCACATTAGCCCATGGGAACCATATTAGCCTTTTCCTTCAGATTCTTAAATCTCTCTGCTATCCAATGCTTGGGATTTGCACTGTAGGCAGCTTCTCTAACAGAAAATGTTGGTGCGTATCACTGGTGCAGCTTTTCCACACAGATGGAAGGAGCAGAGATGGATGAGATTGTCATGATCCTGTAACCAGAGGAGAAGAGCCGTTGCTGGCATTACCTCTCCTGCCTATAAATATTACTGCTGCTTTATTTTATTTTAAAAATCTAATATCCTGCTTTATAGCCCCAAGAGATTCTCAGTGCAGCTTCTAAAAGATTTTCACAATAAGTTTATATCTGGTATCAGGAACAGAAATAGTACAGTAGTCTTTCCCAGAACTGTTGCTAGACAGAGATCCTTCTAGGGTCCCATTTACACTACACAATTATAGTGCTTCTAACCCAACTGCCATGGTTCCATCCTATGGGATCCTGGGGTTTATAGTTTGGTGAAGTAACTATGTATCTGGTGTAGGATCTTGGCGTGTATGTATATTTGGCATCAGAAGGAACCCAATATTGGAATCAATTGGGATCTCCAAGAGGAAGACATTCAACAGTTGGAGTTCCACAGCAGAGAAGATCCTGCTGCATTTCCTTCCACAGTGTATTGCTCCCACTGGTGTGTCCCATAGAAGATCTTAATACCTGGGCTGAAGTGTATAAATTCAAGTTTGGTATTATGAATTAAGACTGGAAACACCATGACAGCTGGTGCAATTTCTTTTTGAAGGAGGAACATTTCTTTATGACCTGATAGATGAGACTGAAGATCTTTTGCTACTCAGTTATGACCTTTTGCTTCTCTTTCTCTTGGTTAAGCTCAGGGCATTATTCCATTACTTTACCCATCTGTCCTGCTTGCCCAGAGATATTATAACTGTAATATAGATTTTTCTTCTTCTTCTTCCAGGTGATCCCTGCGCTCAAATTGTGTGTATTTCCTCTTTTTATTTGTTCTTTTCTCAGAAACATGATGGGGATAAGTGGCAGAAGATAGGGCTCGGGAAAACCTGTTTGTGAATTGTGCAGCAAGATGAGAATGGCAAGTTAAAAATGTGAGTGATTTCCCCTCCTGGCCTTACACTGATGAATGGAAGATCATTCATATCATATGGCAGATTTCTAGTTTCTTATCTCTCTCAACTCCCTAATATTAAAATCCTAGAAATATGTTTGTTGCTGTGAGGGTCACATCAGAGGGAGAAAGAGAGCCCAAAGTCAGTCATCTCATCCTATGGGAATTTTCTTTTGAAACATTGTTGTCAGAACGGTTGTGGTTCAAACAGAATTCATCTTGCACACAACAGCCTTGGAAACAAGGCCTATTCTCTCACACTTTGAAATGAAGGCTTCCCACCAAAAGTGTCTCCTTAAAACAAACAAGACTATACAACTCAAAAGGTGGCAGGCTTGGAGAGAGAAGGAAGATCACTTTTATGGCTGTTCTCACCCAGTCTTTGCTGAAATGTGGCCTGTTTGCTTATGTGCGTTGTTGTTGTTGTTGTTGTTGTTGTTGTTGTTGTGTGCCTTCAAGTCGTTTCTGACTTATGGCAACGCTAAGGTAAATCTATCATGGGGTTTTCTTGACAGGGTTAGTTCAGAGGAGGTTTGCCATTGCCTTCCCCTGAAGCTGAGAGCATGTGATTCACCTATGGTCACCCAGTCGGTTTCATAGCTGAGTGAGGAATCAAACCCTGGTCTCCAGAGTTGTAGTCTGACTCTCAAACCACTATGCCACACTTCTGATTTTATGGGAATGACTCCTGGGTTACTCGCAGCTGTTCAAGTGTCTGAATTCTCCATTAGTTTGGGGCAGCAGATCCAAGCTATGTTTTACAGAAGCAACTTCCAGCACCATGTAATAGCTCCCATAAAGCTGGCAGTCACTAAAACTAAGCATGGATCCAGCGCTCCCAATAATGGAACCATTGGGCTCTTGTGGTAGAGTGATGAGTGATGGCTGTTGGGCTCAGGGCATAGGGGAACTGGTTCCTGTCCCAACTGTGCTATGAAAGTCACTGCATGACTTTGGGCCAGCATCCTTTCTCAGTTTCATCTGACTTCATTTTCTATGACCAGATCAAGCCAAGATGACAAAACGTAGACTGGTGTACTTTGTACACATCATGAGAAATCATGAATCATTGGAAAAAAAATAATAATCCCAGAAAAGATGGAGGGAGGTAGAAAGAGAGGAAGGCTACATGGTAGATGGATGGATTCTATTAAAGAGATCATGAGTATGAGATTGCAGGAGTAGGGTAGAGCAATGGAGGACAGTGGGTCTTGAAGATATCTCATCAGCAGGATCACCATGGGTCAAGATTGATGGGAAGGCAGTTAACAACAACAAAGCAGAGCAAAGGGGAGATATTTGGACATGCTCTAGTGTTGTTGGATAAAAGTGGCCCCTGTCCCCCATACTCAGGTCATAACTGAGTAGCAAAAGATCTTCAGTCTCATCTATCAGGTCATAAAGAGTTACTCTTCCCTTCTTTACAGTGTAGTTGAACTGACTCATTACTACTTTGCTTAAAGACCCCAAGATCTCTGGAGGAAACTCCTTTTCCCTCCTTCTGTGGCACTGCTGTCCATTTTGCTCCCTGGTTTTCATCACACCTGTAATAAGCACTAATAAGCACTTCAGAGAGATCCAGTTGGATCAAACCAATATCCATCTAGATGGGGGGGGGGAGGTTGCGCCCACATTTGCCACTGAATTTGCAGGAAAAGCAGTGGGAGTGCTCAAAAGGTGTCTTTTGACTTTTAAGGAAAGTGTGTGCTCTCTATGTTTTTCCAATTGAAATGGACATTTTTTTCTTATTTAACACAAGCTACATACCTTGTATTAAAGGGTAACCCCCCCCCCCTCAATTTTAGTTTGAAACAGTTTTCCTTTTAAGATGAATAATGCTCCACTTCCCCCATTGTCATCACCACTGTCCTGGTGGCAAATGTACTATTGGAAACCTCTGGAAACTGCAAGGGCAACATACAACAATGACAACGGAGTGCTTCATGTGACGTATTCACCCCGATCTTGGGATGTAAGTCTTTGCTTCTTTCATTTTCATATGAAAGAATTTAAAAAAATCCTTAGTTTTCTCCCTATGGGTTTTGATTGCTAGAGTTTGTGTGCTTTTTTCAATTATTTTTCATAGATCACAAATTAAAGTCCCCAGATGCAAAAAACCAAAAAAACTTTTAAAAATTGTTGAAATTTACCATCTCTTTTTTGATACATGTCATTTACATGTATTTAAAGGGAAATGGGAGCATTCTTTAGATACCAAATACACATAAATATCCTGTTTTCAACAATTGCTCTATCAGAAGGCTACAGAATTGCACAGGCTGTCTTATTGTTTGTCCCTAGATACTGGCTTCCAGATACCAAACGTGGAGGCTTCCTTTTAGTAAAACTCTGCATCTTCATGAATATTCTCTCATACTTTTAGAAAATCAGTTATCACATCACTGGGAAGAGAAATTCCATATTGTACGGCTAGACTCCTGTTGGTGTCATACAGATGTGTAAATGCTTCTTAGACATGCAATTTCATTTATTTTAGACATGGTAAATGCTTTTTAAGACATATATTAATGCTCTCTAGACATGTGATTGTTAATTTTTAGTTGCCTTGGGTCCCATTCCGGGAGAAACACAGCATATAAAACAAAGAACAAGCAAACAAAGGTTTGGCCATTGTGCAATGAACATATTCAGTTCGTGGCTGAATAAACAGAATTCCACAAATGTAACCATTTCACACGGGGCTAAATCGTATTGACAGTCCCAACTAAAGTAGAGCCACTGAAGCAATTGGTTTTAGCAATGTCTTGACTCACTTTCAGCAGATGATTGAATTGGTTTACTTTAGTTGGGATTATCTAAGAGGATTCCAGCCAACTAATTGTTCATTAATGAATTCCATGTACCACCTGAATCACTGGGACTGCAAAAACATCCCCTGTGCTTTATGGAATGAGTAGCAGACACTTTGCACAACTATTGTGCATCTCCCATTTCTCCTGGGTGTCACTCAAGGAAAAAGGTGGCATGTAGATGAAATTAGTAAAGATCTGCTAATGCTGGTATACAGCAAAGTGAGGTTTAGTGCAACTGCTATGCAACTATAAGCCTTTGCAGACTGCCAGAAATAGTGCAAATTGAGTCCACTTTAAGGGTTAGGGTTAGGGTTAGGGTTAGGGAATCATAGGAACTGTATTTTATTGTGGCACCAGAGCTCTCTGACAGAGAAGGCTCAATGTCTCAGGAAAAAAAAAATTCCCATGATTCCCTAGCACTAACCCTAACCCTTAAAGTGGACTCAATTTGCACTATTTCTGGCAGTCTGCAAAGGCCATGAGTTTACTCTGCACAAGAATTAAATAGGATCTTAGCCATATTGAATAAAATAAATTGAATCTATCAGTTGATCCTACTGCTTTGTAGATTTAGTGGTTTCCTCCAAATTTTAGTGTCATGATACACTGGAAATTATCGTGACTTTGAATTCTCATTCGATACCTCCTCAGATGTGCATTAACACATATAAATGCATGTGGAGTGTGCATTATTCCGGAATGGTCTCTTCCTCTAACACAGGTCAAACCTCAAGGCAATCTCATTATGAAGGTAATGCCTCTTCCCCCCCCCCCCCTTTGAACATCTTATTTTCTTCTTTTTTTTTCTATGGCTGCCATCTTTCTTCTCCTCTGGACATCTCCAGTGTCTCTCGTATTCCTTAGAGGCCTTGCAAAGCAGTCTGTCATTACTACCTGCTCACATTTGTTTTCCTTTCATTTCCTTTTAGTGCCCTCCTGTCAAGTTGTGTTTGACTGAAAATAAAAACTGAGGTTAATGTTATCTTGCGTCTCAATGTCACTACTCAAGGTTTTTTACTACATCAATTAAATCTCCAATCTCAGGCTCGCTTTTCATTTCTTTGTCTTGTTATTTTTTACCCCTAAAGCCAGAATCATAACTCAGAGCTTTTAAGTCCCAGTCTACTTTTTTCTCTTTGTTTCCCTCACTGTAAGACAATGCTCATTTTTCTCCATTCTTTTTTTTTTTTTAAAGGCACCATTGGCTGAGATGAAACAGCAAATGAATATCGTTCATAAGGGACTCTGGATCAAAATCAACCTAAAGAAGTGGTTGGGTACATAGAAGCCATCAGACATATGGGGGCTCCTGGTCATTTTCATGTCCCCCCCCCCTACCTCCGGTCTCCATTTTCTGCTGACACCAATAAACTGCACTACTGGAAAACAATGCTTGTTCTAGATGAAAATGGAAGAAATGCTGCAGCTGGCATCTTGCTTAGTATTTAAAATCTTGTAAACCAAATTTACAACATCATATAGTCAGCTCTCTGTATCCATGATTTCTTTATCCATGGATTCAAGCACCCGCAGCTTCAAAAAATATATTTTTAAATATAAATTCCAAAAAGCAACCCTTGACCTTGCAATTTTATATAAGTGACACCATTTTACTACACCATTGTATTTAACGAGACTTGAACATTCATGGATTTTGGAATCCACTGGGGATCCTGGAACCAAATCCCAGCGGATACCAAGGGCCCACTGTAACTTTTTGAATTCACATTTATTGTCATTGCAGCAGTGCAACAATTGAGACGCCCCCTGCAACCCATCTTAGAAGCCAGAAAACACCACCAACAGGAATTTCCATGACTGCTAGGGATTTGGGTGGTGAGTGAAGACATTTCCATCTAAACGTAGATGTGGCAGAAACCCACAGGGCCTCAGAAATACCTAAGTTGGTTGTTCTGCCTGGCTTCTAAGGTAGTTTTTTTGGGTGGCCACATCAGGAGAGAGAAAGCCATCATGATGTAGTAGTTTGCACATTGGACTATGACTTGGGACCAGAGTTGCCAATTTTGAATGCCATGAAAAGGCAGAACATTGTTAATTGTTTAGTTTATCATCGTATTAAGACTATGGGGCAGAAGGTGCATTTGCTATTTTCTACCTCAGGTGTGAAAAATAACTTAATTTAGATGAGGGGGTGATTTGCTGTCCTGTCTCAGATTGCAGAATGCCTTGGGCAGTCCTGAACCTAACCACTGATTTATCCCTGGTCTTGGTCTCTCTATCTCTCTTTCTCTATTTTTGTCTCACATGTTCACAGTCACTTCAAAAATGGTCATGCCCCATGAGAATGTACATATGGAAACGCACAGTCATATGAGAAGTCGTCATATCTTTTCCAAGGATTTTCAAGGAAGTTTTTCATACCAGTTTGCCCAGTGTGGTCAACTGCTGATAGACAAAATGATTTGTCTATCTATCTATTGATCTATCCATCATCTATCTCCTATCTATCTATCTATCTATCTATCTATCTTTCTGTATAGAGAGAGTCTGAATCCTGTAAGCTAATTTGAAGTGTGGTAGACACAGAATCAATTGCTGAGTGATGAGTTAATTTGTAGGCAACTCATCCTATTGATTAGAATAGATTTGTTCTAGTCATGGCTAACAATAAACTTCGGGCCTATAGATTTGCACCTGAAATTGGCATTCTATAATGTTATTGCCTATTTCCAAATGCTGTCTTTAAAAACAGGGTGAAGGTGCTGTTCATGATGTCCTATACGATGACATGAATGGGTTGTGGAAGCTCTTTGATGCTAAAGCTTCTCCTTCTGCAAGTTGAAAGATTCCTTTCTTCTTGTCCACATCGGAGAACTTATTTGGATCCCCACCAAGCTCCTTATTAGCCCTCTTACCAGAGGGGAATTTCTGACAGAAAGTTATATATTTTTTTCATCCTCCTAACCCATTAATGTGGTTGTAAGCCAGGAGTGTATCCTGCACCCAACCTCTCACAGCGCCATCTCACTGGAAGTCAAACAACTGATTTCAATTGCCATTCTTTTCTCCCCTTACATTACAACTGTTGTTAATGTCCAGGATAATGGACCATTAATGTTGTAAATGGACAGGATAAGAACACTCATTTAAAAAGGAACACCAAAAGTACTATGCTTGTATTAAAAAATATGTATTCTTTATGTGGTATTTTATGGATGTTCATGTGCACATTTGCACATACTAAAACATAACAAAGAAGTATATTGATATAATTTAGGTAAATAAATTTGCTTGCTTGATGAGCTTTATAAATACATCAATGTACACATGTGCATTTGTAAAACACTGCAGAAAAAAAGAATTTTGGCGTAACCATGCCTAAAATAATACAATCAATATTAAGATTTCTTCTTTTCAGTGTTTCTTCCACAGGGGACCAACTGCATAGCTCTAGCTCAGAGTGAGAAAAGGACACAAATGAATGGAAGGAAGAAAAGCCAAGGCAAATTGCAAAAGCACAGTGCTCTATTGAGATTTTTAAATTTTATTTTTTTAAAAAAAAATACAAAAGGGAATGCCTTATCCATCAGCTCAACTTTGGAGGGAAGACCAGGTCATTTGGAGGAATGTGAAGGAAGAAATTTGGATGGGGGAATTTTTGGAAACATCCTTAGAGGGACAGGCTGGGGGGCATCAAATCTATTCCACAAGAGAAAAGGGTGACCCCTCCAAGATTCTAAAATATAGGCTGCATCCACACTGCAGAAATAATTCAGTTTGGCACCACTTAACTGTCATGGCTCAATGCTACAGAATTCTGGGGATTGTAGTTGGTTGTGCCACCACACCATGACATTATAAAGCCAAACTGCAGTGTGGATGGGATCATAGTCTCTATTAACTAACAAGCCCAATGTACAGTCAGCCCTCTGTTTTCATGGGAGATCCATTCTGGACCCTCCATGAAAATGGAGACTCGCCAATATTCAAGCCCCATAGGCTTGAATGGGGTGCCCCTTGCAGGTGCATGCAGGTGTACGCCCATGGGGGCATGCCCCATTGATCTTAATGGAGGTTGTCCCTCTGTGAATATTTAAAACCGTGGACCTCAAGCCTGCGAGAACGGAGGGGTGACTGTATTTTGAGTTGAAGAAGACATTAAGACACAACTGGGCAACTATGGGAGGCTTGAGGGCTGCATCAATCCCATAAGAGACCTTGAGGGAAGCGCACACCTCTACCACATCTCCTCCTTGAAAGAAAAAAGAGGGGGTGGGTGGGTTTGGCCACCAAATGGCCTCCAATATCTTTTTTTAAAAAAGTTGTCTCTAACATTGGGCAAATCGCACTCTCTCAGCCTCAGGGGAAGGTAATGTCAAACTTTGCTGAACAAATCTTGCCATGATAGGTTTCCCTTAGAGTTGCCATAAGTTGGAAATGACTTGGGCTTCATCCACACTGCAGAAATAATCCAGTTTGACACCACTTTAAGTGCCATGGCTCAATGATATGGAATTCTGGGAATTGTAGTTTTGTGAGTCATTTAGGCACCTCTGTCTGAGAGCTCTGGTGCCACAAACTACAATTCCCAGAATTCTATAGCATTGAGCCATGGCAGTGAAAGTGGTATCAAAGTGGATTATTTATGTAGTGCAGATGCAGCCTTGAAGGCATACAGTAACAACACAAGAGGCCCTGGGCATCATAAAAACAGTGACATGCCTCCCAGAGAACCCAAAGGCTGGAACATGTTGGGCTGTTTAAATGATAAAGATTGCCTTCCGATATGTTGAGATATGTCTCCGTTCTCTTGTAAAGTTAACAAGAATGACAAGCCCTAGTGCTGGAGAACCAGAATGGGTATTTTTTTGCTGAAGATGTTTTTTAAAAAGAAAACACCTGAAAAAAGGAGCAGAGCTTTCAAGAGAAGCAACCAGTCATTCTTTGGGGTCTTAGAGGAAGGCAAAAAGGGATGGAAAAGTAACTCTCTGACCCCGAGTTCACTGATACAAAGTCTTGGTCTTGTGGTGCTTTTGGCTTTGGTCATGAAACCCTTTGGTCATGAAACTACCCATGGATAGTCGGCAGTGCGCCGTTCCAATTACGCCATAGCGGGAGAATATTAGAGGCAGGCGCCTTTGATCCTCAGCCCACAGTCAGCTGCCTGCCATTCTTTCTCTTCCTACCCATTATGATAAAGCATACAACACTTTGTTCCTCCAGTTGCCGAGACCTCCAGATCCGGGGGCACATTGATACCGGATACTGAGCAACTGCCTTTTAGCAAACACCAATGAGCTAGAGACAATGGAGGAGGAGGGGAAATACGCCTACTTCCTTGACCCACGCTAGAAGGCTTGATCCCCATCTAGAGAGCAATTGCATATGTGCAGAAAAAAAATAATGAAATCTTGGGTACCTTGCAAACATGGTAGGGCTGTAACTGAATGAGAAAAGCCATTCAAGGAAACTCCCATAAGGAAATCATTCAACCTTCTGTCTTATAAATATCTGAGAAGTGCTCTCCTATATGATTTAATCCATTGCCTCAGTAGTTGGGAAGTGGTATAAAATCCAGGAATTTTAGGTCAGCACCCTGTTAGTGGAATTTGACATAGTTGTTGTGTGCCTTCAAGTGATCTACAACTTAAGGCGACCCTATCATGGGATTTTCTTGGCAAGATTTGCTCAGAGGAGGTTTGCCATTGACTTCCCCTGAGGCTGAGAGAGTGAGATTTGCCCAATGTCACACAATGGGTTTCATGTCCAAGTTGGGAATTGAACCTTGGTCTCCAGAGTCATAGTCCAACACTCAAACTGCTACACCATGCTGGCTCTTGTTCACAAGTGTAAATTGTGGTGTAGTGATTTGACTGTTGGACTATGACTTTTAACACCATGGTTCAAGTCCCTGTTCGGCCATGAAACTGTCTGAGTGACCTTGGGCAAGTCACATGCTCTCAGCCTCAGGGAAAGGCAATGGCAAACCTCCTCTGCACAAATCTTGCCAAGAAAACCCCATGATAGTGTTGCCTTAGAGTCGCCATAAGTCAGAAATGATGTGACGGCACACAATGACAACAACAATAAATCCAATTTGCACTACACACCCAATTTCTGTTGGCACATGCACACAGAACCTCAGAATATAGCATAAAGGAAATGGGACACATACACATTCGTCAAGAGGGGCAGTGTAATAGAATATAATGATATCAAAAATGTTCAAAAAATAGAATTCAAAGATATAGCTGTGTTAGTCTGTAGAATCAGTATGTAGAGGTATCTTGTAGTACCCTTGAGACTCACTGAAATGAAGTTGGCAGCATGAGCTTTCATAGACTTTATTCTACTTCCTCAGATTGAGAAATTGTTGAAAAATGTGATTCTTGATGAGGAGAATCCTGGATTGACCAGAATCTTTGCACCTTAAGACATATCCTGCACAAAATTTTCATTTAATTTGTGCACAGAAAACAGTATTTTCTGTGCAGAAGACAGTGCAGAAAATCATATCCCTGCACAGATATATTATTTTCCATACAGAAAACACTGTTTTATGTTGTTCTTCTGTGCAAAAACTCATGTCCAGTCTTTTTTTTTTTACAGAAAAACTTACAATCTTTGCAGAAAAAAAATCCCAAACTGTGAACTGTTTTCAAAACTCATGTTTTCCAAATGTTTCTTGCAGTGAGGAGAAGATTGCTACAATCACTTGTTGCTTCCTTTGAGGATGAAAATAGTGAATATGTAGTTCCCGACTAAAATGGCTCATTTTGCAATGCCCCCTGGAGCATAGAACTCAGGTTTGCAGAGAATATATTCTTCAAGGATTGCTGCAGTTGTTTGTCCAGATGTCCCAAATTTTATTATCAACAATTATTATTATTTTATTTTATCTCCAAGGTCCAAGTTCTCTGTACACTGAATGATAGCTACTGTGTACATGGTTGGTGTATGGATACTTTTTAGGCAATCAAAAAGGGACTATCTTTTAAGCATCCTGAATAGCTGCAACTGGGTTTTTGCCTTGTGAGTCTTTGGGTACAAGTCATTATTATTATGTTACTTAAGCAAGAGGCTAATTAGGAATCCATTCCTTTGTGAGCTCAGGGAGACCAAAAAAATCTATAGAAGAAAATGATCTAATGCCCCAAAGCCTTCTAGCTTGCTGTGCTTTTCGCCCTCAAGAAAGGCGAAAGCAACATGAACAAAATAAATCTGGACCAGATCCTTTAGACAGGGAACGTCCACTGAGCCCACGTACAGGAGTTCTTCTCTTTCTCTTGAACTAGACCTAAACTATACAACAATTAATATTAATTAAAGTTCTTATGGCTTCCTATTATGTGTTTGTTATCATTGATAAGATTATTTATACACACACATATGCATATATAATTAAGTCGTTTGTTTTTGTTAACTGCTGTCAAGACAGCTTTGACTTAAAGCAATTTTAGGAATGACAGACCTCCAAGTCATTCTGTTAAATAGCCCTGCTCAGGTCTTGCAAACTGAGGGCCGTGGCTTTCTTGGTTGAGTCTGTCCACCTGTTATGTGTTCTTCTTTTCCTATTGCCTTTTACCTTTTGTTGTTGTTGTGTGCCCTAAGTCCATTTTGACTTATGGAGACTGTAAGGCCATATCAGTTTTTTTCCCCTGGGGCTGAGAGTGTGTGACTCCCCCAAGGTCACTCAGGGCCTTTGCAGACTGCCAGAAATAGTGCAAATTGAGTCCACTTTAACTGCCCTGGCTCAGTGCTAGGGAATCATGGGAACTGTAGTTTATTGTGGCACCAGAGCTCTCTGACAGAAAAGGCTCAATGTCTCAGGAAAAAATACAGTTCCCATGATTCCCTAGCACTGAGCCAGAGCAGTTAAAGTGGACTCAATTTGCACTATTTCTAGCAGTCTGCAAAGGCCCTCAGTGGGTTTCCATGGCTGAGCGGGGATCAAACCTTTATCTCCAGAATTGTAATTCAACATGCCAAGCATTATTGTCTTTTTATGCCATGCCAAGCATTATTGTCTTTTCTAATGAATCATGTTGTCTCATGATATGCCCAAAGCACATAAATATTATTCGCCCATGCTCTGATCACTGGCAGAAAGGATCTCATTCTCACCATGCAAGTGATGCTCAGCAAAATAGGTTGAGGTGTGTGTGTGTGGGGGGGAATTGGGATCATGGCAAGCGTATCACAATCATGACTAGGGTTGCATCTACACTGCAGACTTAATGCAGTCTGACACCACTTTAACTGCTCTGGCTCAATACTTATGAAATTCTGAGATTTGTAGTTTTGTGAGCTATTTTGCTTTCTCTGTCAGACAGTGCTAGTGCCGCAACAAACCACAAATCCCAGGATTCCTTAGGACAGAGGCATGGCAGTTAAATATGGTGTTGAGCCGCATTAATTCTGCACTGTGGCAGCAGCTGAAGCGATGATTCTGAATACAAAACAGCTACCTAGATTTACTCATCTGTAACTGTTTGGCATTCATGAGAGCTATTTAGACTTAATATTTCTTAGCGCTCAATCACTGAGTACATTTCTGATTGGTATTGCCTGAGGAGGCTCAAACTGCATAGGGATTTTGCCGGTCTAATTTTACTCTATCATTTTTTGGGGGAGGGTGGCTGGAGTCCTCTTGAATCCCTCTCTCCCCATTCCAGAGTCCATGCTACAAATCCCAATACATTTCAAAACAAAATAGCATTCTCTCCAGAAGAGTTAAACAGCCACATTTATGAGCATGCCTGTGTACATGGGAGAGAAGGAGAGGGAGATGGGGAGTGGGAGAAGCAAGATTAATTTTAAAAAGGTTATATTGATTGCAGTCAAGAAGAAACTGTGGGCAAGGGGTATTATGTAATTACTCATTTTGAGCAATGCCAGCGATGGCAAACAGCTGCTTTTCTTTTCTTTCTGTAGTCTCTCTGTTTTAGCAGCTCATTGAGGCAACGAAGCATCCCGAGCAAAAAGAGATGACGGGTTTGCTCTGAGTAGCGCATCTGTGGGTCATACATTTTTAACTTTAAAAGGGAGACGGAGAGGACAACATCTATGATCCCAGACACATATGAACTACAGCAGAGTTCTTGAAAAGTGAAAGATAAAGAAGCCAGCATGATCTGCGTACATGCCTCCTTGCGTTTCAACTGAGTGAAAAAGAGGGTACTGTTGCAGAAGGCCAACAGAAGCTAACATCTCCCAGGACTGAATGAAAGCCTGCAAGGCTTTATTTATTTAGGAAGCCTTGGAAGAGCTACAACTACACTGATTTTTCTTCTAGAGCTTCTGTCATGTTCATCAGGATATCAAAGCTCAGAAACTCAGGTTCAGTACTAATAACTCTTAATAATACAATTAAGAAAATGTAGCGATCCAGTCTGGTGACTATAGTAGAGTCATAGAATCACAGAATTGGAAGAGATGACAAGGGACATCCAGTCAAAGCCCCTGCCATGCAGGAATACAGAATCAAAACATCCCCAATAGATGGCCATCCAGTCCTGTCAAATTACTTGGGGATACCAAATGTGGGATCTTGTGCATGAAAAACATGTGCTTCGCCATTCAGGTACACCATTTCCCCAGATTCATAGCACACTTTTTACTTTCTTTGTCATTTTTCAGCCATTTGACTTACATACTTGATATATTTTCCATCCATTTGCTCTCATTTCTCTTTCCTTTCTCTCTGTATAAATGTGTGCACAGAAACACACACATCACCCTGCATAGTCTGGTAGATGGGTAGATATATCTCATGCGTTTGATGATGAAATGAAGTTTTCTAGCCTAGGAAAATCTGTTAGCCTTGAAGGTGCCACAAGATTATAATTGCTATCAAATTTGTACTTGCAGTGAAGTTGAGGTGAACATTCTCTCTGAAAAGAACTATTGTGGAAAAAAGTCAGGAATTTATGATAAGAGGAGCTGAATTTCCCAGGGGTATTCTGCATATCCTTCAGTTGTCAAAAGATGTTACCCGAAGTGAAATTTGAATTTGAACATGATGCTCATCCTCAGATGAGGCTTTTGAAGAATATTGAAGAAAGTCAACAAAACTGCATCGCTAGTTATCTAGAAGTCTTGGGTCACTTTGTCTATGTTACATCTGAGATAAAGAGAATTATCAATAGAGTGGCCAGTTGCTTTCCGAAGATGACATGTCAGATGTTCTTCCTACATTCTGCTGAGATAAGCAATGAATGCTTGTGGCAGCCATGCCGGAGACTTGCCACCTGCTTTCTTGGGCTCCTGGGCATGAACAGGTGGCAAAAGTTTGTGATCTCCTTTGTTCAGGTATAAGCACAGCTGTTTCCATACTGTGATGGACGGCTGAGGCTTTAGCACCCACCTTCCTCTAAGCTTTTCCTCTCGCAAGGCATCCTTTCAAGCATCCCTCCCAAGAAATCATCAGAAGGAAGGCGATGCTTGGAGAATGAACAATGTACATGCTCAAAAGGATGATTGCTCTTATGGTTCCTGTCCAGGCTGATCATGTCTGATCATTTCATTTCCCCTAGCAAGCAGAACTTGAAAGAAGATGAGGGTCATATCTACTTCTAACTTTTTTCCCTCCCTTTCTTTCTGAAGTTGGAATAGGGATGGGTAGAATATTTTAAAATATTTGGAAAATGTGAGAAAAAATATGTTTCTCAAGTGTTCAGAAAATGATGAAAAGAACACCAGACTGATAAGAATCTTCACAGTTTCAGACTTATTCTATGCATATATATATATATATATATATATATATATATGGTTGTTTTGCACAGGGCCCCTCAAGTAGAGTGCAAGGTATTATCTCTCTCCAGTGGTGGCTGCTCCCAAACTTTGAAACATCCTCCTTAGAGAAGCCAGTTTTTAAATTGTTGTTAGCTTATAGTGGTTTGAGGACTGGACTACAATTCTGCAGATCATAGTTTGAATCCCCAGTTGGCCAAGGAAACCCATTGAGAGAACAACAGGTGTGTGCGTACTGTTGTTGCTATTTACTAAATGGAGTTGGAGGAGATTCAGTCAACCAAACATCAGTGAATATGGGAAAAAGAGAAAGGAGCCAGTTTGTATATTTGTGATGGAAGTGATGGAAACACATCTGGCTAGTAGCTCCTTTATTGGTTCTAATCACCTGCAACAGATCTTTTCAGGGTGGCAGAGAACAAGGTCATTCCCACTCAGGCAAAGCCACTGGCACCATTTGTGTGGCATTGCAACTCCACTTTTGGCTTTAATGGTAGCCTCTTTATACAGCGAACCGGTTCCTTCAGGTGTTAGGGGAGCTATCCAGGTGCTGAATGCATGTTAGGAATAAGGTTCAGAGCCAAGAGAGTTCCCATAACTCCAGTTACCTAATAACCCAGACAGAGGTGCTTCTGGCTGGTCAAAACAGACAACATTGGGCTACATCGGAGAAACTGATCTGGTGGAAAGCAGCTTTCTCTGGTCCTTCACAACTTGCTAACTTTAATGTGCACTGTAATAAAAGAACAACCAGCAGCTGCTTGTTGGCTGGCTTGAAGGTGGCGGTGAACTATTTCTCAGGCCTTTCCTCTTGAGTTGCCAGGTTGCAATCCATTAATTTTAATGATGCACCTGGAGATTTTGTAGCCAGCTTTATGTCCTTCTCTCAGTCCTTTCACTCCACTTATTCACCCCCTGCTCAGACTTACAGTGCAAATCATGGTTGTGAAATCTGGACAGTAGAGATAACTGAAAAGAAAAAAATGAACTCATTTGAAATATGGGTGCTGGAGTACTGTTTTGTGGATACCATGGACCTCTGAAAGCACAAATATATGGGTCAAAGATCAAATCAGACATGATTTCTCACTAGGCTGTTGTACTTTAGATATATCATGAGATGATGTGACTTGCTGGAAAAGACAAAACTGCTCAACAAAGGCAAAAGGCACTAAGAAAAGAGGAAGACTGTACTATAGGTGGATTGATTCAAATCAGTCTCGAATTTGCAAAACCTGAAAAAGGCATTTGATGGTCAGTGCTTTCAGACATCTCTCATTCATAGGGCCACTGTAGGTTGAAGCCAACTTGATGTCAATAACAACTAAATTCTGCAAGTCAAGGAGCAGGGTTAGTGGAAAGTGGGCTCTCTTGGGGAACAGAAACAGTGTTGGGTGGCTTTTCTGTCCTGCCATGGAACTGTAGCATGTATAATGATATGTGTGCTCTACACTGCACAAAAGCAACAGCAGCTAGAAGAACCTCTCACAAGCCAAAGAAAGATGGTATCTAGACTTTGGTTCTATCCAATAATATTTCCCATAACCTAGCAACCCTTAAGTTATCAACATGCAAACTCTGCTTAAGGACCCATCCTACCCTGTTCTAGGACTTATAGTTAGAAATGAATCCATCAGACTGTTCCTAGTTCATGTCATTTTTCCATGTGTCAACTCATAACTGTTCTACCTCTTTTCTGCATTGGTTTCCAATTTTTATTTTAAAAATGGGCATGGAAATCCACATTTAAGAACACATTGCCAAATACATTTTCTTCCAAAATACTCATTTCTAGATCCATCCTGTCAGATCTGATTTTTTAAAGAGAAAGGAATGGCATCAGAATATCTGAAAACTAAAACATCCAGTGGATGCCTATGTTTTGACCCATATAAAACCAGACCTGTGTACTGTTCTCAACTCTATATCCTAGTAGTTGATGAGAAACTGTGAATATTCTTTCAACTATTATTCCAGTTATATGAATGTGCATTTTTAGATGGTATGTAACAATTTATTAGTTTCTTCAATGCACCAATGTCTGGAAAAGCAACCACTGTGCCTTTCCCTCTGGAAGTCCAAATTTTGATATATTTAACACATATTGGGTTCACCTATTCATTTGGAAGTGAAAATTAGGAAAGTTCATTAAAATGTAAACCAAACAGACCCCCCCCCCCCAAATCACCAATGGGGAAATGACCAGTCTTACTGGTCCTCTTTGACATGATATGCAGATAGAAAATATGCTGTTTAACATATATATTGGAAAAATATAGCACTTGCCATAAAAAAGGGGCGGTTAATTCATGGTGTTGGACAAAAGAATAATTATTGTTGTAAATTAGTAGCTAGTGTAGGATTATTTTTAAAAATGAATCCAGTGAACATTTCTCAGCAGTTCGTGGATGCTTTAGATGATTCTGGAACAAAATTGGAACACAAAGTGAACCAAGGAAACATCTGCATTTTTTAAAGAACCCCAATTATGAAATATAACCACAAGAAGTATCATTGAAAGCATATGGAAATTAGACTAGAAATAAAAAGATTAAGGACTAGGGAGAAAATATGTACAATTAAAGAAGTCATAATGAAATTTTTACTGCTTCTGATTTTTTTTATTGCTGTTTTTACTGCAGTTGCCTGATCCTGTGTGGTTTTAGTGGTTAGATTGCTAGACTGGGACTTAAAGATCCAGTTTCAATTCCCCACTGAGCCATGGAACTCATTGCATAATCTTAGGCCTGTGGGGAAGATGAAAGCCACATATGTTTACTCACGTGTATTGGAGAAAAGCTGAGATATAAATGTAGCAAATAAATCAGTAGAATTGCAGGCTGGAGAACACACCTTGAAATTCTTTGCAATTCATAATGAGAGTTCTTTCTTAAGATGAGGTCTACTGTGAATGCTGGGGAAAGTATATGGTCCTCATTATCCCATCCAATAACTAACTCATGTCTGAATCATCCCTTCACTCTCTCCTTTTCCCACCAAATAGCAAAACCAGTATACAGAACAGCATGTGTGCGTGTAGAGTTGAATGTTGTGCGAGGAGCTGGTGAGTAGCTTCTTGTGCAACATCTCCAAACAGATTTACATATAACCCCAAATTAAATGCATGTGTGTTTGTAGTGCCAAACTGTATTATTTCTACAGTATAGGTGCACCCCTTCTTTTTCAAATAGGGTTTCAACCTTTAGCTAATTGAGTAGAAGGATGTTTGATGGGTGTGCTGTTTTTATTTAAATGTAGCATGTTCTAAATGTGGTTTTGTTTTCAATTAATGTTTTAATTGTACTGATTGTGTAATGCTTTTTACATCTCTGCGGCATATAATGTTTTAATTATTTTGTTTTTAATAAATATTGTAAGCTGCTTTGGGTCCCATACCAGGACAAAGGTGGGACATAAATCAAATCAGTCAATCAATCAATCAATCAAACAAACAAGCAATAACAGGTTCTACCCCATGTTCATAATATTGATCAGACTTATGTTGGTGATAAGTCTACACAAACAAGCCTATACCAGTCTAGACAGTTATGGTAGACGCAGTTGCCAGGTGTATAAGGGACAGGGCTCCTGCACTTTTAATTTCAGCAGATGTTGTTGCATGACAAGCAACACCTCCTGAAAGTCTACTCACATTAAAGGTTTCTGTTGTCACCTGGCATCTCTAGTGGCAGGAGGAAAAAAATTCCTATGGACACAGAAACCACAAACGAATTAAACATTGTTTAATTCTCTGTCTGTCTGTCTGTCTGTCTGTCTATGTTGGTGGGCTAGCCATCATGGACTGGAGCTCCCACAATTGCCCCATCCTATATTAGCCAATGGCACTGCACCACTTCTTCACAGTTGAATACGATGGGCACTTGTCACTCAATGTTTGCATCACACACTCATGGATTTCCTTTGGAGCATTCTTCTGCAAGAACAGGAACAGGAACTTTATGATGGCCTGGATTTTAGCATTTGAAAATTCTACACTTTTCTTTGACATGGTTCTATCAGTTATCTGGAAAAAAAAATCAGAAATTAGAGCTATGATCCTGCAAATTGGTTACAATATAAAAGAACACTCTTTCAAACTACAGTGACAAAATTAGGTTTGGATTTTGGGAAGTGGGTTGGGTTGAGAACTTTTCAGCACCCCTTTGTACAGGCACTACAGTAATTTGGAATGTGTTTTCATGAATTTTCTGCATTGAATTCTTATGGTGCCAGTTTCAGCCCTTCTCTCTTCAGACAGAGCTAGGAAAAACAATTGGTGGCAATCAGTTTCAACCACATTGTGCTAAATGGACCAGGGTGCTGTTGTTAGAAAGCAGCTTTTTCTGTTCCAAAAATCTGTTCTCTGGTTTAGATTAAAATCTGAGCCAGAGATGAACTTTTGTCCCATTGCATTTTGTGCTTTGTATATGATCAGTGATATGAGCAGCCCAGATATGTATTTCTAAGCCTGGAAATATGACTTTTGGTGCCATTACAAGAGGATGACTGATAGCAATGAGTAAATTGCTTTGCGGGGAAACTTAAGATGCCATCACAGATCATCGTCTCATTGTTGAATCCCTAAAAGGCCTCTGCAGGCTTCCCCAGAACTCAACTGCTCTACATGATCCCTGTCTCCATGGTATGAAATTGGTGTTTCCACTGGTATCAGCAGGACCAGCACAGTTTAAGAGGACTGTCTATGCTGTGACAAGCAAATTTATTGTAGCAGAGTTACTGAGACATCCATCAGTTGGGAATGGCTTGAAACCTCAGAGAGAAACATCTGCCCAGTATTTAAATGCCTTTATTCCTTACAAATCAGGTGTCCACCCCGATGAGTTCACAGCTGTCAGATGTAGCTTATTGGGTTACTGCTGGGGCTGGATTTGACTGCAGCTTATTAAACAGATGAAGATGTACATATATAAATACAAAAAACATAAGGTACAAGCTGCTTGCAAACCAGATGAGGGATGTCCCCTGCAGAAAAAAGGGGAGGGAAATGAATGGGAGAGAAGATTGATGGCTGCATGTCCTGCCAGCCAACCTGGAGGAGAATTGGGTTATAGGGATTTGGTACAGTAAAGGAAAACATGATGTTACCATGAGATGAAAGCAGGGGATGTTGCAGTTGCCAACTGCAGGAGCACTTGATTACTGGTCCAAATTAAGTTTCTGTTTGACAACATGCGGATGTGTCAGAGGAATGTTTTGGTGATCTTCAGGACTTGTGACAGCTGATGGCTCCCATTCAGGGATGTGTATTTCCACATTCTGCCTGCTCACATGCAAGAGTGAATATTCTATCCATTATGAGAGAAAACATTCTGCACAGATCTCAAGAAGTACTCACACCTTGCAAAAACTGGAGTCCTGCTGGTGCAACTTCCCTTACACATACTGCAGCAACTTTTTGTTCACTTTTTCATGGGTGCATTCAGTTAATGTCTGTGTATATACAATGCGACAAGCATATAAGCATCCCATGCACACCTTATTAGTCTCAACTAGAGTAGGACCATTGAATCAACTGGGGTTAATTGATGTGTCAACTCACCATTCAGCCATTGGTTCAATTGGTCTACTGTAGTTGAGAGTAACCAGGAAGATGCCAGCAAGCAGTTGTGCAATCTTTAATGGTGTGAGTGGTTTGAGTGTTGGACTATGACTCTGGAGAGCAGGGTTCAATTCCCAGCTGAGCTATGAAACCCATTGGGTGATCTTGGGTAAATCACACACTCAGCCTCAGGGGAAGGCAATGGCAAACATTTTCTGAACAAATCTTGCCAAGAAAACCCCATGATAGGCTTGCCTTAGGGCTGCCATAACTTGGAAATGACTTGAAGGTACACAACACATGTATAACTATTCATCAGTACATTCAATCTAGTATTTGATTTACTTGGATTGCAGAAACAACTGTTGTATAATGGGGCTAGAAAAAGGCATATTGGCAGATATACAATAGGTTACATAATATTGGTGTTTAGCAGAAGGACAGTGTAGTTCATACTACAACCCAAAGTGGACTCACTAGCTCACTGATAGAGGAGTTATTAGTCTTCACTGCTCATCACCTGACACTGGGTACACTTTCCACTGTGACCTAGATTTTTTTCCCCAGCCAGTTTTATTAACGTGTTTGTTTATATTGTATTTTTTTTTTGTATTGGGTTGGTTTAATTTATTGTACACTGTGCTGGAAGTTTATAAATTCCATAGCTAAATCAATAAATATTATTCTTTGTTAGATCAAATATTGCATTAATAAGGCTTTTGAGAGGTTGTGCATAGCATGTGGTTTATGGGCTTGTTTGCTATGTGCATATACTTAGTACTTCCTCCTGTACTAAAAGGAACTTCAATCCAGGAAAAGAAATGGCTTGCAATTTAATAGATGGAAGAGAAAATGAAAGCAGTGTGGGAGAAAAATGGGAAAATGCTTGAGCTCCTGTGTTGATGGGGCAGTGAATTAGTTGCAGGTTTTAATCAAACTTTTAAAAGAAGCTATAGAAAACTATGCTGAAGCAAACTCCCCCAAAGGGTTTAACTACTTGGATTGACCCTTTAAAGCTCAGTGTAATTTGGATCCCTCCTGTCTGACACTGCCAGGCAGAGGGTGAAATGCATTTGCTGGCCTTACAGGGAATGGAGGCCAGAGGTAAATTGTGTTATGGTGTACAGACCCCTCTGTTTCTGTGCTAGGGTGTCTGTCTGCAAAGGCATCCTGGTGAACTGTCTGCCTCACCCGCCACTATCACTACTTGCATGCTTTGAGGCCAGAACTGCTGAGCACCTTGTTCTGACCTCAGAAGCAATTGACCTAAAGTGGTGGCAGGTGCTGAATGGATCAGTGGATGCCCATGCAGACTGCCATCCCAACATGGAAATGGAGGGCCAAGTAACAGGGAGAGGTTGGCACAGCTCCAAGGCCAGGATACTCCGGGCTGCCCCTGGATTATCATGGCCAGTGCAGACAAGGCCTGCCACTTGCTTATGGTCACCCATTGGTTTTCCATGAGCAAGCATAGAATAGAATAACAGAATCATAGAGGTGGAAGAGACTACAAAGGCCATCCAGTCCAACCCCCTGCCATGCAGGAACACACAATCAAAGCACCCCTGACAAATGGCCATCCAGCTCCAATGAAGGAGATTCCACCACACTCAGAGGCAACATATTGCTCAGTCAAACAGCTCTTACTGTCAAGAAGTTCTTCCCATTGTTTAGGTAGAATCTCTTTTCTTTTAGTTTGCATCCATTGCTCCAGGTCCTATTCTCTGGAGCAGCAGGAAACAAGCTTGCTCCAGTCTCAACATGACACCAGTTCAAATACTTGTACAGGCTACCATATCACCTCTTAACCTTCTCTTTTCCAGGCTAAACATACCTAGCTTCCTTTCTTCATAAAGCATGGTTTCCAGACCACCATTTTGGTTGCCCTCCTCTGGACCCGCTCCAGCTTGTCAACATCCTTTTTGAATTATGGTGCCCAGAACTGAACACAATATTCCAGGTGAGGCCTAACCAAAGCAAAATAAAGTGATATTATTACTCACCTCAATTTAGACACTATACTTCTATTGATGCAGCCTAGAAGGGATTGATTGCTCTGCAGAGGGGTGGGATATAAATTATTATTATTATTATTATTATTATTATTATTATTAGAATTGCATTAGCTTGTTTAGCTGTCACATCACACTGTTTGCTTATGTTCAACTTCTGGTGCAGAGATAGAAGCCCTAGTTTCTGAGTGCCCTAGTCCACTGCTCAAACCACTACTTTATGCCAGTTCTTGCATGATGGATTCTCCAACCCGAGCTTTATTTATCAGTCCTTGTTTGCCTTCATTTTCATTCTCTGCTTGTCTGTGCAGGATAGCTTGATTATCATTAACAAGGAGAAATTGCATCCGAAGCAGATTACCAGATTAATTTTTTTGGTGTGTGTGAAGGAGTGTATAGGAATGGAGTGAGCAGAATTGAGTCATGTTAAACACATAATGTGACAAATGATTAGGTTGAAAGAGAGGGGCTTTGGGGATCATGACAATTACCATCTTTAATTTTTCCTCTTTCTCCTGCTTCTCCTTCTCATGCTAAGAGCCAAATAGAACTATTGGTTTAATTCATTAAAACTGCCAGAAACAGTGCTTGTCAGTCCACACCTTTTAATCAAGGCTCTATAGAAAATAGGATGGGAGGTATAAACGCCACCTAATGAATGGGTCTCCAGAAGGTCAGTTCACTGCTCCTTAGCTAATATGGGAGTTATTTGTTTTGCAAATTGCTCATCCATTTGGAAGGGCTACATGATAATTTTCTCAGTGGGGATAGGAGGGGGTAAGAAAGGGGTTCAGAGAAAGAGATAGGGGGGAGACTGTTTGTGAAGACCTCAGTCCATCTTGGAGAGTTGAACAAAAACAGAGAAAGAGAGAAAAAAAAAACAGTCTTTCCACTTTCTGGCCCATGTTCCACAGCTTGGGACTGAAGCTTGGAAAAGTCAGGATGGAATCTTGTTGGTGTCAGACACATGTGTAAGATCACATACAAATGTGGCTGTATTTATTTTGGACATTATACAATAAATGTACAATATTCACATTGTAGTACTGTTTGCTGAGTTCCACAAGGGAACCATTTTACATGGACATAAATTCAATTATTAGTCCTGACTATAGAACTATAGAATCTTAAGAGTTGGAAGGGACCATAGCGGTCATCTAGTTCAACCCCTGCCATGCAGCTAAAGCACTCCTGAAAGATGTCCATCCAACTTCTCTATTTTAGGACCTCCAAAGATGGAGAGTCCATCACCCTCTGAAGAAGTCTGTTCCACAATCAAGCAGCCCTTGCAGTCAGTAAGTTCTTCCTAATGTTTAGACTGAATCTCTTTTCATGTGAATTGAATCCATTTGCTCATGTTCTAGTCTCTGGATGTGAGCTGTAGAATCAGCTGGCTTCACCTATGTGTTGACTCACCATTTTATAACAGAGTTGAGGGTCCCTTCTAGCTGAAATTGATCAACAGGATTCTAGCCATGCAATTCTGCATTTCTGGATGGTGCTGAACTATTTGTCAATGCCTTCAGTATATCACTTCGGTGGGATTGCAGAAATGACTACTTTGCTTTCTCCCCTGCTGAATGGGAAAAGACACAGGCACATTGACAGATGTACAATTGTTTGCACAATGTCAGTACTCATCTGATGGGTAGGATAGCACAATCATTGTGCTACTACATTAGTGAAGATGTATACTACAAATGCCCTTTGTAGAATGTCTGCCTTGGTATTTGGATTACAATTGAGGAATTCTGAGAGCTGTAATCCAAAAGAATACAAATCCCAAGCTCTGCAAAAATTATTATGACAATGAGATCCAGCGGGAGAAAGTTACTGGAAGAAAGTGAGATTAAGGTGACATAGTTATTGATCCCTCTTCAGCCATATCTTTGGAACAACCATGACCTCTCATCATCTCTACTTCCCAGGGTTATTGGGAAGACAAAATAGCAGGGGGGAGGGAAAAACAAGTACAATTACTTTGAATGCCATAAAGGGAGCCCAGTATGGCTCAAGACTACTCCCAATACAGCCTTTAGATCCATGGACCTCCCTGATACTTTTGATGCTGAGCAAAATAGCATTAAAAGGGACAATCTGGTCATTGTTGAAAACTATAAGGGGTATTTTGGGGGCAAAGACAGCACATAGCAGGATCAAAATAGCTTATAAATGGCCAATTATTTACCTCCAGTCTTTGGGGATGTAATTTCTTATGTTTATTGCCCAAATTGCTTGCAGTGTATGATGTGTTAGGTAGGTGTTAGGAAGATCAAAAATACCATCTGAACCCTGCCCTCCAAATAGGTTCAGCAACATGAATAGCCTCTTTAAGGTTTAGAATAAAACCTGGAGTGGATTGAGTACCCCATTGACATGGAAAGGAGCATGCATTAGCAACTCCAGAATTATTTGAGAAGTATGGAGAGGCTCAACATATTCAGTGCCTGATGAAATGCTGCCTTCTTTTCATAGGCATTCAATTGTCTACTTGCTAATCATGGACACATAGCAAAATTAGAAGTAATCACATATTGTGGAAATGAATTCATCATTACCATACATAAACCAAGACATCTGAGAATACGTGATCAAAATTGTAGAACTTTTACACAACATCAGTTACTTTTGACTACAACCTCAGTTTTTGTTATAGAAGGGGTGATTCCTGTAAGGAGTTGAGGATGCATAGATATGTATGCATCCAGCCCATGTGATATGATCATTAATAGTATATTAATATTCTATTAATAGCATTAATAGAAAATAGACATTTTCTTATTTTCACATCATTCTATGGAAAACAGGAAAATGCACTGATTTTTGTATGTTACTTTCCTTAGTATGAACAGGTTACTGCATAGGTTTCCCAGAGCCTAGAAAGTTACTTTTAAAAAAACACACAAACAAACAAACAAAAAAAACCCCAAACAAAACACTAATTAGTTACAGTGCGAAGCTCTCAAAAGTAGGACTGTGTGAGGATGGCCCTTGCAGGGGCACAGTTCAGCAATTTAGATTTTGCCTCCTACAGTTTACATTGATCTGGACCTGCTCCAGTCTAATTTGGCTCCAGATCACAACTAAAGTTCAGAAATCCAAATCAGTCAATCTTTATTAATTAATGTTTAGTTTTACAGTCAATGATGAGCAATCAAGAAAATATCATGAAACATATTATGCAGGTGTATAGGGTGAAGTAGTTTAAAATGAGTACCATATAATAAAATAGTTCATAACATTAAAATCATTCTATAAAAGGTCACAATTTGCTAAAAACAAATTCCTGACCTATTCTACACCATTACAGCATAAAATTTAGCTGCTTTGAAAAAAGTTAGGCTCTCTTTTCGAAGACGGGAGTTTTCCGGCTTAAGAAAATGGCTGCCGGAGTGCTCCTGGGAGCAGGGATGGACCTGGGGTGGACCCAGGAGGCAGATTTGGTGGCAAAATCACTGCGATAATATCAGGATGCCACCCAAATTAAAATTTAAGCACACCACTCTCCCAAAATCCCCAAAGACCCCAAACCCCTAGTTTTTTTGGTGTTTTTTTTTAAAAACCAAATTGTGAAATTTTCACATAACTTTCCCCCTAAAAACACAAAGAAACCCCAGAGAACACATGAAAACATGCAAAAATCTCCTACCGTCCCGAAACCCTCTTGACCTAGTGTTTTGTCTCAAGTTAGTGGTGAAATCTTGGAGCTGGAAAACCTTGCAAAGCTGTTTTGGCATTCTTGAGAGTCTGTCTCAAACAAAATCTCAGCAATGGTGAGTTCCCCTGCACACTTGTACTCAAAATCCTTACTTAATTCTCTCTCTCCCTCTCCCCCTCTCACACACATAAACAAAAGTCTTTCAAATTATCTTACAGTCAGAGACAATCTTGTGAACAAGCCAGTAGTCCATTTCTGGTTCCATTTCTAATCACATTGGTGCAAACAAAGAAGCCAAACAACTTCTTTGAATGGGGGAGAGTAATCTCGGGAGAATCAGAGAGCAATATCTGTAAATTAGAATTTGATGAAACAATAAATCTCTTTATTAAGCTGTTCTAGAGTGCCAGAGTAGAAGCGAAAGAATTCTCTGGTTGTGGCTTCTAGGGAAAGTTTCATTTTCATTTTCACTTTTATTTTGATAAAGGTTTGGGCTACTTAGCTTTTGGACAATAATACCCAGAATCCCCAGCCTGCTGACTAGAGGATTCTGGGTGTTCCAGTCCCCAAACTAACTTTCCAAGCTTTGATTTTTATCTCTTTTTGGTGGCAAGAAGCAACAATTATAGTTTCTACTTCTAGGTAGTAGCTGAGTTGGGAATGATCTCTGTCTGATACCTTGGAGAGGTCCTATCACTTACAATGGACAGTGATAATGCCAAATGAAGAAAAATCCTTCTACTTCACTTCTTCTCTGCCAGCTAGAAAAATCAGAATGTGATGAAACAATAAGATCTCTTTATGAATACATTCCTGAGTTTCTAGTGAAAAGCCTTCCTTTGATGGACATAGATCCAGGAGGCTTATGACAGACACCTGACTGCCAAATGGTGGCAGCTGAGATGCTGGGGTCTGAAATTAAGAATGGCTCTGAAATGCATCAAACCATTCCTTGCTCTTTATTTTTTTTTAGATGGTGGGGATGGAAGAGGGATGGGCTCCCGGGCTCCTGTCACTTTCCTTACCTCCTTTCCCTTCAAGATCTCCCCCTGGATTGGGTATTTGGACCTCAAAGCGTTCTTGATATGAACCAGTGGATGTATTGTTCAGTGGGTTCACTGTTTTGAGTGTGACCAGACTCGCTATCAAAACTTAACAGGAACAGCCAGACAATTATTTTGGTTTAAAAAAGTATTAATACAGA